>JAMPIT010000712.1:8787500-9490000 GCA_026261815.1 Monarcha castaneiventris obscurior | reverse complement strand
GAGCCATTGATGGAGGCAATGGCAAGAGAATAGCACGAGAAATAAATGGAACGGAATCAGAAGAAGAAAAAGGAAAAAAGTTGAAAATTGCAAGGACATCCAAAATTGGAGAGATGCTGTAATTGACAGTTTGGCCTAGCAGGAACATGGGTTTTTCCAAACTAAAACAAGTATCTCCTCACAAGTATACAGAAATTGTGTATTAGACAACCTTTGTTGGCCTGTGCTCAGCGATCTATGTCAGGTGTTTATGTCCACAGAATTTCATTTCTTTTTGCCTTTCTAACTTACAATTCTTCATTGAACTTCAGTATTGATTTACTTCCAAACCACATACTGTACCTTCTTGCACTATTGCTTTTTAGGTAAACATTAACAACACTATAAGATGGAGCGGATCCAAAGTGTTTGTTAATTCATCAGTAGTGGGAAACCTATGTGTTTTCAAGCAATGCAAATTGGTTTGGCTTCTGCACAGCTCCTACTTTTTTCAAACACTGATGGCAAAGAACATTTCCCAGGATTCATATCAAGTATTCATTTTAACAGCATTAATTTATGATGTAGGTTATTCCATTCTACCCTGAACAACATGACTTATTCAAAAAGCAAGCAATTTTCCAAAGTAAATACTCATTTTCCATTCTAACAGTGGTGCTATTTGTGGATTTTAAGAGAAAGGGGCCGAGTCTGGAAAACATCTTTTCTACATTTTTTTGGGGGGTATCATTCCTTGTACTGTTAGGATATTTTAAATATCTAACCCCTCCCACAAGATTTTAAAACTGTCTTACTGTATCTATTGTAGAAGTGGAATTATGAAGTAGAATTAACTTTCTAAAAGAAAGTTCTTGTTTTTCTTGCGACTGTTTTTGTCTGCTTCTCTGGACTCAAAACACTGAAGATGATTATAGGATCACTCAGCTTAAAAAGAATAGCATTTTTCAACCCAGTGTTGACTTAATTGTTCACAAGTCACTTAACCTCCCTAATGATTCAGGAAATCCATCAGTGTAACTGTGCCCTTTGTGCTGGGGTGAATATTTCTTCTGATAAGAGTTGATAAATAAAGCAAAATTGAAGCTTGAGTTGTTGGAAGTCATGACACAGGTGCACATCCCCAGACTGGCATGCCCAGGCTGACATTAACTCTGCCAGCCAGTTTTTCTTTAGGACTATTATGTAGAATGCAGGGAGAAGGGGCTTTCTGGCCAAATCTGAAGTTCTGGACTTAAGATCTGTCACTTGAAAGACCAATTAAATGAAATACATACAATAATAGAAGAAAATAATAAACTTGGACAGGCTCTCAATGACACTGTGGATTTTTAAAGTAACACAGCAAGACTAAGAATTGCCCAGGCAGTTAACCTGAGACAACTGAAATGCTGGGGTGGAAAAGTAGGGTGTCTGAGGACAAAAAACATCTGTGATTTTGAATTAAACATGGTATTTTTTTTTTACATGAATTTTTTTTTAATATCCCTTAAAAAAATATCTTTCATCCCTACATAGACCCTTTATCTCAAAATTATTAACTGCCAAAGAGAATGCAAAATGCAATAATTCTGTAGTCATGAATACTCACACTCTGTTTTGATAACTAATTATGTAAGATCAGCTAATTAAACACCCTCTTAAAATGAATGCTTGAATGAATTTTTAATTCACTCAGTGTTCCTAGCATGGTTCTTAATAGAGCAGTGCTTTGTAGTTTACATCTAATAGGAATTTCCAGAGTCAAAACTATGCCCTCCATCAGCTAAGAGGGAAAAATGTGTGGGTGCATGCACTGTGTGTCCGTGTAAAGGGGAGGGATCACAGCATCATATTGGGCTGTAAATTATCACCAAAAACCATCTTAAAAATTAAGCAAGAGTTTTGAGAAACATTTTTTCTAGATTGTTGATAACACAAGATAAGGGGAGTGTTTCTACTTGATGTTTTACACTAGAGAACTTCAAATACTAGGAAAGATAATTATATACATGAGCAGGGGAAATGTATTATTGTGACATGATGGGAAGTAAATCATGCAGCTGTGAAAAGACAGGTGCCAGGATATCTCTACACATAAGAGAAGTCAAGCAGGTGATAACGTCAAGCCTTACTATCACCCAGCCTGTAGTGTGTAGTACTGTGATATTTGGTGCTATGTGACACTTCTTCTCAGGAATGACGTCTTAAAATTGGAATTCTCAAGCCTCCACTGCAGTTGGCACTGTATCTGATTTACTAGTTTATTAATACTAATAGCAAGCTAATAGAAATTGGTGAGGAAGAGCCTTGGTGTCATTCACACTGACACAGCCTGCCCAAGGACACGGTGGGTACAAGAAGGGGTAAAAATACACCCACAGGCACGAAGAACACAAGTGTTGTTACAATCAACTAAATCCATGAGCAACTGATCATCTGATATTTTTAGAAAGAATAAACCATTTACTATTTCTCCTGCCACACCAGGGAGGCTGTAGATATTAACATTTCTGTAATAGCAGTATTTGTTTGTAGGACTGAGTACTTGGAAGCACTTGTGCTGGGCTGCTACCACATGCTCCTCAATCCTGCAGGGTAACTACTGGCACCAACCACCAAGGTGAGTGTAAACTCGAACCTCAAACTAGCAGCCTCTGTCTGAACTAACTCAATTGACAAAACAAAAAAACCAAAACCATTTGGGATAGCAAAAGCAAAAATAAAAGTCTACCAAAAAAAATCTATGAGGGTCAACAGATCAGAACATACTGCTCTTTCATTTTCACAGCAATCACAGCTTGCATGAAGCTGCCAGTATTCAGCATAAATAACACTTGGAAAATTTCAGAAGACAAATTGCCTCCTGCAATGTGACATCAAGGTGGTATATGGAGTTTTATATACAAATTTGGGTTCCTCAAAACATATTTGAGGTATAGGCCAGAATGTATGTAGGAGCTTTGTACTGAAAAGCAAGACCAACATTTGGAGCTCATATACCGAATTATATCTAGCTAAGGCATTTCTGAGAAATAGGCATTTCTTAGTTACTACAAAAGCTTCTAATGATAATTAAATTAGTATAGTATGTATAAACAAATACCATCTGTAGTTTTCAATTATAATCCTTAGACAAAAATATAGTTTCTAGAAAATTCATACACAAAAGCATTTTCAAATACTGGCAGAAGCTTCCTATAGGTGTTTCAAACTACTACCTTTCAAACTCAGCAAGAATAATTATCTCTATTTTAAGTTCTTTTCTATACAACTAACATCTATTTTGTTCATTTTGAGTAAAAGCAAAAATCCAGGCTAAACAGATTGCAAATTTTTGTTCCCTATACTTTCTTTTCTGCTTTTAGCAACATTATTTTAATTCTATAAAACAAAAGTAGGTTTTGCTTAGCAGTGTTTGCACACTGAAGAAACCGTTTTGGTTTTCATCAGCACTTAGCTTTTTTCATCAAAAAAAAACTAATAAAGAAATAAGTAAATAAGAAATTAACACAGTTAGCTTTTTTTTCAAAGCAAAACCTAAACTGCTTAATAAAAAGTATTTTCAACGTTTTGAGTTATGTACAGATAATATTTCAAAACGCTTCCTATGAAAGATCACCTTTTGAAAATACATCTAAGAAAAAAAACTCTCTCTCTAGACATTTTTCTTTTTAAATTTCATCCTGACCTTGAAATAATCTGAATAAATTTGATGTGGATCAAACATGTACAAAAATAACCCATTTATAAAGAGGAAGCTACATAGCCATAGAAATATTTATAAATAGATGGTGCATATAGAAATACAAAAACTGATTTTGCAGAAAAAGCATGATTTCTGCAGCTGTTCTCAACCTTTAGCACTGCTTATGTGAGCCAAGAGATTTTTGTCTAGTACTGAAGCTAAATTAACTTCATGGCTTGGATTTATCCCCTTGGGTAAACCCCTAACATACAGAGTACCAGGCAAAAAGCTTACCCTCAATTTCATTTTCCCAAAATTGAAATGCTTTAAAAAATAAGCATAAATGTATTTCAAAATCCAATTGCTTTGGCCCTAAATCTATCTTTTCTTGGCAGAGTGCAGTTGTTTTTAATCTGAATGCTAATATTTTGCAATGTGGCATCAGATATAAAATACTAATTTACATTGTGCCAGAGATCTATAGCATTTCAGTACTAGTCAATCAATAAGTGATTAGAGGAGTGGGTTTCTGAACAAGGGAACATTATTTAAACTATAAAATAATACTGCAAATTATTCTGTAAATGATATGTACCAAAATGTCTGGAGCAGAACAACTGCATTCATTAACACTGTCTCAAACAGAGGGGAAGAAGAGTAGGAGAAAAAGCTGTGTGATTTTAGATCAATGTGTTAAATATATGTCAGATACAGAGATGCAAAGGCTATACTGAAGGAGGATAAATTTAATGAAATTCTGAAATAACAACTTAAGTAAAAATACCTTTAATAACTGAAAATTGGAAGTATTTGAAGACTGGGAGCTTCAATTCCAACTTGTATTCCTGCCAGCATACCTTGCAGTAAGTAGGTAAAAAATTTAATTTGTTTAACTATTATGTGAAATATATTATTTATAAAGTTAGTCCATTTTTTATTTGCAGATATAGGCAGAATTCCTCACTGGACCTTTTTTGGAAGAACTATAAAACAAGCTATAATATTAATTCTTAGATGTTGTATTTTTTTTCTTTAATATATTGGATTGTTTTTCATTTATCAGAAATAAGTAACTTAATATTCACATTCATCAGGGTAATAAGCCTTATGTAGTCATTACCCATGTAACAAACTGTAAGAACTAAAGGAATTTTCCCAATTATATAAGGAGATAAAAAACTTAGTAGGGAAAAATACACACATTTGACAGTTTTTCAGCCAATAGTTTTCTCTGCAACCTTCAGGCTTTTGAATCTAATGGAAAAACTGTTTACAGTGATGAAGCTGAACTACTATAGAAATGAATGGATACACTACTGCTCAGAGAAAGCTTTTTTTCCTTAAAAAATACAAAATTTTCCTTCTTTCACCAGTGTAAACATGTTATTCCCAACTATCATCTGGGTACTTCCCCACTTACTGGCAGGTGCATTTCTTGCTAATAAAGATTTCTACCCCACATTCCCCAAAACTAGTCTAGTCCGAATAGTTTCATTATCCCAAGCCAAAGCCTTTATTTTCCATTAATCTGAGTCTAATGCCTTTTCTAGCATTATTTACACCAGCACATCTTCTCAGTTGGTACAATCTCCACGAGATATTTCATGGATCTGCCCCACAGCCAGAACACAGCAAGGTTTGGTCAAGTAGGGAGACTCCTTTCTGCTGTTCCCAACCCCTCCCTTGCCTTCCCAAAAACGTGAGAATCGCACTCACCAGTTCACAGAATGAGCTGGGAAGGGAAGATGTGGCTGAAGGAAGGATAAATCTGAAATTACAAGGGTTCCATGACCCTCCTGTGTCCGCCCATGCAGCAAAGGGAAGGTGTCAGCTCAGGTGTGTAACAAAGACAACACACAAAATACTTTTCTCACAGCAGTGTGTCCTCTTCCCTTTCAAACACTGTGGGAATTAGGAATAGCAGGCTTGTGCTTTACAAAGAGAAAAGGGCCAAAGGGCTGTGTTAAATAGTGGTGTTACAACACTGGAACAGGAGATTAGCACAACCTGCCTCTTCCCTTGACATCTGCAACCATAATGATTTAAGAATCTACTGAAGAGGTCAGGGTGGGGTCATGAAACGCAGAGTGCCTCTGAAGCATTTAAACATTATCCACTGCTACTACAGCCAAACACCAAATTTCTCCAGAACTGGGGCTGGTGTTCTGCAATTTCTATGGATAGCAGTTGTGCAGGCTTAAGGAATGACTATTACAAACCAATAGTAATTTTAATACCAGAATATACATATTTTCTTATTCTAAGTATTCTACTTGACTTTTTCCATTTCTGTAGTCTTTATTTTGCTATGTAAGGATTTACAGTATACTTTATAATATAGCTACTATGATAGTAGTGGCTTACTGTATGTATTTTATAATAAGTTTTACAGAGCAGAAGCTTATTTATTTCACATCCTTTTACTGTAGATTTTTACTTTAATATTGGGATTTGGTTTGAAAAAATTAATGATATTGTAAGCCCAAGTAGCTGACCAAGGATTACTGAGCACAGAAATATTATCACTTCAGTGCAGGATCATAACTGAACAGGAAAAATCTCTGGAAGTTTTAAAGTCTGTCTAACGCTATAACCATGAATTCACAAGAAAATTCATATTCCTGCACTCCATCTGTAGAATGTGCACAGGGAAACAGTTTTTTCAGTGGTATTTTTATAAAAGAAGCCTTGCCAGTTTTCATAAAAAAAGAAGTTAGTTTACCTTTCCTTTGAGTTCTACTTCTTATTGTGATACCTACACTTACTCAGTATCTGCTTTAGTTTTAATTCAATCATCCAGCAGAGCATCAGTAATATCTGGAGCCCTACTTACCTCCCTGTTTTCTCTCTGCCCAGTACTACTGTATTTCATATTTAGTTTGTGATCATATGTTTAACCATCTAATTTACTGGAGCCTAAAAACCAGTACAAAATTATTGGGATTGGTGAATGGCCAAGGCCTTGTCTAGCTCCCTCTTCCACCATTTAGTAGCAGCTGCTATTTTCTTGATCGTTGGCTTTTTTTTCCTTCAACATATCACAGACATAGAGGATCAGGGACAAGAGAGGATGCAGTTCTTTGTCAGATGTTTTACAAGGGAGTTGGATTTCCATATCAATGAGAAGTTCAAATTTTGATTTGGGGAAACTTTAAATACTAGGAGAATAATATTTTACATTGTTTTAGCTCCTATACCCGAGGAGTTTCTCAGTTTATTCACACAATTCTCAGAGATACACCAAAAAACAGCACCAAACACTTGGGGCATAAAAGTTGAGGAACACAACAGATCTTGGGGAAACTTTATCTGGAAAGGGCTGTAATGGAACTTCTACATGAGAGGTGGCACTATTCATTCTCCCTGATTGATTCAGTTATCAGTTTGCTACTTGACAATAAAAGCAGGCATTGAGTAAAGCAACTGCTGTACTTTTTATCATTTACTTCTTCATTATTTAGTCTGTTCAGATATGCACTGTGGAGCAGATAATATGTCTTTCATTTCCATTCATAATTGCCTGCTGTATATGTCAGCCTAAGTTCTCCATATATATCACAGCCAACAATAAACTCGAAGTCATTGTTTATGTGGTAAACTCAAGGACATGAAACAAAAAAATAATCAAAGCTAGAAAAAGAAGACAAATAAAGCACCAATACTGCAAAATGGAGTGGAGTGTAAAAGCAATCAAGCAAAATAAAGATGGAAAAATAAAAGGAACATCATAACAGCACTTGAGATAAATTATGACATTTCTAAGAACAAAGAAACCAGAGGTTATTACAGGAAACAGTATGACTTCTGATGCATGGATATTCTGGTGGCTGAAGAAGTAAACATACAGTAGACACTGCTTCCAGTAAATTACAAAAATCATTCTGTGAAGAATGAAATCTGCAGGAAATACAGAGGACTGCAAAAATTGCACATCTGAAGATACAAAAATGATAACATCAGAAGGCTTCTGAAGAAAAATACTTCACGATAATTGAATCATTTAATTTTAAGTGGCAAGACACAGAAGAAACATGAAGAAATGTCTTTGAAAGGAAGACGGCAGGTAGCAATTTCTGGCAAATAACATTTCTCAATTACTCCATGCTTGTATAAATTACTTTTTCTCAATAAAGGTTTATTTTAATATAAGTAAAAGCAAAACCACTAATACAGCAGTTTATATATGCAAAATACTGTAAAATCCATAATGAGGACAGATATTAGACTACCAACATACAACTCAAGTTCTCAGAGCAATCTCTGAGTCAGTGGCAGAAACTAAGAATTCAAGGACTGGTCATTTCCTCTGGTCGGCAAATTTTAGCCTTCTCCATATGGTACCATTATCTTGCAACAAAGGAAATGTAATATCTTGGTATAAACCACTGAAAGTAATTGCAATCCAGAGCTGCAATTTCCAAGTTAATATCCTATGTTATAAAACTGGTGGGCATTTTGGACTTCTATTAATAATAAGCAACTTGAACTGGCAGGAAATGTGGGAAGGCTTGAATGCTTACCCCAAAACCTGAAGGTAAGCCTGTAGTTCACCTGTGCTGACACCTCCTCCATGCTGCTGGAACAGAAGGGAATCTAAACTAAAAAATAAGTGCATTTTTATATACCTTTGGATTTTACACTGCATTCTTATTCTTCAGCTGGTTTCTTTTACCACCTACATCTATAATGACAATTGACAGTTAAGGAATTTTATGACCTTGATTCCCATTTTTATAGTGGACTTCTGGAGGGGAAAAAAAACATTGGTTTGGGACAACCTGACTTGCCAAAGTATGATGGTGCCAAATGTCTGCGTCAAGCATTCCAACATGTGATTTATGCAATGTTTTTACCAGTCAAGAGAATACTCTTCATACTTTTGGGCAAGACAGCAATTAAAGATTGCCTTCTGTGTTTAGAAACTGAAAGATTCCTGCTTTTGTGACCACTGCTGCTGACTTACTCAGTATCTATCTCACAATTCGAATGCAGCAATTTCGGAATCGCATGTCAAGAAATGACTCACATCCTACATTCCTGCAACTTCACTGTAACCTATCTTACAGGCAAAAATAAGTGTTAGATTACTGTCATTTTGCTTGGGATGTAGATATTAGCTATTCACAGATATCACTAGTAAAATTTAAATTTTCATTGCTACATCTGGATATTTCCTGAATCAACTTTCATCCTATCTTTACTTATAATTTTATTCAGACCTAGAAATCACCTTGTTACAGAACATATGCAGCTCCATGCACATCTAGAGCCTAAAACAAGGCACAAATGCATTCTTTTTATTGCTTCCATTTTTCAATGTTACTTCACTTGAGACCAGGGCCAAGCAAATTAATGCTACCCTCTCTGTATCAGGCCCTTTCTCTGGCTTTAGTATGATCATAATCAAGATGTTGCTATTAATTACACAAAACTATGATTAGAAACTGACATGTTTTGAAGTGCTCGAATATTTATAAAACTCTAGAACGAAACATAGACATGGTATTTGCCTTATGTACAGGCAGGGGAAATATGCACAGAGAACAGTCCGAGATCACTAGTGATCTGAAAAGTAATACATTTTGTTTGTCTGTATTTTCTAAAAAAACCTATTGCATTATGTTAAATACCCTGAGGGCTTAGAGTAAAACGTGACTGGAATGAATACAAAGAAAAAACTTTCTGTCTCATTAGATGATCTGAGTTTCAAAATCTGTTCTAAAAGTGTTGTAAAGTGTGTAGTGTTGTAGATTAATGCACTGAATACATTTCCACAGTGCTTGATGTGTTTCATAAAAGGTCCATTTCAGAAGTGTTCTGTATTATAGGTGAACAGTCGCAGTAAATAATCTTGTTACAGAAACCTAAGCAATTTTTACAAGGCGTATTTCTGGCTGACTGAACAATTTATTCTCCAGATGTCACATTGTATTTTTCCAATATAAAATGAAACAGCTTTTTTTTTTCTTTTTTTTTTTTTAAGGCAGACTCTTTTGTTTGGATCAAAAGTACTTCCTTAAATAGAAAAATCTGTTATTAAAACCCACTGTGGTATAAAATTTACACTGTATGTGATTACTATATGTAATTTATCATTTTATTTGATTTAGTTGGATAAAAGACCACACCAAGGTGTGAATATTGCTGAGAATAGCTGTGTACATTTTAAAAATAGGAATCATTAGTTCTCAAACCGATCATCTCTGTTGATCCTAAAGGGTGCAGGCATCTTGACTAGATCTATGTATGGTTAAAAGTGTGTCACTTCAGATGTTACTCACTAATAAACCCATATGTCACATTATAGGCCCTGGAAGATTACATGATAATGTGATATGATAAGAACTGCTTCTCTGGAAAGCAAGGGCAATTAAAAACATTTTCACTAGGCAGACATCATCAGTAGAGATAAACAAGGTAATTTTCCAGCATATATTTTCTTGGCTTCAAAAAAGAAATACTTTCACAGGAAGCTCTCTCCCAGGAAAATTGACAGACTATCAGCAACCTATTTTACTGATGAAAAAAAGAGGAAAAATAATCCTGTGCACTAGTGGATATCACACATTTCTATTTTCTCATCCTGTTTTCTTGATTACACAAACAGCAAATTACCATCAAAGGATGAATTTCTTTAAAATAATCCCCAGTTAACTCTTCATTGTTTTTTAATAATTTTTGTTTCCACTCACCAAGCTGTGTATTCATATGGACCTATATAAGACTGCCAAACAGTTGAATCTACAAGTTTTTGTCTGTTAATATGTAGGTGGTTACCTAAATCCAATTTCACCAAAAATTTAGGATATTGATTTTGCCAGGGAGTGATTTGTTTGATTCGAGGTCTAACTCCCTACTCTGTATTTAGGTGTTGGAGAGACACGGACCTCACAGCTATGAATTCTAGATGGTGTGGAGCACGGGGCATAGCATTGTTAGGGATTATCTCCAGAGAGAGGAATTCCACACCCTCTCTGGACAATTCGTTCCAGTGCTTGGTCACTGCACAGTAAAGTTCTTCTTCATAATAAAGTGGAATTTCCTGTGCAACAGTTTGTGCCTGTTGCTTCTTGCTCTATTGCTTGGCATCACCAGGAAGAGCCTGGCTCTAATATATCAGATTAGCATGGTTGCCTCTAAAATTATCCAGATAGATTTAAAACTGGGTAAATTTGTAATGCAACTTCAGTACAGTCTCTGAAGAAATGATTCTTTGCTTAATTTCACTCTCATAATGTTTGGGGGTTTTTTCCCATTGTCATTTGAATTCCTATCCCTGCTTCTCAGCTGGCAACAGAGGTCAGAAAAATTGAGATAATCTATGCAATATGGAGAGGATATTCATTTGAGCATAAGAGTGTTGATCACAGTACTTATTGCTGGCCAGTGTGTGTGCAAAGGCAAACATATAATGACAATGGCTCACTAACTCCTCAGCTTCTCATTCACTTTCAGGGTCCATTAGCAAGCTTTGGAATTTCATTCAAGTCCATTATTTTTGAGGCTGAATTGGGATAATTGGCCTGGTCTTTCCTCTTGCTTGAGAGCTAGAAGGTCTCTGACAGTCTTCTTATTAAGGTGATAACCTGTCAAACCCATGAATGTGCTGTGATATCTCCAGTCTCGACAGACAGTCCCCTCTGCCCTACAGTGGGCTTGTATTAGAGTTTCCTTTTGAAAGTCCAGTGGAGATGAATGAGAAAATGATTTTAAGGCTTTTCTGAACATGACCCTTTATATACACTGAGATACTGATAAGCACCATGGAGAATCCTTCCATTGCTAACAAGTTATGAATGACTACAGAACAGCTATTTTGACTTTTGCTTTTTACTTAAGTTCAAATGGATTTCAGTGAGTTTCCTCACCTAAGACTGACCCAATTCATGATCAGATGAAAGTAAAACAGTGTCTGGTTAGGTCAGGACCTGGTTAGGTCTTCAGTATGAACATCAGCACCAGCTGTATGGCTTTGTATTCCCTATGGGTGGTTCATACCGTAGCTACTTATACCAGATACAGTTACTTTGGTTGGAATCCTTCTTTTTCCAGGGATGTGATGTTACTATGCTGAGAACAGCACTGCTGAAGGACACCTCAGGCAGAAGGTTGCATGTTACATGAAAGGAAGACCTGAACCTGAGATGGCACTTTGAAAGTCATCAAAGGTGCCAGAAACAGAGGAGTTACGCAGTAATGGACCACCTAACAACACTTCCAAAATCACAAGCCAATGAAATTAAACATTCTTATCCTTAAAATAAGCTCCCTGGGTTGCTTTTTTTCATGCCTTTCCTTCTTCCTTGCTTTGGAAGAGGTGTGGAAAAGAAGGCAGACCTGTGATGTACTACTCAGTAGCAGATGGCACGGGAGCCAGAAAGAGCAGCATTATTCATCTGAGAGATCTAGGGACAAATATGGTGGTCTCACATTAAAACTTTTTTCCCCTCTGCTTCCAGGTTTGGAATGCATGAAAATCAACCTGAGGCTCCCTCCCTTCCCCCTTTCAGAAGCCCAAGAAAGTGTCTGGACCAGAAGGAATATGTTCCATTGCCACTGCCATGTCTCACTGGAGAAACAAATGTGCCAATGTAAGGTAGAAGATGCCAGTAAGAGACTGGGAGCATGAGGATCAGGTAAACAGGATCAGGTTTTTAAAACTCTAACACAATTAATATCTTGTCTTAAAAAATTGCAATCAGCAATTACTGAAGCACAAATCAAGACACCATAACATAAGGTATAATGGCAAAAGCACTGAAACATACTTATTAATTAGGATTTCTGATACAATTCTTAAGGTAGTGGTGAGCTTAAAAAATAAGAGAAAGCTTCAAATTGAGGCAAATTGGAAGGGAATCCTTTCACAAAAATACTTTTAATTGGCCATCTTTCCTGTGCTTCTGTTTTCTCCAACTACAGTCGCTTGTGTCCCCGTTAACTGCCTCCCACACAGTCCAGTCGTTCTTTTCCCTCATCCTACAATGAGGCAATAACACTGTGCTCATCAGCTATCCTATTACCATAGAAATGATAGCAACATCACAAATTCAGCAGTCTGATTCCTTGACAGGGTTGATTAGGAATAGAATATGAGCTGGAGAAAAGCTGAACCCTTGATTAAACACAAATAGCTCTTATAATGAACAGATAGGGGAATAAAATACATTCAGAATCAGGAGAAGCATCTTCATATTCTACATGAGCAGTATTTTTGGCACTTTTTCTTAATTTTTGAATTGTTTGGAATTGTTTGCAGAGTTCCCTAACTTCTTTTTAAATCACTCATATACACACAATTAGTAGTCATATGTGCTCCAGAATTCACTAAAAAAATCAGTGCAAGTACAGCTTGTAAAACACTAGCTACAACTTTACACTTCTTTCACAATAAATATATTTAGCATTGCAATTGCACTATAGCCAAGTATACACAACCACACAAACAGGAAAACCTGTGGGTTTATTATTTTCAATCAGATCTACTTGAATTCAAAGGCTGTGTTATTTACAGGCCTTTCTGGTAAGTTCTGACTGTTCCATTCATAAAACCACCTCCCACGAGGTGCTCTGCATCTTGCCCCAGTCCCAGAAAACCACTTTTCCCTACACCCAATGAAGACCTTGGCTCAGTAGGACACTGACCATTTCCTCTCCCACTGCTTCAATACCTTAATGAATGACTCAAAGCTAGATACTTTATTGTCTCCTGAATCAAGACCAGTAATGAGCCCACAGCCACTAAAGTTGGAAAAGGACTATTTTTATCATTCAAACCATTCATCCCAAAAGAAGAAATACCATATATGAAAATAGAAGCGTTCTAACAGTTCATTTTTCAAGAGACTGTCTTTTCGAGTTCTCACACAAAATGTAAGTGCTAAATCCTCAATTCATATTTTATTGGAGACTTGACAACTCCGATTGCAACCAGTTTATTTTACCAGTAACTGTGTACAGTAGGGTGTGCATACCCATTCCAGGCCATCTCTATTCTGAGGCCTGCTGCAGTGTTTCTTCTACTTCAGACTATTTAGTCAATGCCATTAATCAAAATCCTATAGCAGAAAATGCATGCATAAGTCCTACACATTTATTGCCATGGCAACAATTCAGGCTCTTGTTCATATGTCAAGCTACATCAGTGGAGATAAATTCTATTGTTTTCACACTGACAGTTTTCTCTGTGTTGGACTTAATCCATAGAAAAATATAGCTTTACCTCTTATTAAAATAAAACACAGACCACCCAACTCCCCAAATTCTCATTCTTCACATCATATAAGTGAACAATCTGAATAGTTATAGAATTATAGTTTGATATTCAGGTTTAGGATAGTAATTAAAGTGTAAAAAATGGCCCAGTCCTCATGATATTGTCTTAATCTGTGGGATTGGTTAGGAATGTAATTCTTCATGAAAAGATGAGCTCATTGCTGTGAATCCAAACAGCTATGATACCAGAGCCCTGCATTCTTGAATTAGACTGCAGTATTTTAAAATAAATGCCTTTAAGCTTTAAGTGAAGTTGATGTAGTTCATTTTCCAACTTGGCTGTGATACTGTGGTTTTCATAACATAAAAATTAATGATTAATGCATAATATCCTGAGAAAGATTTTATATTTCACTCAGCTCATGATAAAATACACTGTCATATGGGTGACTCACAAGTGCAAAAGAAAGATAAGAATCATTTTTCATACATAAGCCTCTCTAGATTTACTTGTGTATGCTCTGTTATGAGGAATTCTTAATGTCTGATATAATTTTATATGATATTACTTTGTAATAGACCACACTTTTGATTCTTATTTCCATAGACACAGTATGTTTCTCATTATCACAGACTAATAAGAAACCAGTCTTTCATTAATGAAATACTTCTAATGCTTCATACTCTCATTATTCCCTGTGTACAGAGCATCACGTTCCCTGGAAAGGCAGAAGCCTCACATCAGCACTGAAGACACATCCTTTTCAATCTGACCCTTTTTCCACTTCCTCATGCAGATTTAAGTCCCTGCTTTTCCAGCATGCTTCATATTGACAAAGCCTATTACTGTGATATACTACACTGGAGTTCATTTCAACTAATATCCACAGCTACATCTGTTACTGTCAGTGCCCAATCCAAGTTCCTGCCTCAATGAAGATGAAGACAACCATTATTATTTACTTATTGTCACGCCATGTTATGCCAGTATCAGAAACTGCTTCACATACACACCGTGTGTGACTTGCATCAAATATATATATTTTTAAATGGGGGGCTTTGTGTAATTTGTAAATATCCTGTGAACTTCATTCATATTAATGAAGCAGCGTTTGCACTTTAGTGGCATTTTTATGCAAATTGCAGTAACTCTTTGTGTGCCATGACCCTGTACGTGACACAGGCCACAGCTCCTGAGGCAAGGCTCTTATTTCCCTGGATGAGCAGCTCAGGACAGAATATGCCTCTTCCCACCACCTAATAGAGAGAATCAGGGGTCTGAAGATGTTAAGCACAGAATACATCAAATAATTTGAATCTTGCCATGTTTTTAAGAAGAAGAACTAAAAAATTATGTTTCAAGGTCTGAGCAATTCAGAGCAAAATCTCTTTTCTGAACTCAGGCAAGTAAAGTTTAACCATCCTTTTCCTTGCACCAATTAAAATCATCATGTTTCTCATTGCTCCTAAATCAGACACATACTAGTTTCAATAAAATATATTTTTAAATAGTAATATTTGAAGCAGAACAAAAGCAGCTTTTTTCCATGCGCATGAATTACACATCAAAATAAAATTTTAGTTCCCAGTTTAGCACTGCCCTCTGGTGATACATATCTTGGATATGTATGTGACCCATTTCATCTCAGTGTGTCAGGCCCAGAATTGGACAAGAACTAAAATAAAATTTAGGCATTTAAATCCACAACAAGAATTCCTTCATCTGCTAACATCTCACCCTGTACTTCAGCCCACTAAGTTCCCCAGCCTGAAGCTTTCTTTGTGCAGAATTCCATCCATCTGGGATGGGCTTTGGATGGGGTCTGCTAAAGTTTTAGATTTGTCCTGTCATCCCCTAGAGGAGTCCCTCACACAGGAGTGGGTTCTCAGCTTCCCAACACACATCTGCAGTACAGACAATCTCAGTCACGCTTTATCTTCCAGAGACTTCAGTATCTACCATCAAACAAGTGTTTTAAGCCATAAATCTGTCTCTAGGTGATTGTATCTGAGTTGCAGGGAGTCATCTCAACCCTCATAGGGCTGAAATTTATGAACCCTGCTTTCAGCAGAGGGTTTCCTGCAACATTTGCTGTCTGTTTATGTATCTCATTAGGAGGCACCCAGTTGCCATACTATTGTTATGCAGCTCAGTGTTTCCCAACATTTTTAAATCCATTAGGCTGCAAAATTTTTGAAAAACAAATCATGTACCACGATGGCTTTTAATTACAATCAGATAAAGCTAGGTTAATTATCAATATTCATTTATTATTATCAAAGAATATAAATCTCCAGTCCTAACCTAGAACACTGAAAAATATTAGTCCACTGTTCCTATAATGAATGATGAGGAATGCTCCACTCAAATGGGTATTTTGTGTATCTGGGATAAAAGGTTGTATGGAAAAATGGTCTGCCACATATTTGTCATTGGTGTGAAAATCCTTTTCGAGGCTCATTCTGGGAAGCTTGCAGATGCTGAGCTCCTATGAAAATCTGACCTTTCTTGTGGGTGGCTCCTGTTACTGTTGGAAATGTATCAACAAGAAATGAAACAAGGTGGTATTCTGGATGCAATATGGTAGAAAGAACTGAGAAATGTAAGATTTTAATGAAATATTTTAAGTATTGGAGGATTCTATAATGTTTAGAGGGTTTTTTCAAACGCACCAATGAAAATGTGTGCATTTGAAGTCTGGGTCATAGTTGTAGGTAAATAAGAGAATGCCACAAATACACAAACCTGGTGTGTCTCCTATAACGATGATCAAAACAAAAAGAATGAACTTTCACTCCAACTTCATTGTGTAATACTTCACATTATTCATCAGAATTATGTCACTGGATTATTACTTTGCTTAATAATGTGTTTAATGTAAATTTAATGTAAAAGATCCATGATAGAGGCAGTCAAAGCTCTGTTAAAATCCTTTTGCAAAGTTCAGCCACTGCATTAGTAGCTTTAGGCTAATAGCCTAATGTTAATTTGGATTCTAATCTATTATTTTGCATGATATTTAATGTAGTTTTGCAATTAGATTTTTTTTTAAACAAAGCAAGAAAAAATCACATGGGTCAGAGTGCATGACTGTCATTAACAAGAGAGCATTTCTGGGACATGTATAATCATAACAACTTCTGCAGTGAAATAGTGTAGATTATACTCCAGTCAGCAACCTGTGTCTTACCCTGTAAGAGGAAAAAACACATGACAATGAAGTGATAAACAACTGCAGCTGTTCACACATACTGCTCCCATTTAAAAGGTTCTTGCCCCCTTGGCTGGTCCAGAATATTAATTTACATATTCATCCCTAACTCGGGTTGAGAAAAAAAAAGAATTATATTAATACGCCTCTGATAAACTTCACTCCAAATGAGAATTTGAGAACTATTATACAAAATAATTCATTTGGGAGAAGCAATGATATGAAAACCTCCAGGAAAAAGGGCACAGGTCTACCCAAGACAAGACTGCTGAACACAGCAAATCTCAGAAGCTATGGACAGAAAGAAGGGTCATAAAGAGATGCACCTCCTTTTATCAACTTCCTCCTAAATTTCCAATGGATCTGTATTAACCTTAAGACAGTTACCTAGAATAATGAAGTATTCATTATTTTCTCTAATTCTCTTGATCTTTAAATTAGTTGTCTGTATGATAAATTACTATAAAGTAAAAATGAAAGTTTATGATCTAAAAATCATTCTTCAATTCAAATGGCAGCTTGGTACCCTTCAATTAAGGTGAAAATAAAAAAAAAATCAAACAGCATTTGTTTTCTCTTATTTAATTAAATGGAGAATATGTACACATTGCTTAATTTTTATCCTGCCTTTTAGGCCATATGGCCAAATCTTGGTCTTGTCAGCAACTTTTAACAAATTTTCTCTTCTCAGTGGACTGTCCTACTAAAAATACACAAGAATTATTTCAGTTAGGCTTGTGATATTTATCACAGCTTAATCTGACACACCTTGAAAATGTATAGAGCTAGGAGTACAAAAACCAAAAAAGCTTAATTTCTGAAGAGCTCCAAATGCATGATTTTCTTAAAAAAAAAAAAAAAAAAAAAAAAGCTACCGGACAATTAATAAAGTCATAGGCTCATGGCTCTAGAAGTTGTTTTCTTCTCATCGGGACATTAAAATTATACAGTGTGACTGAAACAAGATTAGAAATCAGCATCCTGGTCTAAGACCTACTGTATTCACAACTTGGTTTAACTTATACCTTAGTTTAGCACTTAGTGGCATATACACTGATTCTGTATATGCCATATGAAAATCTAGTGAAATAAACATCACCAGGAAAACAATCTTTCAGATAAAAATCTATTTATCTAAAATGAAAACTTGAACAAAGGCCAAAGGTTGGGACAGGGGAAAAAATATTCCAGAATGAACTATGCAGTTTTACATAAAACGGAGCTAGCATGAATATAATGTAACTACGCCCAGCAATATATGATTGATTTATTATATTGGAATCCATTAAAAATATTCCATTGCCATTTAAAACCATATAGTCATTAAGTATCTTTGAAAACACACATTCTCTACTGTCATTATAAGATATTCTTGACAGCACATCATTTTTAATGGCACCATTATAAACAGGATTCCTAATGGCTCTGTTTAGTATGTAACAGAATTGGAAGTCAGTAATATACAGAACTGTATTCAACATAATCAGATAACAAAGAGCACTGAAGGAAAGATGAGTGCACAATTAATAGATGAATAATTATTTTGTGTAAAATGAAACGCATTTTAAATAGGGTGTCAAATAGGCATTCTAATGGAAAAATGGAACAGTGAAATAGATTTGATGTACATTACTTACAAGTACAACATGAACTACTAGTGCTGATATATGTTCTAAACAGGAGATAGGAGAGGAAAGATTATGCCCAAGGCTAATTGCTGTGATAATGCAGGTTTCCAATGGCAGCAAACTATTATAGGCTTAAACCAGCTCCGTGATCCAGTGCATGTGCCTTAAAACACAATTTCAACCTCACCCTTGCTTTTCTTTGTGGTCCTTTCTAATAATGGGTCATTCAATGAACAATTGTTCACTGGTTTTGTCCCTTCAAGTGCATGGAGGTAGTCAGTCTTCAAGTGTCATTAGTCCTCACCTTCACAGTACAGAATTTGTGAATCTTAAAGGACCTCATGAAAAAATAAAGTTTATCTTTAGTAAGCTATAGTTCAGGAAACCAGGCATTTGAAAAGAAAATCGTGTCCTAATTCAGTACACAATAGGCAAGGCAGATTTATATGAAATAAAAAGGAGAGGAGAGTTTTCCCAATGCAGCACTATGCCTCACTAACAGTGGTATGAAGAAAATAGGTCTCCTGACTCACCATGAAAACTAATGGGACTGTAGCAACACTCATCAGCACAAACAGAGTACTCGCTCCAGGTACCTTCTCCTTACAAGGCCTGTAAGTTCAGGAAAAAGGATAAGTAACTGAAAATAAGGTTTTGCAATGAGAGTCTCTAACTGGTCTTTGTTGCAACACAGATGCATTAACAAAAAGCCATGGGCATTTTTAATTATTTCTTATGATGTATGGAGATATAAATTAATATTCGGGAAGATCCTAACCAGCCAGCAAACTTGTCAAAACAAAGAAACAAAAAAAATGTGTGTGAATGTAGACTCGTGTATGCATCTATAGGTATCACCCTTTCCACAGAATCTCCAGTGCTTGGGAGGAAGCCTAGTAGACATACTAAACTGGGTCACCATAAGTTTAATTTCTTTCATTATGTCGTTTGTGGCAGTGCCATCCAAGAAGAGGAAGTGTCTATATACAGTAATAAGCCATTCAAACTGACAAAATCTATTACATACCTCTGTATGTGTAAAGAGCTGGCTTACAGCCATGCAGAGTCAATTTAACAGTATACTTATCTACAAGTATTAATGGCTGCATACATTTGCATTCTTGGATGGTTTTCTGTGATCTGTTCTTACTCAATCAAAAATAAGGACGTATGGACTTGCATACAGAGGATCACCTTAACTAGTACTGATATGATGTTCCTCTGATCTTTCTAAAATATACAATATTTGTGAATGCTTAAATCTATTGTAACATGGTGGACCATTTATGTTTTGGTATGTGACCATTAAGACTGATCTTCTTGTTGCCCTTTCTACTGTTAGAAAACAACCTATGTAAATAAAAAAATATATTTCCCCCTTTCACATTCCACATTATGTGTGTGGATTATGTTATAAGGCAATTATTACAAAGGCAAATACAGAAGAATATATTAAACCTGAGACAGTGTGAATAACTGTGTAAAAGTTGTTCTGTGTTAGTACTTTTCTCTAAACTATAGTCAGACATAGCTCCATAAGTTCTGTTTGTCATTTTGGTCTCACTCCCTAAACATTTTCTGCACTCTGCCATATCAACCATGAATCTAAACCCTCCCTATGTGAGAATATGTGAGAATCTCTGCATGCTCACTGGTGTTATTACTTCACACTATTACTCAGTGCCCTATGCAAATGAAAAGGCACTTTTTTATCTATAACACAAAATATTTTAAAAGCTTTTTTACTGACTTCTACATTTCTAAAACTAATGCAAACATATCTGTACATATAAAACCCCATTTTCTTTAGTAGTCTAATGCTGTCAGTTCTACAAGGACTTTAGAGCTAACATAGCCAAGTGACAATAGGCAGTACATACTCAGCCTCAGCTGAATTCTGGCACATGGGTGGGGGGTATAGATCAGGTATGAAGGTTTTAACAGTCACATATTACAAGTTACAAGGACTTTGGAAACCATGAAAACTAGGATGCAAGTGTTGAAGGGATAGGGAGGTAACTGAGAACTGTGCTGTCCTGCTCTGACAGGCAGGTCTGTTGTTACCTCTCTAGGCTCTAGACCACTTCCCCGGAGGGTATTGCTGACTGCATTCTCTTCCATGTCCCAGCAGGAGCTCACTCTGAGCCAGGCCTGCAAGACCAAGGCTCTGAACTGCTCAAGTACCACACAAGGTCAAGTATTAGGAAAAAAAATCAGCTCATGGAGGGCTCTAATTTTACTATCCATAAAAGTACCAATCTTGAAACAATGCTATTTTAAAGTTTTAGATTCCTACCTATAAAACGGGATAACTGTCTAGGGCTGCTGTGAGGGAACATTTACTCACATGTATAAACGCTTCCACAATACAGTGATGATTTCTATAGAAAAGCCTATCAGAAATATATTTTGTCAAATTATATCAGACTTACAATCTTTTTCCGTCAGAATTACTGTTTGTTAAAACCGTCTGAAATAAATAGTGTATAGGAAACATACTTATCTGGTTGAAGTTTTCATCATAACATATATATGAACAATACAGCCTGAATTAGAATCATCTAGTTTTCGAATGATTGACTTTTAAACCTTACTAGCTCTTCTGTTATATACCTTCGTTGCATGTGCAATATATAACAGAATGACCTTCATCCATAGCATCCTTGTAGTAGAACAGAAGCATTTACTATAGATTTTATTATAAATGCCTTAATGAAATTCTAATCAATAATACTTCAGAGAATGGTAAAGAAATTGATTTCATAGATAAAAGGAGATGTTATTATCTCAGTTCAGTAACTATGAAATAGAAAGATGAAAAAGTCTGTTTTTCATATGAGAACTGAGCACAGCTGTACAGTTATATAATAAAGTATCACTTGTATCCATGGCAATAGGGAATAATTGATGCACCACAGTTATTTTTATAAACCCAAAGAAAAAAAAAACCAACTGGAAATTTCTTTGCCAGTTTCTTGGCATTGTATGTTTTTTATCTGTACATAATGTACAAATTTATAGTCTGAATACTCTCACTGATCTGACTCGTTGAATAAAACATGCTGGGTTTTACTGCATATTAAAGAAGATGGGGATCTCATGCCCTACAACCAAGTCTTTCATGAGGGATTTAATGAAAAACATTTCTTGGAATAAGATATATTGTTACCTTAAATTCAGATTGCATTGAATTTGGGATCTATACACCAGAGGGATTTTTTTTTTAAAGATTAAAATGTTTTTCAGCTGTCTTACTGTGGCAAGTTTACGGATATTTTACTGAAAGTCAGTAGATGCCTATAATGTTAAAAAAAAAATCTAATGGAAAACCAAAAGTGTAGTATATATTGTGTCTTGGGCCTTCCCTGATACAATTACATCCTTTGGCTTGTCTTGAGAAAAAAAAAATGTCAAAATTCTTGCTATTTTAGAGGAAGATCCCCACTTACCCCTTGAAATTTTATGTGGAAAGAATATTGCTAATGTTTGGGGTTTATTTTAAAAATCAGATTAATTCACTAGATGACTAAAAGAAGGCTCAGGTGCTCTATTAATACCAACCTTGTCTACAACAGAAAGAAGTAACTTTACTTTCTTCTTTTTTTTTCCCCAAATGCAGATTTATTCATAACAAGGTTTGCATTTGCAATCCCCTCTGTTTACTTTGCTTCAAGAGATCGCAATGTTTTGCTGCAAAGACAAGTATTCCATTACTCAAACCTCTCATACTTTTTCCTTAGCATATTCTATTGCAGGATTATTTTCCAGTGGCATTCAGATGACCATGACAAGAAGACCTCTTGTGATGAACATTTTTGATTTCACTTTTTTTTCTTAATTTGCTTAAATCAGAATTCTAATTGTTGTTTCAAATGGAAGATGAACCATGCTAATTGGTTTCTGTTTTTATCCCTAGCTGACTTCTGAGGATGATTAAATAAATTGAATCTTCAAGACAATGGACAGGCAAGATCTCAGAACTTTTTGTTAAATGCTAAAGCATAATACTTAATCCTTCACAAACATTCTCTAAAGTACATGGAACATTTGTGTATTCAGTAGTGCATTTCCCTCCTTTAGACACCAAGGCATCATCACCTTTTCTCATTTTTTTCAGTGCTTCTTTTCACTTTCCCCTTCCCTAGCATCTGTAGGAATCCTTTGCCTGAATTATCAGATGGATATGAACACAAGCTATTTGCTTTTCAGAGATTAAAAATGGATAGTCTCTTAGAAATACCAGCTGCAGTTGTTTATCAGGGATTCTATTATTTTGGAAACTCTGCAGCACCATTTGCTTGAGCAATAGTCCTGTTACAAATTTTTTCATGAGCCCAGCCTGGGTGTGTCTTTAAATACTCGGAATGGAAGGAGGCAGGGATGTATGTAAAATTCACATATCCACACTTTGTTTCCTCCATGCTGGAATAAGTTTATCTGGCAATTCATAGTAAGTGGGTTTGACCCAGATGTTTACTGGACAGCACCAGGTACAAGCCACAGCACACACACACAGGCACACTTTTACCTAATAAAAACTCATTTTAGCAATGACTTCCCTTCTGCCATTCAAAAATTACAGCCACTTTTAATATAATCATCTTCCTTATCAGCTAGTAACTGCTCTTAATTCTGTTTATATTTAATGACAGCACCTAAAAATAGTTCTTCTCCATTATTTTATCTTTCTAGGCTATTTCTTTTCCTGCTCTCCACTACTATATCAAAATGCCTTTTTGTCTAGGGATACTGAACAGGGAATTAAAATGCATTAACAAAAGAAAGGTTATGGACTGTGAGTCAGCAAGAACAAAAGAACCAAATACATCATGTAAAAGCTAATAATATTTAGATAGAGAGCCCAGAATTTAGCATTTTCATTATATTTTTCAGTTAGCATGAAAGTTTAATCTTCCACTAATCATTTAAAATGTAAAATAAACGGGGCTTGGGCATATCACAGTCTCTACTCAGGTCCCCAGGAGAGCAAAAAGCACAAAAGAAACCTAACAATATGATGCTATATATTCTGAGATATTGCCTTTCAATCTGATTTGCCACATGCCCATACATTTTAATGCTGACTTCATTATAAAATCTCTTCTTGATTAATCATTGGTGAACAATGACTAAATTGCACTCCAGCATCAACTTGAACTGGGACATTGTTAGGAGCAACATTCATTTGAAAAGCAAACCAGATGGGCCAAGGAAAGGTCAGTGTGGTACTACCACAGTCACAATGGACAAAGCTCATAAACCAGGGGCAGAAGTTGTTGAACTGAGACTACAGTAGCTTTAAGAACATGCTGTGAGACTGCATTCCAGTTCCTTCCTCCAGTGTGTGTTAGCTTCTTGCTTTTTATGGTAAAAACTTGCCTTTACAATCTCCAACAGATGTTTCTCTTTAGTTATCACATACATAACCCTCACTGCTGTGAAACAAAAGGTGTACTACAATTTTCCCAATTTATAAATAGACAATCTATCTCTAAACATACACAACCAGGAGCTTTCCAACACAACGAATCCTGCTAAGGAGATGGAGTACAAAACTGTCCTAAAGCCTTCCACAGCTGCTATTTCAGCATTGGAAGTGCCACAGAGCACTCCTGAGCCACCTAAAAATTATGTCAGATGTCCCTCTGTTTCAACCTTATCTCACACTTGATTTTGGTCACAATTCTCAGGGACAGCTCCCCCAACACCTTTGAGTGCCTTCATTTGCTCAGCGTACTCAGAGAGCACCCACTAAGCCTCTTCCTGGGCACTGACCAGGACACCTCATCAGGCTCATTCAAACAGTAGGGCAATGCAAGGGTATGGAAAACCAGCACAAAATCCAAGGAGCCGCACACAAAGTCTCCTCAGGCCTGCTTTAACCTCTCAGCAGGCCACTGCCATGAGTGATAAGTGGTCAGAAGTCTTTAGCCCACGCTTGCCATTTGTGGGGTATTTAAGTGACCGTTTACAAATTCTGTGTTTAGCCACACTAAAAATAGTATTTACTACCACGTCTCTACATTTCCTTTAAAATAAATGCTTACTTACTGACACTGATTTGTCATTTAAGCAAATTTTAAATTAAGAGATCACTTAATGAATTTTTTATCCCCAATGAGAATTTGCGCAACATTATGGTAGTCTATATACTTTACAACAGATGACATTTGTCAAGCTTAGTAAGTTCTGGCAAACTGATATTTTGAAGTTACTACAGAAAACATCAAAAAATTATCTTATATCTGATATACTGAGACAAAAATCTCAGGAAAACTGCAGTTCATGGCTCCTAAACATAATCTCTTTCTTCTAGCATCAACTGTAAGTAAATATATTCTTAACACTTAAGCTAATCTTTCCTCTACAAATACCATTCTTCACATCAAATTCTACTTCGTGAATGTATTACAAGTGGCTGGTAGACTGGATTTCTTTTCTTAATGCTTCATGTCCAGTGGTACAATCTACATGTACACAGAAGTACCGTCTGAAGTTCTAAGTGTCTTGGTCTTGTTTCAGAAATACGTGATAGAAAAACTTCATATATACAACCAAATTAGCTACTGGAGCTGTATAAAACAACACAGAAACAATTGGAAAGATGTATTTTTCTACTAAGCTCTGAAATGCTCACATCTGAATCATGGCAATTACAAGCCAGGAATGATTAAAGCTGCCCCTCTAATAGCTTGTAATTTAACCCAATATATCTCTTTTTGCCAGGTATATTTATGGGTCTTAAAATAATCAGAATACAGGGAGTATTGTTGAGATACTCCTTTCTCCCTTGCTCAAGGGTTTTTGCCGTAACACCAGCACACAATATAAAGCAATTGGGTTTGTTCTTAATAAGGTTAATGTCCTTTCCTAAAAGACCACAAGGAGTCAAAGTCAGAAGTTGAATTAATAAGCAATATCCAGGGTCATCTGCAAGACTGCAATAACCAAAATCTTATAAAGGAAAGTCAAAGCTATATGAACTTCATATCCAAGTGACATTCAAATTTTGCACATAAGAGTTTTCAACAATAAATAAAATCAGCAAACTACTTTTCAGATCTATTTTATAGTAAAGAAGTATTGCTGTAGGTATGGCAAGTGTTATAATATAGAATTCCAACAGAACAGCTTCTAGGACCACTGCACTCCCTAGTACTGATCCTAGAGGAGCCATGCTGTACCTGCTAAAGGTCATCCCATCCTCATGGCGGCAGTGGGAGCTGCATAAACCACCTTCACCAATACTCATTTCACCCATTTCATAAGGAAATGCTGACCCTACACTGCTTACAAGTGGATAAACTCACACGCCTCCACTGAAGGCTAAAGAAACATTGTCACATTCGGCTGAAATTACAAAAAGAGAGAGAAACTCCTTCCCTGCCAGCTCACAAACCAAGGAACAACACAACCTTCGTAGTTTATTCAAAGCAGGTGTAGTTCTCAGAAGATAAAAATAGTTCTGTGTGATTCAGTTGATGATGGGGCCTCTGGTGCAGATGAAATGATTTCTTACTTCAGAGGAGACATATGACACACTCCTCAGTGGAATCTAACACAAGGACAAATTCTTGTAGCCCACACTTTGCACTTTTAGTCTCTTTAGCTGATGAATCAATACTACAGAATTGCCATCCCTGGTTTCTGTGCTGGTCGTGCACTGCCAAATGGATTGCCTTCGAGGGATACACCTTCATTCACCCCTGAGTACAAAACATTCAGGTTTTGGCATTACTTCCCTTTCCACAATTTAAATCCACCTTTCCACATGACATCCTCCTGTCAGATAAGAGAGCTCTGGTTGGGGTATGGCAATATCATGTCTTTCCAGCCCTGCCAGTAAGGACACTCTTTCAAGTTTCCACAGTGTTAGAGGACACGGGGATAAAAGTATTTTAGGCCTATAGAAGAGTAAATTCTTATGGTTTAATTTGGTACTTACTGGTTTAAAAAACTGCTGACAGAAAAACATGGAAGGTAGTTGTGTATAGAGGGTATTAATTGGGTAGGGGTTGCAGGAAAGAACAGATTATAAAGTAATCAGGGAAGTGTCCAGTTTGTCAGGAATTTTTCTAGCAAGCAGGTGGATATTCTGCACTTCCCTCTACGTCTCACTAGCTGTGTTAGATCACTCTGGTGTGTAATGACTGTTTAATATCATTGGAGAGTCAATATCATACAGTGGAAAAGCATATGGTGTTTCAGGGATTATCATGGTTCTGTGCTGGCAGGGGCTACTTACTCTGGGCATAGTAGAATATGTCAACTTTCTTTACAGTTTTACTTCAGTCTCATTTTAGAACCATTCAGTTGGTAAGTCTTAGACTGCAGGGAATTTATTTTTCATTATGACTTGAAGAAGAGTGTGACTGGTGAAAGGCTAGTTGAGAATATTACAGGAAGTTCCTTTCGAGGTGAAGTCCCACTAATATACATTTTTATACAATAGAAATTTTATCGATATAAAAATCATTAACTGTTTAATGATTTTTCCATTTGGGTTCCTAAACTGTATCTTAAATTGAGACTTATATAATCTGTAGAGTTTCTTCCTGCATGGAAGCAATTCCTTACAGGAACTTAGGTGACCTTTCAAAAATATATTTTGTTTTCCTAGGCAAATAGCCTCATCAAATAAAAGTCTGAACATTAATAAGGTAGGCATAAACATTCTGCTTGTGGCATAACCACTGATGTCTGATGACTCGGTTGTATATTAAAAACAGTTTGGGATGTGTAAATTTCTACAGATTGCTTTTGTGCACTATAGCTTGTAGGCTATTCGATTTTTTTTTTTTTTTTTATTTCTGAAGATTTTACAGAGTACTTAGGTGAGGTATAGAAGCATTTCAGAGAGAATTTGATGGCAGGATGGATGTTATTGAACTGTAAAAACCCTGTGAGTCTAAGTTTTCCATTCCTGATAAGTATGTCATCTGCATGGCTTTGCAATAATATTATTTAAAAACCTGTTCTGTGCAAAAGCTCTGTAAAAGGTTGACTATGCAGGGCTCTATGTGCTTATAGTTTGGAAGTGTGGATTTCTGGAAGCAATACTTTTCTGTATAAAGATGAAAGGGGTGAATAAAACATCATTGGGACAATATGACAGCTTGAGTGTGAGCTTATGGCACTCACTGTCAGGTGGGAATAGAGAGCTACACAAACTGAATAGTAGTGACATCATCTGGAAAAAAGGGTTGGAAATAGTTTTCTGCACTAGGAAAAGAAAACCACTGAATACTAGTTAGCTAAAACAATCAGAAATTTTTTAATTACTGCCAACTTTGAGGTTCAGCTCTGAGTCAAATAAAACCTGATGGAAGATTATCTTCAGATCATCTATTTTTAGTGACTCCTTTAATATCATACAATATTGTATTTTCCACTAACATTCCAGATCCTACCATGCCTCTTCTAAATAGGACCTGCAAGTTCATATACATACACCAGCTAAGGACATTCCTCAATTTTAATTCTATTCTTTATTTTAATCCTTAAAGAGATTTAGTTTAAGTATAATCTTAGGGACAGGTGTCTACTTGTGTTATCAAATGCAAATATGTGTTAGGTTCATATCTTCCATGAGTCAACAAGTATAGCACAGTCACAAGGCAATGTCCTGCCCAAGCTAGGGGGCTGTCTTCAAGTGGAAAGAACAGCTCACATAAATCTTTCTAGATATCACAATGGAAAAAATACACACAGGTGTCACACTACCCAGTAGCATTACATTCCTCTCACTTGTAATTCCAGCCAGGAAACAGCAAGCTTCACCCTTGGAGAGACTCATAAATAGTTAAGTACCCTCTATCAACAGACGATAAAAGGGAAAAATAACCAATAAAACTACATAATGAACAACTACTGAGCAAACAGAGCTATAGCACTCAAACACAGTGAAGTTATTGCCTAGGCTATTACAAGGATTTTACAGTAATATCATT
This sequence comes from Monarcha castaneiventris obscurior, assembly GCA_026261815.1. Taxonomy (NCBI): domain Eukaryota; kingdom Metazoa; phylum Chordata; class Aves; order Passeriformes; family Monarchidae; genus Monarcha; species Monarcha castaneiventris. The sequence continues at coordinate 9,461,331 of JAMPIT010000712.1, read as the reverse complement.
TGATTTTCCAGCTTCATGGCAATTATATCAAAGGTCTTTTATTCTTTTGAGATGTGTATCATTGCTTTAAAATAAATTCTATTATGAAGTCCAAGGTGGAAAGGAGAAAGAACAAAAAGTTGTTCAAGGTCACAGATAACCGTGTTCAATAGCTTATATGTAATATTTTGTCATCTTTCTTTAACTCCTGAAAGTCAAGTGATGTTATATTCTGCTCCCTACACAAAGGATGCAGTACAGTAAAACTTTTTTTTTTTTTTGTGTGCCACCATATATACAAGGGAAGCTGAAATTCTTTATTTCGGATGCAAATTGGAATTTGCACAGTTCAGGTTAAATTGACTTTGGCTTCATCTCACAACATCTGAAATCATACTGCAGTTCTCTGGTGCTTTCAGGACATAATTAGATAAATTCATAGATTAAGCTGCTCCTGGCAGTACTTGCTCTTCTGTGAATAGTGAACCAATTCCACAGCACATTGAAATACAAACTGTAGTTGCAATACCAACTTGGCAATGAATCTTTGCTGTTGATTGTTGTGTGCCATATGGACCCACTTAAGCCTCTTCCATTTTTGGCTCTGGAAGAGAAGGCAGCCATTGTGGCCAGTCATGAGGTCAGTTTGGAAACCAAACGGCCCAGGTGCAAAAACTTCAGCAGGGCCATCTGCATCCATGACTGGTTTTTTGGCTACATTTACCCCTGCCCATATTTAGACACGTTATCTGCCTTCTTGCATAATGCCACCATTTTCTGCCAAACAGAACCCAGTAAGTCTGTCCTAATTTGTGTTTTAAGTGATCACAAAATACACACAGTATATTGCTAATTTCTGTGTCCTATTCTAGTCCTATTCTACTCTTATACTTCAAATATGGAAAGAGCTAAGATACTTCTTTTTCAGACTATTTCTTCTATCGCATAAAGCACATATAAGTTCAGATGAAAGTTCTTACAAACTTGAATGTGGATATTAATACTCACTTTTTAAAAAAGTTTGATGCCAACCACCAAAGAAAGTTGAGATACTCAGAGGAAAGATTAGAAGTGTAATTATAATGATATTAATATGGCTACAGCCTCTTAGTTTGTACAAAATGCAAATGCATTATCCTTTGATACACAATTCTTAAAAAGGCTAGATAGATGCACATTAATCAAGCTTATTTTGTGCTCAACAGTATCACAGTTAACAAATATCTACTGGATATTTAAATCATACTTACATTTCCTGCCACAACTTTCTGAGGCAGAAATAATTATACTGGTCTTTTATTTCTCACCTCAAAAAAATACTATATTAGAAAAAAGCATATGAATTAGACACATTGCATGGCTGTAACATCGTTTGAAGAGCAAGCAAAACACATTCCAAAGTAACTCATGCATTTCTTATACTAATACCATTCTGTGGGTATGTTTTCTGTTTGTCACTGTTAAACTAAGGCACCAAACCTTTAGTTTGGAGAAAGTACTGATAAAGGGTACTTGTGCAAAATCTAAAGAGAGTCTCATCCACCATGCAATGAAAAATCAAGAAATAATGAATCAAGGTCACAATATTTAACAAGGACTTTACAAAATTTCTATTAAAAAATTATCTCATAAAACACAAAAAAACATATATACAGAGATGTATTAAAGTCATATACTAGAATTCTTCTATTCTCATTATTAAAATATATAGCATACTTCCAGTTTCATATTATGCTTTGTTATAGCTTTCTCAGTTTTAACATTTATTTACAAAGTCCTTTCTTTATTCCTAGCTGGAGAAAAACACATCTCAAATGCAATCATCCTTGCCCTGCTTTCCTCTATCCTTTGTGCCAAACTGTTACACAAACCAGTTTTGTCACTCTGGTTATTTTTGCTGATGTGACATGTGTGTACAGGACAAAGCATCTACAGAAAATTCTGCCTCGACTCAAAAGCAAATAATTATAGAACCAAGGAGCTTTGCATACAGCATTTTAGGATGGTGTAAGCTGCACCAAAATTAAGTTCTGATAGCAAATGAAAATGCCTATGGGGAGTTGCATCATGGTCAAAGTAGCTTTCCACTTTTAATTTCTCTTCAAAAAAGGAAATGTCTCACTCCCTGCTTAGAGTTAGCTTTGAGTCTCTGCAGCAGTGGCCTTAACCTTAACCACAGGCCTTGAAAAAAGTAATGTTTTGTAGTCTGCTGCCTCCAAAAAAACCCCTGCATAAACGCTTTTCCTCCCAGGAAAGAAGTAAAATGAAGGTGACAGTCTGGAATACTAGTAAACTAGGAGTTATTTCACATTGAGTCTTTGTCAAATGACTGACAATACATTTCAGAAATACGTGAACAGTGGCAAACACATACAAGCCTTTGGAGAGCCCTAGAATTTATTTGTACATATTTTATACCAAGGATATGGAATAAATGCATCCAGAAAATGATTTAAAATTCCAGACACACATGCTGCACTCTGATTGGCATCTCAATAATGCCTAGGAAATACAGGTCTCTTTGCTTGTTTTTTGTGTATGGATTCTGCCTCATATTAGTAATGAGCTGTTCCATTCCAGCCAGTGCATCTCAGGGCACTCCTTCGAAGATTACAGGTTGATATTTGAGCTTCATTCTTTACAATGTCATTTAAGTGCAGCAGTTGCCTAATTCCATGTCTTGTATGGACTATACATATGTTTGTGTAACTGTGTGTATCCTACTTAGATTCCTTTCCATTTTGTACTAATAAACACAGAGAAACCCCAAACTATTCATCATTCCACAATACTAAATCACTTCTAAATGTTTCCATTGTATTGTGTCAGAAAACCCAACAAGAATTTTTATTGTGATTATCAATAGGTAGCAATACTGATACAGGAACAGAGATCCAAGCCAGCACAATTTCTCTAGTACAGCACACAAATGTCAGAGACCCCTCCTATGCTGCATCCACGAAGATGTGTGTGATGGCCACACCATGTCTACAATATCAGTCCTGCCAAAAGATATTGGCTAGGAGCCAAAATCACAGCCTGTTCTCTAATGAGAAGAGAAGAGGTATGATAAGAGAAGCCATAATCAACACCAAACATACTGACATAAATCTTTACAAATGCAATGCAAGTGCCTTTGACTTGTTCATTCTGTTTACTGCTAAGGTTTTCAAGTAAGCCCTCTTGAATCCATCAATTTCACACTGGCTTCAGATACATCTGGAACTACTATATTGCATATTTGTAAAAGTAGAGCTCACAAAGCACTACTGCTCCATTAACATTTCCTCAAAAACTAAATAAATAAGTAAAACACCTTACAGAATAGCTGAAAATGTGCTTAAGTTACAGCCATGAGGATTCTCCTTTTTTCTATTGTTCTCTCGTTACCACATTATCAGCTGGGACTTTTCACCTGCACACAGCCAAGCAATTGTAACTGAGAACCCTGCCTTCTCCTCCCCACAGAACATGAACATTTATCTGACTTACCTGTATCAAGCTATTTATAAAAACAAGATTTCTGTTCAAAGATACAAAGGAAGGATCAACTTACAATACAAATAATTTATGTTGTGTTTAATTCTATGTTATATTTGCATTTTTCAAGTCACTACAATGCCCCTTTGAGTGTTTCAGGCTTATCTATAATTGGGGAAATATAGATAAACATCAAGTTGCTCTAAATCTTCATAATCTCAGAATTAATATGGTGCATTTGCAAATGTTCATGTGATAGATGAATTTTCCTATCTGAAAAGAAAACCTGAGAGAAATGACAATGAAACAACATGTAAATTTAGCTTTAAAATACTTACAAAGACAGCACTGTATTTAATGGCATATATCAAAATAAAAGAGATTGTCATGTTCTTAATCAGACCAAATATATAACAAGCTTAAAGGAAATCTCTCTACATCAGATTCTACAAAAGGATATGTCAGCACAAATGTAAAGGACTTGGGGTTTTTAGATAAACCAGCCTTGAACAATAATCTTCTGATAAATCTCAAATTCCAGATGGTCTTTGTGGGTTTCAGACAACAGCTGCATTCAGAGAGCATCATGATGAGGTATCTGGCTTATTTTTAAACAGTAAATGTAGATAGTGGTACTGTTTGATATTACTTGAAGTAGTATCTAGCATATATATTTTTTTAAGAGAACCACTTGATCTCCTGTGAGAACATCTCACAGTATCTTTACTTGGCTCTCAATATCTGCATGTAGGTATTTGTTAAGCAACGCAACATTTTAAAAGGGATTTTGGAATTTATCTAGCCTTCCCCAAATGTACAAAATACAATCTGCTACTTTACCACCTTTGTGACAATGTTATGGCTAAAAAGTACTTTTAATCCAAATGCAAACCTCCAAATGTTCTTACGCTAAAACTGTTTTCAATTTTTTTGAACCAAGTTCTTAATTAATTTGGCTTCTTGATATTATAAGCTATAGAAGATCAGCTACATAAAAATGAGATGTCAGATCTTTCCCATACATCAGGCATAATGCTATTTTCATTGTATCTTTACAAGACATCAGATATGTTAATATTTATGGAGTATACACGGAGGAATACTGCTAGAATTAATAAATAATAAAGCTAATATTTTTTTCAAAAATAAATCATCAGATATCTCATTATAAACTGGATGTCTTCAGTTGTAGATAATTTAGTACAGTAATAAATAGCAGGAGAACACAGTGCTGATGGAATTATATTTCATTATTTAAAATATCCTGCTACTCATACAAGAATGCATTCTTTTATGTTCAAAAACATGTAAATAGAACTGGTTTAGAATTGTGGGTACTTTCAAACAAATAAAAATTAGGTTGCTTCTAACATGCCAGGTAGACATTCCTGAGCAGATATACATAATGTACCACTTCTCAAAGGCACTCTGAAATCATGCTGGGATGTGTCTTTGGTAAGATGTCACTCAGAGTTTAGCCCATTGTTCCTACTGTCTGACAATAATAGGATTCTTCCATCTTGAGCAACGTGTTATCTTACAATTTTTAACCTTGCCGCTTTTGAGTCTTACCTGCAAAAGAGTCAATAACAGACAAGGGTTTGGGTGGGGGGGGGGGAGGTTTGTGCACCAATTAATTAGCAAATTATTGCATCAGACTTTACAGAAGTCATGCATAAAATTTTGTGGCACTCAATGACTCAGCAATAACATCTAAGAATTTGGTGCAGGTTGATACTTGCACTCAGTATTGTTAATAAGTTTGTCTCCATTCTGTGTATCCAGTTTGTGGAGGTTTGACGCGATCTCAAACCAGAACACAGTCTTAAGGTTCAGTTTTTGTAAAATCAATTGGATTTCAACCCAGGGAGTCTACATGGCATACTCAGTATTGTGAGAAGTGCTGGAGGAGTGGCCCCTTCTCACTAGAGCTGGGATTTTCAAAACGTGCTAGAGAAAGCAGGTTGAGTTCTCAGTGAAAGTCAGAGGGAGCTGATGCTGAACTCCATTAGACCCCTTCATTTGTAAAATCACAGCCTATTCTCCTTGACCTGGGACATGTCTTCATTCTCTTTCTAATCTATGCCTGGTATGCATTGGACAAGTGTTAATTAACTGATAGCAACATAATTAGGAAAATGTTGCTATGGATCATTGTAATGCAGCTTCAGACACTGACAATGAAATATAATGTTAAAAGAACAACTTGCTGCCAAGCATAATGGAAATAGGAATATCAATATGAGTTAATGATTGAAACTCCAGAACCCTCAAAAGTAACTCACAGCTCTATTGCTTTATTTTCTTACAGCTCTCTTCCTCTTTCTATGGAGTTCCTAATCTATACACAGTATATGACTACGAGATTTACATATGATTTTAGTAAATCACTAAGCCCATTCTGCTATTGAATTTCTCAGGATGTGACTTAGTGAACTGGTTTTATGTCAAAAGCACATTAAAAAAAGATAAGCCCAGACAGCATTTTCAGGCTGCAACAGATAAGTGAACACTGTATTGTTTAGTTTTCTGTGTCTACACCTAAGTGACAAGGTGATGATTTGTTTAAATATTAGGAGTTTAGATATGTACTGATCAAATATTATCTCAGAAAAGCTTAAAGTGAAGTAGCATAGAAATTGATATTTAATTGATTAATTTACTTTATAATTCAGGGACTTATTATACTAGAAGCTAATATGAAGTGGAAAGCATAAACTGAATTATCCACCAGGTGGATTCAATTACATTTTTACATCTACAAATTTAAAATCCTGATAACTGAAACAATAATGTTACAGGCAGCAAACCAGCACCTAGCACTAAGGAAAGTAACAGAATGTTATTTACTTCAGTTGCCATTGGTTTCTACAGTGCCATGATGATTTACCCAGTAAGGACATGTTCTCTGAAATGTACAAAATAACTCCCTTTATCATTTCATCACCATTTACTAGGTTAAGATTTGGCCTTTTTAGACTATTGTAATAACACTGTTGAAAGGGAAAAATATTTACACTGAATTTTTATATTATTATACAGATGAGCCAACCTTCTATAACCAAGAAACAAAATTCTAAGCCAACTTTACATTTAACAGTAAAGGAGCAAATCTTGATAGGTTTTTATTTCCAAGCTCCTAGAGGTGCCCAATAACCCTATTATTGTTCTACACAGTCTTCTTCTAAATAACTCTCCCAATGCAGCAGCTCTCTGGTCAGTGGGATGAGAAAATAGTGAGAACATCACGGAAGCAGAAGAGAAATGAACAGAGTAGTAATAAAAGTAAGCATTTTGCTTATTCTGCTGATGCTTTAAGCTGCAAACAATGCAATCACAGAAACTTCCACAAGTACTTTCAGAGCTCAGTAAGGTAACAAAAGGGGTCCATAAATATGGCTCAGAGCTGCTTTCTATTTTCATCTTTGCTTTATTTGCCATTGGACTCAACCCAGAAGAGTGATGATGCAAAATATGGATTCTCACATTCAGAAGCTGGATCTGGCTTTTGGGATCTATAGTTTCTTTATCTTTCCACATTTGAGGCTCAGCGTTCTCTGCTGAAACAAAGTCCACAGGAGAAAGAACAAATCCTTATTTTGAGGGATATCTGCCTGTCTTACAAGAGTCAAACAAACCATTTGAATCCTATCCTGCAAACAATTCAGATGTACCTATAGACATGAAGAGCCCCACTGAAATTAACAGGGCCGACAAAACACAAAATTACAGGAATAAATGTTGTGGGACTGGGACTTTGAGTATTATACATCTGCTCATTCCCAAAAGATAAGATGAAGTACATAGTTTTTTCCACCTGCACATCGTGTGAAAATGGAGCTTGGAGAAGCATGCATCCTAAAAAGACAAATAATAACACCAACAAGATGCCATTCCTGAGAATTATATTTTAAAGCTATTCAGAAGTTCCTCTATGACCTCATGGGTAACATCTACAGATCACCAATACAGAATACAGAGAGAACTTTTACAAAAAAGTGTTTCATATATACACAACTTTTACAGATATTACAGAAGAAAACGACAATTTTTTTCTTGATTTTTAATGAGAAAGGGGCTATTCTGTGCATTTTGGGTTTGGGGTTTTTTATCTAAGAATTCTGTGTGTTTATCCAAGGTAAATATGCAAACATTAATAACGTAAGAACACGGACATTGTTTGGGATTAAATTAAAACCATTTGCCTTATGCATGCTCATTTCCTTTTTTACTACTCAATTCCCCTATGATGCCATCTGATCACTTCTTGAATGTCCCCTGTGCTTTTGCCTTAACAATCTTGCCTGGTAGGCCATTCCACACGTTTGTGATTCTCGGCATGAAAAAAATGCTTCCTGACATCTGTTCTGAATTTGTTTCTCTTTAATTTCCATTTATGCTTCCTTATCCTAACATCTGTGTCATTGTGAAAACGGTAATTCAGATTGACGTTATCTGTGCCATTTAAGATTTTACATTCCCCAGCTAAAAGCTACTCATAACCATGTAGTGGTTTTGTACTTCTTATTGATAGTTAACTTAGCAACATTGCCTGGCTCTAATTCATGTTTTAGGTTATACTTCAGCTTTGTTGTTGTTTTTAATTCTGTTTTCATGCACGTTTTTTTCCAAGCTGAGGGTTAGCACTGTACTCAGTGGGCCATTTTCAGCCCATAGGTGTTTCCCACAGCTGTTGTATAAGAAAGGAAGTTGAATTTAGCCCAATAAGCTTAATGGGGGTATCAAGAGGACTGCACATTATGCTAATTCCTGCCATGGGCTATGAGTGTACCTTTGGTATCTCTACAAGTCTGGGAGTTAGGAAACTTTTCAAGTGTTTCTCTCAATAGCTTACAGAGGCTGGAGCACCAAACCATACTCAGTGAATATTACATATAAATAATCTTCCCCCATTTTGTCCAGACAGATAGAGAGGTAAAAAGGATGTTGAAATTACTCTTTATGGTTCCCCCAAGTCAACAAAAGGATCTGGGACTATTTTTTCTACACCTTTAAATCCCTAAGACTGGGACTAAGTATCTCCTTTCACTTGTCCTTAAAGAACAGATTCATTCCAAGAGATGAACTGTCGGAGCTCAGACTCACAACAAGCACAGCAATTACCAGCATGTTGAACAGCAGTTAGCAAAGAGCCCATTTTGTATGGTTGGTATCTATGATTGAGCTAAAACTGGACTATTTCTAATACTAAAAAATATAGAGAAGTAAAGCAATATAGCAGCTGATTATGGAGTGTGGAGTAAGGGCTCCTGCTGGAGAACATAAAACCACTATTGATCCCTTTCTCATGGTAATAAAGAGGTATAATTCATACAGAGATGTGTCTCAAGTCACAACCAAGCTTTACTCTTTTGCTTCCAAAATACTGAAATTACATTATTTGAAATTATCAAAGAATCAGAAATACTTTAGGTATTTATTTACCTTACTTATTCTTGACTGTTCACAACCCAAAGGTGATACTGAACCATGAAAGTGGTTCTGCCTAGAAAGGTTCGAACAATAATTGTTATCACTTAATTGCCCTACATAAACTCCCACCAATGTATAACCTTCTAAAGGGAGTATTTTCTAAAGAGATTGAAAAATTATTCTGTTTAATTCCACCATGCTAACAGAGTGTTTTGGAAAACACACCTGGTTACCAAGAAGATCTGAACACATATGTTTGAGGTTTTCTCAAGTTCATAATTTTCTTTCTTCATATGAGCAGATAATACACTTAAAAGTATTATTCAATATATTTCCTATACAGTAAGAAAATTAGAACAGTCTATTTCACTATACTTGGAAAGAGCATGTGTTCTGCCTAAGTAGGTTACCTAGGTCTTTTTAAATGAAAAACTCTGTGCCCGTCATTCAAAAACTGTGTATTCTATAAGGTAAAAGAGGAGATAAAGGTGACATTAATCTTATTTCATAAAGGATTACCTTGATTCATTCAACTGGATCAAGTAGTGGGCTTTGAAATACCCAAATATGATCCAGCTTATATCTCTAGAATATGTCCAATGAGAGAAGAAAAAAAAAAAACCCAAACAAAAAACCAAAATCACAAGATACTGTGCAAGTAAACATGGTAGAGGCATGTATGAATCCATGTAGGAGGGGAGACTGATTTTAAAAATGAGGTATTCAAGAGGTAGTGTGCCACCTAAAACATGTTTCATATCAAAGTAAAAACCTATTCTTTGTAGCCAGCAAAGAACTGCATACTGAGCACACTAATGGGAAAGGTGGAAAAGGAAGGAGCTGATATCAATATCTGTTTAAATTAAAGGTGAGGAGTGAAGAATTCTCACATATTATTTACAGGCAATGCAGATTTCTTTTGTTTCAACAGGGTTTGCCAACAGTAAAAATGACATTCTGATAACTTCTGCTGAAGAGTGGGAAGGTTTTCAAGGATACTCACTATATTCTCAAGTAAAATGAGAATTATTTTACATCATGTCTTTTAGGTTTCTTAATTTAGGCAGGAAAAAAGGTATTTTAAAAAAATGCTTGATATTCTGGAATGCAATAGCAATTCCTGTACTTCTAAGTAATGCTTCCTGTCTTATAAAGCAGGCCTGGGTTACTGACCCTGCTCTAACTAAGCTTCTTCCTTGATTAAAAGGCAAGTTTCTTTCATGGTTATATCATTTTAAAACCTATTCAGATGTGATAACATTTTTGCTCCTGTATCTTGGCAACATGATTTATTCCGTTAACACTGAGTGTTACAGTCTGAAAAAGCCATACCATCTGGGTTGAATTAATAGCCTAACCAGAAAAATAAATGAGAATGGTCTGCTATAATTAACATGTAGGTAAAGTATATTTAACAGATTATTATAATTAATATATCAGTTACCGATTTCATGCTAAACAGAATTGTGAACACAAGGTATTAAGATTAGTTACCCTTTCTGCATATGCCTAGTAAAATTCAACAGAAGAATAGATCCAAAGAATCAATAAAATTGACCTTAACATTAAGAAATTTCAAATAAAAAGAGACAACGTAGGGTATTATGAAATACGAGTAGAAAATTACTCGTTTAATGAATTCTGAATTAACACCTGTAAATTCAAATGTGACCTGAAACAAATCCAACCGCCACCCAAATTCTTAAGTGGTTAATTTAAACACTGTTGAAGGCATCCATCTCTGTAGATGCACAGGGCAGACCTGTTCCTTAAAGCTGTCTTTGAATTACATAAAGCATAAGATACAGCAGAAAGTCAACATAAGAGATGTGGATTTGATCAAAATGTCATAAAGCATTATCACCCACACTGTGTGTTGTTGGTGAGCTTTTCATATGACACAAATGTTGGTTTTGTTTTCACAAGCTACCAAAGATCCAGGGCTTATTCAGCAACTTCCTCAACCTCTGTATTCCAAGAACAAAGTTCAACCTTTTTGCTCCCCTACAAAAAACATTTACTTTTATTCAAGGTCCTAGATGTCTTTTCAGTTGAACTGATATGGCATTGCCAAGAGATATCAGATAAACAATAACACATTCACAATCCCTGCTTGTGCATCTCTTTCTTTCTTACTGTATAGTAACAACCAGAAACTCACATAGAACTGAAGAACAATACATGAAACTAATGCTTTGCACAGAAATTAAGTGGTTTTTTTAAAGAAAAGGTTTCCAACTGCCCACTCCTCAATTCCCTCCCCCCAGCCCTTGCATAATTAGGGCTTTTGTGTCTCCAGATTATCTTTAAATTCATGTTATTATAAATCTTGTTTATTACTGAAAAGACTAAGGGTCATTTGACAATGGTGTTGGGCACATTACAAATGAAGTATGTAGGAGAATACATTCTAAAGGCTTGCAATTTAAACAAGGAAGACAAAGAGAAGATGAAAGAGGGAAATTAAATTCAAATGCAGTTAGAGAGCCAGGGGAATTCCCTGCTTTTCTCCTGACTTTCACTTTATGGACAGACACAAAAGTTAAATACAATATAACATAAATATTTTTAAACACATTTGGCATGACAAAATCATGAAACACTTACAAACAAGGCTATAAATAACAACACAAACCTAAATCAGACATCACTGTTCAGCACGTGAGTCCCATTGAATAATTAGGAATAACATTGAAGTCAGTCAGGTTAAAATTATTTTTTTTTAATTCAGATAATGTTGTCGGGGGAGGGGGAAGCCAAAACATTAATTGGTATAACCTTCTACTAGTGGAATTCCAAAATTCCTACTGCACATCAATTGACTGTGGAACATGCTGAACACAAGACTGGCACATGGATCACAGGGAATATTTGGAGCTTGCAGAATTCCACAGTTATGTAGCTGAAGTAGAATGCTACAGTATTCTGCAGTAATTGTTACCATTTAAATAATTACTTCAGCTGATTAGTGTAGAATAGGAAGTAAAAATCAGCCAAAGAGATAATTACAGGCATGGCAGAAAAAGTTTCAGAAGCTTCCATGTAGAAATTAAGATGAAGAGCAACATTATGCATTCTTTTCCTCATTCATGTCAACTACAATGCTGCTGCTAACATTCTCCAAGACTTTAATTTCCAACTCCAAGATATATTCCAAAGTAATTATATTCCCAGCTCAATCAAATTTGCATTCTAATGCAAAATGTTAGCAGTATTGTCACATGGTATTATGTCAATAGATTATGACATTTAAGTTCTGCAAATTTTGCCTTAACATTACTGAAGCAGCTATTAGCATTTTTGAGAAATCAAATATGGTTTAGGATTTATGTCTTACTCTGGAACAGCTGGTATTAGTCTGACACAATTCTAAACTAGGTGGATCTCCATTCTGTTCCAAAGCCTTAAGTCCATATTTCAGTAACCCACCCAGATTGTTATTAATTAGTGGATAATATACAGTCACATCTAAGTGAAAACCAGGCTGGATCACAAGGAATTGGTCTTGTGCATTCTAGAAGCATATTAGTGCTGCTAACAACCAGCATTAGATTCTCACTTCATCTATAGCAGATAAAAGTATAGAAAGATTTTTTTAAAAATGCTTTAGAATTCTTTCATTTTGTGTAAGTTTTTGCAAAATCATTTTTGCCAATTGGAACATAAAAGTTGGCATAAATGACATAAACTATTATTTTTAGTTGTCTTGATATATAAAAGTAATCAGAAAGGTTTTATAGGAATACCACTTTGACACTGATTTGGAGTTTACCACACTGTGACTACTGTAACAGAAAGTCACCATCACATGTTTTTAACATACACAGAATAGAAGATAAGGGAAAAAATGTCATATCTGACAGGAGCAAGATTCAAGGTTTTGGGTGAACAGTTGTTATCAAAAAAACAGCAATAAGTGACTGACAGAAGTCCACAGAAGCAAAGTGAAAATAGGAGGAAACAGAAGCACAGGTTTTTTTACAGAATGTAAATGTCTTCCTTGGGATAATGCGTATGGAAAATAGTTGAAGGGCAAAGAACAGCTGCGTAACCATTCCCTATGGTAAAGAAATGTAAAGAAAGTTCATAATATGTCATTATAAGTGCCTGAGTACTCTCTTTTGGAAGTCAACTAATTTACCTGCAGGAAAGATGTGTGTGTCTTCTCGTATGAAATTACTTTCATCAGCCATGAATAGTGTCTTTTTCACTTTACCAATAATTAGATACAGGCATTTAACTAGTCTTTATGAAACTAAGAAGTATCACCACATTGCTGCTACACAGGCAAGGATCCACAAGTGAAAAAAGTTGTATTTTGTCATTATGTGAATTCCCATTGTAAATAATTGATATCTGCAATTAAAGCCTTTCCAGAAATTTTAAAGCATTTTTTTCTATCAGGTCTTATTCTCCTTTTGTAAGGAAAGGAATAGGTAGATATTATTTCTAATAGTTATTTTCTTTTAGAAAAAAAAAAAAAAACAGTGAGAGGCATAATCCTGGTCTTAAAGAAATCCTTAGCCAAAACTCAGCTCTCTTACTCCGACAACTTTATACAGGTCGGGTGTATTTGTCCACCATCAACAGGATTTAAAGAAGCATTATTCTAATTCAAGAACAGAAAGGCTGATGGTACAATATGATCCATAAAACACACTAAAACAAGCTATGCTATAACTCTGGCATTTGCATTTCAGGAGTCACAACAGTCCCTCTGTTGGAACTGAAGCTCTGCTGGAGCAAGGGCAATGCACATCTAATGAAAATAACATTTATTCTTGAAAAGACATCAGTCTAAGTGAAAGATGAGAAGAGCAGATGAACACAATAAGGAAGCAAATGATAACAATGAAAGATAAGAGAAGCAGCATGATAAACTTAGGTCACAGCACACAGCCTGCTGAAGTAGCATGAGCTTATCAAGAGCTTAGGCAGGCTTTGGTTAAGGACCACCAAGTTTTATGGCATTATTTTAACCACTGGAGGGCTCTTGTATTTTTTCCACAAATACCTCAGTAAAGAAACAACATGGTAAATGTTCGTGTTAATAGGGAGTCCCTAGTTGCTACATAACCAGCATGCCTGTGCAATTTCATGCAAATCAAATTCAATTTACAGTGCTTTTATTTAATCTGCAATTAAAAGTTGAAAAAAAAGGAAGGAAAAAAAAAATCCTCTCAAGTAGAGGCTATCTATTTCTTCATAAATAGGACACCTTTTCAGAGACTCTCTTTTGTATGCAGTGGTAGAGATGAGATCTGTACAAAACACAAAAGGAATAAAGTATCAGTGCTCGGTATTGTGAGGGCATTGCCCAGATTCCCTGTCAAGTCTCAGTTCTGTACAGGCAATAATAACCATTACTGGGCTTTTTGGGTTTCAGTCACTGCTGTGACTCTCAATACAATGAATACAACACAAAAAAAAAATTTAAAACTGCTGATAAAACCCCTTTCTTTTTCCACCTTTGAAAAAGTGTTGGGAGAGTTTCTGACAAAAGAAGGAAGTAATTTCAATGAAAGGGATAATAGGAAGTATATTGAATGAGAAAGAGGATGGAGGGCAGGAAATGCAACAATAAAGTTTAATTAAATTAAAGAACAAGCTCCAGCAGTGAAGTATATGCTAGAATAATTTTTTTTTTTTTTTTTGGTCTAAGAACTACAGGAAAAGTTTAACATAGGTTACTGAAGATAAAAATATAACCATTGGGTATAATATATACTATATTGATTTTTGATTCAAAAGATAGTGTTCCACTGAATACCTCCTCTTTTTTAACAATTTACTTTCTGCAACACAGTTGAGGAAACTAAAAGGAATGTGATACATGGAGGATCTAAACTAGTATCCTCATAGAGATACTTATTTCAGGTCATGGAAGACAATCAATGTCAGAAAGGATAAGGAGGTACCATTATGAGTAACATAACTTAAAACAGGTGTTTGACATGATAGATCCTGCTGAAATCAAAAGCCACTTGAAACCATATCCTGCTTTTACAGCCAGAGACCTCATTAATCTGATAACTTTTCAGTTCCAGGGCAGGTGGGGAGGAAGGAGTTAAATACCCAGCATAACTGAATGAAATCACTAGTTACCTTACACATTAGAAATTCAAGTATATTAAAAAATTATCACAAAGTTTAGGATCAACGCCCCTACAGCTTCTACCCAAAAATGTTCCTTTCTAAGGCTCCTTCTTAAACTTTAAGACCAGTATCCGCACTACTGTAATAGTGGCACAACAGGATTTTGTCCTTAAATTCCACTATCATGCACCATTTTAGAGGGAAGCTAGAGCTACAGTTTCCTATGAAACTCATCAAGCTTCATACACTTTCCCCTTTTCAGTTGTGTGATTTTCCCCACATGGTGCGAAAGAAAAGTTCTTAAACTACTTGTGATTTTGCGATGACAGCATGACTTGCATTGGCCATGACAAAACCAACACATAAAGCAACTGCGAGCAGAATCCCACAGAAGGGACAGAATAGGAGCTGGTAGGATGCTCTCTGTGCTGTGGACTTGCCACCATAAAAATCCCAAAGTAAAACACTCATGAGTTCTCAGGCTCCAAGAGCTCCTGGGACTGAGACTCCCACCTAACACTGCCTAGTAGAGGAACAGGTACAGGTCAGACTCTGTACCCAGGAGTAAGGGGCAAGGAAGCAAACAGTAACCTCTGCCAGCTTTTCCTGTCTCCCCATGGGGCTTACAGCAGGAGAGCTTTGTTGCCAGTTGCCTGGCAATAGCTAAAAGCTTATAAAGAACCTGAGCTGCAATTGTATTTTGAAACTGACTGAAGAAAATATTTTTTTCTCCATATACTTTAACTCTCATATTTAAATCAATTGACACACCAAGAGTATCAGTTATAAAAGGGGATGGTTTTAAGATTTGAGTATGGTTCTGGCTTTTCTTGACATTGCCCAGATTTGATTACCTTCATTTCAGTAGCAGTTAACAATATAGTATTTAGCCAGCATTCTGGGATGAGAACTTAATGTACTGAACTGCTGGTCAAAAAAAAAAAAAAGAAAAATCAACATTATAATTGAGCTCCTCTCAACAGAGAGCATCACAGACTATGTTTACAATGCACCTGACAGAGAAAATGAGTATTTTGTAGGAATAATGATTAATTCATAGATATATATGTGATCTACTGTCACTGTTTCCAGTGCAACCAAAGCAGCACTACTGACAGAAAAATTCCCACACTACGCTTAAAAAAGATAAAAAAAACCCCAAAACAGCTGTTAAGAAATTATTCCATATACTAGATCAATCCTTTTTCACACACGGCTTTTTTGCAACTTCTTCATTACTTTTCTTCACAGCAGAAGTACAACATTAACAAAACCCTATAGAGCTATAGACTCCCTTTAGGAACATATTGCCTGCGCTTACTGTTTACAAATAGTTTTGGTGATATTTTCCAGTGTAGTTTACATTTGGGATAATATTTCATATATACACAAACATATATACATACATCCATCTATGTGAGATATATAGATATGAAACATTTCAAGAATACTTTGGCAGACAATTTTATACCAATTTTACTCGGCACTTAAACTGAAAATAGCTTTTATCTTTAATTGTTAAACTATAAAGTTGCCTTACACTAAGGATTTTTGCTTGAAAGGAATAACGAAGTGACAGAACAATAGAAGCCGAACATATTTCAAAGGACATAAAAACTAACCTATAGAATTTAAAGCATCTTGAACACTACAGCATCTAGGAGCCATAAAGGAGTATGGCAACAGCACTGTTCACACAACATCCTGTCACTGACCTAATGCTGAATTTTAAAAAAGTATCCTTTCGGTACACCATCATCATCAGGCTTCCAAAAAAACATATTTACTCATAACTCTTCTGAGAAAAACTAAACCCAAGAATATATGTATTTTAAGGTAGTGGTACCAAGTTTTTGTCACTGATCATGCTGGCTTTTCTCTGACCTCCCACACAACTTGAGAGCAAAGGCTGGTAGCTACATCAGAGCCTTCAGCTGTGCTTTGGGTTAAGCACCATCTCCTTCTTGTTTATTTTGCTGGTTTTGGCTGAGGTAGAGTTAATTTTCTCCAGTGGCTGGTACAGGGCTGTGTTCTGGATTTGTGCTGAACACAGGGTTGATAATACAGAGAAGTTTTTGTAGTTGCTGAGCAGGGCTCACACGGAGACAAGGCCTTTGGTGCTTCTTGTACAGCCAGGCTGGGGATGCCTGGGAGGAGACACAGCCAGGACAGGTGACCCCAGCTAACCAAAGGGCTACTCCAGACCTTGTGACATCATGCTCAGTATATAAAGTAGGAGGAAGAAGGAGAAAGAGGGGATATTTGGAGTGATGGTGTTTGTCTTCCCAAGTCACCATTCCATGGGATGGGGCCCTGCTCTCCTGGAGACGGCTGAACACCTGCCTGCCCATGGGAAGGGATGATTTCATTCCTTGTATTGTTTTGCTTTGCTTGTGTGGACAGCTGTTGCTTTCCCTATTAAACTATCCTTATCTCAACCCACAAGTTTTCCAGCTTTTACCCTTCCAATTCCCCCCTGACCCCACCAGTGGGGGCAGGAGCAAGTGGCTGCCTGGGGCTTGGCTGCTGGCACAGGTTAGACCACGACATACCTCCATTTGAAGAAATTAACTCTGCTTCTGAAAAAGAAGCTGTTCCACTAAAATGCAGAAACCTATTATTCTGGGTTGTATAAAAGCCCCTAAAATCAGAGAGCACACCTACCTGTCTCCCACTGGACAACCTCTGGCAAAGCCATAGGTGTGCACAGAGCAGCAGCACAACACACAGCAGGATCATCCTGGGACCCAAGAGGGAGCAGAGGGCACTGCAACTTCCAGGTTAGCTCAAGCACTCCCAGAGCATTTCTGCTTCCAAGATTGTTAGTTGTGTCTACTCTGCTCTGTGATATTTATTTATTTTACACCTGATGTGACTTGTTATCTTTTCTACAAAAGGGTTGATCAATGTTCCCCACTACTAACTCTAAGCTGTCAGACTGAAAAAATTCAGTTTTAATTGACGGCTTCAATTTATGTGATCATAGCAGCAGTGCTAACCACTAAAAATAAAAGGAGCACTTCACCAAAAGTCTAAACACTATTTGATATAAGAATTGAGATACTTCAAAGCTACTCTCAAAAGCCTTGGCTTTACTTTCAAGAGTAGATGTCTTCTGCTGCTTCTTCTCAAGACTCAGGGAGTTAAATGCAGTCCTCCAAGTTAAGTGTTTTATGACAGGGGTTAGTACTTCACTCAGGATTCTAAGATTTAATATTTTTTCTTGAAATAGAATGCATGTACTGCATTTCATAAGAAATTAAGAAGTTAGAAAAAAATTTATGACCTTCATTCAGTTCACTTAGACCATTTCTATTTAACAGGACCAGTGTCATCTTGTGAAACAAAAACATAGTGCTGAAGCATCACTCTGTGCAAATGCAGCATTTAAAACACATTTGATGTTTTTAAAGGCTTCTAACAGGTACAACCAAGAATGTTCCAGAAGTGTTTGAGGCTATGAGAAACTGACTTATTCCAAACACTCACAACATGCCAAATTTTTTAGCTTATGATTAAACTATAATACATCTCCTTTTCCCTGTAGTACCATGAGACCCCTCTAATTAAGATCCCTGGTTTATTAAAGTAGATGAGGTATACATAGCATTGTGTGCTCTAGAAAAGCCCTTTTTACAGACATGCTATATTAGATCACACAGAGCACCTTCTGGCTGTCAGGGGGAAACAAATATAAACAAGACTCACAAAAATAAGTATTATCTTGATACCTATTAAACTTGAATAGTGTTCAAGTACAAAAGAGTAGTGATAAAATAAATTGGGTATTTTAATGTGCATGAATATGTAATATTTATATTTAATGGTCTATTATTATAAATTATAAATGTACTTTAAACATGCATATCATGATAGCCCATTATTAACTGTAACTATTTTGTCAGGCAGTAATTTGCATTTAATAATTTCAGTCATTTTCTTATTCAGACTTTGTATTTTCCCTTTTGAGTTCTTTTACTCCTCTGCTCCTCTGAGCTTAGGTTACTTTTTCAATGCAGCAAACTGTTGGGATATAATGGTTAAATAATGTGAAATTGCACTGATGCCAGTGAAATAAAAGCGAGTTTTACAAAACCAAGTTCCTTCCCTGAACATAATAACAGTAAATTTCTAGTGTCCTGTAGTGCAATATCCATTAGATTTATTATGTTGCAATTCCCAATCCCACTAGTTCTGCCTGAGGGTGAGTATATTACATTTCATCACAGTTTCATTTTCTCCTACAGATGAGAAATGGGAATGCTATTGCAGTTATGTAGAATGCATGTGTTAAATCTGATCTCTAATAAAATCAAACACATCACAACTCACAGCACTTTAGCACAGTGTCGGCAAAATGAAACACCATCTGTCATCATGTAGAGACTGCCTTATTGTAACACAAAATCAAACTGCTCAGTGTGAACATTGTTATTTAATAAATGGGTAAATGGAAACTGATCATTATGATCTTATTTATTTTAAATGACTGGTTAAAGCTACCAAAAATGCATTATAACTTATCAATTAGATGTATGGACATTACACTAACACCGGGAGCAAACATCCATAAGCCAAGCCAAAATTTTAAATGCCTTCAGTGAAAGAGTGAGATAAATATGCGAGACACACACTTACAACAAAGACCTGCCAAAATGTAGGCTAAGGATAGAAACTGATGAAACAAAAATTCACTGTCTGCACTCACGAGACAAAACCAGCTGAATGCTATGTTGTTAAAGAATAGCTACTTGTAGCAAGCAGGTTTAAAAAAAAGCAAACATCATGCTCTGGTCTGAATGAATTGCAAGATAAAGGTTAGTCATCATCCCAACATAAGCTGCATTCCTAAGAGCTTCTACTTTAGCCATTTTAACACAAATCAGAGTGAAGAATGATGCAACATATTTGCTGTTAGTATGAATTAATTGCCTTAAAGAAAAAAAGCTTTCATCAACTAAACTGTTCCTTTCTATTGACAACAACAGATAAAAAAAGATTTCAGGTTTATAATTACAAGGACCTAGATTTGACAATTTAAACGCCAGCTTCTAGTTATATAGGTTATTTTTGCTATTATAACAAAAACCTAAGTCATTTATCTTCAGAAAGGATCCTCACACACCGAATATGTAGTTTTCAAAGAGCTATTACTGTATCTGCAGAGACAATAACATGTGCTGACAAAATCTTAATAGTTCCATTGCCCTCATATCATATTTAAAGGACCCATGAGCCTGGTAAGATGTCAACAGAAGTATCCAATGCAGCAGCACTGACACTCTGTGATGTCTAAGGGAGCAAACAGACTGCCAGTAAAATCTCACATGTTTATGAATGTGAGAATTTTCTCCATTTCACCAAAATTGTATCATGACTTGAACAACCATTAGCAGTTCAGCAGACATGCCCCATGCTATGAATGCATTTATGATTATTTTGCTCATTGTGTTGGCCTCAGAGGTTATTGCACACAACTTAAATATACCATAGAAGCTATCTGTTTGGTTTCAGTTTTCTTCAAGGTTTTTTTTTTTTTAACATTTAAAAGAAATGTTTGCCTTAGAAAAATAACCACTATCCCTTGTTCCAAATGTGCAAATTTTTTTTTCATATGGGTAATTTACAAACCTAGTAGGTAAGATAAGGTGCAGACGATGAATAAAACCTCATCATTTTTACAGCAAAAATTGGGTCTATATGCAGTTATGTTTAATGTTCCATTGATTTGGACAGCACATGCGATTATTTTAAAATGACAGACCAATATATATAGTCTTAAATAAAATTCTCAACATTTGAGACATTAAACATCGAGGCACTTATTTCTTCTTTGATTTGCCTTGTTGTTCTTGGGCCTCAAATGTTTGTCACAGAGAAACACCTACCAGGCGAGACCCCAATAAAACTTGGGCAGCGAGTGGTAAAATAAAAACAGTAAGTGTCCTTTATGCTGCTAATTCTCAAGGCAGTGTGCGAGAGAGTCATTTACCCACCACCGAAAGGCAGGCACTTGCAGTGAGAGCACAGCAGCTGCCTAAGAGCCGCATTAGCGCCGCACAGCAGCGCGGGACGGGCGGCCAGGAGCACACCCTGTCGAGATGAAAGTGGAAAGAGAAATTACAAAATCTAACCATAATTACCAGGGCTGGATTAGGGCCAGAAAACAGTCACTACGGCATCTTGAATAACCACAATAATTCTGCAACTTGGTTTTATAGCTCAGCCAGGAGATGGCATCTCAATCAGCACCGAGCTCTCTAAGGCCGTATTGGGACACTGCTTTTAGTGCAGAGCAAAAGAGAAATTAAGGATGGAGTACCAGCTTTATGTGCAGTTGTCATGGCTCTTGTTGCCTGAAATTAGATCTTGAACATTAATTTAACATAGAGTTTTTGTGTTGATTATATCAGATTAGGAAGTTATACAATCATATATGAGGCTTTTGAGAACACCGAAACATTTTGCACACAGGGAACACTGATATACTTTCCGTATGTGCTTCATTTATTGAAGCACTTGTACAAGGGAGCCCTTAGAGAAGGAACATCTTTGCAGAGAGACTCTGGAGGTTTGGTTGCTAGGAAGTTACATATGCTTCTCTTTTTAATGAGATTTAAAGTATCATGCATTATATATTATTTTCTACGTTTAGGATAGTCACAATTATTTACCTTATTTTGTACTTCATTTTGCATTTCTGGCATGTAATCTCTCTGTGTACAAAACAGCTTTTGTAAAGAATTCCCTGCAAATTCCAGAGAGGGTACTTTTCACATTTTTCCCTCAAATTTAAAAAAAAAAAAAAAAAACCACACAAAAAAACACCAACCAGCTCATATAGCTTTTTCCTTTATTGACATGTCTGCTGCAGACATTCATTCATCAAAAATTTGTTTCCACCAACCGAAAAAAGAATTAATCTTGGCCTGTACCTCAATAACTATCAGTGTGGATATTGTGCACCTTCTGTCTATTCTCTTCTGGTTTTTATTATGAGAATCCTTCTAGCTTTGTTTTCAGAAGAGATGTTTAAATGTCTGCCTCTTTTATTTTCCTGAAAATTAAAGGTAGTGTTTAAACAGAAATTTCATAAGAACGAATCACTTGACTCTTCTTACCTTTAAATGTTAAATAAAGGCACAGCCATTAGACAAAAGAAATTCTAAACTGATGTAGTATTAACTGCTCATCTTACAAAAGCAAATCATTATGTAAATGCACAGCAGAGCCAGCTTTTTACATGGACTTCCTTCATTTACGTAATAAGAGATGCTAATCAAAGGTCAAAAAATGGTAGCAAACATTTCTGCTGAAATTAGAGACTGATAAGGCAAATTATGACATTAGTTTTAGTTTAAGGAACTGTTTTGAACTCCAAATAGTTTTCAGAACCACATATTTAATATGCATAAAAAATGATGGGATGTGCTTTTCACCAGTTCCTTGTACCAGTATTTAATTTCTACTGTGCTTGCAAATAGAAGCAAATACAGCTATTTCAGTATCATAACTAAACACAGCCTTGAGAAGTATGAAAATGGTAGCTGATGAGTTGTAGTACAAGTGGTACAGATATCCAAAGTGCAATAGCAGATCTCCAAATCTGTAGCATGGCCAGAACTATCACTCGTCCCTTCCATGCAGGGGTTCCTATCCTTCTCCACACCTCCCACAGAAATTGCAATTTCTCCTTTCTCTCCATTTCCTACTGAGGCTATAAAGTATGTATCTATGTTGCTAAACCATGATTCATGCCTAGTTATAAAGATCTAAAAGCCAAGTGAAATTTCTGTAACAGGGGCAGAAAGAACTACAATGAGTTTTGGTTTGTTGGTTTTGGGCAGGTGTGGTTTTCTCCCACAGAAGCCCTCAACTTTCCTTTCAATCTGGGGGCACAGCAATGTGCTTGGATACAGCTGCTGTCTAAAGCACATCCTTCCAATACCAAGCTAAGATATGAAATATGATGCAATCACCAAAGTACAAACTAAAATGTATCTCATGGTGTTAGAACTTTTAAAGTTTAAAGAAAACTTTCCCACTCCAATATTCTGCCTTGGAATTTTAGTATGTTGCTATTTTCTGATTACATTACAAACACAAGGAAAACTTATTTATGGCTCCTGCCATCAGTTTGCGATTTCAAACTTCCCAGTGGCAGCAGGAGACAATTCAAATTCTATAAGCATTTGCAGAAACATCAACCAACCACCATATGATGCTATTTCTTTGTGCAATCCAGTTTCTTTTTAATTTTAAACCATATTGTTAGAATAAAATTTAAATGACAATAGCAACTGCTGTCATTGCTTTTTATCCTATTAATGTTTCCAAAGCTCACTGTCAGTAACTCTGGTATTTTCTCTGTTACATATTGCTCCTGTAACACTGACAGATATGAACTTTTCAGTCCTGATACTCTCTAACATAGGGAAAGTCTCCAGATTTAAAAACTGGGATACTGAAACTGAAAGAGATTCTTAACACAAGCAACTCTGAAAAAATCTACATTAATATCAGAAATTAAACCCAAAACTCAGAAAACATAGTATGGAGATCGTATCAAACAGATAAATATAAAGATAACTCCATAAACACAATACCATGCTAGCTGGAGGTAGAATATTTACTGTTTGACCTGCAACTCTCACACTCCACTGTCACACATAAATCAGATATTTGCAATACAGGGAGATTTCTCTTGCAATTGCAGCAAAATCTCATTAAAATGAACTGGCAGACAGAATATTTCTATCTTACAGAAAATTGGTGAAAAGCCAATAAAAAATTCCTTGCCTACACTTTATATTCAAAAATTTTCAGCCACTCTAGCTGTAATATTTATGCTGTCCATGTGGATAGATATATTCAAGCTGTAGCACACAGTCAATATCTTTCCCACATACAACAAAATAAGCCGTGTCTTCAGATGCCTCCGTGCACTTTTGCCCACTGATTTACCATTAAACTGCCACCACGGAACACTGAAATAATAACTCCTGAAGCACAGCTTACATTTTTCCAACCAGTTTCTTGAAGGTTGGCTTTTAATTCCCCTTAGAATATATTTGATGGAAAGCACACTGGTTATTTTTATAAGCTGACAGACTCACAAACTATCTTCTCTCAATTACCAGTAACACACATTGCACATTCAACTTGGTTCTTTGTTTGGAACAGAGTTAAAGAGCAGCAACCACTGCCTTCTCTTGGAAGTTTGTTACTCAGCAAAATTATTCACTCTCCCCTGGTACCATAACCCCAGCAACTTTCACAAGAACTGAGTAAGTTTAATTAAAACAAACAAAGTTGATTATTCCAGCAAGGAATGCCTTTTCAGCTGAAGTGCTCTGCTTCACTTTGTCCCTGCAGAAACGGCCCTGCAAAGGAGGGTGTGAAGGGGAGAGGATATTTTGGTACAGGTACAAGAAAAATGGAGATATTCTGTCAAGAAAAGAAACTTTTTCTCTCCCCTAGTGTTAAGCTGTGCTATACAATCTAGGAAAGGGAGGGGGCTGTCTTTCAAAGAGGATTTTAAACATATTGTGCCGATACCACTTTTTGCCTTTATACAATTTGAGAGCGGCTCCTAAAGGGACAAATTATTTAAAGTTACTATTTTCTTAGATTCTCAAAGTGCAAGATAACTGCCCCAGGAAGAAAATGAACCAGTGACAGAAGAAAAAAAAAAAAAAAAAAAAAAGGGATTTTTCCTTCTGGACATTCAGGTCTATTAGTAATCTTTTCCTGGCTTTTGTTAAAAGTAAACCAAACTAGAATATTGTATGCTCAGGACAGACATAAAAGTGAATGGACAATACACCTATAGCCTGCATGAGGGAGGTCTTACAGTGATCAGAGGAATCAATTTGGTATGGCTTGGCAATGAACCAGGGAGCTCAAAGTGTAAGGACCTCGCAAAACCTGAGTATGGCTCACACTAGCCAGGCCCTCTTCCTGTTCATATTCCTGCTGCTTGGTTTTGAACAGCACAGAGCAGGAAAGGTGGGTTGATCCCTGGTCTATGTTCCCAGGCAGGATGTCACCCAAGCTCATCATTGACAGGGACAGCCTTGCATGCCACCATACCCAGATCACCCATCCACCTTAACACCAAACTTGTCTCAGATGTTAAAATGGGTATTGCTGCCTTGGGATCATTAACTCCTTTCCCAATCCCTTTCTCAACTTTGGCACTGGCACAGCACCAAGTGATCCCCAGCAATGTTACTGTTCAAAAATCAGTGTCCCTTAAACTGTTCACTGTAATTCTTCAACACCCAAGAACACTGAACTTAATTACACACTAATGTAATTCATTCTAATCCTGTAGTTAAGCAATGAAGAGATGTTGTTATTTACTAGACATGTTAAAACACCCACAGTGACAACTTGAAATATGCAGAACTCATCTGCTCAGTTCAAACTTAACACCAGTTTCATCCCAAGTTTCTCTAAAGACTGACTCACCATGCTTAAGAGAACTACAGGACATATAGAGTAATCTATGGCTTGAGAAGACATAAGGCAAAAATAGAACCGTTTCCACCACATCCTTTTCTTCCTGCAGGATCTCAATGACCCATTTAGTGCATAGTGTGTTCAGCAATCAGAAAAAAGAGAAACCTGTTTCAATATTTTCTTCTCATTGTCTTGGAGGCAGTGGAAACATTTGGATTCTATTGAAGGGCATAAAAGCAAATGTGATCAGATTTTGGCCATGAATTATTTTAATTGACTGTATTTAAGAAGCAGAGCTTGGAAATAAGCTGTATATAGTAAGGAGTTAAACAGTATGAATTCAACCATGCTTCAGTGAGATAAAATCTAATTAAGTTTCAGGAGAACAAAGTGTGAAAGAACACAAACAGGGCTGGGTAAATCGTAATCAAATATAGTACTGAACAAAGGGCACAATATGGAGAAAAAAGTTCTCCAAGAAGAACACACATTCTCCAGTGAAAATGTGCTAGTGATCAAAATATCCAGAGTAAACAACAAAACAAACTGTAACAGGAAAAGACAGCACTTATGAGATAAAAAGCACGAATCCTAAGAAAAAAAAAAAAAAGAGGGTGCACAGACTAAGTTGAAAGATAGCTATAGATTAAGAAAACAGAGTTCAGGAATGAAGACACCAGCAGTATAAATAGTTAAGACTAAGAACAAAATACCTCACAGTTACTGCACATGAAAACCAGGAGATCAGCTTAGGAGATGGAACTACCACAGAGCCACCATAGAAAAGAAAAGAGTAATTTATTAAAATTATAATCACACATGACTAAAAACCTCAAATTAGTTCTTTAATCAGTATTTTAAAAGGAGCTTCACAAACTGTCATACTTACAGACATAGAGAAGGTAATCCAGAGGTCTTAGGACAACTGGGAAAAAAATGGAAGAACTTTGAAAAGAGAAAAGTTACCTCAAGCATACACAACAAATTAAGCCAAAAGAGTAGAAAAAAACTTTTATAAGTATCTGGTATAAAAATTTTCTTTGATTGGATTGTAGATGGTCGTAACATGAAAAACATTTTTATTGTATATTTTCCCTTTTCAACATAAATTTCGAGAAATCTGACCGTTCTTTTCTTGCCTTACTAATGGGGATTAACACACATCCTCTCAGGACACATAGTTTACAAAGCACAAGTGAAATTGTAGCAAAAATCATGACATCAAAGCAGTATGTTTAAACAGATAATTAAATTGTAATCCCAAATCAAGAAGCTGAAAGTTTACATTCAGGAGTAAAAACAAAAAGGAAGAATCACCTGAAAAAATCCCTAGATTTTTATTGAGGGGACACAGTAGAAAGAATTGAAGTTGCATGGATTTTAGAAACGTCACCAAGCCTCTGCTTCCACCTCCATTCCCTTTTTGTCCTTCTTTCAGTCTTTTATTTCCCTCTGCACCACACAATTGAAAAGAGCATTTGGTCCAAAGTCATTAAGTAGGGTATTGGGGTGAGCCACATATGTGGATAGGGAACTGGCTTAAATGTCACAGACAGAAGCTGTTTATGAGACAGAGCAGTTTGGGAGAGAGGGATTAGTGGAATGCCACAAGAATCAGTATTATGCCCATTTTTGTTCATTTTATATATCACTGACCTAGGAGATGAAATATGCATGAAGGTGAAGAAATTTGCTGACAAAACAAAACTAGGGAATAGAGCTTGTAAAGACAAAAGGAGAAAGGCAATAAAATTCTGAATGACAAATAGACCAGGATCACAGGCTGATACTGTCAGTGGTTTCACTGGCATCTGCAATTCATTGTAAAGAAAGGTAAGGTTATGAGATGACAAAAAAAAATAATAAAAAGTAGTCCTCTCTCCATGGCCATATGCCACAAAATATTTAACAGGAGTTGATATGGTCCTAGTTCTGGAAAGAACTTTAAAACCATCTACACAAGGATTAATTGTATTTAAATTAATAAGACCAGAGATTCTAGGATAGATACAGAAAACAAGATTAAGACTTGGAATAAAACATTCTAATACTACATAGGGGACTTGAAACCACATTTGGAATGCAGCTGTAGTTCTTGTCCCTTTAGTATAAAAGGAATATTTGAAGAGTGAAGATAATAAAAGGACAATTACAGAAATTCTAGAAGTTGAGTTCACAAAAGAGTGGGCAGATAGTACTCTTCGAAAAAAGATCCCAGAGAATGAAAATCTTCCTGAAATATACAGAATATTGATGAGAATATAAGCAAGGCAATACATTCTCTCAGAGTGAATGGAATACACCAAGCTGAAGATTATTTTAAAAATTTATTTCCCTCAACTAATCTATTTCCTGATTAAACAAAGTGCAGAAAGGAAAAGGAAGTATCATGACAACCAGCATTACCAGAATGGCTCTACTGAGTGATGGTCAGAAGTGCTGGGTGTCATGCAACTGTACTATTGTAGCAAAAGCAATTTCACATCACGCTGTGTGAGTGACCACCAGCTGTTGGTCAGCATCAGTTACCCAGAGAAAAAAATTCAGATAATTATTAACATCAACTCCTACTGCATGCTTGTCCAAGCCCATATTAATAGCACAGATATTCCATGAACAAGGTTAATAAGTTTTTGAAATTACAAGGAATTACTTATAAAGTGGATGGCACACCTTGCCACAGCACATCCTTTGCAATCACATGCTATTTCACAAGGGCTGCACAATGTGCCAGGTTAGGACTCACTCCCTCGTCTTACACTGGCTTCTTTTCAAAATAGTCTTGGTTGTTTTATCCAGGTCTGATCAAATTCTTCTTGGAAATTAAAGATTCTTACAAGCTTCAGAGAAAAACAGATCCACCCTCAGTCAGTCATGCATATTCTCAATATATACAATAACTTCAGAATTACTATATGGCACAAGGGTTTAGTGACCAGATCTATAAAACATTATGTAATTTATATAATGTTATGCTGTTAAATTGTGGGGTTTTCTTAATATGTACTATTTTCCTAGCCTGAATAATCTCTTCATACCAGCCTTAGTAACTACCAAAACCAACTTAATATTATTAGAATATTATCAACTTTCATTATATTTAATTTGAGAATCTGACAGGAGATAATTTTAAATACATTTTCACTGAAATTAAAATCACAAATTGTAAAATTAATCCTAGAAGTGTCAGTTGTAATGTAATGTAATTTCACTCTCCTTGAAGTGACTCTTTATTAACTGCCACAGATTGGAATCCCAACACAAAAAAAAAAAAAAAATTTAAAGCGCAAAATAATTTAAATACCACACTAGCTACCAGCAGCAAGATAAAGCAAATTGGGAGAGATGAATTCAGTTGATTTGATAACCATCGACAAATATACAAGTTGCATTCCTGTCATCCACATTAATTACCCAAACACAACTGGCACTCATTAGCTAACACGGTCTCTAAAACATAACAGCAGCATTGCTTTAGGTTGAAGAGAGAGGGGGGGAAAAAAAGAAAAATGAAAGAGTTATTACTTTAACATATTGTCAAATTTGATTTTGATACAAGGAATGGTATTAGGAGTTCAGAGGGCACCACTCTGCCATTAAAGGCCTTCCTGGTCTTGTTGGCCAAGCAGAATAATTATAGGAAGCATGTTTTCGGGGGGAGCCCCTTGTTAAGAAGACTCTTCTGCACTTGATCTATCACCCCTGCCAGCAACAGATCACTCAAACTACATCGAAACCAGGAGAGGCACCAGAGACCTTAATCAGAGCAGACAGTAATCTATTTTTATTGCCTGGCAAGTAAGGAAATTATTTAGACAATTTCTTTAACTTCTATCATTTGTTCTTCTGTCATTTCCTAGTCAGAGCATAAGTAGCTTAGGATGTAAACCTGTACTCTAAAATCAAGATGAAACGAAGCATATGCATTTGGATTTTCGGAGGGTGTGTGAGTGCAGGCACTGATAAGCAGTATGTTGGAACAGATGCAGAAGCTTTTTTAAACCCAAATCAATTGACCCATCATAGTTACTGGGGAAATACAAAGGTATTCAGACTGCTTATATATGAGACCTGCTTAGAGAGAACCCATTATACAGGAACAGGATAGTAACAACTTTAATCTCCAAAACCAAAACAAAATAGAATAAAAACAAGCCAATGGACTTACAGAAGGCCTAGAAATACTTGCTATGTTGGAATTGTACAGCAGTGGTAAGCTGAACTTGCTAAATGGTATTGCTCACTTTGGAGGATAATTATATTCCCTAAATAAGCTCTTTAGTTGTAACTCAGATGGAACAAGAAATATTTTGCTACTACTGAATCTCATTTATATTGCAGTTGTTACTTATCTTGTATAATTAGTGTTAATTTAAAAGTTACTTACCACACTGTTTTCTTTTCTATATCAAGTTTGAATTTCCAAATGAGACTTATAAATATTATGTATGCGATAATCAGAAACATGTGATAATACCTTGTATCATTACTGGATTTGTAAGAAAATAATTTCAACGGCTGGAGGATAGACCAGGGCTCCTGTTAGTACAATGATTGAGGTCCTTTACAGAATGCATTTCCTGTGCATTTGTGCTCTTTAGTGCGGCCATTACTATATTACACTTACACCTGAAACAGGAATTAAAAGAAGGCTTCCTTACTGTTTAGAGTGATTTCTACTTGCTTTGTATTGACATAAATGAGTTCATAAGGTGCAAAGGGCTGGAGATTCAGCATTTAAGTTTATGGGCATTTGTCCACATGTAACTTAGAAAAATGCTGCCTCCTGTGACAGCAGGGAGAAAGAATCACTACTGATTGCAAATAATTTTATACAGATGTTTGCTTACAGGCAAGCGAGCCTAAGAGAACACAGCAGAGGATAATGATACAGACCAGGCTTGCCAAAAACTAATTCACCAGGTTTTGATCAGAAAGTAGATGACAACTGATGACTTTACACAAGCTGTTCTGAAATGCATCATGAGATGCCAAATAAAGTACAAAAGGCACGTTTCCAAAAAAATACAGTACATGCCCTGAAAGCCTTTGCAGTTTTAAGACAGATGTTATTTCCGTATTTTCAATCTCCCTTATAGTTTACTTACAGTTCCTACGAAACAACAAAAAACTTTTTATTCTCTTGCAAACAGATCCCTAAGTGCAGAAGCCATCTTCTGGCACCCCATCTGTGTATGTCATCACATATTTTAAATGCACATCATCAGTGATATCAAAATATTTGTTATTTGATTCATTTCTAAATAGAAAAAATTACCTTCAGATATTTCTTGAATCTTTAAAAAAAACACCCTGATACCTGCCTTTAAGTTGCTCCCTTTAACTTCTCTTCCTTCTCTCATTTTTCCTCTGTCCATAAGCAATAACTTCTCAGTAACTCACTTTTTCCCTGTCCCATGCCAGACTGGGGTGTGTGGCAGCCACAGTGAAAGATCACAAAAGAAGTTGCCCTCTTTTATGTGCAACATCAGCCTGCTGAGAGAGACTTTTTCCTTCACTTCACCGTTCTCAGACCACAAGACTTGGTCTGGACTGAAGGACAGGGAAGTTCACTGCTCCACTGCCTTATTTTGCTTTCTACAGAAATCCCAGTAGCACCTCCTTCCTTGACCTCATATTGTTGCTGACTGATCCTATAGATTGTTTTCCTCTAATTTCTTTAAGAGACTTCTCTGAATGTCAAACCAGCAAACCCCTGATGGCGAAGCTGTTTCCTTGCCTTAAATCATCCACAAGTTCTACAGAAAACTTTCATGTCACATGTCCTTGCAACAAATTGCACACAATCACAAAAAGTTTCATCGCCTCTTATATGAAAACTCTTAATCAAATCAAATGGTGGTTGAGGGTTTTTTTTTCTTTTTAGGGAGTAAAAATATGTTTGGTCAGATTAAGGATGACTTTGTAAGATACCATTTAATCCTCTACAGTAGAGAGAAGTAGCACAAAGCTGTTCCATATTACAGTTACAAGACTGTCATCTCTTAATAGAAATTCAGTTTTCACCTAGAATTCAGTAAGTAGCACAAGAAAAACCTGCCAGCGGCAAAATGACTTGCCCCACAAATATGGTCCATAGTGCTGCATAACCCAAAACCAGCACCAAGCAACAGTACTGACATCAATGCTAGAAGTGACACCACAGGATAGTAGAGAGCACCTGAAAGATAAAAGAAGGGGAAAAGAGAATATAAACCCACTGAAACATTTACTGAATATTTTGCACCATTTCCAGAGAGAATCTTCATGTCAGAGTTAACTAGTCAACTAGCTAATCGTAAGCTGGAAGCAATTTTAGCTACTTTCAGTATCCTTGATAAACTGGTGATTCAATATGCCAGTGTGAGTGATGAATTTCAGCGGTTTCAGGATGAATTTTACAGTATATTATACATGTCATAACAATCCCACACTCTCCAGAAGTTAGTAGTCATGGAATACATCACACAGTTTGACAAGCAAATCTCTCAACAAGATCTACGTTTATCTCCTATGACCTACAAAGCAACTCTTATCACAAAAAATGGAGCAAGCCCAGCACATCTCAACATAAAGACAGATTGAGACAAATCTATCTACTTTACAGAACAGCCTCAGAGGACTATCAAAGTAAGCTAAAGATATATGTGCTCTCCCACAGCAAGATTTTTAAATCTATCTTAACTCAAACGAGTACGTTCACAGCTTGGGGAAAAAAAAAAGGGGGGGAGAAAAAGAAAAAAAAGGAGAAAGAAAAGAAGGAAACAAAAAAAAAAAGCCTGTGAACTGCCAGGAACTAATAAGGAAACAGATAAGATCCAAGGTCTTGCATTCCGTGCATTGTACTAAATAGCATCCTAATAGTGGGTAAGGATCAACTGTAATTTCTGCCAGAAGTAACCAAGGAAACCACTCATCTAAAAGTGCAGACATGGCGGGGGTGGTAGGAAAGGAAATGGACTCAAATCCAAACTCTGAAAACTTGGAGAGCTATCTGCAGCAAGCCTCCAAAAGATGCAGCTGTTTGAAGAAACAGCTTATACATATTTATTGAAACATTTTTTTGGTCTAAAAATCACAGAGAAGATGGAGCAGATTCTCATACAGTACCAAGAACAGACAATATGGACTCAGAGGCAGTGGTGCTGTGGCAACAAGTCAGGATTCATATTTTGGTGAGTCTTGTTCACAAGGTCTGAAAGACTTTGTGACACTTAGGCAGATCACAGAATCACAGAAGGGATTGGCTTGGAAGGGACCTCAAATATCACCTAGTTCTAACCCCCTGCCATGGGCAGGGACACCTTCTACCTTTTCAGTAGTCTCAGTCAGAAGCTGTCTACATCACTGAAAGCTGAGTGTTTTGAGCAACTGTACATGGCGCAAACATCTGCTTCTACATCCACCTAAAGAGTGCACAAAACCAGCCCAATTCAATCATGTCTAGTAGCCCAGGAACCCACTGGTGCATACATGATCTCACATACTGGATCACAGATTTCATAAAGGATTTCTGCCTCAGACCGGTAAGTGTGATACTGAGAGCAGCCTCAAAAGAGGTTTTAAATATGGGGCTGAAACTGGTCAGAAAACCTCTAAGCAGCAGAAATTAATAGAATTACTCTTTGTTTCTTTGCAGCACTGCACTACAGACTTTCTTTGCAGATCTGAGTGGCAAGACTTTTTTTAATAACCTCAAATATTAATACTGTAGATGGCTTTTTAGAGCTATCCCTGACCAACTCCCAGAAACTTTATTGATACTGAGTACATACATCAGTAAAACACAATCCAAAGTTTTTAAACTCAAGACATGCATAACTCCCTGTACTATTTTGTCCAAATGTTTTACAGACCATTAATTGCTACAAGTTCACTTGCAAGATGCAATTTACCAATTCTAGTTTACAGAATTGCCTATAGTACCTATCTCCACCCACTCCAATACCACTACCAGCAATTGAAAATACACACTTTTTCAATTTTCATAGGAATTTGAGTATGTCTACATGGTCATGCACTCATTTCCTGCTAAAAATCAATGTGAATCTAACATCTACCTGGCCTTTGAAAAGACCACAATTGTCTTGAATATCAGGAATTTCTTTTTACTCACATATAAAGGCTATTAAACAGTGGCCAGGACAGAACCCGCAGAAAGAGTTGTGAGATTTTTTTTGTCTTGATGATAACTAAAGAACATTGTCAGTCAGTACTTCCTTAGGTTACCATGACTACTTTGTTATTTACTCTACAAAACTATTTAAAGCTACCAGAGTACCTTGGTTTAATTTCTATGTCTATCAATAATAAATATACTAATGGCAAAATATAGCCTACAGTACTGTTTGAATGTTCTGATGCCTGTCTTGCAGTGAGTAGTTAAAATTAGCCCCTTAGTGATTGCACCATAATTAAGTTTTGGTTGGTTTTGTTTTTTCTTTTTCTATGGGTTTGATGGGGGGTTTCTATTGAGTCTTTTTGGGGCTTTTTTTAAACTTCAAACCAGTTAGAAATAGCTTACAGCACTGCAGCTGTAGTGGAATAGAGAAGAGAAAGAGGAATGCCTCCATGCAAATACACAAGCAGAGGGAACACTTTTCAACTGCTTAATACCAGCTGCACAGCTAATTAGCCAAAATATTGGGGCTTTTTCCTCTTGAAGAAAATAAAGAAGAAATACTCCATTCTACAGCCATGTATGCCCATCTCCCAACTTCTGTGTGCCTTACAGTTTGGAAGGGGATGCTACTGTCTCTGTGCATTTAACTATTTAGATGAAGTGGAAAGAAGTCAAATCACAACAAAGATGGAGTGGAAATCTGTACGGATCTATGACTAATTCAAGAAGCAAGGCCTCAGACAGGAAGAGAAAAAGAAATACTGACATAGCAGAAGTAAAATGAAGGAAGGTGGTTGTAAATATATTTCTGGAGGGTAAGGGGAAAGACAGAGATTGCTCATTTTTTGGCCTAATGAATAAACCATTTGAGTTTCCTCCCCCCTTATGCACCTGCTGCTTTGAAAAGCCCCTTCCACAACCAACAACTGAACAGCAAATGCTGCACAATGACTCAAATGTTGCTGGAGCCATGCCAGCAAAAATTACCACTCTTCAACCAAGATAAACATCATATTACTTCATTACCCTTTTAAAACATATGCAAATTAAATCCATTATTCTTTTTTCTTACAGAAATGAAGTTCCTTTGGCTGGAATTCAACAGCTCCCTTTGTCATCATTGACCATGAATGGATGAACTTCATGTAGATGATGCCCATTTCCCATCTTTGAATCAAACATTAATACCATTTGACAGTAATAAATAACATTTATCACAATAGGGATCTACTAATGATTTTCCCACTAAGCTGGCTCATCAGAACCTATCAGCTGACAACTGCATAAATAAGATTAGCATAACAGCTGCCTATGACAAATGTATCTAAATCATTTTGATGCCAGCTAGCTCTTTGATCTCCCTATCACGTTGTTGCCAAAACTAAATCCATTTCTTCAAGATACATGTTGTTTATTACAGATACATGTGTATATTCCACACCATTACGTACTCCAGAGAGTTCAGTAATTAAAAGAATTAAAAATACTGATTGGGTACTGCCACTATAATGTAAACTCACAACACCGCACGTCAGAGTAGCATTCCACTGCCTACTTAATTCCCCACCTCCCACCCTGAATTGTAGGATTTAGTGTTTAATAGCTGTTTGTTTCTCTGAAACAAAATACATGTTTTAACGTAAATAAGAGTATTAGCTTCTCTCTGTATTGCTTACAGAAGCATCATTTTCATACAATTTAAACTAATTCCCAATAATATGGGACTTGGGTCCATGCACACATCAAAGCAGCAATTCACTGTGTTTGTATAAATGCAAAACTCACAGGGAAAGAAAAACTTGCTGGTAGAGGAATCTGTTTGTGTTTTAATTGGTACTACAAGCAAGACCTATAAGACTGACATGCAAACTCATGAAAATAGATTTCAGCCTAAACCCAAGGCCAACAGCTCTCTTTCTACTTCTATAACAAGATTTTTAAAAGCACTCTAACTTCCAAGCACTTCTGCAGTTGAGAGTCAATGAATTCCTCTAGCTGAATTCAGACTGTCAGAGATCTTTAGGCCCTTAAGAACACAGAGGGCTTTCTTGATGCCTCAAACACAAGGTAAAAGATGCCCTCAGGGGCTTCAAAATCCCAGTCAGACTCAAAATCATTCTTCTGTTTCCTGAAGATATTTTCAAAAATTTTTACTTTCTTAAATATGTTAAAGGTACGAAAAAATATCTATTTGAGTATATTGGCACCTATTTCCAAACAGTGTCCCTCCTCCCCAGTACTGAATAATTTTGAAGCCACCAATCTAAAACCTGCAGTAGAATTGCCACTGATTTTCTCAAGCTTAGACTAAGCTTTTGATGACTTGACATATGAAGTAGCATCAGCCATGACTACACTTGAGTGCCCTTGATTTAAAAACCTGTATTCACAACTTTCATGAACTGTGTAGCTTTATGTGCATTTATTTTGTAGCTTTGTAGAGATTTGCATTTGTTTTCCCATCAGTGTTTTCAGGTGAGTTCTACACAGAAATATTCACAATCGCTTATACTTGAATCATCTTAAGGGCTATTCTGTGAATAGATAAAAGACAAACTAGGTATGTGTGCTGCATTTAAAATTACAAAAGCACACATTCAGCTAAGTAAATTCTAGAACACAAATCTTTTGGTTTCTGCTGAGAACCGATATTGAGTGTCACCGGAGCTCAGTTCTCCTAGAAGTAGCACCAGTTCATGGTGGAAAAGGTTTCTAAATGAGAAGTTCAGAGGGCCTTGCAAAAGCATGGAAAATGTGCAAGTAGGAGAACTAATGAGATTGCAGCCTGAGAATTGTTGAAGTATTCAAGTTATAGTGCTTTGTAGTAAATATCTTGTTTTCAATGCTGTAACATTCACAGGCACTTTATTCTTTCTTGCATTTCAATTAAAATTCATGGGATGTTTTCTCCACATATTTTTCAAGTCGGCCTGCATTTTTCATATCTTTGAAAAATTTCTGGCCGTTATTTTTCATGTAAAATGGACAGAATCTATGGTCTTTTGTCCAAGGCTTTTGTCTTATGAAGCAGGCCATTTTTCATGGATGAAACTGAGGCACATACTTTCAGTTTTGACAGCATTTCTTATCATTCCCCACAGTTAGCATTGTCACCTTTCATTATTTAATTCTAAAGTACAAGGAAGGCTGATTTATACCCATGATGTATAATTACAGGCAGATGGAGTGCTTGGAAAGTAGAAACACTGAATTAGGGCTGTAGTAAGTGCCTTTGAGCTTCCTGTGAAAAGTCCTGTCTGTGCCACCAGCTAAAAACAAAAGCCAAACAATTTAAACTAAATTAATTCATGCTGTTGTAAGCACTGAGTTAATGAAAGTGAATACAAAACTAATAAAGTACATTGGTCGTGGTTGCAAGGTAATTTAAAATGTTTTTAAGTACAAATGATGAAATGTGTTTGTATTAATCAAAATCATCTTTGAATGTGCTCATGGTCAAAAGGCTTTTTTTTTTAACCTCCACTTCACTTGAAATCATTTTGACACAAGTCCACTCTGCATTTTGAAGAGAGAAGCACTTTCTACAGTTCTTTCATATGATAATATACAGTATATTTTCAGCTGTCTTTTTAAAGTTTAAACAAATGGAAGGCTTATTAAGAAGATATCATAATTACATGCAGCTATTTTACTAGCTCTTATCTGAAGCAAAAGCAAGCAATTAGTTGAGAACATAAATTCATTCAAGACATTTACTGAACATGAGGGAATAGACCATCGGGAGAAAATAGGCCCATTTTAGTGTTTCATCTTCCCTGCAGAAGCACAGTAAACTTATTCTAGTAGGTTTAATGACACCTCCAAAATAGGTCTTTTACTTGGAAAATGAACTAGTATTTCAGAAGGTTCTGAGACTTCTTAGCAAACATACAAAAAAAAAATCCCCCCAGTAGCCTTAGACTGAGGACAGCTACTTTGTCAAACAGTAAGGAGTTACTCCTTTAATAGACACAGAAAAACTCACGGGTACAAGTGGGTAACCAGTTCTCAGTAGCAGAAATCTAAGCCCACTGCTGTCTGGAGATGCCATATTGCTTTCAAATCATGGCTCACTGAAAAGTAATCACTAATAAATACAAAAAAAAGATTTCTGCTTGAAGCTGAATGCAGACACCAAAAGGGAAATATTAGGAACAGTATTAGGTTTTATGTATTTGATTTTTCTCTGCTTTTTAAGCATTCTACTCCCTAGAGTGATGATCATCACATCCCCCAGCCCCAGGCACTCAAAACATTTCACATATGTTTAACATTAAGCCCATGAATAGATGTATAAAAGACTATAGAAACATTTCTAAGCTTTAAAACTGAGAGACCTGGTTAAAAGTGACAGCATGGGAGGGAGGAAGGACTCCAAGCCTTGAGCTGCCACTTGAGTTGTCACAATGATGGTGGTGACATGCACCAAAACATTATTCTCAACCACAGCAATTGCTCCCAGCATGTCAAAAACATGCACCAGATGAACCCCCTGGGAGAATGCAGCTGACCAGATTTAAAGAGCTGACCTCCATGGAGCAGGAGCTGATGAGGGCAGATGGGACAAGACTGTACAGCAGCACAGGGGATGAAAAAGTTCTTCATGGACACACGACATCTCCATTTCAACCTTTGTGTTTAAGACATCAACATTTCTGTCACAACAAAAAACTTTAGTTAAGGGAGGGAAGAGGGAATAAAGTCCAAGGTTCTTAACAGTTACTGCATTATAGTTAGATTCCAGAATTACTATAAACCTTCACTGGACTGCTTCCCAGATCATCTGAAACAGATCTTCATGTTCATAAAGTTATCATTTTGTTAATACGGAGCTCACAGTGTTCATTTTTAAGTCCTGGAAATCCAAAATGCTGTCAATACATAATGGTTACTTCATATCCTAGATTTACTTTTTATATTCCCATTTGATGATTAAAAGCCAAACAAAAATAACTTAAGACATACATATCAAAAGTATTCCCTCCTCTGCTTTTGTTCTGGGGGTAAGCAGGAATAAAAGAAGAGTATTGAAAACAAGATTTTTTTCCAATCTTACTGGAAACAGATGGATAGCAATTTCTCACATATTTAAGATAACACCTACACGCAAATCCTCTTTCTCTAAAAAGAATAAAGAATATTTGTGCCGGAATTTGCCAATGTTTCCTAAACTAGTGCAGAAACAACTGTTTTTCTACGAGAAGCATTTGTCAGCCACATAGGCAGAGAAGTATTTCATCTTTCTGCAGATCTCTTCACTGGCAAATCTCAGCAATATTAATTTACTTTTGAGGAACACTCTAATGATATTTTTTTCATCTTGTCACCAGTTGGGCTCTGAATGCTTTTTTCTTTTTTAATGAATGCAACATAATTCATGCATAGTCACTACTGAACCCAGCAAATTCATAATTAGTGACAATTTTGCACCTGCTGTTATGGGTAGATGCTATTCGCTTTAATTTGATACCTTGATTATTCATTGGAAACTTCAGGAGACTCCAATTATCTTACATATTTCCTGAAAAGAACATAGCAGTCACAACTGGATAAATAAAAAAAAAAAACCCAAACCCAAACAAACAACATTTTTGAGAACTTTCTAGTAATGAAGACCCCAACCCAGCAATATAGCCATATTGGGTACATATGTACACACATTACATTGATGAACATCATCCCCAAGATGATAGTAATTTTTTATATGTTTAAAAATTAACGTGATGGTTAAATTTACCCATACTTTTAAGTTAAGCTGTTAGCTAAAGCTGGAAGTATTATGGTAATTTTTATGCAAGAATTGATCCTGCTGTATTCTGTGAGTGCCTCTCTGCCTCTGATATCAATCCAACTACACAGAACTTTCCCAGCTACCACATGACATTTCTTGTTCCAAATTCCAGTAGGTCTTTTTTGCTGAAAGAAGAAACATATTGCATATAGAATTGAGCACAGACACAGACGTATTCATGACTGTATTAATCTTCCTGCTCCATATCTTATCACACTCAAAGGAATCAGACATATTTGACCATTTAAACATGTTTTTGTTCTCTAAAACTATATCCTAATAGACCTCCCATATATTTTTTAGAAGACAAAGAAGCAGCAGCACTTTCAAAAAGAAGGAGGAGAAAATGAAACCTGACTATATGGACACAGCAAAATTGAAACAACTCCTCTGCTCGTCCATCAAGTGTTTCACAACCCCCGACAGCCAGAGGGCTAACAGAATTTCTGCACTGCTACTACTAAACAGAACAGAGTGTATTTGGCACATGGTGAAGGGCCTGCTTATTTTCTAGGAAGAGCTGAACATGACCAGAGACTGTTCCCAAAAATGGGCTGGCACGTGGAGAGTTCTAGACTAAATCCTGGATCAGCCATGAAACTGCCTTGCAATATAACATATGACTCTCAAGACATTTACAGTTCTGCCTCACCCTCCAGCATTCAAAAGACTAAACACACACAGGCCACTGTTAGCTGACAACTGCATCTATCACCAATAACCAGGCCCTGTGCTGTTTTGGGTGTTTTTATCATCAGCAAAATTGGTGTTTCCTGCCTTATCAAAGCCTTTTATCTTTTCCTCTAGAAAGAAACAACATTGCATGGTATTACTGAAGAGAATCATCCTTCCCTCTGCCACCTGACGTTAAAAAAAAAAAAAAAATTAAAGCCTTGCTGCCCTTGCTTGGTCCTGAAGCAAGGTTTTCCTGACTCAGCTTCTATCCTTAATAAGCAGTCTAATGGCTCTCTAGGACTGGCATAACTGTTATAAACTGAGTTCACTAGTAGAATATTCATGGAAAATGCTATTATTTTAGAGTTACAGAGGGATAACAGGAATCAGACAATATGGAAATGCATATTCAAGAATTTCTTCCAATACTAAAGAAGTCAATTTAAGCAAATACAGAACTATCAGCACACATGAGCACCGAATGAGCTTTTTCATAAATCTTCAGTTCTGGGATCTCCAAATTAGGATGATTATATAATTCTTGAATAGATACTGATGTCATTGTCAATGAGGGACATTGCTCAGGCCCACTGCCTCCCAGTAAACTAGTACCAACAACTTAACCTAGGCCACAGAATTCACCTCATGTGTTATTCACACCACAAGGCAATCCTTTCTGGGACAATACAGTCATGCAAAGATGAGTTGAATTTGCCCTACACAGCTGCTTTGTCTTGCAGGCAGCTAACAAAGCCCTCATATCCTCCAAGATACACCCTGAGCACATTACAGAGCTACAGTAGACTTTATGCTGAGTGTGTTAACTTAAGAGGACGTTTGCCCTGTGGGGTATTTGCAGCCAGACTGAAGTCGGGTTGGCCCTGCAAGCCAGGCCCCCTCAGCTGCCCATGGTGTCTCCATCACCCATTGTACAAACCTCACCTCCTGCCAGCTGCAAAGGACAGCACAAGACTTACTCTGTAACATATATTCAAGAGCTGAAGCTAGGCCAAGAATCACAGATTATCCATTCCCACAATTATACTAAAATCTGTGAAGATAATTTCTTCTACAGGACAGTCATTTTCTCAAGAAGAAAATTCACCAGTTCTACAGTCACACTTTTCAGCCAGTCATGATATCCATTATAACTGTGCTTAAAATTTTAATATTTTTATGTCTAGAACAGTATTTGGGACCTTAAAATAACACAGTTAAAACTTGATGTAACAAGGAACTATGTGTACGAACATCAATCTAAAGTAGCAGGTTGTACTTGCATGCTGGCTCAGCACTATGAATTCAAGTGTCACATAGGAAAAAAATTGCATTCTTTAATATTTTGTTTCAATGAGTGACTACAGTGAACACAGACTCACCAAATACAAAAGAAAACACTGGAAATCATGAAACTTGCTCTTCAAGTTTCTAATCTATTTTAAAGTGTTTTCTGCTGACTCAAGGATTGACAATATGTATTAAAACTCACATTTAACATACACCAAAAAGCCATGAATGCCACATCTTAAATTGCGTCATGATGCTAGAATTTAAGCTCACATTATTTCTGGTCTGGACTACAGAAGATTAGAAAGGATTAAGAAACTCCTCAGGACATAGAGAAATTACCATCTTTGTTGCTGTAAAATAGCAATGGATATGTCCTTGGGAGAAATATCTCCATCCATTTTCAATCAAGTAAACATGTTCAAACCTATGGGAGAAGGACAAGCTGCTTCTCCCACTTCATCTGTTGTACAGAGAGATGCTGCTTTGTCTTTAGGGCTCTGTTGATGCTGCTTTTAGCAAGCCAGTGCTCCATTGTTATTACTGTCTTTTCATTTGCCTGTAGGGGCTGAAAGGATGGTGCAGATGGTAAACAAACATGCTTTATGGTCTTGGAGCTTAGACTGAGAAATTCAGATTTGCTTTTCATTTCTGGAATGCAGCTAAGCACAGAAATTACTCAAAATTATTATCTGCTGCTTCTCAGTCCTGTGCAACTCCTCTGTGATTGCACCTAGCAGACATGCCTCCCCTCAGTCTCCCAAAGTGACTGACAAGTATAAAAAATTCTTTTCGTACCGGAGTATTTCATTCTGCTTAAATGGTATTGATACAAGCCACTGTTCTAATAAATATAATTTTTTAAAACCTGAAGCCTTATATCATACAAATATGATATTATTCACATAAGTTGCATGGTCCTGAATTTGCATATACCAGTCCAGTTTACAACTTGAATAAAGGCAAAGTAGACATCAGCTTCCATCATTGCATTCTGTCGCTAGCTGTTCTCAGTTCTATCAGAAGCCTCGATCACCCTCAAAGGCAAATAGTTTTAATTCTACCAACAAATATATCCCTATCTGACCAACAGAGATCCAAGCATCAGTGTGTGTACAGACACATCATTTGAGAACATGCTTTCCCCTAAGGATCCTCCAAGACAGAAAACAAGGCATTAAAATGTGTTTCTGTGGTGGCACAGAAGCAGCAAACTAAAACACCTACAATCCTCCAGTTTTACAAATAGATTTCCTCAGCCAGCATATAACCCACCACATCTGCAAATATGCAGCTCTGAAGGGAGTCCCAGCATAACTCCAAGACAGACAGGTGGAACAGCAAGTGCTAGACATGGTGCAACAGCAGCTCCTCCAGCCAGGTATCCCACACTTGCAGCTCACCCACAAACATCAGGATCTGGCAGTTTCTGCCTAAGTCAGACATGCACATCCCACTGCCTTAATCTCTTTTCATGTTTTATATATATATATATATATATATATAAAATATATAAATACACACACTATGTATGTATGTACGTATGTATGTATGTATGTAGCTTACACTACAGATGAGGAGAGACTATGTGCAAGAGCATGTAGTGACAGGACAAGGTGGAATGTCCTGAAATTGAAAAAAGAGTAAGTTTAGATTCAACATTAGGAAAAAATTCTTTACTCTGAGATTGGTGAGGCCCTGGCACAGGTTGCCCAGAGAAGCTGTGGCTGCCCCATCCCTGGAAGTGCTCAAAGGCCAGGCTGAAGAGGGCTCTGGAAGTGCTCAAAGGCCAGGCTGAAGAGGGCTTTGAGCAAGCTGGTCTACCAGAAGGTGTCCTCATCATAGCGGGGGTTGGAACAAGGTGATCTTCAAGGTCCCCTTCAAACCAAACCATTATATGATTCTATTAAATACTTTTTTTGTATATATAAACAAAACACACACATCCACACACTACACTTATCACAATCACCTTCCTCTTCCCAACCCCCAGAACCCATTCATCTCATAAGGGTGGCTTTTTCCTCTGTGTTTCCTCTTAAATTTAAACTTCAAAGTTTCAGTCCTCAATACCTCCATTGTCTCTTAGGGAAGTGGGGAAGGAGCAGTTTGCCCTCAGAACTCCCCACTCACTTGCACACAACTTTCAGTGCTGTCATCCAGTCCCACCACACAAATAATGAGGCTACACCAAGTGCCACTTCACCCTCTGCACAACCATCAGCTCAACTTTTCACTATACAGAACTATAAAGCTGAAATTCATGTCCTGTGTGATATCTGTGGTCAGCAATACTGTGGAAACTGAAAGGAATGTGAGGAGGGCAGAGATCTGCAGAGTCTGGTTTTGGTATCATTAGAATCTCATTAAAAGTCAGTGAACAAAAAGTAGATTAGCTGAAAGTGTTATCAAGACTGCATTACTGCATTACATTTAGTCCAAACCAAATAAAAATGCTTTGGGGCACATGAAGGATTTTATTCAAGTATTATACAGACATACACTAAATAGAAAAACATAAATAGACATTTTTCTTTTGAAACACAATGCTAACAAAATGAAAAAGCAGCATTTCACAAGCATAATTATGTCTTCCAAAAACCACCCCCTAGAGCCTTATAAAAAACCCACAGCCATATAAATTTATATTTGTCACTCAGGAAATCGTTTACTCAGTGTTTGGTTTTCTCCCCACCCACTCCTTAAAGTTACTTTCTTTAAAGGCAATTTGTGCATAATACAATAATTTCTTGCTCACTATTACTTCCTAGGCAAATCTAATCAGATATTCATTTTCACCAGATAAATTTCTGAACAGGTACCTTTTCTGTACTCTTTAACAGTTTTGTAAAATAGCACATGAAGTAACCATCTGAAATGAGTTTCTGTATAATACATGGCACTGACTTCCATCAAGACTGAGCCATTGACCACCACCCTGTGGATGCCATCATCCAACCACTTTCTTAACCATGATCTTATCCACTCATCAAATCCATCTCGCCCCAATTTGGAGAGGAGAATGTCGTGGGGGGACTGTGTCAAAGGCTTTACAGAAGGCCAGTAAGTGACACCTTCCCTTGTCCACTAATGTAGTCACTCCATCATAGAAGGCCACTGGGCCAGCTATTCCCACAGAAGAATCAGCAGCAATGGTTTTATGTACAGCTCACCTTTAATACTAATCTCATGCACTAAATAAGTACAAATGTA
Organism: Monarcha castaneiventris obscurior; assembly: GCA_026261815.1. Lineage (NCBI taxonomy): Eukaryota > Metazoa > Chordata > Aves > Passeriformes > Monarchidae > Monarcha > Monarcha castaneiventris. The sequence goes on along the minus strand of JAMPIT010000712.1, from coordinate 9,416,791 downwards.
ACTTGCAAAAGGTTATCTTAATAACAAAAGATCATTCCATGATTGATCATGATACACACCATACTGCAGCATGGGATCATCATACCAGCACAAGAAAACCTGTAATAGCAGTATGAGGGCCCAGCTCAGAGGTTCAGTGAGTAGAGGGAATAACTAATGAAAAAGGTGGGGGAAAAATATCACAGAAAAAAGGCCACAATTAGGGATACCTTTTGGAATGAAAGAATAAAGGCTCAGGAAGGGGTATGTTTAAAGTACATTTAAAAGTGTTTGAAACTTTTTTATCCTGCTCAAGTCCCAGTTTTTAATGAGACACCACAGATTAAAAGGGGACAGAAAAAAATTTGAATGAACAATCAGGGGAGTGCTTGAAAATTGGGACCATTTGAGGGGGTTTAGGGAAAAGAATTTAACAGAAATCTTGGCTACAAAGGTTGAAAATAGCTTTCACATCTAATATCACTGTTGAATAGCTGTAATTTCAGCTGGATCTTTCATACAAAACCCATGCAAAAAAAAAGGCAATATTGATCTAATAGCTAATATGTATACATCTCCCTAGAAATACAAAGACAATACTTGCTTTAGCTCATTTAATGTGATAAGAAAGTGCCATAATTACTTGTAGCAATTACAGAAGAGATACTGCAATTTGAAATTACAATGAAATAATATGTACTTATTTATCAATTCAGCTTTAAATGTTGTCCCACTTATTTGCTCCATGAAAAAATGTAGTTTAGATATAGTACATGTACATATTTTTCCACAGGTATTTCCTTGAAATGTGCCTTGCCTTCATTAGAATACAGCAGAGGCATGAAGTGCATAATCTACAATTCTTATAAGGCAAAGGGCACCTCAAAAAGAGATATTTCAATAGCAAATTGAGCTGGAAGAAAATGTGTCAGTTCAATTCACCAAATTGAAGAGATTTCATTTTAACCTACTTATCTCAATGCTCCATGAGAAAGATTTAAGAACAGATACAACAATAAACCCACCAGTAAAAAAAAATTAGATTCTCAGATGTTAAGCATTCAAAACCAGCTCTCGTGGTATTATTTATCAGCAATTTTAAAGGATCTGAGCTCTTTGAAATTGTTCCCTACCGTAAATCATAACATCTTAAAGAAAACTTATCCTCAGACCCCAAGATCTTGAAGATACTTGATATCAGAGTTGAAAGCTTTGCCAGTAAAGCCAGCAGTAATACCCAGTCATGATATCCAGCATTTTTCAGGGTTTCACTTCCAAACTCTCTTCAGGCAGTGTATTGAGAAACTTATTTACTATACAGGCTACTTCAATGTTCTGTATTTGTGTTGTGCTCAAATCAGATATCATTCCCATTCCCAACACTGTAGAATGAAACTTAACCCTACACAATCTGGCAAATGCATTCAAAGCCTCTAATAAATATGGTCAGTGACTGCAAACACCACACTGCTCCTCTCCAGCTGGCCAGCACATCCAGGCCTGTGTTGGGAAGCAATGGATTTTCTTGCTTGGCAGTATGTACAATTCTGTGAGAGGAAATACTGCCAATATTGCCTGAAGAGAGTTTGGAAGGTATAAAACCCAGGGAAGACTTAAAAAAAATACAAATTTCTTAATTACAGACCTTAAATTTTTGCCTTGTTTTTAGTAAATAAATAAAAATTACAGAAGTCATGGAAACAAAACTTTACAATGTGTGATATAAGGTGAAAAGAGGTTCTCAGAATCTCCTTGGAAAAAGCATATTAAACAGGGATTAAAAGAGAAGAGATTTAAAGGTGAGAGAGCCTGGAACAAAAATACAGAACACCACAACTGTAATACTAACTCTGCCAGTATTATCATGTTGCCTTTGTAAAGTCATTTAACACTCACTTGGAGAAGCATCTCTACTCTCTGTAGGTTCTCTTCCTGACTCCCAATAGAAGTTTTAAACACTGCCTGAATTTGTGTGAAGCCCACAATGCATTCAGTATGTTGTTATACTGTCCCAGAGTCCACAGCAATGCTATTTTTTGCATCTCTTGACTGTTGAAAGAATGTGAGGGGAAAAAAAGCAGTCCCAGAAGACTGAGATTTTAAACTCATGTTTAACAGCACAAGAGGCACATTATAAAAAAATATCCCACAAGGATCAGCTCTATTGAAATTCTAGTCACAGCTCACATTAAGCCGGCTTATTCTTTTCTATTTAATAAATAAATTACTTGAACACAGGAACTGTTTGTAAATTTAAATACTATTCGTTTGCAGAAGCTTTTTTGTTGTTACTACAAGCGTTGGTCTTGACAAAGACTAAATCGCAGTGGTGGGTAGGTTGTTCTTCTTTCCATTGGGAACAACAGAGAGCTAAGGGAGAGACAGCTGTTAGAGAAGTCTGCAATTGTGTCACTCCAGAACTTGGTTTTGTCTTTATTCTCCAAGTTCTGTCTTTTATAATATAACATTAATTATATGGCTGTATGATCACGATAATTGGCGTTTCATTCCAAGAGATCAACCACAGAACCTGCTGAAGACACCTGTACAGTCTGTGGGTTGCTTATAAAAACCAGATTTTACTCACCAGTTCTGCCAGGTTATTGAAAATAGGTACAGATTCAACAAAAAAAAACACCATTAATTCTCTTCACAGAAGAAGAAATAGTGAACATATCAAGTGTCATGAATTATGGAATAGATTTAGTTCCTTCTACAGCTTATACAACGACTGTGATTCCACCTCTGCACAGATTTGTAAGGGTCTTTCAAGACCAGTGGAGAGCCATGACACAAACATCCATTTATGCAAAGTGTGGTAGATAAACTTTCACCTCCCTAAGCTGAACAGGTTAATACAGTACATCACCTATTCTGTGCATCATCTCAATTCTTTCAAAAATCAAAAGCTGAAGGACGGATGCAAAAAACTCCTGCATAATTCACAAGTCTGGAAACATAAGTATACATTGTCCATCCCTCCATGAAGAACAGATTTCAAAACAACAATTCTACAACATATTGTAAGAAATATGAAGCACTGAACTACCTTTTATAAGCTATATCTTATTTATGAAAATGTAGATTCATATTTTACTACCTGAAAGAAAACTATAGCTCAAAAAGGTGACAGAAAAGAGAACAAGTCTAGGTATAAAGGAATCACCTGCCAAAAGTGCTACAGTAGTTCATCAACACAGAATCAATTAGTAAATTTTCTTCAGCTAAAACAACCTCTACAATTTCGGCTCACTACAAACTAAATATAACATACCAAGAGAGTCAGAGGGAAAATCCTACTGACTTTGATGAGAACCTTGTATTTTCCGTATACAACAGAAGAATCTCTCTGAAGAGAATACTGAAGTCAGTAACGCTTTATCACATAAGATAGCATTTAGCAATAATGCCAACTAACAGAAAACAGTATAAAAACACTGAAGTACACAAATCTTTAAACTATTTTTTTTCTCTTAACAGCTTTTATAGATTTTTTCACACCTATGCTTCATCAGAGGCATACAACAGATACACAAAAAGGAGTATTAAGTAAAAAAATTGAACACATAAGGACATACTGGTACTTTTTGCATTTAGTTGTAGGGGAGAGTATGCTTGCGTTTTTAAAATTCAACAATGGCATAACAAAGACAGAATTTAAATACAGCATCTTTGTTCAAAAATACTCACAACTGCTACTGCAGTAACACAATGCAAATATGCTGGCAGGCAGCAGGAGACAAGGTTTCCCCTAACCTGCAGTTCCCCCATACCTCATTCAAATGTATGTTCTTAGTTCCACAGGCAGAGTTCTTTTGAAAAGTGTATTTAAAGTTCCTTGTGAAATACAGCCCTATTATGAAATCCTTCTTGTTCACAAGATATAGAACATTGTGTCCACTCAAACATTCAGAATTATAGCCCACAATTCCATTCTGTTTGTAGTACAGACTTTCTGGCACATTCAATTTTTGTTTTAATTATTTTATTCTGGGGAACAGAATTCTCAGATTTATTACTAAGGTGGACTCCAAAGGCAATATTATTATAGGTCTAACAGGTGAATAAACCAATACATCTCTTCAACCCATAAAGCAGCAAACTGCTCCTGGAGAAAATAGATCTGAAAGGCTGAAGCAGAAGATTTCAGAGCCTCATTCCAAAAGTAAAGAGTAATAATGCAGAAAGAAAAATAACTATTTATAAATGCCTGCTCTGGTTCTAGAATATACCACTACCTGAATTAAGTAAGATTGTGTTCTAGTCTTGAACGATCAAATAATTTTTGTACTCTTATATTTAACTTTTTTTTTTAAACATTACACATTGCATTTTGTTTTCCCCCAGAGACATAGGGGTACAACCTTAAATGGCAGATCAAAAGGGTCAAATTGGTCTAAATTATAAGCAACAGCAAATATTCTTTGCTCAAATAATTGAATATATTGAGTAAAAAAAGAGGAGAAGGATAATAAATTGGTAATATTTATGTGGTTTTATCACATCCATGTATGATTTAGTATAAACAAGGAAAGGTATCATCAGAAAAAAAAGCAGCATAAATTCAATGTTTCATACATTACGACTTGTCAACACTTTATAAACCACAAATTCAAAATATACTCTCGAAATCCCAAAAAGAGGTAGATATAATATAATTCTACATATGAGTAAAATGGAGCTACTTCTGGATTGAAATACTGCAGCAATTCAGCAGCACACATCAGTTTTTATGACAGGACATTAAAGATTACTGTTATTCATTTCAAATTGCTGTAGATAATTACAGAACTTAATTGCAGAGCTGGAAATACTCCAGATATGGAAGGTGCTAATACCTTTCATCTTAGAAAAATTTCTGTGCTCTCTAATGATTGTAAGTATTATCCACAAGGTTTTCATACTGTACCTCCTAGCACTATGATAAGGCACAAATTTATAGCCCATTGGAAGAAAAGAACAAGACACCTTATGACAATATCATTACCAACTGTGAGGAGAATTTACTGAAAGGTTTTCCACCTAAGCAGACGGAACACCTAAATGCTCATGTGGATAACAGCAGTCCAGAGTACATGGCTGGGTTACAGTGTCTTTCTTCATAAGTAAATGTATCTTTTAATCAACATGAAATTATAATGAAGCTTCCCTTGTTTGCTTGTGCTTCGTTTTTTGTTTAAACTGAACTAATCCCACAGGTTTCCAAATCACTCAACATATTCAGAGAATACCACCAAAATAAAATACTGAACAGTATCAAAAGAATAGATTATTCTAATTATTGTAAAATATCAAGCAAAAAGTAAGATTATGCATCAGCTTTTCTCCTGCAGCCCTACCTGCATGATCCCAGCAAATCTACTCAGCCTACACTGGAATTTCTCTTTACAGACCCTGTCATGAAGGAAAACCATGCATGTGTATTCAGTCTTTTGGGAAAAAAAAACCAAAAAAACAAAAAACAACCCTATTATAAGTACTAGAAGTCATAATTCTTCCAATGCTTCCTACAAATTTTGATTAAAAGTCTGAACAATGTCATCCAAATAGCATCGTGCTGGTACGTTACACTAACACAGTATCTCCCTGGTCATGCTTTTGTGATCTATAAGAGCAGTAAATCACTACAGAGATATTCTGATGGTAAACAAAACAAATATATAAACAAACCCCCCAACACACACACAAAACCTGCCAAGAGAAACAATGCACTGAAACCAAAAATTGACAGGAAAACACTTCTGAATTTCGTATTATTTTGGGATTTGAGTTGGCTGTTTCATTAATAAGAACGTTTAACTTTGTACATATGGGTAGCCAAGTAGCCAGGAGATAAGTCAAATTTAAGCAAAAAAGTTTGACTACCTCAAACAAAAACAAAAAAAAAAAAAAAAAAGCACACCACCACAACAAAAAACCCCACACATCAGAAAAAAGACCCCCAGACAAACAAAAAAAACAAACCCGGAGAACTTTAAACCAAACGTGTTTGAGGCAGAACAAACAGTGTAGACGACACACACAAAAAGAACGCGAGCAGTGATAGGTTACAAACTCAAGCCTCTAGATTAGTAAACTGAGTTAATTAATATCCCACCTCATTCAGTGCAGAGAATGGCAGTTTGCATAGCAAGCAGATCTTCAATATTTTGGTTCGTTGACACTAAACCCAAATGACTCCTACTTCCTTTATCACACACTATTTAAAACAGTATGCTGGCAGCAGTTAATTTTTCCATTTAATTTTTCTTTAGCATTCATCAGTATTCTGTCTTACAGTTCCGTAAGTGTGGATTAGTATTGAATTCTCAGAATTTTCCCATGAGGCATGGGTTAGAATTTAACATGAGAGTATTCTTTGATTTCTCATCCCGTTCATTATAACTTTTCAGGTAAGGCTTCAAAGACAAAACCCTTTCTAACTACCCAGCCCTGATTCATCACCAGAGGAGGTGTCCTGTGAGCATGGCAAGGGTCTCGATGAAAGAAGAATGGGACTGTGGAATTAGAGCAGTCCCTAGTGCAGCATCACTCTCAACAGCCAGCTGGGCTGCCAGCAAGGATGGAATTCTGAAACCAAAGAACAGCACTAGTAAACCATCACAGCAGAGAGCCACAACACACCTCAGAGGATTTAGAGACTTGACTTGCACCATTTTTCTGCTACCAACCATACCAAAACTCTTACTTATGCCCCAGCTCTCCCCACCTTTTTCCTTGTGGTCATGATTACAGGTTTCTCTCTTTAGCCTTCTCTATTCTCAGTATCCAGTCCCAGCAGGCAGGACTGATAACACCAATTGCAGACTGTTCCAAAAAAAAGTTGTCCACCTATCTGGCCAACAGAAGTGGAATCATCTTGAACAGGTAGAATATTTTTTTGGTTTTTAAATTCAAGAAATAAAACATACAATCAAATCTCACATACATTTCTATGTGACAATTCAACTCATTAGATAGTAAATGGTGAGCTCCAAAAAGCCAAAGTACAGAAAACCAGGTCTGGTATTGAGTCTGCTACTCTTTTATGTTGAAATAAGTGGTCAATATCTTAACTTCACTGACATCAGTGTAAAAGCTCCTATTGACCTATGCAGAACATGGATTTTACCCAATGAGTCAAATAGTGCATTAAGTCTCATTTGTCTTGAAGAACTTCACTGAAAGGATTATCAAAAACAATTAAAGCAGCCTGGCAACAGGCACGTTAAAGATCAAGTGTAGATGTAGCTGACATGTCTGCAAAGCTAGATAAAGCCTTGTATTGCAGGAACCAAAACCAGCACAATTGAGCAAGACTATCACAGAGATAAGAGTATAATTTGAGTATCAATACTTTCAGGGGAGAAGCAATTAAAAAGTACTGAAGTGCTCAAGAAACAGCTTTGTGAATCCTTACACAGAACATTAAAAAAAAAAAAAAAGAGAGAAATGGCTTTTAATGCACACAGACAAGATCGGTTACAGTAAGAAACCAGAAATTAAAGTATGATAATCTTCAACATCTGAATGCTGCTCTGGATAATATTTCAGAAAACTAATCCATGCTATGCTCTTTAGCATAGAAAACACTGAGTTCTCAGAAACTGAAACATATCCCAGTCCTAATTTTTTTTAGTTTGTTTGTTTTTTTTTTTTAGTGACAATGTGTCAGTTATTTATATCAAAGTGTACACTCTTGTCATTGTTTCTCAAAGTATGACTACCTGGGTGCTGGCACAAAAAAGAGATAATAAACCAGGCAAAATTAAAGGTTGTGATTCATTCAAAACAACGTACTCTACCACTTTCTTAGGCTTGTCCCCTGAAAAAATTAAAGTTGGTTAATTTTCATTTGGGTGGTTTGTTCTGCTGGTTTTTTCGTGTTTTTCAAAATAGATTATCCACCTCCATCATCTTGAAAACAGTATCATGAGCTCTTCCCTATTTAAAAATTTTAGGTATAGTGCATACACTATTGTGAGGTTTTTGTGACGAATCAAAACATTAATTGCTTGAATGGATTGTAGTTGCTTCCTTAAGTACTCCTATTTCTATTTGTCTATGAGTACGCTCAAATGAAGACATTATACTGCACTTGGATAAGGAAAAGCTGCAACTATATCATTTATCTACAGCAATTTATTCAAGGTTTCATCACCATGCTGCTTTGAAGATGAAAATGAAGGAGTTTACGTTTAATGAAGACCATCTGAAGTGTCTCCACTGCAGCTGCAGGCTCTGTAGAATCTGTCGTGCAGGAGGCAATATGCTGCATTGTAATGCAGATTTTCTTAAGAGTGCATCTGCAGCAACAAGATCATTTCCCATGGTCTTCACTGTATTTCTTCTATTATTCATAGAACACAATGTAAATGAAGCTATAAATTTTAACACATACTAAATGTAGAAAGAAGATAATGGCAATTGTGAATTATGAATGAATCACTGTTATTGTGATTCCTCAAGGATTCTGATGTAGATGATTACATGCATGCAAAGACACAGTAGCTAAACTTCTTTATATTGATATTGAAAAATGATTCTAAGAATATTATCATTAATATACAGAATTCTTAGATTTGTTTTTCATGACAATGCAAATACAACTAACCGTCAAAGGCAATTACATAGCAATGCTACCCAGGGGCAGGCAAACAAACTTGTATTTGGAATTACTGAATTGGTGAGAGAAAGATAATAGCTTGCAAAAATGTGTTTCCCAGCTACCCACATGTGTTCTTTCACATTTAAATAAGCCACAGGCAAACTTTGTGGAGTATTCTGTAGTGAGCACATTCAAATGCCAAGTAATAAGCAGTGAGATACAGGCTCTTCTTTTTTTGTAGGGTGGCTGAAAATGAAATCGTTTCTTTAAATGAAAGAAGTAGTCTTCTACAAATTGCACAATTCAAAAAACTCTACAAGTATGAACCCATCTTTGCCAGTTTTATCATGATAGCAAGAGGCACATTATTACTGTCTTACCCATTAAGAATAATTCTCTTAGTGATACGATCAAAGTCAGGAACTGTTCTTGTTTGATAATGTTTATAAATTAGTAAAATTATTCACTAGACTTGCTCTAGCTATAATTAACATCAGCAAAATACTTACTAAATCCCACAAGGTATAAAGAGAAGCAAATGTATATTAAAATTAATTGGATACAGAAATTCTCACCCACTGTGAAACCTGTGGAAGTTTATTCATTTCTCATAACCACCATTGGTCTGTTTGCAGGAACAGGGTAATCAAGTGGCTCTGTCACCCTGTTAAGTGGGCTGGTTGGCTTAAATGCTCATCCAGGAAAAGCATGAGCAAGACATTTCCAATATGCATCTCAGACGTTCCTGAGTTCATTATTTGGGCATCACAGGCAGGGCCCCCAAGTCCTCGTCCATTTTTCCCACATTAGAATCTGCAGCAAAAGAGTCAACTTTGAAGTAGTGAAAGTGAGGGATAATAATGGAATTTGCACACCCTCTTTATATTCAATGCAGCCTCTTTAAGTTGGCACCAAGGCATATTGTGTCAGCATGAAAATAAAAGACTTTGACATATCCTTCTCTCCAATGGAAAAAAATAAGATTTGAAATAATGAGGGTTCTTAATCCAAGTTCATTTCAAATAACAGAAGAAAGAATCCACCATAAAAACAGAATAAACAACTAATGGCACTCAATTATTTCTAACCAATGGACAAGACAGACAAACTTGACAATGAAACAGTGAAAGTCTCAGGATGTATTTTTGGCACATTCTGTATTTCTATACAGGACAGCATCAACCTACCATAATTAGTACTTTGAGGGTACAAGGAGATTTTTACAATTTCTGTGATTTCTAACCTGTATTATTCATTCACTAGAACACCATGATACTCACGTGCTTATGTTCCTGTAGCCATTTTGTTCCACCAACACAGATGAACTTATTTTTATTCACTCTTATTCTGATGATGTTCACTATCTCAATAAATTAAAAACAAAAAAACCCACCTATGTTAATATACAGTATCACAAGTTTTTATAGAAGTCTGAAAAATACTGAAAAAAAGCAAAATTTCAGGATTATTTGTTATAGGATTCCTGTTGTGGCATGAATGACTGTGAAACAAAAGTAGCTTATGTTTGTTAGTGTACCATTAAGCTGAAAAATAGAAGTGATTAAATAGATTTAAGAGCCTTTTATATAACAATATAGAACCACTAGCAACTACACTGCAGCAGGATCTCACTCAAACATATCATAAAATTCACCCAGCCAGATGCAATATGTGGAGTCCACAGGCTTTCACTATAATAGATTTTCAGGAACAAAACTCAAAACCCAAAGCAACTAAAAAATCCCCAACAACAAAACAACCCAACACACAGAGTCTAAAGGCATCAGCCCTAAACTGCCCTGTTCCCCTTGGCAAGCAGAGTTTGTAAAGCATGTTAGCTACAGATGTAGATTCATTCGAAACAATCCAGTGTTCAGGACATGCTTTAAACTGCTATGTAAAAACTGCACAATTGAGCTGCAACACAATGGCAATTTATAAATTATTTTCATTTCATAGGTGGAGAAACTGAGTGGTAAGTGAAGCTACTGATTCCAAGTATTCTTTGGAGGGACCAACTGTGAGGTCAAACATCTAGGGCTAATTGTCAGGGTACCAGGACAGAAGAATATACACAGACAATTAAAAGTTGATACCATCAAATGTAATAGTGGGGCCACACAGCCAAGCCCTCCCCAAAGAATTCACAAGTCTGCTCAGTCCTGTGGGCATCCACCCAATTCTATCAACCATTCAAAGCACCTGGTTGCTGCTGTTGGCACACCTGCACCTTCTCCAGAGCTCAGCAGCACTCACCCCCTCCCTACTCTCCTCTAACAGGGCTGCTGAAGGCAGGGCTGCAGGTGCCACCTCACCTGGAACAGCTCAGGGCTGCCCCTGAGCACGCACAGAGGGTGGCACTGCCAGCATCAGCAGGCTCAGACTGCAGCCTTGTCCTCATGAGCTTCACCCCGCACTGCAAGCCCTCTCCTAATAAATGTGGGCAGCTTTGGACCCCTTCTGCACGAGATTCCAACAATCTGTACCGTTTGAAAAACTAGTGCACCAGAGAAACTTCCATGATGGCTTCAAGCATCTTGAATAGCATTTAATTGATCAGAAGGGAGCTGCTTAGATAGTAAAAAATAAGAGAAGTCTACATTATTTCCTCCCCATGACATTCATTACAGTTATAGAGGAAATGACTACATAGAGCAGGGATTATGTATCACTGTACAAACACATTCTTTGATCTGGTGTAGATGTACATACATTAACTTTCACAAGAAACATATCAACAAAATGTTTATTTACTTGCAAGGGCTCTTCTGAAGTTAAATTGGGATGAATGGGCAATTGAAATTCAGAAACATCAGATGTAATTAAAAACATTTCCAACTAGTTCTGTACATGGTTAAGTTACTCTCACCATACAAAGTTTAATATGTTAAACAGTTTACTGTTGCGCAGAATAAGGAAAAACTAATTCTCTCTTTAAAAGAGATACTGGATTTCTTGTGTCTTTGTCAAACAGAGGTTTTGTTAATTCATACTTCTCAAGCTGACTGTCCTAATAACACAGTTGTTTTTGGTTTCTATTCTCTTAAGACAAGATTCAGAGAAATGTTTAACTTAATTAGAAAAAAGAACCTGAGATATTTATTAAATCAACTACTAACATTATTTTAAAAACTTAGAATCCTAGGACCAACAGTGAACTTAGTTTTGATTCTGAAGTGACAGTCAACTCAACCAGACAGACCAAATCCAGGCACTGTTCAGGCTCTGGCAAAACTCTTGTTTTCCCCCAGTTTTGTTACTCATGCTGTTGCTCTGTGCACCTGATCAATAGCAAGCTTCAACACATAAACCAGGTTTCAATTTAAGATTCACAGGAAGCCAGAAGTGTCTGCAGATTTAAAACAAACCACCCACAAGCCAATACTCAGCCTAGTACTTGGCAGGGTATACAGAAACATCTGTAATCTAGTCTCTGAAAGTTTGACTTAACCTTCTGTTTCTTTTAGTGTATCAATTAACATTCACTCAGACAGATAACATGCATTTGACTTTTATCTTAAAGAAATCACATCAGCAATATGTGTAAGTCTAATAATATTTACTACCACTCTTTCAGAAGTTTTTCATTCAAGCTCCAATTTATGAAGATAAAGTTTCATAGAATTACACCAGGGGTATTTGAATCTGAAATGCCACTGCCAAAAACATTCCCTGATAGCATCAAGATTGATGACGTTTGCACAACAATTGTGTCAAAGTCAGATAAATTAAATGCTAAAAAATTAAATCCAAAAAACACACATCTCTCATCAATTAAATAGTCACAAAGACATTACATCAAGTTCTGAACATTCAGTAATGTTAATTTTTGGTTGTAGCATCTCTAAGAGCTCAGCTTACAAAGAAGTCTGAAGTTACTACTTGATTATTCCATAGTTCAGAATGTTTTAATACCTCTCCTGAGGAAACTCATGGAAAAGATAATGCTCTCCAGAAGTCCACTTACTGGGCATCTCCAATGGCTTTTGAGGACAGCTAATGACAACTCAAAGATGAAAAAACACATCAGTGACTACAGCAGGAATAGGAAAATCGGACCCAGCTCCTGATTAAACACAGTTTTCATCTGTCTTAGAGTCGTGAAATTAAAGATGGAACATCCCTCTCTAGTGGGGCTTCAAAAGAAGGCCTCTGCTCCAGCAATAGTCTGTATTTTATGACTGCAACTATGTGTTTACAAATAGTCAGTCCCCAGTGATGATTAAGAGTTTTGTTTCGCTGAAGCAGATATCTATTTCCATCAAAATATGTCTTAAAAGCAGATTTATTTTTATCAGAATCAAAAAAAATTACCAAAAAGTGCCAAACCCACAACCACAAATAATCAGTACTATATCACAAACCTGCTGCTACCAGAACTTCATTTTACAGACCTGTTAAAATTAAGTTGCCCACACACTGCTGTAAAGATGCTGTTCTATTACTGCCATTTTCACAGTGCATTCCTTTATTCTAAGATTTTGCTCCATTTGTCCATAGAAATCCATTTTGTAGAACATATCGGCAGTCTTTTAAAATGTGATTTATGGTACTACTTAAGCACTTATCACTTGCTATTTGGTTCCAGCTACATTATTAATCTGGGCTACAAAACACTAAATACCCCAGCAAAGCAAACATTTTGCAATTTGTTTTTATATTATTTTTCAGACAAAAGGCAGTATTTTTTTCTGACCTGTTTATTAATCACAAAAATAAATCTCTTAATGATTTAGATGTCAAAATTCCTTGTTATTCATCAGCATGATGAAGCCTAAGGCCTTGATACTGAAAAAAATACAGCCACCTCCTTAACTTGAAAAATGAAAGAAGCCTCAGTTTTCTCTGAAGGCTTCATAGAACTGTAAACTAATTATGCTCTTTTTTCCCCTCATTCATAATGAAAAGTGATAGTCATTGCTACATGAACTAGTAGAGCTAGAAAAATCAGACATGTTTTTGGAAACAACCTTTCCCTAGACTCCAGCAAGAGCTCTGCACTCCAAAGAGCAATTTTGCTTTTTCTACCTATAACCTAATTAATAATATTCTCTCTCTTTTCAAGGTTTTAGTCATTTTTATGCATAGACCATTGCAGCTGAAACAAGACAAACATTATTTTTCCACAGCATAACCAAGCAGATGAATTCCATGGATTCTAATGATGCTAACCAGGTAAAGTGACAAGCAGACTGCACCTCCCAGCATAACCATTCTAAAATGTAAGCAGAAAATAGTCATTTAAAAATTATTATTACATATACAAAGCTCTGAAATCAATATTAGAAGGCTTTCAAATTGCATAGTATAGGTTTTTAAATACTTCCAAGCCTACTGACTTCTAGAAAAATGAAGACACCAATCCCCCAAAGCAAGATGCACTGTGTATACTGAAAATATTTTCTATTCCATCCCACATTTCACAGAACCCTCCGGAAGCACAGCATAGGATCTCCTCTGTGGAACACCGGACCTGAAGAGACAAATGGGTAAAAGGAAAGTGGAAGCTCCCCAACAAGGATCTGCACACTGGAATTAGAGTTTGCATGAGGCTTTTCTCAAAATTATGGGAGTTGATTCCCATAACTGAGCACTGTAGCCTGCCATCACTTCAGACAAACATCAATGAAACAAAAAACAATTTTGAACCATAGTGGCAAGAAAATCAGTTTGGCTTCCAGGAAAAACAAACAAACAAACCCTCAAATCTCTCTCTCTCCACTATTTTTTTTTTTTTTTGCGTGTGTGTGTGTGTGTCACATACACATAAAAGTTCTATAAGCAAGCACATTTCAACAATTATTTGATTTTGCCACGTTACAACACATGACACTAGCACATCTTTAAACAATTTTCTACTTGAAAGCAAGTAAATTAATAACTTAGGGACATCAATCATTAGCTGTCAATGTGTTACACTAGGTCAGTGTAAATGTACATGTCACAAAACCTTCAAGAATACATAAATCAGAGTTTTAAAGGGCTTTTTTTGTCTAAGAAAATACTACTTTTCACATAAATAGCAAATCAACATATGCAGATCACCCAGCAACAAACAGTCATAAGGGTCACAAGCCAGCACAGACTTAGTTTTAATAACTTTGAATTGACAGAGTGTGTAGAAGGGAGAAGAACTTACTGAAATGCACTGTCAATTGAGTACATCATCTGTTTTGTACGAGCAATCAGCAGCCCCTCAGTAGTGCCTAACCCTTTCTTCTGGGCACAGAATGAGATGACCACAACCACCTTTAAATATCTTATATCACAATACTTTTTTATCAAACCCAAGTTGAGTTTTCAGATATGGACTGGAATGTTTGGAGAAAAAGTGACAAGAAAATCAAAGATATATAAGTAAAGAAGCAAAATGAAATTACATGCGTAAAACTTGGTGAAAGTATTTTTAGCAGCTTGTAATAGAAGCCAGTTCCTAAGATCTTTATTTTCTCCTTCTCTGTGATAAGTCTTCAAAAGTTCTCTATTTTGAAGCCAAATAAGTTTGCAGTCCCACCAGCCCAGAGAATGAATACAAAAATCCAGAGGGCAAAAGTCTAAGTGCACAGAACATTTTAAATTATATTTTAAAGTAATTTCATCTTGATAATGTCATCAAGACAAGCACCTCAAAAACCCCAAATACTTTCTTTAGAACTCTGAATTGAAGAAGAAAGATAGTGTAACATTGTTATTCTTTTCACATTGATGGACAGAAGATGAGCAAACTGGAATTGCTGGAATCAACTGTCTTAAGAGTTTGTTTCTGACAAGCCAATATTTTCAGCTCTCAGTTTTGGAGGAAATGTCTGTGAATTAAATATCTTCTCATGAACCCCCTCTGTCTTCCATACAATACTTTAATGAGCCTTGTTCCTCTGACTTCAGCAAAGGCAGCTGAACAATGGGAAGCCTGTGCAGAGCCATTGCCCCACATGTTGTAAGCCTCTTAATGAGTTAAGAGCATTTAGGTCACATCCTGCACAATCAGCATGAAAACATGAAAACTCTCACGTTGCTCTTTAGTGATGCACCAGATCTTTTTCTCCTTTCCCCATCCATAACTTCTATACCAGCTTCTTGCCTTGGGATTGCTAGACCACATTCATTTCTGACCCCAGCTCTATCACTGGCTTTCCTGGAAATCATCCTATTGTGTTCTTATGACCAACACAGGGTACAGAATATGTATGTGATGTGGAAACTCTAGAGAATACATACACAAAAAAATACTTATGTGCCTTTCCAGTGTTCATGTACATGAAATAGCAGCAAGGCTGAAGACACCCTAGCTTGGCAATAATTGCAGAATGACTGAATGACTGCTATAAAACTTGAAAGCACCGGACATCTTGTTAAAAACTTACAATTGCAGCTTTGGAAATAAAGGACTTTTTATCAGGCTTACAACTCCCTCTGTCCTGTGGGATCCTATACAAAGTAGCTGCAAGTCTATGCTATCACACCATCCAATGCATTCTCTGTGGAAAAAAATATTTTCTACTTCTGCTGGTTTTAAACCAAATCTCAACAAAGATATTCTAGTATCTGGCTCAAAATACCTTTTTGTGATGTTACTTATTGCTAACAAATTACTCAGCCAGGAAGATTAGAAAAACCTTTCATTTCCATTTTTTGGTCTTCCTATCCTTGAGAAACATTGTCAGGCTAAGAAATAGCTATGGGGAGCCCCCTGTTAAAATACTAGCAGAGATGATGCACATTAATTTTCACCACTGTCTCATGAGTATCTTCATGCTGGGAAAGGAATCATTGTTTACATATTGATGAGAGCAGCAGAAAGATGTAGTTTCACATAGGCAGTACACAAGAATGGGGCTGCGGGGTTCTCAAACTCTCACCTGAAGTTTCTGTACAAAAAGGGACACATTTATAACCCCCTACTGCTTTACAAAGAAGAAGATAATCTGTTCTCCATGCCCATCGTGAACAGGACTAGTAATGGGTTTAAATTACAATGAGAAAGCTTCAGCTTAAACACAAACAAAACCCCTTCTATTAACAGACTAGAAGAGATTGCCTGGGGAGACTGCCGCGTTTCTTTCATTTCAAAACTTGAACAGAAGCTTAGACAAACACCTGTTCTAACTCTTGAGCTTGCTGAGCTTTGAACTGTCCAGCACATTAAGCATGGCAAGGTTCCACATAAGCTCTCCAAGCCGATGAGCTCGCCAACAATTCACATGCACAATGTTATTCAACTTATATTAAGAGCTACTTAGCAGCAGGTACAACATCAAAACCCACATTTTATTTTACTCTCATCCCTAAGAAGTGAGAAATACCTTAAAATACTGCTGTGGGTTTGATTAAAACCAGGCAGTAAAGCAATCCATCACTACTTCCTTTAATTTCCAAAACTCTGCCTACAAATTCAGTATCTGTAACTGTGCCTATAAACTCCATGAGTGGAGGCAGATTTTCGTTTCGGTTGACAAAATCTGAGTTTGACCTATGACAATATCAAAATTGTTATTATCTCACCATGTATTAACCAATGAACACATTGGGTTAAGAGACGACATCAACTCACAGTCTTTATTTTAAGTAAAAACCATATTCAGATTTTGTTTTTTACATGTTTCTGAACACCTGTTGTCTACTTTATGCTCTGTAGCTGAGCACAGTAATTATTTAGACAAGCACACAGAGCACAAGAGGAATTTGGAAGAGCATAAAGTAAATTGTTGTGTGGAGGCTTAAATTCTTGATAAGGCAATACTAGAGTTTATTTTGTACAAGAAAGATACAAGACATTCATTTAAAAGCCATGTTTCTCAGCTATTCATAGCACTTCTGACAATGTCCAATTCACCAACATTCCTTTTAAAGTTTTAACACCAAAACCAGACACCAGCATTCCTATTTTGGTTTCAGTAATGCCATTTGGAAGGGAATATTGGCTAGATATTTTTCAGTACCTTTGCTTACACATTGAAAAACATCATTCACTTCCTTCAGGGTTGGTTTAATTTGAAAAGACGCCCCGGGACATCTCTTATCATTACATGTTTGGTCCTCAGAAAGCAGTAAGGGGACTAAGTTTATTAATGAACCTGACAATCATTCAGGAAACTTATCTTTCCTATTTCTACTTGCCACAAAAGTAACAGCCAAAAAGGAGAACAAACATTATTTCAGTTTTAAACACTTGGGTTTCTTTTTCAGACCTCTGCTGAGGTGTGGTGCCCTGGGACCATATCTAAAATCCCTACAGACCTTTAGACTTACTTGACACATCCCTTTTAAAAGATGTCTAATTCCACTACAGCTCATTATTCAACTACTCATACACCCACACACACAACTAGCTGAACATGGCTTAGGAGCCCAGCCTAGAACTTCAGTTTATAAATTTTTCTCCCATTACCTTCTAGCGGTAAAAATGCAGGGAAAAGTAGTGAAGTCAGTAATGTGCATCAGCTGCTTGAGGCATTGTAAATATGAAACCAGACAGAGCTGCAGTTCTGCAGGACAGTTAACAGCGAGCATGGCCAACTGGGAAAAGGGTTACACCTTGTTCACCATAAAACTGTATGCACTATCTAAAATCAGGAGCTGAGCACACTTTAAAATACAGCTACTTATCTTCCTTCTTATTTTGGAATTTAGGAAGCTGGAAGGATTAGTCAAGAAAGTCTGCTAAAGCACCTTCATTGTTAGAACCAATCCTTCACGACTGAATTTTCAGACACCTGACAGCATCCTGGTCCCTTCTATTGAAATTATATTTTGTCATCAATTTAAAATAGACAAAATCCTGTTCAATCAACACTGCAGACACCAACTGTTCAAATAAATTATTAGAGTTCACCACCACATTGCATCCTTTTGGAAAAATTGACGTCATTCTCAGTAAGTAAAGGACAAGTGTTGTAAGATTTTTTCCATCTTAGTTGTTACACAGGATTTGAAATGGCCTTTTTCCTAAAATGGGTTTTTTCCCCAGCTACACTCTAGATGCAGCTCTCATTCTGCATTTAAACAGGGTTTCAGGTGAATTAAAAAGGACAGATATGGCAGCCCTAAAGTAATATATGAAAGTCTTATTGTATTAGTCATTTTTCCTGTCATTTTGTATTAGTGTCATATTAGTCTAATGCAATACTAACATGATACTGAAATGTTAGCATATCACAGATTACTCAGTGTGTCAAGCTTGAGTCTGATCATATTATTTTACTGTGTGTATTCCAGTGATGAAACTCTTCCTTTCCATGCCCTAAAACTGTGCAGGACTAACAGGAAACACGAGGCACACACTGTGCAAGAGCCTAGGACTTGTATAAGAGGTATTAACACCTCTTGCGCCAAAGGAAAGAACCAACCTGTAACAGATCAGATAATATTGTTTCAGTCTAAGATTCTGTTAACACGATTTCTTTTCACTTTAAGAAGATTTTAATTCTCTTCACACAAACTGAAGAACTCCCATCAATACAGCAGCACTTGCAAGGGTTCCCACGATAGGGGATATCCCCTTTGAACCTTCTTTGCACAATCAAGAGCTGTTAAAATTAGATCATAAAAAATCTGCTTTTTTATTCTAGTGGCCTGTCATCAAACAGGAAGTCAATCACAAAACTGAGAACTGGGAACAGTGACTGGGTCAGGTCTAGAAAAAACAGCAGAAATGCAAAGAGTAATTTCTGACCTAGACATAGGTCAGATCATACTCAGGAAATAGCATGTTAACAAAAACAGAATAAGAATCCATCCAATCTCTCTCTACCACATTCTCTTTGGTGATAATTTGTTTGTTGAACCACTAATTGAACGTTTCTAATCTGGGTGAATACCACAGCCATTACAGAGTGTTATACTTCCCCTTCAGATGAAGAGGTGCAATCTGTTTCTCTTTCAGAGGTCCCCATGATTCTATAATTTAAGTAACTACATAATTTTATATAAATATTTAAGTAAGTAAAATATTTAAATAAAGGGTTTAATGCAAACAAACACAGAACCCAAGAAAATAGACTAAATCCACATTCTAAAGGCCTTTGGAAATTTAGCTTCACAGACATTTACAGAAGAACAAGAAACTTGCAGAATTTGAAGTGCTCCTATGTGAAAATAAATGTTGCTAAAAATGAGGAAACAGTTTGGCCAAAATAAAATCCAGCTATTTAGGAATGTCGTGATTTAGGAATCAACTACTTTGATTTATTCCAAAACTGCAGTTAACTAAGGAAGCTTTCAGGGGGATAAAAAAAATTCTTTTCATAGTCTTTGCCTATTGATTACCCTGCACTGCTTTTCAATAATTACTATGCATTACATTTCAGTGAGGTTACACAGCTTCTCTATCTCATTAAGTTTCTTCATCATTTTCTTTTACATGTCCTCAGTAACTACCATATGATCACAATCAGCACTGTAGAACTATCTACTTAGGGGACCAGAGTAAGAACTGTTACACAAGGTTTACATACACAGACGTACACACGGACCCTGACAAGAGGCACAAGAAAAAGGGTTATTTCTGGTTTGTTCTTGAATAAGTGGGAAATGATGGATAGAAAAACATTTAGTAATAATAATAAAAAACAGCAAAGCCATAATAACCCATACATGCAGAGTTCTGCTGCAATATTTAACTACACATTGCTGTTGAATTTATTTGTATTTTCAAGGTTAAGAGCGCATATCACACTCACCTGTTTTTAACTATAATAGAATGATATAAAAATTTCTCTTCACCTTCTAGAGAGGTGTAGGCATGGGACAACTTACTGCTTTAATACCATCATTTGTACTTCTGCACAAACATGCAGTTGTTTGTATATATGCAAGAATGAACCCCTCACACATCACTTCCCAGCTATCCCAAATACAGACAGACTTTTGTACAGAAATACAGTGTTCATAAATGTCAAGTACAACACAAAAAAACTGTGCTATTTAACGTTTCAGGGTTTTTTTAAATTATTTTAGACTCCTTAAGTTTACTGCAAGAACTGGTAAAGTTCCATCTTAATTTTACAGGTTTTAAGTCAAGACTCAAAACACCAGCTTTTACATAAACAAGCATTATAGAAAGCTACACTACCAGTTTAATGCATTTCAATACACTGAAAATACTGTAAGCATGTGATTTGATGAGTAGAGTTTTATTGAATTTGGTTAAATATTTAAAGCCTTTTAGAGTCCTGTGTAAATCCAATAAACACACATTTGATCAAACTGCCATCTGCTGGGTGTTCCTGGGATTTAAGTTGTTTGGTTAAACACACACACTACAGTGCCTGAAAACATTGTAATAACAGCTATGAGAAATCTTCACATTTTCATAATTTTTTTTACGTTTACTTGTCAATAACCAATTGCCCTTGTTCCATTAGAAATCCTGTCGGCAGTAGCCACATTACAGACATCCTGTGACCTCACCCAGCATAATCCATCCTGCTCACACCAACACTCACATTCAGCTTGCTGGGCACAGCTCAGGGAGCTTCACCTGTGCAGCCCTTGAATGGAAGAGAGGACACAGCTAAATCCACATTGCCTGAAGCAACCATTTTCTGTGACCACAGAATTCAGTAGAGGTGCTGACTGTTTGTTCAGCAAAAAAAGAAGTGACAAGAATAAAAAAACCCAGAAATTAATAATAAGGGAATAGGGATAAATTACACAAATTACTCCCATAAAAACAAGCTGTATACAACAGAGGGGCAAATTTCCAATAACTCACTTTTCAGGACATTAAGGAAATATTTCTCCTTGGAACCATCCAAGGTTATATCCATCAAGAAGCCAGGCCACTCTGATAAACTTGTCTAGTACACTCACTGTGGTACAATCAAGTGCAAACAAAGCGTTCCCAGAAAATTATCGTGATAAAAAATAATGGTTGTATGCAGAACTTAAAAGTGAGATTTCAAATTCCTTAGGCCCTGAAGACTAAAGAAAACTAAAATCTGGAAGCTACTAAAAACAACTAACAAAGTAGGTGCCTTATACAGAAGATCCATCGATTGCATTCATCTTCCATCTAAGAAGAGGGTAAAGTTAAGAAATACAAGCACAGAACCATCAGTGGGGAGTTGGGCTGATCTGAGAGGCACAGAGGTGTTCATTGAGATACGACTTCAACTTCTCCAAAGTATCTTTGCTATAGGCCCTGAGGCTTATCTGTTTTGCAAACCCAGTGTGTCACCAGCTGCTTCTTTCCTTGAGTCCCTGATTACATTTTAAAAATCCTAAGTCACCTTTCTAAACACTTAACTTCTAGAACATTCAGAAACAAAAGTTCAGGTACCACAATTTTTCCCAAAAGTAAAAAATCACTTCTAGGGCATGGGAAGACAGTAGTACATTGCTATATAAAGAGAAGCGATGCTTGGGGACGCAGTTTAGAAGCTCTGCTTTGGAGATATAAGAGCAGCTCATGCAGTTCAACCTTCCCCTTGAAGAAGGACTACGCAAGCAGCTCCGCTGGGGCTTCACCGTGCTGATAAACCTGAGGGTCCAAAGGTTCATATGCACCTAAGTGTGCAAAAAAAGCATCACAGATGAGAAATACAGATAGCCATGGTAGTTGTTGGGGGTCTTTCAAATGCAGGGGCTCTAATCTTCGAAAGGCCGAGCATCTGCCAAGATTGAGTACTTGGGATGGGACAAGAACTGAAAATCATCACCCACAAATTTATTTAAAGCCCATCCTTAGAAAACCCTTTTTTCTATCTACTGTAAGGTTCCTTTGGGGGAACAGAAAGAAAGTGATGAATTGCCTGCACACAGGATGGCAGGGTGGGACCTCAAGCTTCAGAGATTTTTCTAAAGGCTCATCTTCCATAAGAAAGAGGCAGCTGGAAGGGGGAAGGGAAAGGAACATGAACTCAGTTATGCCTTCTGGAGCACAGGCAGGACTCAAGTATGGGAGAGGAAAGCTGATGCAAAAATGGCTCACACACAGGAGGGTGCTGTCCTTCCTTGTCTAGGCCTTCAAATTGTGCTACTTTAACTGTATTTGGACAATATAGGTCTAAATAAGCTAGAGTTCACTGTTACTTAAAAAGCCCAAACAAGTCACATGCTTAGCTTTCCTTTATAGGGAAAAATACAGGAAGAAATATACATTTGCTTGTCACACTTTCCTACTGATGAAACTCTCTCCGCAAGAAATTGGATTGATAAAAGTACACTAGAAAAATCATCTCCATCATCCAAGTCAAGAATAATGTACATAATACAAAAAAAACCAGAAATCAAGGTAAATCAAGCCAAAGCAATTTCGCAGAATTCAGAACATAAGATCAGGTGACACCACACTCTAATCCTATTCAGAACCAAGTCATCTATGCATAATTGATGGTTTTCAAGAAGAATGAAATAGTCTCATGGTGATTTCCACAACACTTACAAACATTTGGGGATCCTGATGGGTGAAAATTACTATAAAGAGACATGAGTGTAATTTTTCATTTATTTCTATAGTATTTGTATTTTAAATCCACATATACTCCAAATTCAAATAAATAAATAGGATACATTCAGAGAGATGCTCCCTAATTTCATAATTTATTCCCACTAACAATGATTAACTAAGAAGTTTTACAAGGTGTAGTGTTGGATTGTTAGTCCTTTATGACATTTTGTACCCTATCTGAAACTGCAGGCTCTGGCATTTTCTAAGAATTACAAGATCATCATCTTATGACAGATGCTTGCAAAACCTGCAGCCAGGTTAGTCAGTAATGGTCCATTAAGTTCTTTGGGAACTGCAGCAGAAGAAAATGCACAAATTGCAACTAAAAGTGCTCACTCAAGAAAATCACAAGAAGTCAGCCATGCATTCATTCACCATATTTTAAAGGTCAGATATACAGTGGTGTTTTGGCTTTGTATAAGTGAGGTTTATGAAGTACCTGTGTCAAAACTAGTTATTCCTTAGGGAGGACTGCCTGTGCTGCCAGGGAAAGTGATGCTGGAACAACCAAAACCACCAGACTGCTATGAAAATACCATGATGTCATACCTGCATTATGGTATGAAGAAAAGGATTAGAGTTCACTTATTAACCCCAATTTCTCACTCTGAAGACTTAAATTCAGCTGGATAAGATGATCATTATCCCATTTGCCTTTGAATGCCCAAGCAGTGCACTGACCAGAACTCCTCAATGTTCCCTACAGGTCTACAGGAAGCAGACAGTGACTTCTGTCAAAACATCGAGTGAAAACACATCACACAACCAGAAACTTTTCCAAACTCTGAGGAAATTTTCATCTGGAGTTTTACATCAACCCCAATATAGAAATAACCACAAAGCACAACATCTGCTTCTACTAATTTCATTGATTCTCTTAAAACATTTAGACTTCTTGGCCAGAGCATATTATAGAAAAGAGTCTACATTTATATTAGTGGCTTATATATGCTCCAGTCACTTGCTTTTCATCTGAAACCTTGACTGTCACACAACTGCAATCTTTAGGCTTGGAGCAAAGAAACTTAGTTTATTAGAGAGTCTGTGGCTTCTCTTCAATGTCCTCAAAGACCTTATGAAATTTTAGGATGAGATTACTACACGCATACCCTGTGTGAGGTAATTATTTAATAATAATCTAGGTTAAAGCTACTGTTTCTCTGTACAAAGTTATAGGGGTAGTTTACACAAAATATTCTGTTAATGTTCATATTAGAAGTAGAAAAATTATGGTGCTATGTATCGCCTTTTAAAAAATTGTTATTTACACAGGAGTATACATAATTGGCATTCACAGGCTGAAATACATAAACATAGCAACCAAAAAAATTTATTTAACTTACTAGGAATCCAGAAATGGAAATGTATTGTAAATAGCGGCACGTTTGATTGTGCATGCATGACCTTAAGATGTCATTTTATCCACTTTAATAAAAAGACTATTTCTCAAGATACCAAAAAACATATATAAAAGAGCACATAATTTTCACTCCATTTATATTTATCATATATCACACATACATGTGAGTATGTACACATTCCATACAAATAACCTTTTTTTACATATATGTGAAAGTGCTGAATCAAATAGCATAGAATACTTAGGTGGTCATGCCTGAAACGAAACACAATAAAGCTGGGGTAAGCAGGGCTGTCTAATGCTTTTGGAACTCTTATATTAAAGTCTAGTCCACCACCCTGTTCCACCAAGGACGTTTTATAGAGCAGATTTTTCCACTATAGTTTCTTAATAAGCAACATCCACGGATTACGCACAAAAATCATACATATGGAAATCTGACACTGCACAAAAAAATAAGATTACCTCTGGCCCCAATCCTGACAATGAAGGGCTGGCACAAGTACTTCCACTGCTGAATTAAATAAATGCTCTTCAAGCTATACTAATGCTTTACACTTCCACATTACTTTACATCCTTGTCAAACTATTGCACTTCTAGACCAATTCTTCTTCTTTGTGCTGTATCTTCATACAATTAAGAGGAAGCATTTTACATAAAAATTATTTCCTCCATGCTCTGACATTACTATATTCACATAAAAGTAACATAACATACTTGATTCATTCTTGGATGCTGGGGAACTGAAATACTTGAAAGATTTCAAAGTTACTATTGCTGATAATTCAGGGGTTTAATATTTAATATTGCACATACTCAGGGCTTATGCTTATATGATATGGATGGAATTGAATGGTTTTCCCTCCACTTGTGCCAAAGGATTCTGATACAACAGTCAACAAAAAATTTAACCTGATTTTACACATCTGTTACACTGCACTCACTTACCTACAACAAAGAAATTCCCATTTGCAAAGAGCTGCTCTCTTATCTGGGAAGAAAGCATGAGAAGTGTAAGGCAATAGGAAGCAATACAGATTGATTCATGAAGTTCAGAAATATATTTAAGTGTGAAAAAATGTCCTAAAGCTGAAGCCGGCCATTCTGCCATAAGATTTTGTTAAACCCATTTTAAGCAACTGTTTAAGTATTTCACAGAATACTTAGGGCAACACTTGAGCAAGTTGTGTTTTCTGTGTACTGCAAGCCATACTTATATATTTATGAGCAGGTTGGTAGATACCATTCTCTATTGAGCTGGTGAAGAATCAAAAGTATATATGGACAGGGCATAAAATACTACAGCAAAAATAATATACATTTACACCACCAAAACTCCCAAAGTTACATTTATGGGGCTTGTTTTTATTCAACTATGAAACATAGTCCATCCTGAGAAGATAAATTGCCTTCTTCAGCCAGTTTTCCACATCCTGACATTTTCTTCCACTGTTAATTTTTTTCCAAGTGTGGCCTCATGTACCTCTAGCTAATCAGTAACACAACCTGAAAGGCAGCATTGAATAATTCTGCCAAATATTGCCATGAAAACATTTATTTTTATATCTATAAAGACTTAAACATTGACTCAAAACAGTAACAGGCAAGAGCAGAAGTGATTTCAAGCCTATAATACTTTTCTATCTTTATCTTGTAACATGGAGGAAAAAATGTAAGAAATGTTAAAAAACCTCTAAAGCTCTGGAGAGGCACAAGCCACATACGAATTTACAGAAAATTGCATGGATCTTCAAGTTACTGGCAAATCTCTACCTGACTCTCATCAGAAAAGGTAAGGTTATAACAAAAGGACCTAGAAAAGAAGATCTGCAGAACAGCGAGTAGAGATTGCATTACTTCACAATTACTCTTTCAAATAATATTGTGTGGATAAAGAACCAATTTTACACAAGATTCTCCAAGAGATGTGGATGTTACAAAAATATCCTAGATCTGATCCTTTGTTTATGAATGTTTATGTTAAAACATAGAACCAGAGTTATCAGTTTACCTTCTCTGTAAACAGTGAGTGCTTAGAGCTCAGCCTTCACATCACCCACACTGCATTAGCATCCAGTCATCTACTCAGTACAATTCAGAGGATTATATATTGCTAAACATATTATATTTCACAATACTATACCAGCACTATGTTCCAAAGTGCAAATTTAAGATGTATAAAATACCAGTATTCCTAAATAGTGGTTTTAATATCATTGTATTTTTCTCAGTTTGAATGAGATGAGACAGCTCATTACTGTATAGATCAGCTTATGTAACATTAAAGAATCTGAAAGCTGTGACTCTTGAATTTGGAAATTACTGAAGCTTGAAAAACTGAAAAATTAACAGCTGATGCTTATTAGACGGTTGTCATGCATCCATTTTGGATGTTTTAATACACACTAATCTGAACTCAGTGTTGCATCAGTTAAATAGTTTCCTTCAAGTCTATCAAACAGCATCACTGATAAGATTGGCCATGAACAACTTCAAAACACTACAAAACAGCATTCTCCTACTCTGTGTCACTTTTACTGTCTGTCAATTTTCTTCAGATCATCATCTTAGTGCACATTTGTCTTCAATTATTACAACAAAAGCTCCTTTCAAGTCATATCAAGTGATGCTATTTTCTCCTTGCAGCAAGCAGCACTAACAGAAAGTAGCAGCAATACTAAACATTGTCTACAATTGTTATGGAAATATATTTATCTGTATCCTGTTGTCACAGAAGCCAAAGATCAAGGCATACTAGCTACATGCAATAATTTATACTCATTTCAAAGAATATTTCAAGGAAACATTCAAATTTATTACTGTATAAAAATCAGAATAGTTTCAAAGACACTAGTTACCCAAGGCATGATTCTGAGAGAGTGGTATTTCAATCAATATTAAATTCATTACTTACATCCTCTAGGTTCTATTAATGTCCACAGTACATCCAATTTAACAGCTCAGGCACTCTCAAACTTCTAGCACTTTTCTATCCTGGCATTAGACCAATTTTAGCCGTGCTCCAAACTACAGAAAAGGACATTTGCTGACATTCCACATTTGTTTCTTTTTCATCAGGCAAGGCTGTTTATTCAAGTCAGTGTATTGCAGCTGACCAGTTTTCTAAAATGGCAAATTCGATTTCCCACAACATGGAGCTACTATTATTTTATGAGTTATGTTCAGTTTGTTCCATTTTTACTTCTCCAGAAAAGAACACTTCCCCTTTTTATGTACCAAATGAGTCTGAGCACTTCCTTACAATGAAATTGTCTTTTCTATACAGGTGTGAAACATGGTTTTACCTGTGCATATGCATAATCACTATTCTTGGAGAAACATTGAGTGCCATGTAGCATTTTATTTTAGAATCTTTATGCAGAGGAAGACATGATACGAATGTAGTTTTGTGAAATAATAATGCATTCATTTTGTTTCATCTGCTATTCAAGAAAAAAAACCCCACACATCAAGTTTGCTAAACCAACTTTAAAATTTAAAAAACCTCACCAACCATTACCCTTATATGATGCTCCGATTTCCTGTATTAAGCCAACTCCTTAGGGCCACTAATAAAGTAGAAATTATTTGGTCTTTTCTATTATGGCTATTATGTCATGATCCAGATGAGAAATTGGGGTATTACACAGACCTGCATTAGAACGGCATTAGCACTTCAGTTAAGTCTACTTGTCACTGTGACTATATCTGATAATTGGAGAGACATTATAATTAGTTGATCATAAGATTAGATCAAAGTAATTCTAGAACTGTTAATAACAGTTGTAATTAATCAAAATGGTAATGCAACAAGTCCCGTGCTCCACAGAGATGACCTGAAATTGTTTTGAACTGTATTGTAATATGAACCACAAATGGAGTAGTAATGGAATCACATCAGAGTCTGTTCACTCTTTAAATCCTTCTGCCATAACAGCATTGCATCATAATAGCACTGTGACAACAGCATCATTATAAGGAATGCAACCTTTTTCCTATACCACAATAACACATGTTAGCAATATATGCACAGTACTAAGCTAACAGGATACTGAGAGAATACAGTATGTGGTGTGTTAAAAAAGTTTGCAGTATTTTACAACAACTCTAGCTCGGATTTTCACAAAGGTTCAACATGTTAGCACTCAATTATACCTGTGCTAGGAAATTCCCTTCCCACAAAAAGCTACCGAAGCAATGACAGGAACAGACTACAAATCTAAAAATATTTCAAGATTCTCCACACTGGTTTTGTGTGAATCTGCCCAACAGTGCTCTGGCAAAAAAGTGTAAAAGCAGCTCTACAAATAAAGAAACTTAGACACCCCTCCCATCTCAACTGAGTAAAGGATCAGAAAAATATTACTAATAACAAATCTACAGAACAAAACAGAATTATAACCATGATATGAATGACAGGATTGTGCCTGATATTATAGATTAGAAAAAATATCTATGCTTAACAGCTGTACATCATCCAAAAATCTGTCCTCAATTATTCAAACAGAAGCATTCTAAGGCTTTCTAGCCATACATTTTGGCTCGTTCCATTTCTGGTTTTGGTTAGGCCACTATGGTTAACTCCATTAAGGTACAGCAATCTCCTCATTGAACAGACTTTCCCTTAAAATGTTAATAATGGTCATATAAGTTTGCTCAAAAACATGATATGCTTTTTAAAACAGTAAAAGGCAAAATGCCAATCAAATAAAAGTAATCCCTCACTTCAACAATAGTTGTTTCAAGTGTACAAAGACAGGAAAAATTAATTTTGGAGTGATCCATTCCTGAATTTAAATGGATGTAATTATGTAATCATTAAGTTACTTAATGGATTTCATTAGGCTTATTTCTGGGTTTGATGTAATTTTTCTTTCCAATTAACTCAACTGTTAAGATTAATTTTATATTACTATAAAAAGTAAAGATCAGAGCCAAGATTTCCACTACTTAGGTTCACAAAACCATACAGCACCCAAATCAATTTTTTCCTCAGCATAAGTACAAAATTCACTATATCTTTAAGATAACAACAATTTTTATATAGTAGCATTATTTTCATATTGTTTAAATGAAGTCTCATATTATGCCATTCAGCTACAGTCATCTTATTGTTTAAGGGTACTTCAGTCACATAATTTAAATGTCTTTTATTTCAGACATGGAGATAATAGATGGTACCTTAGGTTGTTGATAAACCTATAGCATTAATACCTGTGAAAAATATAGCATAAATCTGTCATACAACTCTCAGAAACACCACAAGAAAAGTAAGAGCTTTTCCTCTTCCAAAACCTCAGTTGGGACCAAAATGAACCAAGTACAAAACTCAAGCTGAAAACTGTCAATCAAGATTTGGTTCTACAAGAGCCTGATGCTGCAAAGTTCTGAGCATACCCAACTTGCATTCAAATCAAGGAAGAGTAGGGTTAAGTTGGAGCATTAGGTATGGGATAAAAACATTAAGCCCACTTAACAATGGATGTCTTATCCACAGGGAAGGAAAATGTAAGTGGATTCAAGTTATTTTACCCGACATCCCACATCCCCTCCCACCAAATAAAATTTTCAAAACCATGAAGACGCTGACATTCAGTGTCTTGTGATAAGACACGTATCTGTAATATACAGAGAAATTAGATAGGTTTTGTTTCTGTTCTCACAGGACGTTCATACATCCTGTGCTGATTTGAAAGAATCCTTACAGAAAGCAATGTGCAAGTAAAATATAACTTTAACAAAACATTACATCTGCTACAAGAAGGGAGAAATAAATTCCTGCTATTTCTGAACCATGTCGTTTTCAATCTTCAGGAACTATTTTCCAACTAGGATTTATAAACCATCAGGATGATATAGGTAGTATTATAGAAGGTGAAATGTGAGAGAAATAAAAGAGAAATTATAATGAAATGTATCAATAGCTATCCCACTCTACATCAGTTGCACATGAATGCTATTCTCTAATCAGAATCCAAAAATCATCAGTTTAAAAGTTCTTAGAATCACAGAATGTCCTGAGTTGGAAGGTACCCACATGGATCATCGAAGTCTGACTCCTGGCTCGGCACAGCCCAGCCCTGTGAATCCCAAGATGTACACAACTATTGTCCAAACACTTCCTGAACTCCAGCAAGTTTAGTATATTGAAGCCATTTTCAAAATACTGGATTGCACAATTTTAAAGATCAACTGGTTATTTCCAGCCCACCTGCCATGGGCAGGGACACCTTCCACTACACCAGGTTGTTCCAAGTCCTATCCAACCTGGCCTTGAGCACTTCCAGGGATGGGGCAGCCACAACTTCTCTGGGCTACCTGTGCCAGGGCCCCACCACACACACAACACAGATTTTTTTCCTAATATCTAACCTAAACCTACTCACTTTCATTTTAAGACCATCCCCCTGGGCCCTATCACTACCTGTCCTAGTGAAAAGTCTATCTCCAGCTCTCTTGGACAAGGTCTATAAGGTCTCCCCAGAGATTTCTCTTCTCTGGGCTGAACAGCCCCATGTCCCTCAGCCAATCTGCAATGGAGAGGGGCTCCAGCCCTCTGAACATCTAACAGAGAACAGCAAAAGCAGTATAACAAAGCAGCCTTGTGTAGGATCCCTGCCATATCCCCGTGTCAGATGTAACTACAGGCAGCTGATGGGCTCTCCCCCGCTGCTGTGGATACATAAATTGCCATATAATGGGAGGATGGGCGAGAGTTACCACCTACATTGTTGGTTTATTCACTGACACTTGCCAAGAGTTACCAACTGTTCTTTTCAAACAAGAAGTAAATATTGTATTTGGTTCACATTTCAGCACAAATACTCACGTGCAAATGTATGCAGACATACCAGAAGAACACTGGGTTACTTACATTTGTTCACATTCTGGGGTAACACAAACAGCAATATTGTTGCACCAAAACATTCCCTTAGACTTAGGAATAAACTACATACCCTTCACATTTTCCCACTGCAGTTCACATGAAATGAGAGAGTAACAACAAAGTTTTGCTATACTACATACTCATTGCTTGCATTCTTTGAGCTAGAGCACCATTTTATTCCTACACAGATACTTTATTAAAAGCAACAAATAAGCAGCATTTTTAAAGGGAAAACTTCCAATGAATTGTCATGAACTATGACAGTATAACCTTCATGTTTTTTAAGCTAGAATGGCTTCTGATCTAGTCACATGAAAAGCAAATTCTGGGGCCTGATCATCTCAGACACTGAGCTAGTGGGAGAGTAAACTGCAAGGTTTCAGCTGTTTAAAAGCAGACAGTGAATAACAAAAGTGCTAAATTTATCACAACATCTGCTTCCTTAGTAATCTAGTCTTACAGAAAGGCATATATCATCTGCAACATCAAAATTACTGAAAAGAAGGAAAAACAAGGGAATTGAGAATCCTAGATGATATGAACAGATCTTTTTTCTGCATCCTTTTACAGCTGAGACTGTTAAGTAGGAAAGAACGGAGAAAATTGGGACCAACTTGAAAAATAAAACCAATGTTTAGATCATTCCATTTAAAAAAAAATGTATTTAGTAAGCAGAAATAGGTTTTAGTACTTCCTAAAAGCAAGCAAAAATTACTTTATTACACTTACAGCGGCTTAAGAGCCCAATATAATAATGTAAATTATCAAAACACATATTTGTCTAAGCTGAGATCAGGAAAAAAGAAGCTGAAGCGATGAGAGAAAGGCAGAAAATAAAGAAGCACATTAGCCATAAAAAGGAACTATCTAAAGAAAATAGTTAAATACAATACAGATCCTGAGATTATGAGAAGTCAAAGTTGATTAACCCAACCTGAAATGACAATTTTTCAAGCTTTTCTCCAAAACAGGCTTTCAACTTTCATATATCAAATATAGCAATTGTTCTTCTTCCTCTACAGGAGCCTTTTAAAATCAATAATTTTTGCAGCACCAACACAATACACAATGCTCAAGTAGAGAGTTTTTTTCTTTAACACCACATGGATTTTGGCAAATCTAACATTGCTCAACACAGCTTATGGGCTCTGGTATGATGTGTCACAGCACAAACTGTCGACCAGAACAGCTAAAAAGGTACTTGTATGGAAGTGCCCAAGACAAGAGCAAGAACAGAAAGGGGCAGCATGGAGCAGGACAGAAGGCAGAAGGGATTTCAGAATCGCTGAAGGACTCCTAAAGTTTAACATTCACAGCCTTAACCCACAAATGATTATGGATCAGAGATCATTAGATCAAAGGATTTCCTGGCCATCCTGAATAATCTATGATGCCAGGCAGCTGCCTAGCTCTTAGCTTATTCCATAACAGGCTGAAGAGAAGGCACAGGCCAACACTGGACGAGATGGATGTGGTACTGAGCTATTCAGTGATCCAGTGGCCTGTTGGTTTGGCTGCCTGGATTATGTTTTCAGGGTGCACATAACAGGAAAACTTGCTCAGCATCTGAAAATGGGTAATACTGGAAATAATTCTACCTCCCCAACCACCAAAATAAATCCATATAAAAACCATAGAAGGAAAAGTAAGAGGTTTCTGCAGTTTATCTTCAAAGCCTGTGTTTTGGGCTTGCCATGAAAGATACTAGAAATTCTCAAAAAGGGAAAAGCTGGCTTTGTATAATTTACTTGTTTGGGACATTTAATTAACTGGGGACAAGGGCAAACGTGCTATTATGCCCCCAAGTTCCTGCTGGCAAGAGAACCAATTCACTATTTATTTAATTATCCAGGTAATAGTTGGGAAATTACTGGAACATCACTATGAATTACAAATAGATGCTCAGTAATATAATGACAAGGATATTTTCTTTGCACTTAAGTTAAAATATAAACAACCTCAAGAACTCTGGAATCAAATAAGTATAAACAAGCTCTCTCACTGCTGCCTCATTAAAGAGAAAGCTTTTAATTAGTACACAAGTAATAATCATGATTTTGTCTTCCTCTCTTGTTTTTGTGTCAGATTCCACAAAATGACACTGAAACTCTTAATATACTTAAGGTAGAGGAATTCAGAACTGATATTTTGAAGAAAGGATAGCATAGAGCAGAAAAGAAAAAGAAATCTATACATCTTAATATTCAAATCTAAATATGATCAGATATTAATATTAAATACTGATATTTAAAATACCACTTTAAATTCTATATAGAAGAACAATAGTCTTGTACATCACACCCTACTCAGCTCACTTGCACAATTGTGGAGTAACTTGGAATATTTAACTGTAATTTTCAAGTATTCAGCTATTTCAAGACAGGCATAGTCACTTGATCTAGCCACAATTTCAAGACACAGGGCAGGAAATGGAAATTTGAAAAAAGGCATAAACATTCTATGCACAACTCAGTCAGCTACAAGCTACTTTTTCTTCTGCTCAACAGATTCAGGTATCAGAAGTCAGATCAAATGCAGTACAAAGATAATGAAGCCTTAGGCTGGAAAGACAAAAAGAGTATGACAAATCTTTTGCAGAAGATTTAGTTCCCTCTGATGAACATTCAATAGAGCTACAGAGTGTGAGGAACTTCAGATCAATAACTGGATTTGCTACAGCAATTTAAAAATAAAGAAGCTGGGGAAAGCATCAGCAGTAATAGTCTCCCTAAGCAGATGCCTACAGAGGTCATCTCTAGGAAGGACTGTAATGAGTTTACTCTTACTCCACCTAGCCTATCCATAGGGGTAGGCTACTAATGATTGTTTGGTCCTTTCGCAGCAGTTAGTGTCTTATGCCTCACTAGATTAGATAAATGAGATAATTAAGCATCATGGGGAAAAGCTTGCTAGTGATTAAAGCAGACATTGAACTAGCTTTCTATTTATTTGTCTTCTATACATTTCAGTCCTACCCAATTTACATCTGCAGATGTATAGCTGTGAATGATCAAATATCAATGGGCAATTTCCCTTCTCCTCAAATTTTACATTTCTCACAGACAAGAAACGTAACTAACTCCAGTGTGTGCTGCTTGGCAGATATCAGGTATCCACTCAAATCATGGACAGCAAAACTGATACTTGAATAAAAGGATACAGATTTCTGAAGTATAAGAACACTAGAGAAACAAACAGTTAGTCATACACTTATAAGCTATAATGGCTCAAGAGCATCACACACCAAAACATATTCCCCTCAAGTCATTAAGTTGTTATAGGGTCACAAAAATCTTTCCTTGTAAATTCTTTTTCTCAGCTGAAACAGTTGATAAGTCTCTTCTACACATGAAATGAAAGACCATGGTTTTGAGAATATGGCCAGGATGTTTTACTCTCCAGAAAGAATGCATTAAATTAGGTGACAACTTCATCACAGTGCCTGTGGAAGCTTTCTAGCTCATCACCCACTTGAAAGCACTGAACTAGTGTTATGGAAACTTCCCTGTCCAACCATGGAGATAACTGGCAAGTCTCCGACAGAAGTGTTTCTCCTCAGGAAAGAAAAATTATAAAGGATTACTTAGGAAATTTTAAATTTTTTTAAATGGTTCTACATTTTTGAAGTGAAGAGAACATATCTGGGGCTTCAGAACAGCTTTTTAAGGACAGTGAAAGTTAACTTTCAATTATGACCCATTTTATTTGTTCCTTATTATTAAAAAGAAAAAAAAAATAAAAACAAACAAAACACCCCCCCCAACTGAAAAGCAGGTACCCTGTCATCCCTTGCATCCAGATGAGGCAGGTCACTACCAAAATTCTATGCCAATTCCAGTCATTTGCATCTGAGGATTTCCTTCCAACATCAAATGCGGTACAAAATAGATCTATTTCTTCCCCTTGACTTAAAGGAAGAGTTTGCACAAGTGTAAGAAGGATCTTAGTCTGTATGCTTAAGGCCTGATTCGTGTCCGAGCCCAGGAAGGTGACTGCATTATGAGGCATGCAAACCTCAGGTGTGATCAGCTCACTTCTGCTTTTAACTGTTGCAATATATGGCCGTCTCTGTTTATAGTTTAACAAAAAGTTTACTTCTGCTGTTTATTATTCCCATTCCTCCTTCCCTTTCAGATGTCACTCCAGGCTATTCCAGGAAAACTCTAACAAGGCATATGTCAAAGGAAAAAGTGGAACTGTCCAAGATGAACTTCATGTATTGGAGTCTGACAAACATTTAGATGCTGCATTCATTTTGTATGCAAATCTCTTCTTCTGACTTTCAAGAAAAGTCTTTCTACATTCTGAAATATTAGAAAATCTAAATGCAGAGGCTTACCAGTAGCAGCAGTAGCACACCTCATAAAGTAAATTTCAATATGATCAAAATCAATGTTTGCTTCAAAAAAGTATCCATTTAAAGCTCTGGAAACACTGAAAAGATTTTTAAATCCCTAACAGAATTACTAATTTTTATTTTTCTCCCCCCATATGACCTCATTTAGCACAGCAGAAGACTACTTTTCCTCATCTATTAAGACTTCAATGAAATAATTCATTTACAGTTAACAGCCACAGTATTCACATTTAAACCTGAATATTAATTGACTGATAATGAGATGATAAAACTGCTTTTCTCTGCAGGTGCACCAATCAATTTCAATGAAACTGAAGGAGTATTTTTCCTCACTGCATCTGCAGTTAAAAAGTTATTTTATTTTCTAATAAAGTGCTTTACACTGATCTTCTGGAAAAGTATGGTGTGATTTTCACCTTTCTGAATTATAACAGTTTCTGTCTGCATAGAAATTATTTCCCAATATTACTTTACTCCAACTGGTGATTAGCTTCCATATAATTAACTTTGCAGAATTCAAAAATCACTCCAAAAAACTAACTTCTGTTAAACTTTCATTCTATTGGCTGGAGATCTTAAACTTTATAAAAGACACAAAAGCATCAGAATGATTTTCAAGCAAGTATTTCTTTTGGACTTCTCCATTTGTACAAATTTAACTGTTCGTCAATGTGGCTCCAAGACAACTATTAAAGACTTGACAGTGATCAATAAGAGAATCCAGCTTGCAGCCATTCAATGTACCCATTATCTATCAAAATTTTCTAACACATTTGAGTGGAGCAATCAAATTTCACTTTAATAATATTATTGTCTTTCAAGTGCTAATAATTAAGGAGCAATGAAAAGAGCACTCTATTCTGAACATGTTTTCAAACACCAGACTCACTGTAGGGACCATGAAAATCGGGTATAGATTGTTTGCTTCAAAATCAGGAGACCACAAGAAGAATGAAAACATGTGATATGTGTAAAACATATAAAACTATAGGCATAAATACTACTATAAACTTAGAGAAACTAAGGACAGAAGCTTGACCTCAACTCCTTTGAGTTCCAGAGGTCTGACACCTTACTGGGCACAGGTGGTTAACCAAGCTGGCACTCACAGTACGTGCAAACAACACTGGTACTTGATTAAAAAAAGAAAAGTTTAATGTTTTAGTATCTGTAGACATAGGGTCATTGATTATTAAGAATGGTCTGAAAGAGACAGAAGAGAAATTTTTTCTTCACTGAATGAGAAGTCAAAACAGAAGCCATCATGGCCAGCATTCCCAGTGACTAATCACACCTAAGTAACTGCTACTGAAATTGGAAGAGATGATAAATTCCTCTGTGATCTTACAAAACTTCTAAGAACAGTAAAGACTTCACTCGCATGTTAGACACCAGAGTCCTTGATATAAACTCTGGAACTTCAAGTGACTGTCATCCCAAATCTCTTACCAAAACAAATA
Source organism: Monarcha castaneiventris obscurior (assembly GCA_026261815.1). NCBI lineage: Eukaryota > Metazoa > Chordata > Aves > Passeriformes > Monarchidae > Monarcha > Monarcha castaneiventris. The sequence continues at coordinate 9,379,712 of JAMPIT010000712.1, read as the reverse complement.
CTTCACAACACAAAACTAGCTTCAGTAAAAACATTACAATTAAACAACCAAATAATGCCCGGTTCTGGCATTGATTCTACCAGATGACTGAAGCCTGTGCAGATGTGATCTGATGTGAGCACTGTGGACAGCAGCCATCCCAGAAAAAACAAAAGTGGAAAACTTGCAAACCAAGAAATTACATTTTTCTGATATACATTGGGTAAGGAGTCTGACAGATAATGAGGGAGAGTCAACACAAGCTCTGGGAGGTTTAAATAAAAGTTAGCAGGGTTTGGAAGCTGACTCCATAATAAACCAGAAACCAGTACATAGCTATGGAGACAAAAATGATGCCAGGACTCAGGAGTTAAGGTGCTAATGCACAGTCTTAATGAAGAGCATGTGTGTAGCTGAGACACAGTACTCAGTCTTACATGAGCTTCACTTGAAGGATCTGTCTAGAAAAATAATTTCCCATCATGACAGGGCTTCGAATTTAACCACATAAACAGCAAGTATTTATATTATTTATCTAAAACATTTTTGGTAGATAATCTAGGGTAAATTGATCAGAAAACAGCAATTTTGTTGTGACAGAAGCTACAGAAGCTTGATTGATCAAAGAATCAAGGATGTAGGAGAGTAACATTTACTGACAGACTCTAAGTAGACGTCTACACATACTTTCAGGCAACAAACAAATATTCTTTTTAATTTGAGATCACTTCCTCTAACTGTAGAACTGCATGATACATACAGGAAATAGCTTTCAGTTAGAAAATCTCCTTCACAGCATTTATTATGTCTCAAGTATTCTCAAGCTACATGTACAAACTCATGAATAAAACATAATTAATTTTCCACTGATCTAAGTATTTCACTTGAAGAATTTAGTTTCTTAATGGTATCATCTAGCAATACCAGACCTCTGTTCATTGAAAAGTAATTCCTTTTCTTACTGCACTGTAAGAGACTGAAATATGTTTAAATTAGAATAGATTTTAATTCTATTATTTTCCATGATAGACCCAAACATATCTGTTTCCATTTGGTTAGGAATCATCATCTAAAGACAGCAAGCCTAAAGTCATTATAATTTAAGTGTACATAAAGAATATTTTCTTCTCACATTTAAGTACACAGCAGTTTGAAACATTTACTATAACAAAAATCTTACATCTCCAGCATTATTCTGAACTCTCCCCAGAGTGCCACCATCACGTTTCCGTAAATCAGAAGTAGTTTTTGTTCAGCCTCTGCAGAATAAAGGAAATGGTAAGTTCCAAAGTAACTGCAGTTTAGTTTAGGTAACTGCTTCTAAACTGTAGTTTAGAGGCAGCATGTGTTTCCTCAAAGGTCTCCCAACAGGATTCTCCACTGAGCCACTGACCATATCTTCAGCTCAGCTCCAAATTTAGAAATAATTTGTGCCCTTTTGGAGTCATACTTGACACAACGTCAAAAACAGTTTAAGGGAGGTCAACATATTGGAGTCACAGAAAAAAATGACCTGCCTTGAACAGCGCCCATGACTTAGTGCTGCAGATGCCCAAACACGACCACCAGGCCCTGCTTGCACAACAGCGACAGGGGCACAGCAAACACCTGAGAACATAAGCACTGGGTGAAAGACTTAAAGCCCTTCAGTTCAGAACAAGGGCAAAACATTAAATCAAAGCCTTGACAGTTAAATCTACTAGTCAGAAAGGCTCCATGTTTTAAGAGAGCTACGCAAAATTCTGCATTCTTCCCTGCTGGCCCTCAGCAAAGATTCCCTAACGTGGGACAACTTTTTGTCCTGCAATTCCTTTTACAACACTGCCCTCCAGTGGGCTTTGCCTGCAGGGATTTTCTTAACCAGCAGCTAAATCCTTTGCTTCAGGGATTTACAGAATCTCGGAACGGTCTGAGCTGGAAGGGACCCAGAAGGATCATCAGGGTTCGTGAAGGGCCCATATGAGGACGGAACCCACAACCCTGGCACCATTAGCACCACACTCAAACCAGTTGAGCTCATCTCAGGGTCATTAGCACATATCAAGAAAATATAATAGGTCTTGCCAAGTATTTTTGCAGGCACTAAGTGTCCTACAGCTAGGAGAGGAAGAGGATATGGATATGAGATTTAACTTCATCTAACCTACCTTTCTTGGAATTTCGGTTAATTATAAAGAGTATTTTTAAGTGAAGATGGGAAGAGCTTAATTCCGAAAAAGCCAATCATGCAGATCTTGCCACCAATTTCAGAGTTCAACTGCTATTTATACTTAAAAGTCAGAGAATTAAAATATATAAGTAAATTTATATTTGGGGTTTTGTTGTAAAACCAGTAATGTCCGAGATTTAGGGCCTCATTGATTTCTGTGAGATGACTTCAGATTCAGCATAAGTTCCAAGGAGGATATGATGATGGCAAGGCTTCTCTTGCAACTTACATAGGTTTCCTTCAGTATTCTTGCAGCAAATTCATCAGCTCAGATAGCAAATCTCACACCAGTGTCTGTAAATGCAGATTTCCTTAAGATCCAATATGAAACCTGCCTTTAGCTACACTGTCAGTAACACGAAGATCAATCCTTTCAGGCACAAAATGCCAATAAACAAGTTGCTTACTTCATAGTTACAGTGTGTATTTGGAGCACATCAATATCCAATTTCAGCTTGTTCAGTCACATGCACTGTCCTTTATAGCATCAGCAGTTGTTTCTGTGCCAGGGTCTTAATTTTTTTCTTCTTCCTCAGGCTGTCCTCCAGGCTTCTGGACAGGTTCCACAACTTTTGTGCTCTTACTGGTATTGCAGCTCATTTGGTGTTAAGCAGTAAATCAAAAGATTTATCTTCTTTTGCAGATGCCTACAGAAGGCTCCCTGCATTGCAGGAATGAAGAATAAGGAAAGGAACTCCAAGCTAAATAGCCTTCACTAGGCCAATTAGTTAGGATCAAGTATCTGATTTCTGTAACAACTCACTAATCCTGGCACTCAAACACCTGCTATTAAAGAGCCATGGTTTACTGCAGGTTGCGTAAGAAAAGTTTTCAGACTAGAAAACTGTTCTTCATTAATATTTTTTCCCAGCAGAGTAACTCATAATTGCCTTGCCCAAGAAAGCCTATTTTAACTTTCAAACATCCTTAAGCTCAGAGCTAGGAAACAGTGTCTAAAAACAGGGAAAATGCATGTTGTCAAATTAGCAAGTCTGTGCAATCTTGTAAACATCCTCAGAATCATAGTTTATACTACTATATAATTACCAGTTATTTTAAATGAACAGTAACACCTTCATAGTTTTGTTCCTACTGTTTTAATGGCTTTGAGTCCAAATCTTTCAAGTTTCAATGCAAGTTTTAATAGAACTCCTTGACCCATCCATGAGGGATAAATAGGTTGCTGCATTCACTTATACAATTTACTAATTTAAATCACAAAATTAGTGTTTCACAACTTTTTTAACAAAAACCTGGGCTATTGGCATGTCCTCCCTGTTGGCAAATTAGGCATCCATTTTAAAACAGCTGTGAAGTAACAGTAGCAGTGATTACTAAGCTGGTCACTAGGTAATTTTCTCCATTTAGCACCATGCAACAAAACTTGTGATTTTCTTAAACTTACTCAAAATGTTTTTGTTGTCACCAGCCTCAAGAAAAAGCCTCAAGAGTAAGGAGACACCTTGCTTGAGACATTTGTCTCTCAGAAGTGAAAGAAGTCCATATGCCCAAACCCTCATATCAGCTTGAATCTTAGACTTAAGAAATGCAAAACAAACAAAAAAATAAGACCCAACCCCACCCACCCACAAAAAAGGTAAGTCTCTCAACTCTGAAGTATCATGAAGTTTTCAGCTGTAAACAAGCCTGAATACTTAATATACTTAAAACCCAGACTTGTCAAATAGCGCAGCTCTACCAGATTCTAAACTAACAAGCTAACTTACATCCTAACCCACAAGAAATTTTCTAGTAAGTGATATACAATGAGTTCAAAGGGACTGGCTTATACTGTCATCGATCTGTACAAACTACCTACAAGCCAGTAGTACCCTCACATACAAATGGACCTCTAGCATTTGCTTTCCCATGAAAAAAACTGTCTTCTCCATTATTCAATCAGTTAAATACAAAAGGTGTATTCCACAGAACTCTGTCGTAGAGAAGTGCTCAGCAATACTAGACCTTACAGCCACCCATGTATCCCATGGGCTTCCACACACACAGATGTGACTATGGGAAGATCCTCCCTCCCACGCAGCCCTCAATCAGCAATGCATTGAAGCTGAGCTGCAGGTCTCCAAAATATACTCAGCATTCTATAGGGGACAACTTCTGATGAACGTTAGTTGTTGTAGGGCACCCATCTATGAGGTCAGAAAAGGATTTAGGAAGAAAGTTCCAGAAGCATTTCCATCCTCAAACTAGAGCTAGTTTAACCTCACAAAATCAAAGGGCATGCAGAATACAGCTGCTCCAGAAGAGGGGAAAAAAAGCAGCTGAATGGAAATATGAGGATTAGGTAGAGAAGAACTATAGCTGTGCTGAAACATTTTGCAATTACTCTTTCACCATGTTTTTAAACCCGGTATGGAATCATATTTTCTCTTTCTAGTACACAAACAGCACATTTCAGCCAAATCCTCTAAACCAGGATGAGTTTCACCTCAGTTCTGTCACCTTGGCTATAGTGGTAGTACTGGAACATCCAACCTAAGGGGCTTTTGGAGTGAGCTTGGCTTAAAGTTACATGTAGTTGTCAGAATGAGGTCCACACAGTAACAAGTGGAGCCTTCAGAATTTCAGTCTGCTGAACTGACTTAACCCAGCATGCCCATTTTGAAAATACAAGACTGGAAAGATGGAGACATTCAAAATCTAATGGGACATAGAAAGTTCTTGGTTTTGTAAGAAAATCCCAGGAATACAATTCTACACTTCTGTGTTTCACCATTTGTATGCTTCATCCACCTCAGTATCCTTCCTCCTTTTAATTCAGGTTGGCTTTAATAGCCAATACAGTCTTACTTGAGAGCACTACAGTCAGACAAAAATCTCAGCAGTTCCCCAAAGTGCAATACCTGAACAAGTACTAATTATTGTGGAGTTTTTACTGGTCTGCATTTTCAGAACACTATCTCAAATCCTCCACTAGATGGTAGCTGACTACTATGTTGATGGTGCAATATTATACAGACTGCTAGCCACAGGAGCGGCACCTGATGACTACGATTTTCAGGATCAATCACAGTATCATAGATTAAATATAAGACATGCTCAGAGACTGACACTGTCTTAAATATTTAAGGGTAAGAGATGCCTGGATAATTACACTATCCTGCTGCTTAGGAGTTCTGTGGTCTCACAGCATTCTGCTTTCAGTTCAGTTTTGTGTTTGCCCACTATTGCAACCATGTTTGCCAGCCTCCAGGGTCAGGTATTTCTTTCAAACATCTCTTTATTTAACACATTTACTTCCTTTATCTGTTGAAAGACAATGCCTTTTTTTTTTTTTCAGTAAGGCTCTTCATTACATCCCTGAAAATGCTGGAAAATTTCAAAACAGATTGCTTCAAATTAGGAAATCATTCAACTGAAGTACTAATGCCCTGTTTGTATTAGTACCCATTGACAATAAATGCAGAAGCACTTTACATAAGAGTATTTGCAAAAGGCTTAAGGTGTTGTTGATTATACTTAAAACCCAATTCTCTAAGTTTCTGACCTCCTTCCACTCCAGTCTGGCTACGCAGTGGTTTAGCACCTGGGCAATAGTCCAGGTGCTGATGTGCTACAAACTCCAACAGCAACAACTTCTATTCAATTGCACCAACTTTTTGTTCCCATAGCAACAATACTGGTTTTTCCATCCCATATTTCCTTTTCAAAACTGGAAGTACATAACAGCCAGACAAATGATAAAGTATTCCAAACTTAACCATGCAGTAGGCCACTTCATTCAATTTTTAATAGATTAACGAAGACACTTTTTGTAAATGAACTGAAACACAACTTCATTTCTTCGTCTACTTATTAGACAGATTATTACTTGCCAAGTACTTTTACAAGGTATGCTGAAAGCAGAAGAAAAAAGTCTACACTGAAACACATTATTCATTATATTGTGCTGTTCTAATTGAGTGGTTTTGTACCCTTTATTTCTCCTGACAGCAAGGGAGACCATCTAATTAATCTTATAACTCTTCCATCATCTCCAATATTTCAAGGCTGCCTAGTAGACCACATTTACAAAGCTGTCTCAGTTTGATTGTGCGTCTCCCAACTTGAATGGACAATTTTCCATCTATCTCCCCTAAAACCAGAAAAAACCTCCTCTCAAAGCTTTTGTAGCAAGTTCCATGCAAATTTTAAAGATGAAAGTCAAATGCACTTCTAAACCATGGCAAGTGGTTCAGCAGAGGAGTTCTAGGATATGGAGAAGCCAAGGCACAGTGACAACAGCCAACTAGCCATGAAGAGACAGCTACATAAATTACACTAATGGAAGAAACATTCCAAACTCTTGAAGGAATTTTCCAGCACAATTCTTGAAAAGCATCCAACACTTGAATAAATTACAATTTAAATGATAAAGTGTTAATTGTACAAAAAATGCCTTGAACCTTGCTGAAAAATTTTACTGTCAAGACAAGCAAGAACAAAGGTTTTTGGGTCCCAATTTACTTAGGATAGACTGATAAAAGTTACAAGGCAAGAGAGACCAGACTGAGAAGTCATATAAGCACATGAATCTAAGCACTCCCAATTCACCTAGCACAGCTTTTCTGGAGCAACTCTTCACAGCTTTAGATAGATTCCATTTCAAATGACCCTAAAATTATTTATATGACCCTGTTCATGCTTTCTATAGAGAATAAGTAGCATCTTTATCTTCATCCCAACTTCTCATGGGAATTTGTGCTAATCAATTATATATTTTTACAATGAAAAAAACCCAAAAACTGTGAGACTTCTGAAGACTTCTTCATATTTCTTCATTTAAGAAGTACATATTAATTCAATTAGCATAGAAACATTCCCCCAGAGTATTTTTATAAAGAGGTGAATTCACTCATGTACAAGGTCCTTAGTCTAGCATTTATCATACCTAGCTCAAACATGAAATTGATTTGGCACTTACAGTAACAGAAAAGAAAAAAAATACTTGTTCAAACCAAATTATCTGTTATACAAAGCAAGCCTCTACACCATCTAATCAAACAGCTTAACTGAATGAATTTTTCCTCATTACCACAAGTAACAAATTAGAAGGTTTTGCAGATGTGACCCCTAAAAATACAGGTCTACTGGAAAGAAAAATCCAGTGTTTAAACATTTCAGGCTACTTCAGTGAATCATACAGGAATACATTATGGCTTGATTTCATGGTATGACTACAGTACACAGTAAAATATAAAGCCTACAACTGGTTTTGAGCAGGAAGACTCAACTTCTTATAGAAAATCCAGAAATCTTCAGTTTGAACCTCTGTGTGGAGAAATTTTGTATCACAAACAGCTGCACCTCCCCACAGCAAGCAGGATATGCATGCTGTTTGCTTAGCACAGCTGGAAAAGGTTTCCATAATGTAAAATAGAGCTGCCCTCTGCTCCATTGACAATGTTTTCTCAGCCCTGCACACTGATGACAAGGCCCATTGACATATTCTGGAGATTCACCTTCTGTCATGCATTTAGCTAATGCTTTTGTGTTACCTCCTATTGACTAAAGTTCAATAGCCAGCAGCCAGATCCACTGGTCAAGCATTTCCAGGCAGGAAGAAGAAACTGTAATTACATTGCAGGTACACAATCAAGATACTTAAATTTTGTGTGTGCTTAATATATAACTTCCTTCCCCAATACTGTGTTCTGTATTTTCAGTGAAAATACAGAAGAAGTGTTAAAAATTCCAATGGCACAAAAAGTATATATAGTCATCCCTGCATTTATCAGATTTTTCAATTTGAGTGGCTAAACAAGACTTGTAATATACTCCATGATATTCTTCTTTAAGAAGTTATCTGCCTACCTCAGCTAAGTAATCTTAAAAGATTTTTTAATGAAATTCATGTCAAGTACATATTGTTTAAGCTCCAAATAGCAATATGAAAAGATACTATTTCCTGATTATTTTTCATTAGTAGATATAAAGGATTAATTTAGCAGTATGCTCTTAAAGGACTGTCTACTTGCTATTTATTAACTCAAAAGAATAAAAAAGCATATACTGATGAGTGTTCTGTTGAGCTATCTTTGTGCCTCCATCCTACCATGCTGTTCTGCTGCTGTCAAGTATGCCTGTGTTTCTGTACACTAAGGAGAAGGAACCACGACAATCTGTTCTCTCTTTAAAAACACAATCTGTGTTTGGCTGGCTGAAAGAAAAAACAAAAAGTAAATATGTTACAGTACTTGAAAATTTCACTAAGTTTAAGAACTAAGCTTTTAGAATTCTTAAGAGAGCTGTCGCTCTAAGATTTGTGTGCATGCTTTTGGAACATCTGTAAGATCTATTGCACTAAATTGTTAAAGGCCAAATTTCTGCCATTTGCCAGGTGAGGAAGAAAGAAATAGCAAGCCAACAGTATGACATGATAAAGATCCTGAGATTCTAAGCTTTTGTCTATTTACCAAAAGAAAATGTTACCTAATTGGTGACATTGTTTGCTGTACATACACACACTTGGTCAGTTCACACTTAATAAATCATTCTCTTGAAGACTAAACAAAAAAACCTCTGCTTAATACATGTTATAAATCTCACAAGAATCCTATTCTGACATGGCAGAATAAAAGTTCTACATATTCCAGCAAGACACGACAGTAACAACAGCCTGACCCGATATCCCAGCAATCACAAACTGCAAAACAAAAGAAAGAGAAACAAGACCACAAGCCAGTGTGGGTTTACTGCAGTCTAAAATTTTATTTTTATAACAGTGGCTAATCATATCTTATCACTTAATTTCAAAGAAAGACTGACCTGGGGTGGTGTTGTTTGTTTTTTATTTGGGTTTTTGTTGTTTGTGGTTTGTTTTTTTACTGGGGAATTTTTGATATGGACATATTTTAGCCATAGATAACGTAACAAAATTGTTCAAATAAAAATGCTGAAACATGTCTGATTTGGATGGCAGAAGTCACAAAGGAAGTGCTTTCAGTGCTTTCCATGACAAGCTCAGGAATAAATCAGTGCTTTAGTGGTATGCTCCAGGTGCCAGATAAATACACAGAAAAATAGTAAACTGACCCTGCCAATCCCTCAGTGGGGCAGATCACAACTGCAATAAACAGAGTATTCCAGGATGGAAGGAGCTTCACTTATGAAGCACCAGGAATTGTTAAAAATAAATCAAGCTAGGCATTCCAGCCACAAGTTCAAAGCCAACCTGGCCACAAGTTTGGCCCAGAAGCTTTTCAACAATACACAAAAGTTCTATCACCACAGCTGCAATTCCATCAGAGATCATAATACTTCTGTCATTTTGGGACAAAGCTCCAGTTGCTGTATGAGTCACAAAGCAGTGATTTCACAATACTGCCAGAAAGTTACCGTTTTCCTTTAACCAGAGAGGACCTTATTATTCTGCATTTTGTAGAAAGTTTGGACATAATGTGACCAATAGACTTTAAAGTAGGCTGTTAGTGCAGCAATTCAATCCTCTCTGCTGTGCAGAATCAGACTCTAACTCTGCATAAATACCCCCCTAGATGCTAAGTCTGCTCCATCAGTTGTTGATTCGCCTGTACCAAATTCACCTATTCCTTAATGAGACAGAGTCCAGTTACCTGAACTTGTGAACAGAAACCAGAAAATGTAAGTTTCAGTATGCAGGCTGCACTTGATGAAACACCTTCTGGAAATGTTCTTGATCTTTTCTGCGACAGTTTAAGTAGCCAACTTAAACAAGCCTTCCAGTATGTAAGTAGCCTGATAGAGCTGTACAAACTGTGCCACACATCCTAAGAAAATACACCAGGGTCAAAACATTCATCCCAAACAGTACTGAAACCTGATTTTGGCAGACAATCTGTTCATGCCTATTTGCTCTTTGAGCCAAGCAGAATGCACTTGACAATTCATTTTGTATCATTTTAAAGAGGTGGGGAGGTGCTGCCAAAATAGAGGTGAGTCAACAACTGAGAAGGGAAAACTGAAAAGGCAAAACTTCAGAGGAGTTTAACAGTTCTGAAGCAGAACTTGGAAATCTGTTTGTAAACCAGGCTCATTAGCTGAAATCATCACTCTAGTCCTCACACAAATGACAGGAGTTCTTCTCATGTAGCTCATATACCTGGGTAGCTCTTCACATGGACTAAGTTAAGGAGTAAGGTGCTCAGGCTCGTTGGCTCTTTCAAGATAGATCACAGCAGTGCCACTGCCTAGATTTGTAAGGGAACTGCAGTACACTGATTTACTCCTTCCCACATAGGATCACATCGAATTTTACAAGCAGCCACACGCATTTGCCATGAACAGCAGTCATACAACATTAATAAAAAGACTCAACTACACACCCAATTATTATCTGTTCTTGATGCGTTATTTATGTAGACACTCTTATTTAAGAAAAATTTCTCTCACTGTTTCAAAACTAAACTGTAACAAGCCTGTCCCAACAGCTCAGTCTGCTCAAAATACAAAATTGTGCCTACCTCTTACCAATATCAAGTTCTTATTGTTTACAACAAAAATTATCTTCCTTTTTGACATCACTTTCAGAGTACTGTATAAAAAGCAATTTTAATTTTTTCAGCTAAATCCTGTTCTGGAGATCCTAAGTTCATTCTGTTATCAGGAGCTATCCTTACTCTACTGAAACACCTTACACCATTTCTTATTCACTTCTTGCAGTAATCATTTTTTCTCACTGTACATTTGGGTGTTTCCTTTAGCTTTTATCAGCTCCCTGCACCCCCTTCATAATCCTATAGTATATGTGCTTTTCAAAAGCATATAATAAATTTTATATAACTACAGGGTTTTTTTCCATAGCTTTTTATGGACTCTTCAGCTATTTGCAATTTGGCTCCAAACCTGCCTTGTCTATTCAGTGACAGACATTCATAACTGATTTTGTGAGTGTCTACGCCATTTAATGAGAAGTAATTTCAGAAAAGGAAGAGCCATTATGGAAAATTGTAAAGCCAGTTTTTTATAATGAATTTCTTCAGCAGGTAGACACTAAAAGCCCAACAATTTGTGAGTTGCCAGTCTTTCATATTTCCACTGAGAAAAAACATCCTAGAACAAAAATTATTCAACAATTATTCTTAAATACAAAAAATGCATGGATTAAAGATAACCAATTAAAAAAAAAAAAAAAAAAGAAAAAAATCCCACCCCACTGTGCTTTACAGTTCATGCACTATTAGAATTATGTATTCACAACTTCAGCATACAATCCAATACTTCACTTTGTTTTACTTAAAGCACAGGGTTAAATACACACCAAAAAGCAGTTTGCAGAATCAGAAACAATTGACCCACATCAGCTAGTTGTTCTTTCAGGAGTCAGACCTTGAGGCAAGAGAATGTTATCAAGTGTAAAGACAAACATGTTCCTCCAGCTGTTTGACATACTTATTGGACATAATAAACTTGATATGCTGGAGGCTATAATTAATCTTTACTAAGTGAACACTCCTCTCATGATGACTTGCCTACTGAGCTGTCTAATGACACTTAAGGCTTTGATAAGTAAATAAATTAGTTCATTATGGTCAGACAGTCTTCCCTTTTTTTTTTGAATGAGATCACAGCTTTATCTTACTTGCCTTAGTCATCATCAGCTACAATACTCTGACCCCAAAGCTGACAAAAGGACATTCCATTCAAAGATCTCAACTCTAGCTTCTGTATACTTCCAATATCTTAATTTATGTTAAAAATAGAAGCAAACCATAACCAAACTGGCAATCTATACTGATAAGAGCTTCATTTTAAAATTACACTGGACAATGACAATATTATTTGCTTTTCTCTTGCTAGATCTCATGGCTCACAATACCATGCACATAAGTAAAGCTGCAGTGCCCTCTTGTGAGCAGTCAAATCTCATTTTTGCAGAAGTAGATTTAACGATATTATGAAGTTTGAAAGAATTTCTGCTACAAACGGCCTCCTCTTAAGTAGCAGCATGGTACTGTATGCATATACTTTATATATACAGACACACACCTCCTCCATCTAAACTGATAAAAGAGGCTCATACAAAAAGGTGAAATACAAGTACATTCCTTTGCATTAAGTTCAGTAGAATTTAGGTTATTTCTTTATTCCTAACTTCCAAATAGGAGCAGCCAGAAAACAGTTTCTTCAAAGCTTTAATCAAGGGGCACAGTCTTCTTTTATTAAGCACTACCAAAAAAAAAAAAAAAAAACCAAAACCAGCAACACAAAACCCCATGCATGTGCACACACACACAATTCAAGTAGTCTTCCAATTTAGGCATTAAATAACTCAACTGATAAGAAAAGTAACTATTAGAGGAATTTGGAAAAAAAAAAAAAAGAAAAAAGGGGGGTTTAGGGAGCATAAAAGCAATAAAGCAGCTAAACAATCAAACCCAGTATAGTCAAAATGCAATCCTAATTCCTATATGTCTGTGGGGAACCATTAGAAGATGGTGATAAAAGTCTGCACAGGTATTACATTCCTAGTTGGATAGAACAAAAGTTTAAGATCTCATTTTTTGTGAATAACAGAAGTTCACTAAAAGTCAGCAGTTAAGTCTCATAGTAAGGTCAATTTTCCAAAGCATTACAAAATACAAGATCAGTTACAAATATCTGAAAAATTACCGAAGTTTATTGCAGCAATAGAAAACTAAACAAGTGACACAGAAACAGTACCACACAGTTGATTCTGCTGTCCAGAAAACATGTTAGAATTAATTTTCTAAAAAGTGATGGTGCGTTATCTGCCAGGAAATATTTTGCTAAGACTCAAATTTCTCATTTCCCTTGCACAGATATAGTTTATTGCATGCAGTGGTCCTCAATCATGGAGCAGACAGCCACTAGTACACACTTAGGCTGCACATTACTGTTTCAGTGATGTTTCCACAGGTAACAATTATAAAGGCCTTTAAGTTTAATTTCACCATATTCTTCCAGTTTGTGACTGGTAAAGAACTTTTACAGAAGTGAAGCTGAACAAGAAATGCAAGTCAGAACACTTGAAACTCTTTAAAAGTTATTCTTATCATATTAACTAATCACTTGTAAGCAGATGTTAAATATTTGACTTCAGCCCAGAGAGTCAAGGTCCAAAGGAACTTCATTTGTTTAGGCCCAAATTCAAAGAATTATTTCAACTGCATTTAGGCAGACAGGTCCAAATTACCACAAAACAAAACCTCTCTCCTGTGGCTTCCTAAAATCCCTGTCAGACAGACATCTCTGTTCTACCTTCACTCCCTATTGGACAGTCAGTCCTGCAGATGGGCAGAGCAGCCACAGCCTGATTGTGTAGCTCTTACAGTATTCAGGATTGCCAGAAGCACTTTAGCCAAATGGCTGCTGAATCCCCCAGAGTTCACCTCCAATCAGTCCTCAGGAGAAGATACTTTGGGGCATACACACACAAACTTCTTTGGTTTAGAAGTCTTACAATCAGTACCCTACTGCAAACCCTATGGCAGGCACAGCAGTCATGCAGAGCCACTCTGGAGGTGCACAGACCAGTGGGATTCCTGGTCCAGCACAGATGATGCAAGTTAAAATACATGTGCTGGAGTAAACAAGTGATCAACTACACCATTTACAGAATTCAGTAACATTAGCACTTACTCCATCATACCTTAGAAGCTCACAAGACAACCATTTGCACAAGCTGTATGGCACTGGTCAAGTTTACACAGTAATAAATTTCTTTTACACAAGTGCTGAACTACAATCTTTCTTCTGCATGTATCCAGTTAAAAGCAAAGGGAAGAAGGTTCACTTTAATAATGACTGATATTAGAGGCACCAATAAAGGGTTTTTGGTTTTTTTTAATTTTGTCAGGTGAGTTTTAGTCTCAGTTAACAGTAGAGAATTAAACTCATTTTCAGTTTCACGATTACTTGGCTATTACCTCAGTGGAAATTTGAGGTTTACTTATTGAAGCCAACACTGACAAGAGACTGAATCATGGGTTTATAGTTTCACTACAAATTTTGTAAAGCAACAAATGATATTCCATGTTTTCCATCAGATAAAGTGTCAACGAGTTGGCTTGGCTTATTACATTATTTAGATTTACCAAACAAATTTCTCAATATGTTCAAGACAGCACAGAACGTACCAGATTCCTAGAATGTGTCCAGATACTAGAAAACAAGCTTCAGGAAAGCATGTTCCTGCCAGTACTGTCTAGATCTGAGTGGCAGCCTTGTCATCCAGCTTGTCACCTGGCCCTACCCCATTTTCTTGTCACCTGCAAACCTCTCTAAGCAGCTGATAAAGCTGTTAAACAGAACTAGTCTCAATATGGGTCCCTGGGGTGTTTTTTCTGTTACTGGCATTTGTACAGTGTATTAAAACACTCTCCCATGCCTGTTCATCCAGTTTTCCATTCATCTGATTACTTACCCATTCAAAGCATGAAATCTTAACTTGGACAGATGAATACTGCAGGACATGTGATGAAAAGCTTTACGAAAGCTGAGATAAGTGACATCCACTCCTCTCCTCTCATCCGCAAAGCTAATTTTATCACAGAAAAATACTCCATATCCTGTAACTAGCTCTTTGCTACCGGAATAAGGACACCTTTCACTTTGCAGGCAGCTAAAAACTCAGCTTTAAAGGGAAGTTAATGTTGCAGCAGCTGCAGAGCAAACCCGTGTCCATGGGAAGGACCACAGGAGGGCAGCAGGACCTTTCTGCACGGAGGAACAAGGAGCGGCTCGGCGCAGCCACTGCTCGGCCGTGCTCTGCCTCGCCTGTCACACGCACGTACTGAATTAAAACGCAACATTTGAGGGATGTATTCCATATGCTGCTCAAAACAGGTATACGGTATATATATATACATACCGTTTATAAAACGGTATTTCCAGCTCAATTTTCAGAGGTGCTTAAATGAACTCTATAAACCGAGGGATGTTCTACGTTTTCCCTCAAGTTTAAGGGGTCCCCGTGTTGCCTAGTTTTACAGCTAGCTGTGGAGTGAAAGCAGTCCCAAAGCTACAACCTTAAAAAATTTAGTAGAGCTATATGGGCGAGCCCTCAAAATCTACTGTTTATGGTTTGCAATTACTGTTGACTAAGTTGTTTTTTCTTCAGGATTCCCTCCCGACTACAGTTCAAGAATAAGCAACTGACAAATTAGTAACTTATTCTTACTTCTATTTTGCACATTCAGACTCCCTGAAGAGCTTCTAAACCTCCTGTTATTCTGAAGTCCTATCCAGTATTCAGAATTCGGTAATACATTGATTTTTCCCACTCCTTACCAGACTTTTACCAGAGACTTTTGCACGGAAAATCACGCTGTGAGAAGCCAGTGTCCATAAAGCTGACACAGGAGTTCTACAACTTTATTCGAATGAAGGGAGAGGGTCCCCTGGCCACACGCCCGCGGGGTTTTCTCTCTCGAGGTCCCGAAGGGCGCAGCCTCCTTTTATCCCGAACTCCCGGCCGCACGGTGCCCTCTTCCTTTCCCCACTGACTGAGGTTCTAGGAAGGCACAGCCTATCCCATATCCCCCCGCTTCAACATGTCATTTTACCCCAAAGTTCAGAAGTTTCGGCTCGTGCAGACCCACTCGTCTGTTTCAGGAGCCAAGCTGTCTGGGTTCTGCAACAAACTTGCTGCCCGAAGTTGGCAGAGACATTAAGAGCCATTTCAAAGACATTAACACCCACACCGTCACCCATCGAATTATTTATAAAGACAGTAGCATTCATCTTCCCTCTCGCGGACTGTAGAAACAGCACAAAAACAGGTTTCTACAGCTATAATTGATTTCTTTCTCTCCTGAAAACTCCTCCCTACTAAACCACTCTGTAGAAAACTGCAAGGAGGCCTCAGTGCTGCCTTAAGGAGACCAGAGAGAGTCAGGTGACCTGAGCTCTATGTTCTCATCACAACCTGCAGCTGGGCTTAAATGGCTCTTTTTTTCCTAACACAAGAGCCTAGAGGAGGTCCTGTATTCCCCTTCTACTTTAAAAGTGATCTTTACAGAGTACACTTTGAACCCTCATAAATTGCAGTGCCTAGAATCACAAACTGACCTCAGCCTATCAAGATACAAACTTCTGTTCTTTCAAAAGACAATGCAGTAAACCTTTGCTAAAACCTACAACTGGGCACTGCCATGTGTACCCTAAAAATATGCTTTGTAAGTTTCTTAATGAAAAACATGATGTGGTAGAAAAAGAATTCTTCAGGAAGCTCAGTTTTAAAATGTTCACCCTTCACGCCTCCTATTTCATGACAAATTTCAGTACTGTCATTAGGAGTTCATCAATTAACAGCATACTTGTGGCTGTCATTGTGGTAAGCAGACACAGATGTAGGTGTTTGAGGAAATAGCAACGAAAATAGTTTCAGAAATCAGTATTTTGATGCCTTAACTGCAGGTTTACTCAATTTACATCAGTAGTACCCAGCTGCCAGGTAAACATTTAGGACATAGTAAAAGTAGAACATTCTAGCTGCCAGCAGATTTCCATTTTACAAAGCAGATTATTTGCACATTTAATTAGCAATCAGATCTTTATTTGTAGTTGTTTATCACAATATGAAAGGTTTATATGCAGAATTCCAGCCTGTATTTCTGATCCGTATCCTTGGACGCAGTTGTTCTCAAGCACTGTCAAAGATTTAAATTTTGTCCTAATCTAAAAAGATTTATAACGATATCCTGGTTTACATCTGTCTCTGCTAGGCCATGAGAGAAACCATCTGCTTCCGGGTACTTCCTTTGCATCTGCAGTGTTTCAGATGTGCAGGTGCACAGCATAGCTGCTCCCTGCAGGAGTTCCAGTGCTCATTCCAGCTCACACAAAACCACAAACTGCCACACAACAGCACAAGCAAACAAGCAGAGCTCCCCGATTTGAACCGTATGGGAACATGTGACTTTGACTGTATTTAAAGGTAAAACGATATGAGAGCCCCTCACCTTGCAGAGTTGTTAATAGCTCCAGAAGTTACCTGGAGAAAGTGTTCCCTGTGTGTGCTGCAGGTTGCAGAGGCACCTGCTGAGCAACCAAACATCTCAGCAAGGGCTTGTTTTGCGTGGCACTGCAGGTCTTCACCTGCATCCCAGATTTTACCAGGCTTTTAGAGCACAAAGACACAGAGAGAGCTGCTCCAACACAGCGGTCTGTGCACACAGCTGCTCTCTGCTTTCCCAAGCCACACAGAGTGGCTACTGCGAAGGATCAAAGCAGTCACTGTGGCAACAGTGAAATCTCAGCAGCACATTCAGTTGCATGAGAACTTTATTGCTCTCTCCAGCTACCTGAAGGGAGGAGGTTGCAGTTAGGTGGGGGGCCGTCTCTTCCCCTCAGTAACAAGCGATAGGACAAGAGAAAATGGCCTCGAGTGTGCCAGAGAAGGTTTAGATTGGAGATTAGGAAAGGTTTGTTCACCGAGAGGGTTGTAAAGCATTGGAACAGAATGCCCAGGGAAGTGGTGGAGTCACCATCCCTGGAGGGATTTAAGACATGTAGATGTGGCATTGAGGAACATGGGCTAGTGGTGGGTTGGGCAGTGCTGGGAGAATGGTTGCACGCAATGAGCTTAGAGGTAATTTCCTACCTAAATGATTCAATGGATCGTTTGAGTCCTGACCTCAATACCTCTGCAGCAACTTCCATGGATAACTGAAGTACAGAAAAGCACAGAAACTGATTTCCTCTGTTAGAGGTTTTCTTGCAAAATTTTATTGCACACTTACAGAAGGATAAAGGATGAGTGTCCTTGTTTTGAGTACACAGGACTTCTCCCTCCATAGGCTACGGATTACAAGACACATACGCGGTAAATCCTGAGGTAGAATAAATCACCATAGTTCTGTGGGAACCAAGAACATTAAAAAATGCATGTGTTCTCAATGTGTATCTAAATGAGACATTTGAGGAAAAGTATTTATTTAAGAAAAAAAAAAAAGGAGAGAAGGGACAATGTATTCTTTCACTCTTACCAAACCCAACATTTCAAAAGAGTCACCAATAAACTATGATCAAGACAGTAGAATTACCTCGTGATGCAGTACTGCTAAGAAAATAAAGATACCATAAAATGTATAAAACCTGTTAAAATTATGATTGCTTGAAACAATAGTAGGATTTCAGGATGGTGATGTAAAATGTAAGAAGTTTTGAGGGAAGTAAAAATTAACACTGTATAAAAGCCATCTCCAAAACTGATGGGACAGTAACATGTTTAAGAAAATGAAGCCTAGAAAAAAAAAAATCACCATTTAATTCTGTACATTTATGCAATCTGTTTGTTTTCCAACTTCTAAAAGGAGCCATCCAAACATTAAATGCTCATGAGTTTCAATGTCCTTTTGAGCAGCAGAATAACCAGTCACATGATCCTATTTTCAGTCATTCATGTGATTTATGATTCTAAGCTTGTGCTCTCAACTTATGACACTGCCATTCACACTATCCAGAGCTGAGAGCACTTCACAATGTTACACTGGTGTTGATAGCTTTATTAAGGAAGCACTACCATTGGCTGGGTAATTCTAATAAAAGGGTGAAGGCCACCTTTTTTCCATTGAAGTACTTGTTTATTTCTCTATGGGAGCTACAGGAGCAAAGACATAAAGGTTTTGATTTAGAAGCCACTAGGACTTTAAAAAAAACCCTAATAACTATATTTATTTTTTGAAGTTTTTCTCCATTGCTAGTGAGAGAAAAGAAAGAAAGAAAAAAATCTATAGGGCTGGCTAAAAGAATAGAGCAACACAGAAAGTTTAGCATAAATATTAACAGTAGTCTTTTGAATAGTCTGAGAGGAAAATTAAAGTTTTTATGTGAAGGATTTGAGAGATAGGGAGAAAACTAAAGACACTGTAAAGCTAAAACATTGAAGTAGCTTGCTTAAAGGCTTGTCTTCTAATGCTGAGCAAGAACCTACCTTATGCTTGTAGATACAGAATCTCAGTAGAGAAACTATTTAGAAAATCTGAAATCAGTTAATGAGTTACGATACATAATTAATCATGTAAGATACACAACAAATCTGACTCTTCATATAATGAGAAAAATTTATCTTAAATTATATCCTAACCCTAGAAGCAACAGGTTGGAGAGGAGCATATCCCTAGTTCCCTGCTAGCAAGGCACGGAAGACTTAGGGTGACATTTCTGATTGCCTCTATGCATGTAGTCCTCACAGGCACAATATCCAAGCATAAATAACTCTGATTGAGAATTTTCTTGTATTCCTGGAATTCTGAATTCAGTCTTTAGGTCAACTCACAAGAGTTATGTAACCGCCCACCTAAAGTGTTTCTTTTTTTTTTTTCTCTATTTATTTGGCACCATAAATAAAGTTGCAGGCAAGACCCAACAAGGTTTCTCATTTCAGCCATGCTACAAACTCCCTCCTCGAGCTTTTTGCTTTGCTGTCCTGCTACAGGCAAACGACTCCTGTAACAGCTTTGTAGCTTGACACTTCAAAAACAAAAGTTATTTCAGATAATATTGAAGTGTTTTTGGCAATGGTTACTTCTGAATTTTGATCTTGAAATCAATACTTGGGGGTTAAATGCGCTTCATTTTAATATGTTTGAAAAAGTATTATGTAAAAGAAAAGGCTTGTAGCTAATTTTGTTGGAATGTATGTGCCCTGTTAGCATGTTCAAGAAATTAATTCCGAAGTGGCTTGATACGGGATACCTGAGGCTACGCTCGTCCTACCTGGCATCCACCTTTGCCTTTGACAGGCGGGAATTCCCCTTGCTCTCCCTGCAAGCACTTGGCTTTCAGCGGAAGACCTGGTGATGCCACCGCTGGGTCAAATGAGCCGAGCTGCCAGCCCGCAGGCTCTGCCGGAAGGGAGGGAGTGCCTTGGCCAACAAGCACCATCCCAGTGCCGGTGTCAAACGCGCCCCCGTGATTTCCTAGAGCGAAGGCGGCATTCCCGCTGCTGAGCGCGTTCCTCCCGGGGCCCGGCCGGGGCGCCCACAGCGGCTGCGGGAGCGCCTCACGAAAACGCGCTGGAGCGCCAAGTTTCCCTTTCCCAGGGAAAATCCCCGCTCCCCCCACCCCGCCACGGGCCTGCCCCGCATCCCGGCCCGGCCTCCGCCGGAGCCTCCGGAGTAACCGCGCCCGGGATTGGCTTCTCCCGGCGCAGGGGCCATATTGGATGGACCCAGCCCGCCGCACGCACCATTTCAGCGGCTCCGCGCCGCCCGCCCCCGCCCCACCAGGGCCGCCCCTCCCGCGGGGGCTGCGGCGGGAGGCCGAAGGTGTCTCGGGAAGGAAATTCGCACGCTCCCGGCTCCCCTCTCCGCCCTCCGCGCATCCCCGCCCCGCGCACGCCCCTTCCCGCGCCCCGTCCCCGCTCCGCCCGCCTCTTCCTCCCCTCACGCCGCTCCCTCCCGAGCCCAGCCGCCGTGTCAGCGCGCGGCGGCGGCCCCCGCGCGGGCGGCCAATCAGCGCGGGGGTGACAAATATGCAAATGCGCCCCCCAGCCCGTCCCCGCGGCTGCGCTGGGGCCGGTGGGGTCGCGGCGCGGAGCGCGTGAAACTTCGCCCCCCCCTCCTCCCCCCCCCGCGCGGGGCCCCTCCCGCGCAGCGCCCGCGGGGAGGAGCGGGGAGAGGCGCGGGGCCAGCGCCGAGCACCGCCCGCGCCGCCCGCACCGCCCGCCGGCCTGCGACACCGCACGGTGAGTGCCGCCCTCGCCCGCCGGCTCCGGGGGGGGACACGGGGGGAATCCCCGCGGGGGGGAGGGGAAGCCGCCGCGCCCGCCCGCCCGCCCGCCCGCCCGCGGCCGCCCCGGCGCGGAGCTGTCACAGGCGCGGGGCATCGCCGCCTCCTGCCGGGCAGCGGCGGCGGCTCCGTAATGGCGAACCGGGCGGTGAGTACGTGCGGAGGGACGGGCAGGCCGCGCTCCAGGTGCCGGAGACACCGGGCGGCCCCGCCGGCCCTGCCCGCCCCTGCTGCCGCCGGGGTCGGCGCGGCGCGGCCTGCTCGGCACCCGGGCTCTCCCTGCCGCCGCCCCCGCCCGCTTCCGCCCCTCGCCGACACCGCCGGGCGCGGGGCTCCGCGCCGGCCCCTCGCACCTCGCCGGCGGAGGTGGGAGGAGGAAGGGGGGCGGCGGCCAGGCGAGGCTTTTCCCGGGGGCGGCGCGGGTGGAGCAGGCAGGATGGAGGCGGCGGGGGCGCCCGGGGATGCGGTCCCCGCTACCCGCGGCCCCGCCACGGCGCCCAGGGGTGGCCGGGGGTGGGGGCGAAGTTTGAGGGGAGGAATTGGGCCTTCCCGGGGTAGCGGGGTGGGGGAGAGCCTGAACGTCCTGCCCTCTTCCAGGTAAGAAGATGGCAGGGCGAAGGGAAGAGGGCTGGTCTCCTTGGGGGAGGCAGGGAAAGGCTGCATGTCCCTTTCCCCCGCCGAGGAGGTGGCAGCGAGAGAAAAGGGCTGGGTGGAGGACGATAGGGGAGGGCAAGAATGTTCCCGGCCACCTTGTGTCGTTTAGGAAGGGACTGTGAGGCAGGGAAGGGATGCAGACCCTCCCAGGCGGAATAGTGGGCATGGCAGACCTGGCTTCTCATCACACAAGATAATAGAGGTGGGCAGAGGGAGGAATTAAAATAATTTCCCAAGGCAAGCGAAGCAGTAAGGAAAAGAGGAGCTGAGTTTGGCAGCCCACCGGCTTGGATCGACCACAGCAGGAAATGTGGGAGCAGGGGAAAGGAAGATGGCAGGGGAGGGTTGACACGAGGTGAGGTGTGTCTGGGAGAGATGGAGATGGGCATGCAGTCCGCTGTCCTTCTGGGCTGCGAGATTTCTGAGGTGAGGAGAGCTGGTGGTGCATGGCCACAGGTTCCTGCTGCATGGGTGGAGGCTTTAAAGGGGATTTGGCTGTCAAACTGCAGGGCTGGAATTTATGGACTGGCGTTTTCCAGATAGGGGCTGCAAGTTGACCTCTTCCGGGGATGACAGGGAGAGGATTGGGATTCCGAGGCCAGCTCGGTGCTGTTGGTAGATGGCACTGGGTGGGTAGGTGGCATGCATCTTTGTTCCAGTGGAGAAATTATCACATTTCCCAATGAGGCTTAACACGGTGAAAGGTTAAAACCTCTTCATTTCTTCATTCCATCTTTGTGAATGCGGATGAAAGGTGGAAAGGATTCTGAATTCTCTCATTTTAGCTGGATAGCTGTGGAAACAAGGTTGATGTATACACTTTCAGTTTGCAAGAAATGGTTTGCTGTCCTCACTGTTGCATCCTAAGTGCCTTGAATCTTTAGCAGCTGAGAACTTCCTTCAGTTCATGAAAGCCGTTTAACTTCATCAGTGCGAGAGAATACAGCTCGGTCTCCCTCCATTATGTTGAAGAGTGCTGAATCCTTCCGTGTTACTTTTCGTGCTCATGGGGTACAAAGTAACAATTTGTGTGACAGGATAGGGTTTCTAGTTCTCTTGTGCATTTTTTGAGACTTTAAGAAGTAGCCTTAAAAAGTAACCCTCCTCTCAGGAGCGCTAGGCCCATCAGTCCTAAGCGATCATTGCAACCCTTTTTAAACCTGGATCACTCGGCACAAAGCTCCCAGTTGGCAGGTTTGAGGTAAAAATAATTATTTCACCTTGTTTTACATGTAATCATTTGTATGCAGTGGCAAATATGTTTATAATTCAAGGCAGAATATTAATATTCCATCATTTTTGAGCAAAATCTGGATTTTTATCCTGTCTCTGAATTTTAACTTCTTGTTGCACAGATCAACTTTCTGTTAGTTTCACAAGGTAAATATTTTAAAATCAATGATTATTCCTATCTTAGGCTTTGTGAGCTGTTAAAGAGTAGCAATTAGTAGTTTCTACACACCTTCAGCACCTTATACCTGTAACTAATAATGACTTTTTCATTCTTAGTTCATCTGTCAGATGAGGCTTCCAAAGTGCCACAGATTTCAATGCCCAGATTGTGTAAACCAAAGAGCAAAAATTAATACACATGTTTTTGAATGTTAACTTATTCAGGGATCAGTGTGACAGGCCCTTGGCACATGGAGAAGTTAGTGGGAAGTAAAGCAGGATGTCAACTGAGATACCAACAGCTCTGTGGTTAATGGCCATTGTGAACTCTCTAACCTTAAAGTAAATATGAAGGAGCTTTTTTCTTTCCCTGTTAGTGAGTAAGCTGCATGAATTTACTTTGCATTTAGAAGATGACAAGGGCAGGCAACTAAGTAGTTACAGTGCATCTGCACTGGTTTACTTCATGCTAACTTGCTTGTTTGTATTTAACTAAATAGTTCTATTTATACAACTTTATGCTGCTTTTCATGATGAAGCTATACTGATTCATGTCACTCAGAGCAAGGCTATCATTTTTGCTGTAAAAAGAAGTGGAATTTGGAGTCTTACAATTCCTCAAGAATTCTGAGGAACCTCAGCACCTTCTCATTTCACATGAGCTGCTTGTGCTAAATGCTGCTGAAGATTAGTCCAAGAATTCAGTCATGGAAAAATGTTGATGAAAGCAGAGTGTGGTTTTTAAAAAGTATTCTTAGTGGTGTTATCTAAAAGATGTATGGCATGAACCAGTACTGAGAGACTACAGAGACCCTAAACCAGGGAATTTTCATTTGTTTCCTTTTACGAGTGAGATAAGTTAATGATGCCGGCAGATTAAACCCCAAAGATTGACATGCTGCTTTAAAATTGCCTTTTTTGTGGAACCCATGAAGTAAGTAGATGCACATTTGTTCTCACTTGTTTATAGAGTTAGTTTTAGGGGGTTTTTTTAATGTATCTTACAAAAAAATACTCCCTATATTTATGGTATATGTATCTTTCAGGCACTTCAGAAGTACAGGTAAGCTGGACAATTATATATTTTATGGGTTCAGATTCTTTACAGTGCTTTTTTTTCTTCTATATCAGTCTTGTACAAAGAAGTGCCCAAATACCTGCGTCATCATATTTCTTTGATACTTTTCATACAATTTAGGATGGAGTCAAATGGTATATCCTATTCATCACTGGATTGCTGTATTCTCCTCCTTTCCACCATTATATATGAACTGAATTCTCAGTAATGCTTGGTACTTGTGTTTAGAAATCATCCGTTTGAAATATTTCTGTGTTTAACTGAAGTCTGGTAACCCTTCACACCCAGATTATTTCTTAACCCATATAATCTTGTCAATACTTTATATTCTTCCACCAGCCTATCCCAGAGTTGTCCTTTTAATGGTCTTGGCTCTATCAAACCATGTAGCTGTGAGCTTAATGAAGACTGAAATCTCACACTTACTTGGGCTCCCATAGTGTCCTCATTCCATTTCCCAGTACTCTTCCTGTAGTCAGCAGTGGTGCCTCAGGAACTCAGGGTATCCGTGTACACAGGAGTGGGTGATGGAGAGACCAGCTTTTTGTTTAGTCAAACCTTCAAGAATTGATAGTTAACATTATTATATTGTTGAAGTATTCTCTTTCCCTTTCAGCAAAAGAAGAATGCTCAGAAGTGACTTTTGTGCTGATAAAACAGCAACTGAAAAGCATTTGCAGCTTTTGCTTTGGCTGAAGGAATAGCAAGATTCTCATATCTTAATCTGTCTGACCAGTTCACAGATGTGAGAGTGAGCTGGACAAAAGTCAAACAGGCCGAACACATGACTTTCTTATTTACAGCAGTGCAGGAAGTAGAGATTGTTTTTTAAGCAATATTTTTTTCTAGAAGTGTTACAAGAAAAAATTATAATATGGTTTACAATTACCATGTTTTTGAGTAACTGCAGCATTGAAAACTTGCAGAAGACCAATTCTAAATAATTTTTAACAGTGTAGTTAATGAAGATTTATCTTGACTTTAGAAACACTAGAACCTTAGGAGTACTTTCAAAATGTTTATGTAATAGAATTCAGATGCATATTCTGCTACCTCCTAGCATGAGCTTTAGTGAGCAACTAAAAGGCTGCTTTTGGAAGCACCTTGGATCCAACTTTCACTTTTAGTGCTGACTTTACATTACATTCACTTTCTAAGCTGCCAGAAAAATGTTACAAAGTAGGAAGTATTCATTTAAAAAGTCAGAATTTCAGTAGAAATACATCAGTAAGATATGGCATCTGTCAGCAAGCAGATGTGTTGAAATCTTCAACTTCATTCATACAGATTACCCAGGCGCTGCCAAATATTAGTGTCTTTAGGCTGGCAGTGTACATGTGTCTTTCTCTTTGTAAGTGATATATTTTTGTTTTAATCTTAAATCAACAGTTAGAATTTGCAGGAAGATGGAAAAATGTTCCCATCCTTTTTCTGGAGACAAATAGCAATTTTGACTTTGTTCTTTATCTGAGTCATATTAGAAAATGTAACTCTGGTTACCAAATTGTTTCCATCTGCAGTGTTTTCTTGGGCACTTTTCCTTGTGCCGCAGGAGCAGTATTAAAAGGTTCGTTCACTCTTTTATGCTGGTCACTAAAATTCAGGAATTTCTCCAAAATTTTTTCTGTAAATGGCTTTTGAAAAGAAATTATTTGATACTGAACACCCTAATGAAGAAACTTTTAAGCTTCAGAAAGATTTCATTTATGTAATGCCATGAAAGTCTGCCCATCTGATATTCCATATGTTATCGGAAATCCGAGAATTCAATACAATATATTTTTGCTTTCAATTACCCTGTAGTAAAGCTGCTGTAGTTATGGCTTCCACCTACGTTAAAAACAGTGTTAGCTAAGACAATGGGCTCAAGTCCATGTAAGTTCGAGAGAACTAATTCATAAATACTCTTGATAAACAGATGAGTATTGTCTCATTTAACTGGGGAAGTTTTTTTAAAGTTCATTTTGACTTTCAGATTCTTGTGCCAGAGTATTGATATCACAGTAAAAGTTGTCTGGAGTCTCTGTCTGTTGCAGGTAAATTCAGGAATATGTCCTGACTGTGCTGGAAGAGCATGAGACAAGATGAAAAATGATGTTTTGACTGAGTTATTAGTTTTAATTGATTTCCTAATTTAAGAAGAGTATACTGAATAAATTGTGAACTTGGAGTGTCTCGCTTAACGTGCCTGGGAGGAACTCTTTTAGGAAACTTCCTTATCAAATCTCCTTGGTTAAAAAAAACCCTAAAAAACAAAACAACAGAAAACTTGTATGCAACCTTCCTCTGAATGGGACAAACCTGTGATATAGATGAAAGTCCTTATGCCAGTAAATGTGGTGTGGAGTGGGATGTCTGAACCTGTTTTGTTCAGTAAAGTACTGGCATATCCTAAGCTGGCAGTGTCAAGACTTGAAATTGTGCTCTTTTTTCCCCAATGCAGACTTCTGTCAATGTCAAGTCTTCACAGCTGCTGTCTGTACTCATCAGTCAGGGTGCATAGGAATCTGTAAAACAGCACAATCCTTTGCATTGTTCTACTTGGTACTTCCAGGTTATAAACTTGCAGTAGTTCACAAAGATGCTTATCAGGCTAGAACATGAGAATTATTGGAAGATAGTGTATTATCAGATTGTGAATTGAAAGAGGGCTGTGCTCTGTCTTCTGTCTCTGATGTTTCGTAATGAAATCTTGATTTAGGCCACACATGAAAATGAAAAGATTTTTTTCTGACTTTTAATGCAAATGTTTTTCTAAATCTTAAAATGGCCTAAATGTCTCTGAGGAAAGATACCAGAATTCAGAGACATATTTTGTAGGTCTGATTTAAGGTGTAACACCGAAATTGATGACAAAACTATAGAAAGCTTGTAATGCTTACATCTGAAATCTCAGCAGCACCAGAGGCTTTTCTTCTTAAATTTACAAGGAAGTTTGTGTAACTCTTTCTAGTGATCAGAAGTAAACTGCAAATTATAAATACATTACACTGAATATGTTACTCTTTTGACAACTAAAGTTCCATAAGAGACATTTGTGTTTTGTGCAGATACACTAAAAAGAAAAAAGTTGGGTATAGTGGTATTAAAACCTGAAGAACAAAACATGGGAAATTTTTGTTTTCTGTATTAGAAATACAAGAAGGAAATCACTGAAGTACTGACATTTATGAAAATCTCCACAGGTACACTTTAGAAAAACAAAATTGAAATGTTTTAAGAGCAGTACTCGTTACTAATATGGATTCCCTCAGTAGTCTGGTGGACAAATGCCTGAACTTCTCAACAGCTATTTTCAATAAAATAAACTGACCTGGGGATAAACTTTGTTCTTTGCAAAAAGATATTCCAACCTCTTGGTATCTTTCTAGATCCCTATCAATAGTAGCAGATTAAGATGTTGTTATTCTCTGTATTATCATTCCCTTTATTGCAAAAAACCTACACAAAATATAAATGACAAAATAGAAGGTATAGATACACTTCTGCCGTTTTAATGCAAAGTCTAATGGGTTGGTTAAACAAGAGGAAGGGTTGAAACTTATTTGGGAGACTATATGCTGAAGCAGCAGATGCACACCTACGTGTTTTGTTCTGCAGGTGTGCGTTGAGGGCAAGAACCTTAGGCAGAAAGGTGAAGAAGGTAGTTGAAAATAGTGTCTTCAACTGGCTGTTAAATTTTTCTGAAGTTATTTGCCGAAACTGAAGACATAAAAGCACAGGAAGATGTTGTGTAAAACTAAACTGATTTATTAAAATTTACATGATGTTTTAAAAAACAGAAATCTGGGGAGCTATTGAAATGAAGTGTTTATTTCCTGTTACACTGACGTGTATAAAAATCTGTGGTTTAGTGTCCAAAATAAGAATTACAGATTCACAGAATAGGTTAGGTTGGAAGGGACCACAGTGGGATCATCTGGTCCAACCTCCCTACTCAGGCAGGGCCATCCCAGAGCACATGGCACAGGATTGTGTCCAGACAGTTCTGGAGTATCCCCAGTGAGGGAGACTCCACAGCCTCTGGCCAATCTGTTCCGTGCTCGGGCACTGCACAGCAAAGAAGTTCTTGCTCATGTTCAGGTGGGGCTTCCTGGGCATCAGTTTGTGCTCGTTTCCCTTGTCCCGTTGCTGGGCACCACAGAGCAGAGCCTGGTCCCTGCTCTGAGCCCTCCCTGCAGATATTTAGAGAAATAGCCAAAATAGTGTTGTTCACATTTTTTTATTAGTAATAGTAATGCTTTAGAAATTCATCAAGAAACATAAGGAAATCATGTGTACTTAGGGAAATGTATATTTTCTTTCAGCATTTTATGAAGATACTCTATTAGTTGGACTGTGAAAGATAATTTTTTTTAAAGCTTTCTAAGATAGTTCAATATGGATCTAGGCATGCTTATAACAACCATAGTTCTGGATCTATTTAATAGAGTGTAACTTTTACTGTATATCAGTTAATTTTACCAATCCAAGATTCAAAAGCAAGGATTAAGACCTTCTCCCAAAGAAGGCATCTTTACAGAATAATCTTTTTAACACATCACGCTTAACAGATACATATGTGTATATATATGAGTATTTAAAAGTTCACATGCAATATAGCTTATGTGAGAATCTGTGGAGATAGATCCCATTTTGGAGCTTATGAAAGTTCTAAGTTCCTTTCATGTGGATTTCTCTTTGTTACTTTGTATAATTATTAGTGACTCTTCTGCTGTCTGAAGTATTTGTTGTATTTCACATTTAGAATAATGTACTGCAGACCTAGTGAATGTATATCTAATTACTTTTTTTTTCTTCTTCTTTTCGATGTAGGACTTTTCAAACTTTTAAATATTCCACAATTGTCTCCATATTGGAAGCTGTTCAAGCAAGTGGACACTGTCCTAAAGAGTAAGAAACATCTTTTTTTTTCTCTATATTTTTAGGATTCAAGAACAATCTAGTTGAGGAAGGATACACAAGTGTTTTAGTTCACAAAAATTTAAAGTTCACAAGTGAACTTTAAATAGCATTTGTCTTATATGGTAGTTATAGGTGAATTAGGTTTCTTTTTTTACTGTTGAACTCTTACAGGTAGGATAAATTACTTTATAGCAAGTTTTCAACTTTTCTTTTTTCAAAAAATAAACTTTTGAATGCCTCTATTCAGTTAGTGTATATATTGTAAGACCTTTATGCTTTAACTTTATTTAGACAACAAAGAACTTTAAAGAAGCAGAGATTTAGGAACAAAAAAACAGATTAAAATATTGCATAGAACCAGACAGTTAAATAGTTTCAAACTCCATTCTGATTTCTGGATGTGAAGAGGACTTGTGCATGACAGGAGCTCTATTTGTATGATGGCATTTCCAGTACAGAAAAACAGAACATCTAGAGCAAGTTTTCTTGCTGTTTTGATACAAAATTCATATCACGTCACATAGATGGTAAACAAAGATGGATGTATTTTAGCAACTTTCCCCTATGTATGTGTTTGGGTACATGCTATGAATTTTGGAAAAATACTTCTCTGCATTAAGTGTCCCTGTTATTGCAGAGCAGAGACATTTTAGTTTAGCAACCTTGGAATAAGTCTTGGAAAGTTACTGAATAATAAAAGGAGGATAAAGGTAGTAATTTATGTACCAACTTAGTACCAGATCTTTTTTTTTTCCAGAACATTGCAGGATTTGGTAGCTGCTATAACCAATTTATATGTTCCACATATGTTACAGCATTCAAAGATGTAGGGAGAGGAAATAATAGTGTTAAAATCTGCTTCTCAATACAGTCATAGATTCTATGCTATCTTCTAACGAAGTTTAAAGTTTGAACTGCCAAGTTCATTGATAGTACTGCAAAGGTGTTTGGCATCACAAAACTATATTTAGGGAAAGAGGAATCTCTGTATTGGGATTGGAGGATGTTTGGTGCCTTGGACACAATAATCATATTTTTGAAATGGAGAAACACTGATGTAGAATATCAGTTAATATACAAAGTTTTTGTCTATCTTTTAATGTTAGAGGGTCGATTTGTGGGCTTTGAGGCTTTTACACAGAGGCCCTAGAACCACCCCACCCCCCATGCACATTTTCCCTTAAACTTTGTAATGTTTCGAAGCCTCTTTCAGATTAAAAGGGAACCTCTTGAAATTGAGCTCCTCTACCTACTGTCAAGGCAAGGAACGGGATAAAGCTGTCAGGCAGGCATTCTCTCCCCGAAGGGCAGTGTCAGTTCCCATTGAAGTCCAGCTGTCAGTGTGGAACAGCACACTGCTGTTAAAAGACATGTGCAGGGCTTCTCAGACTGACAGGTTTAAAACCTAACCTCAAAACTTTTCTTTTTGTTGTTGTTGGTTTTGAGTACTTAACATTGTGTCTTAAAGCTACCCTAAACCTTTTAGTGTTGTGGCACAAACTACCCGTTATCCTTAGAAGTTTGTAGACTTGGGTGATTTTTAGTGGTCCTACAAAATGAATGTGTACCTATTTACCAGACACTTCAAAAAGCAGGGCTACTA
This sequence comes from Monarcha castaneiventris obscurior, assembly GCA_026261815.1. Taxonomy (NCBI): domain Eukaryota; kingdom Metazoa; phylum Chordata; class Aves; order Passeriformes; family Monarchidae; genus Monarcha; species Monarcha castaneiventris. The sequence continues at coordinate 9,349,220 of JAMPIT010000712.1, read as the reverse complement.
GTGATTGTGTATTAATTCTGGTGTTCTTGGATTTATGTTATCTAGTGAGTTTTTGAGTTTTAGGTATCGCATTTGAGTGTACACTCCTGAAGTTGGTTATTGTGTGACTTGTTTAACATGCTTCGTTTTCAGGTCTCTGATGATGAGGTATCCATCTGGATTTAAAACACATCTCTGAGCTTCTTAATTCTTCATTAAAGAGATGTGTTCTATATTCATGGGTAAGAATACTTTTTATTTTGACTTGGGCCATTTTATTGAAGTATCTTGTGATATATTTTTAATTTAGAAGATCTCAGCAACTTGCTTTTGTCTTAAAGGTTTATCAGGAACTTTTACAGTGTAGGGTTCATTAAGTGCCTGTGCTAGCTCTTAATTTTGACCCAAGCTAGTAATTAAACTTTGGAATTCATATATCTAAGTATTAATGCTCTAATTAAATCACTAACTCTTAGTACTGCAGATAGAAAAACAGTGGTATACAGGTAAAGAATATATAAATTGATCTGTGATTTGAGAGTCGTTTTCTGATATATACAGTTCTATAGGCTTTAATCGCCATATATCTTTTGAATTTGGAGCTTTGGGAAGAAAGTGATTCTAACTTGGAATGTAACCAAAGCAAAGGGTCTGAATTTTGTGCAATCAAAACAAGCAACAACACCTTTTCTCAATAACATAAACCTTATTCAGTCTGAAGAAACTTTGTGGTATTATACACACCTGCACTTCAAAACAGTAGGAGAAAAAAAAAAACCCACAAAAGACTTTCTAGAAAATATCATTTTTTCAGAAAGCTGCTGGTACTTTTAATTTTTTTAGGTCTCTAAAGAAAACAGCTAAGTTTACTTCATACATTACAGAATTTATTATGTCTTCTCTCAATATTAAGTACAGCTTGCTGAAATACCATTTTGAAGCTTCATGAATTCACCTTGAGTTAAAACCTAATGTTAACATGGATCTCTTAAAGAAGTATAGTAAGTAGCCTAAGTATATGCTGTGGGACTTTTTGATACCATGTTGTTTTATACAGAGAATTCTGTGATATATTTTCTCTTTGGGCTGGTTTTGCTCTAGTGGAGGCAGACATGACTGAGAATGGTAGAAATTTATTTTCAGTTAGGGAATAAAAGAGTTTATATCTACTAAATCTTATTTTTTAGTCTTCTATATTACTGGGATTATGAGGAAATTATATCCCTCTATGCCTTTTAAATTTAACATGTACATTGATCTTTAAATCTATGGTAGAACATCATTTGTATTGGCACATCAGTGGGAAGTAACTTCTGTATTGTTTAATTAGCTCAGCTTTTTGAACTTGGCCAAAGATTTAGTTAAAATCTGACAAGTAATGATAGTGTAATTGTCTTTTAATATTGGGAAGGGAATGTCTCATTTCTAAATACTGTGCAGAAGTGATCAGTTTTTTGAGTATCTGGGTTTTACCATGCTGTATTGCACCTCTTTTGACACAGTATTCCATCTGTTAATAGATGGGCAAATCATAGCAAGCCACAAAGCTGTCATGCTGTTGCAAGTTACATAGAATTTAGCAAATACAGTGGTTTTTTTCAGTCTCTTTGGCAGATTTCTTGTTTGTTACGCCTGGTTGCATTGCTTCCCTAAATGTCCCCAGAACTAAACCCTTTGCATGCATATAATGTAAAACTCTTCCCTAGTTATGACTCTGTTTACCCCTTCTGTGTCCTCTTCCTGTAGTCTGGATTTCTGTTATGTTATGCTTTTATGACTTGTTTTAATTCCTTGTGGTTGCTAACTTGTCCCTAGCTTCTCTCTGAGATGGCTTCTGTTATTTGTCTGGATAGCCATCATTTCAACTTCTTTTGAGAAAAATGGCTACCAAAATCACTGATTGCTCTTATCTTTGGTACTGTCACACATCAGTCATGTGAAGCAGTGCTACCTTGTGTATCAAAGTGTGAAATTGCGGATATCATGGTCATGTGCTCCACCTGATTTACTTGCCTATAACTGGAGTACCTTCTTTTCTGTTGTCATTTCAGCAAAAGTAGCCAAAAATGCAATAAAATAAATACATAATGAAATAAAACACATCCAAATTTTTTATTATATTCCTTGTATTGCTACCCCCACTTCATGTTTTGAGAGTGGAAGTTGGTATCTGTTCCCTTATGTTTTTGTATGAGTTCAGTCTTTTTTTTGATGTATTCTGTAAAATAAATCTTGTTTTCTTTTTCTTCTGGTATAAGACAGACATGAAGTTTCCTTGAAGACCATGGGTAAAAGTACTTCCCTGGTCAAAATGCAAGTTCTCTTTGCAACAGAGTTGTGTTCAGGCTATCTATAGTGGTATTCTTTACAAAAGAGGTTTGGGTTGTTGGGGTTTTTTGTTTGTTTTTTTGTCACTTCACAATCTCCTCTTTACATAGAAGCTTTCTTCATAATAAGTTTACATTGGTCTAATTAGCTGAGAGAGGTTTCTCGTGTAGCCTTCAGATTTCTCAGTTTGGAGTTCATCTGTGCTTATCCAACTTGCTTGGATCCTTGAAGTGAAACTGACATCTTCAGGTTATATTTCCTATTTATACCTGCTAACATTTATTTGTTTTATAAAACATTTTAAAATTTTAGAGAGGAGAGTTCATATTTTTTGTTCATGATTTCCTCTTTTGTTTTCCTTATGCTGAAAGGAAGTAGGAAAAACTAAGATGGAAAGTGTTTCTTGGTTTTTGAGCCAAGAAGTAAATTTCTTTGAGGCCAGCTCTGAGTGTGCTGCAGTGATTCCAGCTGTTCTGCAGGCTTTTTCCCTTTCTTTACTGTAAAGGGACACAGTCAGTAAAACATGAAGAGATTCTGGTGCATGTGTTTGTTTAATATGGGGTTGTTTTAATCCTGTTGAGCAGTTAGTTCTAGGCTTCAATAGTTAAGAGCACGTATATGAGTTAATAATTGTACATCCTTTGGATCGATATTGCTAAAGATGGAAGAAATACCTCTTTTTTCCCCTCTATTTTCCCCAGTTAGCAAAAACTGATGAGACTCAGTATGTAAACATACTGATACAGCCTTCAAATTTGAGATTTTTATGAGTAGTCCTTGATAGCCTGGAACATGACATTTTACCCATGGCTACCATAATTTCCATCTTATCTTTTCTCAGGTGGGGTTTCTTGAATTGCATTTGTTCTGTGTCTATGATATTTTTTACTTGTACTTAATCTGAATCGGTTTTCTTCTGAGCTAAAATAGCTCTCTCCTGACTTAGCTTTTGAGTTGAGATAAACTACGATGAGATATCATTATATTAGCAATGTTATAACCCATGCCAGACCTTCTACCTGGATCCTGCTGTTTGTTTGTCATCTGTTGGAAGGTGTTCCATACTGGGAAAGTCATCATTACGTTGCATTTAATCATAAGTAGACAAGTTAATCAGTGTTAGACGATAATGAGGTCTAATTTATATTAATGCTTTCTTTATCTTGGGACTTTAGGAGACCTCAACTTTAAGCAATAATTTGCCCATGTATAATCTGGGATCCACAGCTGCTTTGCTGTGCTAAACTGTCATCTCCCTAAGCTTCTGTCAGTTTTTTTTTTATCATGCTTGTTCTCTTGCTCACTGACACACCAATCCATACTTGATCGGTGTCTCCCAGGATGATACAGGATCCATCTGTCCTTTTTCTACAGACCAGAAGTTTCATATACTCAAACCCTAAAGGAAGTTTGTGAATTTAAGTTTGGTTTTATTCTGACTATGGTCATATGACCTTCAGTGGCCTAGGAATATACGCAGCATGGGTTTTCATCACCTTGCCAAAAGTACTTTGGGCTTAGTAGGTTCAGCATTAACCTTTTCCATCATGGAATATTTCAGATTTACAGGGTGTTCATTTCTGGATGGATCCTATACTCATTCTTAAGAAAATTCATTAATGAGGAATTGCAGTTGAAGGTGAGATTTAGTAGAAGGGTCAGAAATTAAAAGTTGTGGCTGTTTTTTCCCCCCCTTTTTTTTTTTCTTTTCTTTAATTAGACATACGTACTGACAAGATAAAGGAATGGTTATTCCATGAAGGTGCTCATTTAAAGTGATTGCTCCCCTACTCTACATGGTTACCAGTTTTCTGGGGAGTTATGTTATCAGACACATATTTTCATTCATTTCTTGTTCTGTTTGATTGCACTATAAATGTGGGAGTTTTTAGGCTGAAGTTAAATTGACCACGCTTTTCTACTCTCCTTAAATCCTTCCCTGCAAGTCAATTAATTGGTGATCACTCAGTGATACTATGGATAAATAGTTTCAAATGTTTCAAAACTAGGTGTGCAAACTCCCTTGAAAGCTTGTTCTTTTTGGGTTTTCTTTGTATCATTGTATTCATTCTCTTGTCTTTCCTTCTAAGCAGAGTCTGTTATGTCTTTAGTGCAATAGAATACAGTTTCTCAGGAACTTGCATAATGCAACTTAAATAGAAGAAACAAAGTATCCCAGCTTTCCTAATGAAATTAAGCATTGACTTAAATGTAGTTTATAACCTTTCAAGTTTTTTTTGTTGAAACATACAGAATTATTACATACATGTTAGGTAGTATATGATTTCTTTGCTATGAACAAATTCTAATCCTGGAGTACTAAAATCCAATTCTGCTGCAATTTGGTAGTTTTAATGAATATGACCAAGGAGAATATAAAATTGTGCTTTGAGTGAATAAAACAAATGAAACTATTACATTTAAAACATATTTACATAAGGGACAAAAATTATAAACCCCACACAGGGCATCAAGTATAAGCACGGATAACTTATTTGATTTGTGGTTTAGCTGAAGTTTGTTTTATGAACAAAGTATCAAAACTCCTTAAAAGTATTGGGAAGGGGAAGGATGAGGAGAGTTATTAAAGTAAATTTTTCCTTTCTTTTTTCCCCCCCCACTCCTCTCCCTCAGGATGCTTTAACACTTGAAGACGAATGTTTCATCAGAAGCACTAATGGCTGTTGGCATGCCTTGGATAAGGTGGTGACCGCTGGATGTCATTTGTTTCTGTTCACTGCAGAGAGACAAAATTGACTCCATTTGGAGTTGAGAGCAAAAGCAGAACAGACCTCTCAAGATGACTGATCCTATGATGGATTTTTTTGATGATGCCAATCTTTTTAGTGAGACCTTAGAAGGTTTGTCAGATGATGCCTTTGTTCAACCTGGACCTGTTTCACTTGTTGATGAATTGAATTTGGGTGCAGAATTTGAACCTTTGCACATAGACTCACTGAACCATGTGCAAGATGCTCAAAATCAACAAAAGATGAGTGAGTTTGATCAGCTGAATCAGTATGATTCACTGAAGCTTCACTCAGTAAATCAGTCTTTTAATAGCTCAGCTGACAATGTCTTATCACCACACTCTCAATTCAATTGTTCACCAGTTCATCCGCAAACCCAGTCCAATGGGATGTTTCCAGATGTGGCTGATGGTAGTCCTATGTGGGGTCATCAAACTGCCACAACTGTTTCAAATCAAAATGGGTCCCCTTTTCACCAAGGACATTCTCAGTCTATGCAGCAAAACAAAAGCTTTGTAGCACACCATGACTTTGCCTTATTCCAGGCTAATGAACCACAGCATCAGTGTGCCTCGCTACGGCCGCAGCAAAGCAGGAACAGCACGGGGCAGGATGCTCTGAGTCAGCCAAAAGACTTCATGGAAGTGAACGTGTCTACTTCCCTCAGAGTCAGTGTTAACCACCCACCTTCAGTTTCTAATCCATCGACTTCACAGCAGCCTCTGTCTGTTCAACAGTTTTCTCAAACTGCAAGTGCTTCAATACATTTTTGTGGGAATCAAGAAGGAAATTTTGATGGACAGTCCCCAACTATTACTCCATGTTCTGTCAGTAATAGTCAACAATTTTCATCTCCGTATTCTTACTCTAATAATCACATTTCTCCTACCAGCCTTCTTCAGCCTACAACAGCTCTTTCTACTAGCCAGCAGACACACTCTATCTCTGACTTCACTGGAAGTGATGCCTTTACATCTCAAACAGGGACCAAGCAAGAAACAACCGAGCACATGTTGAATCCTAATACACCTTTGAATTCAAGTACTTTTCAAATGTTGCATTCTGCGCATCCTCAGGGCAACTTTAGTAGTTCAAAACTCTCTCCTGTGAATATTAATTTTCCAGCTTCCACTGGTTCTGCTTCTCAGATAAGCCATTTCACTGACCCTATTGAAAGCAATGGTTTTACATCTTTAGATGACAACCTACTTCATCAAGTGGAGACCCATAGTGAACCATTCACAGGACTTGACCCGGATGACCTCCTGCAGGAAGACCTTCTGCCACAGTTCGATGACTCTGCGTTTGTTCAGGATAGCACAAGCCATGTTTTAGAGCATGACCTAGAACACCACATAACCCCACAGCAAGTGACACCGTCATCCGAACTCGTTCGGGCACAGTCTCAGACTCAGATCCATCCTTGGCATTCTTCAGTTTCTAACCAGCACCTGCAAGGCAGAAGTCGTGCAACCTCACAAGGACAGGTATGTAGGGATTCGGGGAGTGGGGGTTTGAACTGTTTGATTTGGTCGATCAGGTGAAATGAATAATAGTGACTGGTGCTTGAGTCAAAGCATGATAACTGAATCTCTGAGCTGTTACTTGACCCTGAAGAAGTCTAGGTAACAGCTAGTTTAGGAGAAAAAAAAAAAAAAAACAACCCAAAAAACGAACCAGTTGATGCAGACCTTGCTTTCTCCTGTTGTTTTCTTATTGCTGCAGAAAGCAAGACTTACATGATCTTATTCAGATAAAATGGTGTTGCTCCTTCTGCTGCTTGTGTTTCTGAAGTATAGCAGAGAAAATTTACTGGTTTATGATTTTGGTGCGAATATAATGGCTTATTGTCTTGAAAAGTACTTAGAGAAACATGTTTTTAAGAGCTTTGGTAAGGTTTGTGTGGCTGATCTCCTGCAAGAATTGCAGTGGTTATGTTGTTGCTCTGTCCTTTGCTTTGTGTCTTTGTGCTTATGCTCATTGCCTAAAAATACACACTTAATATTCTTGTTTTTGATGTGGTTAATAATAATAGAAAACATACAAAAAGCTGTGTGTATGTTGGATTTTGTTACTTTTGGCTAAACCAAAAAACTCAGCACTTTTACTATAACGTGCACATCTACTCCAAGTATTCGAGTCCTCCCCATGGGAGGACAAGATGACATAAAAATTGTTTTCTAATTTTCAGTCTGTGCATTTCAAAACAGAAGGAACTCTGACATCATACACATTTAAAACAAACAGCTTTAAAAAGGTTTTAGTAACTGTTTTACTTCTGTATTCTTGCTACCAGTATTCTCTCTACCTGAGAATATAGAATGCTGTCTTTCTGGGGGAAAAAATATGGGGAAGGCAAGGAACTTAACTACTGACTTTTGCTTCTACTTCGTTTGTAGGACACAGGCCTGTGAAGGAGATAATGTAGCATTTTTTCCCCCCCCTTTTTAATTTTATATCATTAGAGTAGAGATAAGGGCTTAACAAACTTTGATCTTGGTTCAGTAGACTGCTTCTCCACTACAACTTCTGCTTATGTTTATGGGCTGTGTAATTGTCAATTCCTACCAGTGAAAGTTTTTCTGTAAATTGTGGTGGGATGTTAATGGAACATGGATATCCAGCAGTGTAGTTGAGATGAGCTTGATTAACTGAATGATACAGTAGATGCAATCTGTTGGTTTTGATAAACATTTCCTTTCTTTCCCCTTCCCTACCTAAAAAAACAAAAGAGGGTGCACCCAGGTAGCCAATCTTGTCAGAGGTGTCTGTAACCTGAAGGCGCAGGGTGCAGCAGCTCGCAGAGGTGATCCTGTTGGAGTGTGTGTGTGCAGTCCTGCCGTGGGAGCAGCGCCCCGTTCCCTGCCAGGCAGCAGAGCCAGGGGCTGGGAACAGGGGTGGTGAGGCTCTTGGGCTCCCTGAGCATACTTGGGGTGAAAGGTGAAGAGGAAATGGATTCCAGGAAAAGTGGGAGGGTGAGAAACCCAGGAATTAGTATCACTTTTGAGGAGTATGTGGGATATAAGCCAGGCAATGAATAGTAGGTCTAATAGAACTTTCCGGTGCTGTGACTTTTGTGTTGCATTCGTCAGAACCTTTTCAGACTTGCTTACATCTCACTGACATCAAATTTAGCACTTTGCATTGTAACAAGGAATAGAGGGAAAATTCTGAGATCTGTGGAGAGCCTTTAAAGTTTAGGGGTTTGGTTTTGTTTTTATCATGGTGTGAAAACAAAGCAACTTCGCAGTATTTAAAATTTTAATGTTTTTCCTCTTTGAAATGAAACAGCCAGAAACCAGATAGTTGTAAAACTGCTTGGTTTGGTTTTTATTATTTTGGGATATGCAATAAATTGTATAAATTAGATTCTGACCTTGAGTTTATCTGGTCAGACAGATGTTTAATGTTTCCTTCAGAAACTGGTTGTGAACTGGTAGCTGTCAAACTGCTGAGGAATCTACAGATGGGGGATTGACAGAAGCAACAATGTAGAAGCCTCTTTAAATCAGTGGAGTATGTAGTATGAATAGTAATGGAAAAGTATGGCAATTACTGAAGTGTTTCAGATCTGTCTTTTGACTGACTACAATTCTAAGAGGGGCTTTAGTTGTAATTCTCACTTCTATTCTTTGATCTCTTTTTAGAATTTCAAGTTCAAGATGAGTTGGTTCTGTTAGAGCTTTTTACAAATGTATGCAGTTTAGCCAGGGAGGAAGAAGGTGGGGTAAAGGGAGAAGGAATTTTGATCTTCCTGAAACTGGTTGGCTTTAGGCTAGGAGTCAGGCGGGAAGGGATTTTGACAAGTTACGTATGTAGTAGTTAAGGTGAGCTTTTAATTTTTTAACAAGACAGTGTTTCATACTGGCTTTAGTGCATACTGAAGAAACAATTACTAGTGAATTTAATTTTTTTTCCAACAGTTGCAGTTTGATAATGGTTGAGGTTTTCTCAGAAAGAATAACTTTATTTTATGAAATAGTTAATGAACTGTAGGTCTTGGAATGGACCCAATATTAGACAACCAAAGATCTTTAACTGTAGTTAGACTGAGGTTATTTAAATTAAGGAAGAACATTAAATACTTGTTTCAGTATTTGAGAGCAAGCATACTCATAACGTTTTTACTTGTATGGTTATTCTTTTGATGGAAAATTAATTTCAAAATTAATACAATCTGTTTGGTGTAATAAAGCTGCAGAATTAAAAAGACTGTCTTATGCTGCTAATACACTTTCTGCTGTAATTAGATTAGAATTGTAAATAAATTGCACCCTTAATTTTACATCATGCATTTTTCATCAGAGTTAGTTTGAGAACAGAAAGTAAAGTGGAGAAATGTTGAAGACTCATGTAGCCTTAGCTTTGACTAATACAAGACTTCTGGTCTTTTAACTCCACTTAAAACTGGTTTGAGTTTGCTAAGACTAAATAATCTATTAGCTTTTCAGAAGGATGAAAAAAGGCTTCAATGTTGTTTTACATCTTTAGAAGAAAAAGGAAGTTGAAAAGATAATGTGAAATATAAACTGTTGGAAAAATAATGTGAAGTATGAACTGTTGGAAAGATAATCTGAAGTATAAACTGTCCTAAGAGAAGTTTACAGCTATCTCACTGTGTATGTTATTTTTTAAGAAGTGTTCTAATGTCTTCTGGCTACACACATGAAAGCAGAGGAATTGAGATTAAAAATAATATGAAAATGAAAAATATACAGATGAAAAATAATATTTCATTAATAATATAAAGCGCTATAGGATGAGGTGGTGGTCTTAGTTCTTAAATCATGTAATTAACTTTTTTTCCTTTCTGTGACTAAAAGTTTGGCACCTAACTTGACAATTCAGTGTATTCATGAATTTGTATAAAAACTGACTTGAAACATCCAAGTGTTTTTATGCCTGCAAGCCTGGAGCTGTCCTACCACTTCTTTTATAGAAACAGATGACAGTAATTTTTTGGAAAGAATTTGTCTCGCCTTTGTTGAAAGTTTGGCCAAGTCTGAACCTCATAGATGATTGCTTGGGTGGTGTTGTACCCCAGGACATCTGTATATATCAGAATGGCATAACCTCATACATGGGCATATGATCAGAGAGGGAATTAACTCTCACCAGATCCAAGTGCAGATTTATGTGCTGCTGAGATGTCCTGAGTTGTCACAGGCCGTTCATATCTGACTGTGGTATCAGATGGCACTTTTATAACAATTCTAAATTCATTGTAAACATGTATTTTGTGGATTACTCCCCTTGTAAAACTCTTATCCTGCCATTGGTTGCTGTTCTACTTGTATATACAATCTTGGACTGTGAAGTTTTTATGAGAGAAACACACAGTAAGCAGTGATGTGCTTTCTTGGCTAGCTGTGAGATCTAAAACAAGACAGCTACTAGATATATATGCACTTATGGAAGATGTATCAAAATCAAGGATTCAGTATTTGTGTGTGTATATATAAATATATATATACACACAATATTGTATGGATGTACTGTAGTAGTAGAATGTATTTCTTACATTCTGTATGGTCAATTTTAAGTAAGCCTGTAATGAGGAATATTTTAAATTAATGAATTGATCATACTATATAGAAGTTCTTTGTAGAAGAGACTGGCTATTTTGCATGGTAAGTTTATAGGTTATGGCTCCCAAGTGTTGGTACAATACAAGATTTTAAAATTATGGTGCTGCTATATGTATGTGGCTTGGGAAGCAGTGCAATATTCAGTGAGCCTGAGTGCAATAAAATACACATCTCAAAATCTGTCCTACTTTGCATCATCTCACATCTTTGCATCAAGTCGAAGGTTGGACTTGATTTTGGGAGCCTTTTCCAACCTTGGTGATTCTGTGATTGGAAATCTAGATGTCTGTTCCAGTAAGCATTTGGGTTTATTACAAATCATATCTTGTAATTTTGGTATGTAAAAAACCATACCCCTAAGAACAACGCACAGATCAAAAAAGCCCTAAATGCTTATTCTTCATAAAGTGCTTAATAGTGCTGGTATAGCTCCTATTCAGCATATTCACTGTATTTATATTGTTCCTTTAATTAGGGTCAGTTTTATGGGTGACATCGTAAATCTTTGTCTGAAGTTTATTTTTAGGCATTTCTACAAGTTGTATGCACTGGATTTAGTTTTCTGTGCCTCAAGAACAGTTTTTACCTTCCTCATAGGAACTCAAATCCTGTACCACAGTGAGGCAGCAGAATTCCCAGCACCTAATAAGTTTATCATCTATGGTGAATTAATGAAATCAATCCCTCCACTGACCACATTTGTGCAATACTTTGCAGGTTTTTTGCTTTATTTCTGTGATTTAAAAACCTGCACAAACAGGGGGGAGTGACCATGGCAAAGCTGTGTCAAATGCCCAGAGTTAATGAGAAGAGTAGGGCAGCATCTCTGAACCTAAGTAGTGCAGTTCCTGGAATGAAATTCTAAATTATAGCTGTATAGAAAATGTTTTCATTATTAATCTATGGCTTTTTGCCAATAACATATTACTCATTAAAAGAGCAATGTTTTGATGGCTTTATTTACAGTCAAATGTGTATGAAGCACTTGCTTTTGTATATTTTATATATGTTTTATATAAACCTTTTATACATTTTATTTTTTAAGAACGCAAATTGCATAGGTTGGGGAAAAAAAGTACATGTCTGTGAGATAAATTTGTAACACATTTACTGATGAGTATAATTTTTATTTTCTCTGTTTTCATTTCCCCTGTTTTGGCTTTCAAAATAAAACTGTGCAGTAAGGGCAAGACAAAAATTGCTGGGCTATTCAGAACAGTGAAAATGTGCCAGAGTATCTCTTTTACAGTTTTAAAAGCTTTATGAGTTTGTTAGTAATTACTGTTGAGTTGAACTAAATTTTTTCACAATTTTTTGGATCTTTTTGCTATCACGAATGCTTTTCTTAAACCTTTCTTGAGAAGGTCTCTCTCAACCTTCATCACTTGTCAAATAATTAGGCTGTCCAATTCTTTGTGTATGTTTCCTCTTTAAAATTAAGTACTTGCTATTAAAACGATTGTAATAATATAATAATATAATTTTTTTCCTGAGATAATTGCACACTCATTAAATAACTGCTATAATTGTCTTTGAAATGTGGCAAAAGAGAAGCATTTTTGTAAAAAAGTAGTTAACAGATGGCAGGCATAAGAAGAAAGATTCTGGCTGGGTCAAATTGCAGGAGTAAAATAGCAAGGTGAGACTAGTTGATAAAAATAAGTTAAATTGATATCCTTTTTTTAATGATAATGCAGAGTAAGTGTGGTTGAATAATCAAAATAAATATTTGGAAATAGGTGTCTTGTTAACACTGAAAAACTATAAAGCAATTCATTAATGGGAGAGTACTGATGTAATTGTGCAATCATAGTGTCTGGAAGAAGTGGTACCTAATTACAGAGAAAAGAGGAAACAAAATCCATGTTAAATTGTCTTTTAAAGACAGCAACCCATTCTATAGGCTGTTAAAGCTGTAGTTCAATATATGCCTAAACTATAATAAATTATGGGGAAAAAAACAGTTTAAGGAAAAAAGCTCCTATTCTTTTACTTTGTGTTGTGTTAATGCAACGTTTGGGCTATGAACTGAACTGGGAAACTCCTTCAGGTACAGAGAAACTTTGCACTTCTTTTGTCAAAGGTGTTTTTCCAGAATACAAGGCCTGGTTTAGTTCTCTCAGTTGCACAGGATCATGTTCCATAGAAACAGTGGAGGGGAACTTGTCAATGCACACAAATATGTGAGGGTGTCAAGAGCACGGGGCCAGGCTCATTCCAGTGGTGCCCAGCGACAGGACAAGGGGCACAAACTGAACAGAGGAGCTTCCATCTAAATACGAGGAAAAACTACTGTGAGGGTGACAGAGCTCTGGAACAGGCTGCCCAGAGAGTTTCTGGAGTCTCCTTCTATTCAAGAACTGTCTGGACACCATCCTTTGCAACCTGCCCTAGGGGGTTGAACTACATGATCTCCAGAGGTCCCTTCCAACCTCAGCCACTCCATGATGCTGTGAGAGAGGAAGGAGGGAGGAGCATTATTTTCTGCAGTACAGGAAAAATAATTGTGCTTGGGCCTGCAGCCTTAAATGCAAAGAGAGTGCAAGTGGAGTCCTTGTGAGACTGTCCATTGGCTCCAGGAACAACTAATCTGCTTTAACATTATTATCTAAACTCTGCATTTCTGAGTGGCTTTGAACATACCATTGTCTGTAAAACTTCCAGAGCAGCATTTTATCCTGAGACATTTTGTAGAAAATCAACACTTTACGAAGTGTTAGTGAAGTATTATTACTGAAAGAGAAGCAGAACTTGTAAGGATGTTAACCAGTAGTGTGATTTTGAAGCCAGAGAATCTCAAGTAGATTTGGAATTCATGTGGCTTTTGTCCAGATGTCTGTGTGTTTTGTGCACTCAGGTTTTGCAATATCTTTTTAGGTATTATGTTAATTCTAAATATATAGATAGATCAAAGTAATTTCCAGCACTTTGCCTATCAAACAGCCTCCTACATCTGGAGAGGTATTGTTTTCTTTGTTTATTATCAGGTTAAAAAAAATTGCTCAATTTCCTGGTTACACAGATTTTTAATAGAGTGTTTATCATCAGGTGTTGAGTGGATTGAATTTGGGAACTCTTAAGGCTAATAAATATAAATTAGTGGGTTTCTTAGGATGATGAGACTGAGAATTCTAATGCTGATTTGAGTAAGCATGATAAATGAAGCTAGGCATGTAGCTTGAGGCTAGAAAAGATGACAAGTCTTACATTTTTGAAAGCTGTGTAATTTGTAGCAGAGATTGATTTTTCTTTCATAAATGTGGCAGGTTTTCTTTTGTGTGGATTATTTGGCTTGCATTTGTACTTACTTGAGTTTTTTGTTCCCTTGATATCTTACTGTGAAGGCAAGCATTTTAATTTATATCTCCTGAAATTGTTCCCATCTTTTACATACTGCCTGCTCAGGAGTTAGCCCCTATTTGAAAATAATTTCAGTGTTAGTAGCATATCATATATGTGCACGTAATGCTGTTGAGCAGAATATTGAGCTGAAAACCCAAATTAGTTTCATACATTGGTAGGAATGCCTCTTTTAAGAGATATTCATGACCTCACAATTTAATTTAGTTTATTTCTTGGAAAGAAAAGAGAAGTTAGCCTTTATGTTAAAGAAGACATTGTAAATACTGTGGTGCTGAGATTTTTGTATATTTTTTTTAGAGTTTAAAACATTGTTTCAAAAAGATAGCCCAACTGATAGGTTTTAAAAATAATCTTAAGTAATCTTAAAAGGAATTGTTTCACTGTACCTTATTTTTTTAATGAGTAGCACAATACAGAGATTTCTTTCACAGTATTTTAAGCAAACTCACAAGAAAAGCATAGCTCTTGTGCTTTTTGAGACTTGCAACGTGCTATGGGTAACAGTACCTGTTTGTATTCCTCAGAAGGATAAGAAGCTGCTGTACATGTGCATTGTTTTTTATCTTTAACTCATTGCAGCAGTTGTCCATGAAGCCTAGGTATGGCTCAGCCTGATGTGTAAACTTTGTTGTAGTAGGAACTTTGGTCCTTACAACTCTTAAAAGCAGAAACCAGCTGTTAAGAGAACCCAAGCTGTCACAGGAAGGCAGGTAAATTATTTAAGGAACATCTGAGTGACAAAACCAGACGTGTCTTACTGTCTTTGAGTTCAGTAAGAACAATTTTTAAAATAGATCAGGCAAATTTATTTTGATGTGTCTGTATTGTAGCTCCTATTTATATCATCCTTTGGAGGATTCTTTGACGTACAATCATGTAGTGTTTGAAATCTGATCAACTCCCAACACTACATGAGAGATGTGTTTTATGGTGCCAGCCCAGTGTGCTTTCTGACTTAATGTGGTTTGATTGCAAATGTGTACAGGCTTTGAGTGATTTTAGGAGATTTCAGAAATGGTGACCCAACCTTGCATGTTGGGGACAGAGGTACAAAGGGGCTTCTGCTCATGACTGTGCTTGGGGATGCCCTTGGCAGCACACTCTGGTCTCTAACCAGGCTGTCACTCTGCTCTGTGTTGGTGGCAGTTTCTGCTGACTTCAGCTCCATTAAAGATAAGAATTTCTGTTTTCTTAACCTTTACAGTGGATCTAGTCCTGCCACTTTTGCTAGTAGCCAAACTCACTTGAGATTAGAAGCATAACCATAGCAGTAACTTTCCAAGACCTGTCTTGCAACTTTTTCTGTTTGATCCCTACGAAAAGTTATTTTATGGTTATTCCTATGAAGTTCTTGGATGCTATGTTCTTTCTCTAGAAATTTTATAGGAGACTTTTGGGGAAAAAAACAGTTTGGTTTTTTGCTTTTTCGGTTTCATTTGCCTGAAATTAAATGGTTGTTCCCCAGTAGTATCCTCTGACTTGGGACTTGTTATTTTTGAACCATCACCCTTTTTGATAAATTCCTTTTCTTTAGGCATCTTGTTTAACTCCTTAACTAGGGGGGGAAGGATTTTGTTCATGAATATTTAATTAAGAAAACTAGATTCAAGGAAAGTGGTTTCATTAGGTTAGCAAAAATGCTAAAGGACTCTTTTGTGTTGAAGATTCTGGCATATAAAGCTGCTAAAGTAGTTCATTGAAGCCGAAACAAAAAATACGTAAGTTTGAAGTGGAAGAAATATGCCCCCTCTTTGATTTAAATGGAAATATGCTGTGCAGTCAGTACTGATATTAGTGACTCCCCAGCTGTTGATGTTAAAAATAATTTTCCCAATTTCTGTCATAAATATTTTAGTATTAAGTGCTGGGTTTTTTTAATCTCACTGAAATTATGAACGTTGAAAACATTTTGGGTACTCTGTAAGGTACCAAGTAATACTACAAATAAAAGGCATGTTCAAAGATTAAGTAAACTTTTAAACTTAACTGCTTCTAGGGAACAAAATTATTGTACAGAGATGTTACATGTTAGCCTTTCTAAATATGCAATCTGTTTTGATTTAAAGATCTTTCATGATTGGTATTTCCCTCTTAATCAAATTATACCTATTTTTCACATCTGTCATCTTTCACAATACTTAATTGTTTTGCTACAAACGAGCACTGAAAATGCATACTTAAAAAAAAAATAAAAAGGAGGCTGCCAGTATTATCATAGGATCATTTTCTGGGACTGCCCAAGACAATAATCCATTGCAGTGTGTTTTTCCAGGAGCCTTTATACTTTGAATAAGCTGGTTCACTTAGCTTCTAATGGAATTGTATTTTACCATTGCACTCCATGTACTACAAAATGTGAGTAGAATTTGGTAAATTAGGCTTTTAAAGCATGCTGTGGAAGAAAATCTACCTCTGTGTTTTGTTCAATGTGTGGTTGTTGCTCTGACCTAGCCCGAGTTCCCTTTCTGTAGGTATTTGCAGAAGTGAGGTATTGAGACAAAAGGTGGGCAGATTCCTGCTGGTTTTGAAGAGTTCTTGCCCACTTGCCCTTCCTCTCATTCCTTCAGTAGCCTCAGTGACTCCTCCAAGTAGCATAAGAGCACTAAGAATAGACTATGGAGGGTTGTGCAGTTTACAACCCTTCACACCCGTAATGTCTTCTGAATCTGGGCTGATAACAAACTGAGAGAGAGTGGGAGAACTGGGGGATAGTGGAAGGAAAAACTGACAGTCATAAACTTCCTAAGCATGAAAGTGGGTTTTGTTTCAATCATAAAAACGTCTTCTCACAAGACTACTTCCATGAGAGATGTAGGAACACTGTAACTGAAGTTAAGTTTTGACAAGAATCAACTACCATTAAGGTCCTGTTGCTTTTTCTTGCTCAGAGATGGCTGCTGTGCTGGTTTCGTAGTGTCATTGGAACAGGCATGCTGAAGCTATCTTGGATGTTGGGGTTAAGGGGAATAAAAAGCTCTTCATGTGATGTTCTTGAAGGTAGTTTGGGTGGGTTTTTTTCTTCTTGTCTTCTCTGGTTGGTAAGGAAAAACAGAACATGAGAAAATAACTTTCTCAGTGGCACACAAAAGCGGTGGCCATATAAAACATGGGTGGGTAAGTGACAACCTGTGAAAATTCAGCTTAATTTTGAGTTTGTTGCAACTTTGTTTTCTGTTCTGAAGACTTTTGCAGTCAATTCTTTGTTATTTTACCTTTAAATCATCATTTTAAAAGATTTTGTCACCTTAAATTAGAGCAGTTTCAGTTAATGTTATGTTTTTCTGGAGTTTAAAAAGGTCATAAAAAAAAGTTGGGGATAGAAGCTATCTGGCTTTTACATGTTAAATGCATTTTTCCAATTGTAAAATCAGGCATGTGTATGTGTGAGTGTTTCAGATACGGCAAACTCTTATCTGTACCTTCCAAGAAGGTGTTTGATGATGTTAGATT
This sequence comes from Monarcha castaneiventris obscurior, assembly GCA_026261815.1. Lineage (NCBI taxonomy): Eukaryota > Metazoa > Chordata > Aves > Passeriformes > Monarchidae > Monarcha > Monarcha castaneiventris. The sequence continues at coordinate 9,331,762 of JAMPIT010000712.1, read as the reverse complement.
TCAGTGGATTTAGAGCTTTATCTGGGGATTTTGAACCCTAATGGCTACTCTTTTTAAAACAGAAATATCTGTTTGATTTTTGTTGTCCGTAACTATTTGGTGAAGTATTTTACAGATTTATTTCCAGATGCCCACATAAGACTTGTTTCAAACAGTGAACTGAAACCTGACTTGCCTTTTATAGAGTAGAGAGTTTAGTCAGCTCTGTTTTTTAAGGAGTCAAGTAATTGCAAAATTTGTAAAGCTAAGATTAGGCAAGAATGCAATAAAGAAGTTTTTTTGCTAGACCATTTTGACCCTTAGAATAGATTAAAGTAGAAATTTGAAGGTAGAGGTGTGGCATGACTGTGAATTTGGTCTGAGCATAGTAACTCAATGGTGGATCCACCAGGTGCCTTGAATATGATAATTACATTTTTTTCATAGACAGGAGCCCATGGTTTTCTCGTGGTAAGTGCAGTGATACTGCTGGTGGGGACCCCACCCCATAGTGCACCATGAGGTGCAGTGCATCGGGCTTAGACCAATGCAAGTTCTGAGTTTTCTTGGCTGTGCATGTGAAAAAGAGCACTGGGAAGTTTGGTGAGGCAGTGGGTTTTGTTGGCATTGTCTGCCATTATCCAAATAGCTCTTAAATTACAGACTGGAACCCGAGAGAAGTGGGTACATGATGGGCACAGAACACCATGCCACTGAAAACTGAAACACATTAAATACAGCAGCTTGGCAGAGCAAGCAGGATGAAGTTCTCAGTTTCTTTCATTTCCTGGAAATTTAGTATGCTCTATTACATAGTGCCTCCTTTAAGAGTTACAGTGCAAATTACACACAGATTTTTATACCACTACTAAATATTGAGAAAAAAATTCTAAAGATATTTGGCACTGAGCCCCAAAATACTTTCTTCAAGCAATCTCTTCCAAATGGAAGCAAAATGTGTGCTGCAGACTCATTCTGTACTTCCGATGCTGCCTCTGCAGCATGCCCAGGTTAGCAGCTGCTTACATGGACGTGCTTGATCTTCCCCCATGAATGATAGGAGAGGTCACTGGTTAAGAAGCTGCTACTAATGACAGCTGTGGTATCTTCACTATATTAGTGGCAAAACATGATTAGTGATATTATTACTGGGTTCTGTAGCATTGAGATGTGAAACAACACCCCAGAGAGAGTGTGACGTGCCAACAGGTGCATGTTTCATCTTAGAAACATGACTAGTTTAAGGTTGTTGACCCTTCCATTAGTGTTTTCATTTCCACAGAAATTTAAAATTTGGTTATAAGCATGGTGCTAAATGCCTTGTGAGGCATAAATCACATTCACATCCCAAATCACAGATTTATGTTCTGAAGTGACTTGTTACACAGATAAAAACTGTTTTCTGGCCACAGTGCTGTAATTGTTAACCATTCATTTACAAATATTATAGGTAACAAGTATGGAAAATGAAAAAGATAGACTCTCACTTGGTATCTTTTTCCTTTTTTTTTTTAATAAATGTCTATTTTAATTTGGGTTAGGTTTCATATATGTGTGTCTTGAAATTCTGTATCCCTTAAACACTGAGACATTCATTAGCAGTGATAATAAGCTAGAAAAAGAAGGATGTGTATTATCAGCATATTGAAAGAACCACAATTTGGAATGCTTCATTGTCTGTTTTAAGAGTTCCATATATGCACCAAAGAGAATTGAAAAATGATAGAACCCCACAGATCTTCATTTGCCAGTGCTCTTGGCTTTGTGAAGCAATTCCAGCAGATGGTGTGGGGCAACTGTTGAATAAGAAAATAAAAAGCAGTTCAGAAGGAATTCTGGAGGGAGTTCTCTCTGGAGAAAAGAAACCCTGTTGCATATTTAGGTGATCTTCCCATTAGTTATGCAGGAGTAGCTTGATTTACTGAAAGTCTGATTTCAGTGTGCTGTCTAAAGAAAATGTCATCTTTTTCTGGGATTGCCATGCAGCAAAGGAGATGCCTTTCTGCATGCATGTGCGGTGACACACACTGATAAGTAATCTTCTACAGATGGACTCTGTCAAGGCTGTGAGGTTTTGGGTTTTTTTAATAGATGTACTTTTTAATTACAAATCCTTTAATTACAAATTACATTTTAAAAAATCACTAGAGGAGTTATTTTTGCAGACTGTTCTAGAGGAAAAAAGTTCAGAGTGCTAGAAAGGAATTCAGAAGTCACTGAGTTGAGACCATGCTTTGGGGTTTTTTTAAAGTTGCATTCCTAAATACAATTTGGTAATTCAAATGATTAATGGATATACCTTTAAGATTTTTCACTGTAGTGGGTTAAAAGCAACTGCAGTTTTCAAATTTTCACGTGATTAAAATGTGAAAAAGTGAGAAGCTAATTTGGACAAAGTCCCCAAACTATTGATTATTGTAAGTCATGCAATTTATTTATTTGTACTATGGTTCTGATATTAATACTATTTTGGTGACTTGACATGCACAAAGAGATGCCTTGTTTAGTAATAAACATGAACAAAGGTGATGTGGTAAGGCATGAAGATCAAGTTTCCAGGTGGTTAATTTTAGCTGCTTTTAGTGCAGTTGATGTCAAGGTCATCTTGATTTCTTTAAGACCTAGTAGACTGCCAAGAACTTATGCTCTCAAGGCAAACAGTACTTGCTCTGAGCATCATCCTGCAGGTGTGTAAGGCTGCCAGTAGGAGTGAAAGAATCACTCAGGGCATTGCAGATGTAAACCTTAGCTTTCTGTTCTTAGACTCATTAGGGTCATAATTTAGCTCTTAGTCGTAGCTAAGCTAAGTGATCAGTAGATCCACAAGTGAAAAACGTTATTTCAATAAAGTGCCTTGTATAATTCAATCACAAATGTGTGACTTGTTAAAATTTCAGAGAAAAGCATTGTCAGTTCTCAGAATATATCAAGAATGGGTTTGACTAAGGAGAGATACTTAGTCTGAAAGGGTTTGTGCACACACAGAATTGAATGCAATGCCTACTCTATTGTGAATTGCCATACCTGCTGTAGGAAAGGTGTTCTTACAGTGGAAGCCATGTTTTACTATTGGAACAGATAAGGCAGGATTTGGGAGGGTTTCTAGGAGGTAGAAGTAGTTTCAGTGTTAAACTCGCCTTCTCCTTGGGGCTTCCTTTGTAGTGATACACAGAGGATGTGAAGGAATTATTTGTTGTTGTGGAGAAAATGAAAATGGGTTTAGGCTTTAGAGGAGAAAAACCTGCTGTCTGTAAGTGTTGAGGATGGTGGTTTGTCCTTGCTGGGGGGAGGACTGTTATGCCAGTGAAGGTCTTCAAATGCATGTCCTGTGCAACCACAACAAAGTGTTGGAGAAAATGCCTTCCTCTGAAAAGCCTCCTCAGCTGAGTGCTGCTATTGGAAAGATGCTGTCATGATTCTGCTTCTTGATATTGCCTGGTAACTTGACTGCTTTTACATTAGTTTAACTAGGAAATCATTCAGATATGTGTAGGGTACCTTCTACTCCTGTGAGACAGCATGTCAAATTCCCTTGAATAGTGCCAGAAAGACGCTCCCCTGGCTGTGAGTCAGGGCATGTGTGGGGAATTCTACAGCTGTTGTCTGATCTGTTCCCTGAGTATTTTTCCGGGCTAGCTCTGCGGTGTGAGCACCACCAGGGCCCGTACCTGCTGCTGCTAATGGCTTTTGCAGGCAGCAGCAGCAGTGTGAATTTGAGGTGATTCCTGCCAATTTCCCTGCTGCCCACAGGACTGCGTGGAGCAGCAGGGAACTGACAGGAGGCTTGTTCGCTGCACTCGGCTGCTGCTTGGCAAAGCCATTAGCAGCAGCAGATACCCTGGAGCTCCCTCTGTGGAGATTCAAGACAACATTGCATTGCTTTGCATTCACTCACATTTGGATGATTATCTTTGCAATTGTGAGAAGTACAAACCTATTTTTCCAAATAAAATCATGAGTTTTTAAATACGTAGTGGCCTCAGGGTTTTCCTTTCCACCTTCTCCTATATATTTGTCAGTTAAAAATTTCTTTCTTATTCTAGATGGAATAGGTTTTTAAGCCATTGGTGAGAGGATATATTTCTTCAGGATGTTTATCTGCGTTCTATCTCACTGAGGGGGAGGGGTTTACCCTTTTTTTTGTAGATGCTGTGTAGCTTTTGAAATGGTTTTCAGTGTACATGATGATTTATAACTGTTCAATCATTTTATAGGTGTGCATATTTTTGAATCATGAAATTATTACCAGAATAAAAGACCTCTGCCAAATTAAATGGCTTTTGTTGCTAAGTACACACAGATCCTGTCCTCTGTAGTGCAAGTGTGTTTCACATTCTAATCTCAAAACACTTGTGTTTCTTTCCAGTTTTGGTTTTTGTGACAATGGTGACTTTCTTGATGAACGTTTCATTACAGATTTATTTAGCTCAGAATGGCTGGCTGGTGCCTTCCTGCATCTTCATGAATGTCATTTCCATATGGTTTGAAATGTCATAGCAAAATTAAAAAAAAACAACATGGTCTGGGATTTCTAACAAATAGCTTAATGTTTGTGCAGTGCAGGAGACAGAACTCGGAAGGGATAGTACAGAGCAAGACGCAGAGGGTCAGCCTGAGGAATTATAACATAGAGGAGCCTCGTCCAGCATACTCACAGTCCTACAGTAAGAGTGTAGTAAATGTTGTTGAATAAACTGGGAAGCAGCTTTGAGCTCTGAGAAAATATAGCAAAGAAACTTTGTTTTAAAGGAATAAAATATCTAGGAAGAGCCTGTAAAAGGATTCACGAAAAAGCTACCACTTCTGTATTGCCTACTTAATTATTAAGCTTTTTTTTTTTGTTTGTTTGTTTCTTAATGGCCCAGGAATGTTCAAGAACAGACCAATATAACAGTACTGGATTTGGTAGCATTTGGCTTAGAGCTGAAATCATACCAAGGGTACATTAGGAATATTTTTGTTTGTTTAGCTGATCTCAAAATGCAAAATAGTAGATTATTTACCATTTTTACTAAGATACGAAATAATAACCCTAAATAATCCCTATAATTTATGGTTACTGTAAGCATAATGTAGAAACATCTTGGCTAGAGTTCTCAAAAGTAAAATTAAAATGTAGTAATTGTCCATGTGATGCTGCCACATATTTACAGAAATATCCTTGAATCTAAGTGGTATTGTTAAGAAAATAATCCATTTAAAGTATTGGTACCACTAGCATTTCCACTGGACAAGGAACTTAATTTTGAAATCAATCTTAAATACAAGTGAAATTCTTTTAGAGCAATGACTAATTTTAACAATCTCAAAATCCTTGCCATATTTTACATTTTCTATGGAAAAACATGTATCTTGCAAAATAAAGATATAGGTATATATTGAGCAAAACAGAAATCAAGTCCTGATCTTTCTTCATTCTTCTTGAGTGGGCTTTTGAGAATCAAGGGTATTGCTAGGATGAAGCTATGCTGTCAAAAGCTTCTTGTTTTTGTTTGGTGGTTTGGTTTTTTTTAATAACCTTGCAAAAACCCCAATCTTCTTCTTGGTTTTATTTGATATGTTCACAGTACGTATTTTAAAACTTGTCTGATTTGTTTAAAATAGCACTTTAACCCAACCTGGGAAAGAAGAGGCGCTTACCAGAGAGCCGTGTCCCGAGGAGGTCTCACCGCAGGGTCCCGCAGGTCTGGGCAGGGGCAGATGGATAAAACCGAGGAGTTCTTCCATTTTCTGTAGGAAGCAGGGAAGCCTGTCAGCAAATGATTATAGTCACTGTTGCCATCTTATAGTAATGAAGTAAATGCAAGAAAAAGAATATATTTTTTTTAAATCAAAAAAGTATATTGGAGAGCAAAATCGGTTCGTGAGGCCACAGGCTCGGCTTCGTCCGCTGTCCCCCCGCGCCCTCCCCCGGGGCCGGAGCCGCAGGGTTGCAGCGCAGCGAGGTCCAGCACGGAGCAGCGCCCGGTTCCCACGGCTTTCCACGGGAGCGAGCAGCCGCTGTGGGCGGCGCTGCGGGCGGGGAGCGGGAAGGGTTAAAGCCGATCCCCGCGGGGGTTAAACGCGGAGCCTAATGGAATAATGACGGGTAGCACCATCTGCTGGCCTAGTTCCGCGGGGAGCGGGTCTAACCAGCGCTAATATTGGCGCTGATGCCTTTTGATGCTTTGTGCGTTTCTTTCCGCGCTTTGTTGGGATCCGGCGGTCCGCGCACGGCGGGGCCGGGCCGGGCCGGGGGCGGCGGGTGCGCGCCGGGCAGGGCGCGGGGATGCTGCTGAAGCGAACGAGCGCTCGGGGAGGGCTCTGCGCGGCCCGGCTGCCGCTCGCTAAATAGGCCATTTAGCAATCTTCTCCCCATGCTTTTCTCCTGAGCACTGCCGGGGGTGCTGGAAAAGCGGAGGGCAAGTCTTTGTCTGACGCCAAAAATGTCTTCAGTGAAGAGGCCAAGAGGAAGGGTAAGTGAGAGCCTGAATGAGTGGGAGGAGGAGGGGTTCTTTGGGCTAAAAGGCTAATGGGATTGAATAACCTTCCTTATTACTGGCTGCTGCTGCGGGAGCCGCATCGCCATCTTGAGCTGTTCCCGAGCTGGGTCCGGCTGTTTGTTCCAGCCCCGGGGCTTTAAGGTGGCATCGGGAGCGGCCCCGTCCCTGCCTCCCGCCCCCGCCGCCCATGAGGCACCTATAGAACATGTATCCCGGGAAGTGCGCGGGGTTTGGCCAGAAAATGTGCTTGGAAATTCCTGGTGGCTTTTCTTCCTGCTCTAGGCAGAGGCGCATTTACGGGTGAGAACGTAACATAACTGTTATCTGCTGGGGTTTTGTGTTTGAATAGGAAATTCTTTCCATTCCTCAAAGGGGGAGGGGAGGAAAGCAAAAACATGTCTTCTGGCTGGCTGCAGGAGAGGCTCATCAGCCCTGTAAACAATTCTGCGTCCATGAAATGGGCATTAAAAACCTGAAAATAAAAAAAACCAAGTTACGTCTTTTATCCAAGGCATGGAGTGTATACTGGTCTAAATAAAAGAAACACTGCTTTCTGATCCTTTTATGGCTACAGAGCTGTGTAATTTTAGTTTTGGTTTTATCTTTTGTCTGTTTTTTTATCTTGGTGTTGTTCGAGCATCTGTTCTGTTCATCACCGGGTTAGTTCTGTAGATCGTTTGTCTGCTTTAAGGTAACTGTAGTCCTGGTATCCTACCGAAGGCAAAACACTGATGCTGGTACCTTCAGGAGCTCCTTGCTTTTTCTTATTTTACTGAAGGTGTTGGAGGTGTGTGTCAAATGTATGGGAATGCTGCAGAGGTTAAGGATTGCTTTCTTTAATTACAGAGGCGGAGAAAAGGCTGAGAGAATTTCAGAAGGATATTTTTTACTGACTTTGAGTACTTGGATTGGTTGTTTAAAACCAACAATTGATGTAGTTATTTTGAAACCCACACCGTTCTGTGATATAAACTGAATTCCTCATTTTTTGCGTGCACATAAGTCCCTGGCAGTTACATTTTTTAAAAATGTACATCCGTATCAAAAATGTTTGTACTTTACATTTTTAAAATAAGGAAATTTAATTTACTTTTTGTTTCTTGCTACAGCCTCCTTCTTCCAAGAAGACTGATGGTTCAGGATCATATACTAAGTTGCAGAATACCCAGGTGAGGGCAATGTCTGAAAAGAAGCAGAAGAAAAAAACAGACTCGGAAAGTAAACAAGAGAAAGCAAATCGAATAATATCTGAAGCAATTGCAAAGGCAAAAGAGAGAGGAGAGAGAAACATTCCACGAGTAATGAGCCCTGAAAACTTCCCCAGTGTTTCAGCTGAAGGAAAAGAGGAAAAGAAGGGTAGAAAAGTTAAATCCAAACCAAAGGATAAGGAGAGCAAAAAGCCGAAAACTGGTTCCTCGTCCAAAATTAAAGAGAAAACAAAAATTGGGTAAGTAGATTAAAACATTTTCTGTCTTCTCTTCAGACTGTAAATCCTTGATTAAAATGGAAACTGCTTACTGATAATAAAATGTTCTCCACCACTGCCTACACAAAATTCTTCCTGATTAAGTCCATGTGTGGACTCTCTCATTCAGGAACAAGAATGCTCTGTTTTCTCTTCAGATAAAATTGCTGTAGGAGTGTCCTTTTGAAAGGAATTATTTTAAATTCATGTTCTAAAATATTCTGTGCTCACTTTGAAGCATAGACCCAAGTACCTTTTATCTAGTGTTGTAATCAATTTTGACTCCAAACTAAGTTTTCTCTGTATTATAAATGCTGTCTTTTTCAATTTTGGCATGTGGCTTCAATACAGTGTGCTTGATGAACTGCACGGGGAGAAATTGGAAGTTTAATGAACTTGTAAGCAAGAGAATATTCTTACAGATATCATCTGCATCAAAAGTAAAGCACATACTGGAAAAGTTAAATTCTAAGACCTTTGTAGTCTTCGGTCATATAAGTTTAATCTGCCCTCTTAAAATTTTTGCAGACTCAGCTGGGTCAAGCTGGGTGGATACCTTGGGGTGAGGAGCTTTCAGAAGGCTTTAGGTGTTAAAATGCTCCAGGGGCTTCAGGAGCTGGCTCATCTTGGAACTCCAGAGTTAACCTACGTGTCCTGTTTACTCTTAGAGGAAAGTGTGTGATTTCCAGTGTTAATTAAGTACGTCAGTCAGAACTTGAAATGGAAATCTTAGCTACAGTCTGATTTTTATTTTTTTTAAAATCTATGCTCTTTTTGCGGTAGCAGAAATATTAACTGGCATATCTCTGAAATTTAAATGTCTCATATACATATGTATATTTTCATGTATGGAGCAGAAATGAATGTTCTTTTAATTGGCCTATTTCTCTGCATTTTCTTTTTTTTCTTCTAGAGATTAGTGCTTTTCTTACATGTTTGAAGTAAACAATTTTGAGTAGTTATCCTGTAGTATGAAGGTTACTGTTCTATATTCAACTTCATTCTTAACATGAACTTTTATGGTGTTAATTTCTTTCTTACTGTTTATGGGTTGGCATATGGTGCTGCTTGTAAGTGCATTGAGTAGTGCTTCCTTTTCTTTTTTTTCTCCATCTAGTTTAAGGTGGGACTTTGGATGTGTACTTCCAAAGTTGATTTCACTTTCATGTTTCTGAATTCACTCATGTTCTATAACAAACATTTTGTGGGTCTACCTAATCAGAAGACTTACACAGTGTTGTTTAGGTAGTGTCAGTTTCATGAAGCTTTGTGGTTTGTCCTTAGTGTGCTTTTCTTTTGGATAATTGACAAAACCTGCCAAAAGATCATCCTTATGATATACTACATAGTTGCCATAATATTTTTACTGTTTTTGAATGAACAAAAAAAAAAAAAGATAGAGAAGTAAGCTGTTACCTACAATGTATGATTCTGCACTCAATTTTGTCTTGGTGAAATGCTTTGCTGTGCACACTTAGGATCGGTTTTCAGGATTTCATCAGACGGCGTCAGTTGAGAATGAGACATTTCTCAAACTGTGTTTTTAACCATGGTGTTTGATGCAAAGTGCATGCAAGCTGCTAGAGGAGCTCCCATTTAATTATGGTCAATGTTTCATAATTTTGCATTGAGCTGTGAGGGTTTGCCTCCCCATTATTTACCAGTTTAATCAGCTAATGCCCCAGTAGCACTCTGCTAACATAATCATGCTGCCAGGAATTGCTTTAATTACGTGGGATACATACCTAAAGATGCAGCAGTCAGGTCCTGGTAAGGAGCTGTGAAGAGTCTTCTAGAACCACATATTAGAGATTTCTGTTCATATTCACAGAGTTCTGTTTCATTTAGATGGACAGCAGCAAATCAAGTGCTTTGAGACATCCAGATACTTCATTTTTGTATCCAAACAGATTCATGTGTTGTGTTGAATTAGCACTATTGTATATTATTGGTATAAATACATAAAATAATAACTATTTAGCAAAGAATATACCAGTGATTTTGCAGAGCAGTAATTGCAATAAGGCCTTGATTTTTTAAAAAGAATAATCTTACCAAACTGCTTTCTCTATGCAAATGTAACTGCTGATATTATAACAGAATAATTGCTATAGGATCACTATACTTGTTTTTTCAACCATGGTTAAAAAAATTGTCTGATTAATAACATTTGTTTTATTCAGAGAAAACCAGAATTAAATAATAAGGAGTTTAGAAGGCTAAACAGCTCTTAGAGAGTTTTCATCCTATGTTCGTTCTTAAGAAAATATTTCTTAATGAATCTAAGCACGTCCTTGGAATTTTTGTTAAGTCAAAATAGGATTGGGTCTTTAAGCATGTGGGTTGCTCCATTGATTTTCTCATTACCTTAAAATAAACTTTGACTGAATCTTGGGAGAAAATTTTACTATGCTAAAATAATACCTGTAAAAGACAAGTGCTTTATTGGGCAGGAAGGGGAAGGGAAGATCTCAGTTCAATGAAAATGGGTTTTTTCCTTGGAAAGAAATATTTTTGAAATCTGTTTAAAAGGGGATGAAAAACATTAGATTCTTTTTCATTCAATAATGAGAAAACTTTTATATTATAAATAAATATACATAATTGTATATATGGCATTCCTTACATTTAATCAGAAAAGAATACCTTAAGTCCCCTCATGTTTTAAAACGATAAGTAAACAATTTCCAAATTTCCAACTCTTAGAAGCTATTATGAACTAATTTTTTTTGCAAGCAGTATAGTCATGAGTGAAACCTTGGAGCCAGTACAGGTTTACAATACAAAAAAAAAAAAAATCAATATACCTTTTTAATAGTAGTGGAGAATTTGTTTGGGTGCATCTGCTGTTCCATTTTAGGAGTTCTACTGTGACATGTCCATCCCAGATGAATACATTTCTTTTCATTTAGGGTTTTCTATACCAAACTCATTTAACTTGCAGAAACTATTAAATCTGTTGATTCAGTTTGGATTTGGAGTGTCAGAGCAGTACGGGAGGTGGTGCAGAGTTGTGTGTGCTTGGGAAGATCTGAAGTCACTTGTATGTTTTGAGTGACTCCTGTTTCATTTTTGCAGGCCAGCACTATCTGAAACAATAACAAATATGTTAATTTCGCCTTTTTTTTGGGGGGGGGGGGGAATATTTGGAAAAGAGCTTTAATCTGGTCTTTCACATCTGTGCTTGCAGCAGGCACAGCCTGTTCAATACAAGCACAATTGTACCCTCTGTAGCCCAGCACACAAACAGCAAACTCTTATTTAGATTGTGATCATAGACTTTGACCTCTTCCAGGTCTTTTGTCTGTGTAGCCAGTTCTGTGTTGCTCTCGAGGAGGATTTTCAGAGTTACAGTTGAAATGCTGCTCCTGTAGAGCTGGAACACTTAATTGCTGAGCAGACCATGATAAAATTGCCTGGCAGTCATCCGTTAAAAAAAAAAAGTGTGTTTTTTATTGTAATACAGCACAGCTTTTACTGAAATTGAGTAGCCCTCATCTGGGATCAAGATGTTTTAACTACTGTGTCTGGATTTAGGGGGCAGGATGATTTTTCAAAAGTTTCTGTTCTTTGCTGCTCAAACACGATCAGTTTGTGTTTGATGACTTCATGTTAACTGTTTATATTTTCCTTAGTGGTCCTCTGCATGTACAGGAAAAAATTATAGCATGATTCATTGCGATTTATCATTGCTACTTAAAAATTGCTAGCAGTCACTTTCTAGGCAGGCTGTAGTTTCTTTCTAAAGGTAAGGGTTAAGGTTTTATTTCTCAGAGCTGTGAAGTCAGAGAAATAATGCTTATTAATTGTAGCCTAGTCTACTAGAACTAGATTCAGCAGTTAGTAAAGTTTCTGTGCTATAAGTATTGGTGAAGATAAATGACTGAATTATATTATTACTAGGAACATTATAAGGCTATGACAAATTATTAGAAGAACGTATGTATAATATATTTAGTATTACCAAATTAAGTTAACCAGTTTGCTTTATGCATTGGTTACTGACTAAGTTAGTTCTTCAAAATTTGCTTTACAATTTCTCTGCAGACTGCAGAACCACTTTCCATATCCTGGCTATTTACCAAGGTGTGTTGACATTTAGGAATTTATTTAAACCCTTTTATATTTTTGCATAGAACTTTTTTCCATTTATAAGCTTTTTCTAATTGATTCTACTTTTTCTATCTAAGGTGATACCTATTTAAGCTAAAAAGTCTACTTCTTACCACTTGATGTGAAGAATTATGAATTTGTGAACATTCTCTTGTTCAAAAAAGTAGATTGGCATTTAGGTTTTATAGCTCTCAACGTATTCCCACCTACTCAAACATAAAATTAAATATCACAGCCCTGATGAAAAGCAACAGCTCTGCACTGATGATGTAAAGGACAATATCAGTTGAATACATTTAGGTAATTTTTTTTCTTAATCACTGCATAATTTAAATAAATAAATCCCTCAAATTCTAAGAACTCAGTTTACAAATGTTTGAATCAGAGTGGTCGTGCTTCAATTCAAAACTGCTACCAGAAATGGCTGTATTATTTCTTGTGCTAAAAGAGCAATGGTGGATTTTGTTCATTAATCTTTGAATTATGTAGCAGTGGATCCAGCAAGTGGGATGTGATCCTGTGCACTACTCAAATGAGTAACTGTCCTTGTTGCCTTGAACCTTGAAGTAGGTCTCACAAATGCTGTTCACAAGCAGTTTTAGGACCTAAGACCCTGACAGATAATGTTTGCATGTTGATCTGTTACGTTAAGGTAGTTTGAAACCCTTACAAACTCAGGTAGCAACTCAGCCAACATGGGGAGGGGGCTGGGGAGGAGGTGGTTCACCTCTAACACTGGTGCTGTATTAAGTGTAAATACCTGCAACTTGTGGGATGCAGGTGCTGGCAGTTGTCTTTTGTTGTTTCATGCCACTGAGGCAAATGCTGGTGACCAGGTCTGTGGTCAGAAAGAAGGGGTGCTCACTGAATCTCTGAATTCTGTTAGGTCATTTAAGGTCATTAACTTGTGTCATGATTAAAATGGCACATAAATTCAAGATTGGATCATCCTTCTGGGATGTCATTGCATGCTCTGAGCTGTGACTGTGGTGAAGTTTTCTCTGCTCCCAGATTGTATGCTCCCAGTTTTGATGCATAAGCTGGGTCTAAGTGGCATCATCTAATGTTTCTACTGTAGACGGTATGAGTACAAAGTAGTGTGGTCTTAGCAAATAAATTTAAAATAAAAAACGCTTGTTATTTTGCATTATTGTTTCAGTATTATATGAGCTTGAAATGCCTGGTAGTTCTGAAAAGAATATTAGGAGTGTTTAAAAATCTGTTCACAGTCCAGAAGTTATTAATTTGAAATACAACTGTAGAAGGAGACAGTGGCTAATATTACTGTATTAGTATTATTTGTTAAACATATGCTGAAAGGATAAGAGAAACTGGTTTTATACCAGCAAATTAAGCCTCATTCAAGAGGATACAGTATCTTGTCAAAGAAACTTCTACTTTATATTTTTAGCTAAGTTTCTAGTGATAAAGAATTGCTAATACTGTTGATAACATAGGAGTTTTATTGTTAGTAATTTAACAAAGCGCTTTGGCTACAAATGATAGTATCTGAGAGGTGGCTTTGGACACTAATAATTAGTTACTTGGTGTTTCCTGTTTTGGGAAAATTGAAGTAAAATGATATATTAAAGGCATGCAGTGAAGGCCAACTGTACTTCCTATTCCTGACATGCCTATTGCATCTCTGCTGCCTTTTTCTTTCTATCCTCTTTAATATTTCCTTTTTCACTATTTGGAAGGCATTGAAAAGTGTTTATCGCTTTAAAGCTGTTCGGAGTACTGACAGTGTTTCCATCATGTTCTCAGCTATCAAACAGAAGGGGAATGAAGCACATTCTTACTGGTTTTCATTTATAAGAAAGAAGTTGCAATGCTCCTCCGATAGTGGTTCATGGTAAACCATGGTGGGAGTCTTATGCTGAGGATCAGAAGTAATATTGGCTCATGAGAAATCTTTTTAAACTTCTTTTGTGGTGTAAGTTTCTCAACATCTTCAATTTGTAGTTATAGAAGAAGAAAATATGTATTGAAGAAATCTACAATGTCTTATTGTTGAAATATTTCTAGATGTTATGTAATAAGATAAATCTAAATTTAAAAAGGCAAGAGAGTGTGAAATTGGAGTGGAGTCTGGTGATATTATTTTTTCCATGTCTACAGTGTGCTGTTAACTTTTCATAGAAACAGAATAGATAGTTTCTGTTCAGAACAGTTTGTTTCAGGGTGGAAAAAGGGATTTTAGCCAAGGATCTTTATGCTTTCATGCAGAAATTTATAAACTGGCAGGAGAACTTGTTCGCTCAATGAAAATTTTTCACAGAATTGATCCAGTTTACAAGCTTCTGAAAATCATTGTTTTCACATAGCAGATTTTTTTAGAAGTTTTTGGCCCAAATATGAGCAGATTGCATTTTTACTGATAGAAATGTATGACTTTAGCACCATACTGTTATTCATCAACTTCTGATAGCAAGGAGCATTGTGATTCTGGGCACTGGATCAGAAAGAAATGAAACTGCATTTATTCCTCTCACTGGCACCATATCTATATAGAGGAGAAAACATTCTGATCTGTAGCATGTAGAGATGTTCAGAAAATTTCAGGGAGATGCTTGTGAATTACTGGGCATAGGGAATGCAAGCTCCAAGCAAGACACAAGAGCTGACAGAAATGGAATATTGTGTGTGGGACTGCAGAGGCAAAGCAAAAGGTGAACCCAAGGAGGCACTGAAACTAAGAAAAGGAGAGGAAACAATATGCAAGGAAAGATGCAGCTGGAGCAGTCTAATCACAAAATATCCCCTTGTTCTAAGACAGAAGGTCCTTAAAATCCTCGTCTATTCAATGGATACCACTGCAACCCAGAGTAAACCCCATATCCCTTAACATTGTGCTTCTTGAATACTAAAGGACTGTTGAGCCTAAAATGGTAAACAGCAGTGCATGAAGTGAGAATAGGTTGTGCTTGCACAGATCCAATTACTTAACACAGCAACATGCATTTATGGATTGTTTTAATCTACCATTTCACAAAAGAGGATCAAAATTTGGAATAGATTGCCCAGGTACCTTCCAGCTGTCAGCCTTGGAGGTAAGTAGAACTTAACTGGGCTGAGCAACATGAAAGAGCTCTGAAGCTGGCTTTGAGTAGGGACCACAGATCCTGCAGAGACCCCTTCCAGCTTGGCTTACATCTTAATGCTTACTTGATTAAAGAACTTTCAGTTATCCTTTTTCTTTGAAAGAATTTAAGAGCAGGGAAAACATGTATTGATAATTCTACCATTTTTCCAAACTCAGGAGATGCAAACGAGGAACCTGGTGGGATGGATGGTGTTTCATGAATGATCTTACAGGAAATTCTCACTCATAAGTTTACCAGGTTTCCCTTTAAATCCATGTTAAGTTTTAGCATCCAGAATTCCATTTAACAACAATTTCAGAAGGTCAATCACAGTGTGCCTCATCTGCATCATTTTGGAATATATTAGCTGATTTGACATATTAGTGACAAGTGCTAATGTAACACTTAAATTTTATGAAACAAAGTGAGATAAAAATGGAAAAAGTGATTATCCAAGTCCATAACTAGAAAGTGTCATATTGGACAAATACCCAAGAATACAAGTCTTAAAATAAAAACCAATGACAAAGATGATTTCTAATCAGAGCTGTAAAAGTGAGGGGAAAAAAACTGCTCAAAGTAACCTTGAAGTCAGTAGGGAAACCAGTGTGTTCATTGCTGAAATTATTTCCTGTGATTATGAAACATGTTTTGTAAGTAATAATTAAACTGAGAGCACCTAATGAAAAGCCAAGGACCAGAATTTACTTGTGAACAAGCAGCTCTGTGATTATGCTGACTACAGCTTCATTTCAACCTACATCCATCAGTGCTGTTCACTTTGTGCTAGAAGTAAAAAAAATATGGGAGTGGAAAATCTTTGGTGGTTTTGGGGTTTTTTAGCCTTTCCACTGAACATACATAGCAATTAAATACTGAAAAGCAATGAAAATGTTCATTGCTTCTGAAGATATACTTGGAATCTTTTGTAAGCCATGTTGTTTAAACTTTCCATAGTGTTTTGGTAATTTAAGATGCTTATTTTCTATGTGAACTGTTAGTCTGGACATAGTAAATACATGTGTATTCTCTTATTTGAACACTTGCAAAGAGAAGTAAATGAGTTGTGTTTCAGCCATTACATTCTCACCTGTTGTATCCTCATCAGGTGACTAATATATTTGATGTTATTTTGCTGTAAAATAACTTGTATTGTTTGTATGGAGACTAAAATCTTGTGCTTTATTTGTTTGTAACATGGCAGAAGCAACTTGTATGCTGGAACACTTTTCTCGTTTTCTGTTACAGATCTGATAAGAGACTATATGAAATATATATTTTAGGACAGCTCTCTATCTGTGTTTTTCTTATACAGTTTGTCATTCTACAATTAGGCCACTGTAAACATATTTAAAGAAGTGTATTTGGCACATGTCAAATATGAAAAAATATTTTTACACCCTTTAGTTAGAAACAAATCTGATGAATTGGTGTGATTTACAGTGTAATCTTTAAATCCAAACAAAGAAATAATTGGTGCTTTTTCATTAAAGTTTAACTAATGTATTTAGCACAGTGGTGGTTCTTAACACTGATAGGTTCTTAGATTGCTTACAGATAAAACTACCAGATTTTGGATATAGCTTTGCTTTTTTTAAGGGCAAAAATAATTTGTTCAATTCTTTTATTTTTATTGTTGAATGACTTATTTAAGCATAAAAATTTTGCGTGTCAGACTGATTTGAATGATTTTTAGGTTGTTCTTCACAGCTGATCTTTTGAGTAAAAATAAGGGAAGACACATTTTACAATGGTAAATTGTTTATGATAAATCATTTAGTGTTGTCACCTGCAGATGGTATCTCTGCTAACTTTGTGTAGTTTACCATTGACAGTTGGTAAATGTTGGATTTTGTATTTCTGTTTTTCATGTAAAGATTTAAAATGTGTATGATAATTAGGAATTTGTGATAGCAAGGTAACTGTAGAGAAGCTCACTAGCACTAGTGAACAATAGTGTCTGCTGTAAGGTATTTGAGGCCTATTACTCATTTGTCAGACAGTGGTGCTATCTGAGTTTTATATTGAGAATATGGGAATTGCTAGTGATGTGATCCTGAAGTTACACACACTGGTGTACAGCGTTCACTCAGGTGCTGGGGTTTTGTTTCCAACAGAAAGCTGATCATCACACTGGGCAAAAAGCAGAAAAGGAAAAACGAATCTTCAGATGAATTGTCTGATGCTAAGCAGACTCCACAGAAGCCACTGAAAGATGAAGACTCACAGGTAAGTAGTCAGTATTCTTCCTTTATAAATTTGTGTGTGTTACTTCTACAGATCTTTCCCCTCTCTCCAGAAAGTTACACTTCTTTGACACAGTGACAGTCACTCTCACATGTCTGTGTATCTCATAGGTAGAACCTTTCATCATCAGCCACTCTCCTCAGTTGAAAATCAGAAAATACTACAGTGTAGAATCCCTTTTCCGTAATGGGACATCAGTGCCCTGCTTGTATCTGTTTAATTTCAGTACAGAAGCCCATAGGTTTGAGGCTGAAAGTACTTAACGCTGAGCTGGCAGTTAGACCTGATCCTTACTTTGGCTGAGTGTGAAAATGCAGAGATTGCCTAATAGAAGGGACATTTTTCAGTGAAACTGGCTCCTTGAGAACTTTTAAAAGGGTTTTTCAAGCTTTAATGTGTTTTTTTCTGAGCTCTGTTTCTGTAGAATCAGAAAAAACAAGATTTCTTGCAGTGTTGGATCTGAAGGCAGCAATGATCAATATGCTGATAGAGTCTAGTTGCTTATGGAATACTTCAGAAGTGCCAGATGAAGAATTGAAGTGGTCAAGTCATTCTCTTGAGGAATAGCTCTCTTGTAACTTACTTTCTGCATTTTTGTCATAGGTTGCCCAGGAATAACAGTAACATAGCTAATTATTTCTAAAACTTGTGCACAAAGGAGCATGAAGTGTTGATAAGAGATTATATTCTATTTATGTGTGTATTAGTAACAGAATTATAACTTCTTGCTTTAGGGCAATCTCCAGTAAAGTAAGGTTATGTGCTGGAAATGCACAGGTTTTTATCCTATGGCATTTTCATCCACAGAGGCAAAATCAGTATTCAAAATAAGGTGCTGTTGAGTAGAAATTAATTGCATTAGTTGATGATAGTTGTCAAAAAACAATTATGAGATACTGAATTGCCCTCTGGTGTTTCACAGATAATAATGCTGGAGGGGAAAAGGGATCGGAAGCCATTTCCCAGAATGACTTCTCATTAACTGAAGTGATAGCTCATCTTAGGTAAAGGTTACCTGGAAGGAACTGTAACTTCTCAGTAGTGTTCTGTTATCAGATAGATGTAAATTTATAGGCCAACAAATATTATATACAAAACTGAAGATCAGTTCTTTCCTGGGTGTATGGTGTAATCACCTGCTCATGGTATGAAGGGAAAAGAGGGTAGAGATGATAAGGGGTGGTGTGAGAGAGAAGTAACTTTTACTGCAGAATGTCCCGGCATTGCCCTGCTCTCTTTGAAGGAACTGGGGAGAAGCAGGAAAGACATAAATTGCTTTACTTCATTAATTCATTTTCTCTTTAGTTTTTGAACGTGTTCATGATTTTATTTTCAAAGAGCTGTTTCTAATTTCTGTTGCAAATAGCTGTTTTGAAGCTCTGGGGGGCAATTTTAGGCCTTTTTTCCCCCCTAATTTATTTGGCATGCTTAGTTTCACATTTAGTGTCTTCCTTAAATAGATAGATTTTTTTAAAATTTTTGTTTTTAATGTGTGGTTCTACTTTTTGTGTCTTAGAGCCATTTGTTTATGGCCATAGTTCTCAGCTCAAGGAAATACAAAAGGTTTTTTCCAAACAGCTCAGATTAGGTATTAATATGTTGAAGAACATATGTTGATGTTTTGCTAATCACTTCATACTTTAAGAAAAGACATAGTGAGAAGAATTGAAAATGGCAGTTACATAATTTTGCATTGCTCATATTACCTGGCTTTTTTTTTTTTTTAGTCCTACTTCTGTCAGCAAACTATTATTGATTTAACTGTAATGTGACATTAGTGTGTCTTTAAATTAGAAATTCCTTTTGGTGCTAACACCCAACCCCGCACGCACTTCATGGAAGAACAGTTAATCTACATAAATGTGCAAAGCTCATAAAGTGGTTTCATTTTTGCAGCTTCCCTAGAGGAATGGTCATGCCCGTTCTTTGCCTTGTACTGTATGCGTAGGTTCCTGCTCTGTAGTCGTGATGTAGTTAAAGTACAGCTACGGCTTTTACCAGAGACCAGCCAGACCAGGGGCTGAATTAACAGTCAGGAAGAAAAGTTCCTGTGCTGCAATCTCTCTGTTACTTAATATCTGCTCTGCAGAAGCCAGTGTGACCACAGGATTTTGGGTTTTGTCCTATTCACATTATTCTCCCAGCTGAGTACTGCAGTGTAATATAACATTGCAAATTGCAGTGGATTTTCCTGCACAAAAATACTGTCTGCTACGTAGCTCAATAGAACAAATTTTTGTGGAGATGGTTTTGTTTTGCTGTTTTTATTTTTGTGATGATCAGTTCTCTAAAGCAGATTACAGTGTTTTCAAATGTTAGCTGACTAGTTTGATACTGCTATTTTTATCCAGTCAATCCAATTTACAAATTAATCTTATGGTTAAATAGGCAGTGTCTCATATATTGGTACTGAGGGGTTGGAAGTGTTACGCAATATCCTAATAATCTTAAGTATTTGAAACTGTGAGCGGGAAGGAATTATTTTCTTTGACTGAACATTATTTCTTCAGCTGGAATTTGTTGTCCTCAGATTCTTGCAGAAACCAGAATGAAATGTTAGAAACTGCAAAGTAAGCTGGATAATGCTGTGAAACAAGCCTTGATTAAGGTGGAGGAGAAAATACAGACATTAATAATGGAACAGGCTTTACTAGCCATCATGTCAGACTTCATCAGCAATCTGACCAATATGATCTAGTGAAATCTTAATATTTTTTTACGTGGCACTGTTGTTTAGTAAAAGCACCTTAGCTTATTTTGTATCTTTCCTTCTGATTCTGGAGTTGGACGGTAACACTCTGCTGTTACACTGCATTAGGAAATCACTGTTGAAATACTGATGCTCGTGGGAGATCTGTTAAATATCAGCTTTGCTCCCATACCCTGAAAAGACTGTTTCATGTTTGCTTTTGAACCCTAAAAATAAAAGTAATGTATGCTTATATGAAAGAGAAAAGAACTATTTAATTAATTGAACATAAATGAATCACAGAGGTACCTTATTTCACGTTTTTTATCAAATGCTGGCCTTTGGTTTTAGGTACAGCTGAAATATTGCTTAGAGTGTCCCAGAACATGCAGGTCATGTTAGGGGAAATTTGGGGTAAAGCAGCTATCTCTTCTTTTTCCTGCATGGCAGAAGAGAAGATCAAATCGTCAAGTTAAAAGGAAAAAATACGCTGAAGAGGGAGAAGGGAAACAATCAGAAGAAGAAGCAGCTAAAGTTTCTGTAAAAATCAAAAAGAATTCTGCCCCTTTACCTGCTGAACAGCCTTTACAATTATTTGTGGTAAGTAGAAATTGGCGTGGTCTGTGGGAACTTTCTATTTTTCTCAAGTAGTTCAGTGAATAAAGCTCCTAATTTGGAATGCCTTATTATTTCTAAGCCACGGTTTAGTGTGACATTTTGCTAAGATCTTGAAAACTGGAAGAAATTTCTTACTATTTTTTTTTTGTGTTGCAAACTTTTGTTGACTTAATTGAAGTTAAGAGTAAGGATAAGACTAAGGATGGGTATATCTCAAGTAATTTTTTATATGGCACAGGTGTATGAAAAAGCTCTGTTCTAATGCTACCATGACTTAGAGAAGCATCAGATTATTTGGGGGATCTCTCTTTACTGAGATATTTAAAAGGGACACTCCTCCTCCCCCCACAACCTGTTCAGGTTTACACTTCACTGTTTAACTTGGTAGACTCAAACTTACTGTTGAGCCATTCGAGGTAAACGGAGAGGCAGGGAAGAAACAGGAAAAAAGTGTTTATGAGATGCTTGAAAGAGTGCCAGAAGTAGTGAGGGAAGGAGAACGATGGTATAATTGGGAACAAATCAGACAAGAGGGAAGGTAACTGACTGTTGCAAGCAACTTTCTCAGATGATCTCTTTATCTCTGGAACCACAGCCCCAGTTGTGGCAGAGCCATGTAATCCAATCTGTGTCTCATCTAAACCCTGCTGGAATTCTCAGCCACAGCCTTTCCTCTCTGATTCCACAGCATGTTTGTTACCTGTGTGCAGAGTAGATGTATCAGACTGAGTTTGTCACATGCTGGGTTTCTTTCCTTTTTTTTCACCTGCCTGTCAGAGTTCTCCAGTTGTGTATAACTAAATTCTGGGTATGTCCAGTGCATCAGTTTAACTCAGCAGGGCATTCACAGTGTCTGGAAAGCATCAGAATCCCCAGTGCTTACAGTCAGTGTGTTTGGCAGGTGAGCACTGCAGCTGATGCTGTGTGGAAGTGCCAGACTTGCTGTACTTCTGCGTGTAATCCTTTCTGGGCAGAGACCTGGATTTTAAATATTACTCCCAGCCTGTTAGGGAATGCTGCTGGTAGAGGTTAAAATTACCTTTATTGCTCATCTTCTGACAAGCCACTTGTGGTTGAAGGTTTTAAGCCTGAGAGAGAGGGCATTTACTGCAGTTTTATAATATTGTTTTCCTGTGTTTATAGGAGAATCCAAGTGAAGAAGATGCAGCAATTGTAGACAAAATCTTATCCTCCAGGGTAATAAAGAAAGAAGTAAGTGATTGTCATGGAATAAAATAGTTTACTTGAAAAAGGGGTTTACATCTATCATTTTACATTTCCCCTGAATTTCCTTTCCTAGGTATCTGCTGGGATGACAGTAGACACAGAAGAGTTTTTTGTAAAATACAAGAACTAGTAAGTATTGAAAAGCTGTTTCATTGGATGTGTTGACTGAACTGATAAGTATCATGTTTATATACTCAAGTTTTGTATTGTTTGAAGGTTATTTTGTCATCTGTTGAAATTTTTCTTTACCACTTCGAATTTCTAAGAATCTGCAATATATTGATAGTAATAATTCTAAAACTATCAGTGTTGTGAAATCAGCACTGTCCAATAAGCTGGCAGCCTTTATTTGCCAAAGAAGAGAATTTTTTAGAGAAGATATTTATTAAATTAGAATATACATTTATTAAATTCAGCAAGGACTACATGCCTGAGGTAAATTTTAATTTTGTGAATTTAAATCGGAGGTGTTATGTGAACCTAGATTAGATTTACAGTGTCATGCATTTAGTAGATGCCAATGTAGTAGTTGGTGTAACTGTTTCAAAAAGAAAGAAAAAACTTGTTGGAGAAGTGGTTTTACATCAAAAGCAGGAAATAAAGAGAAAAGACTGAAGAAAAAAAGGAATTTTCCCCTATTTTATTTTAAATTTCATACCTATTTTCCTGTCACTACTCAATTCTTGATGCTGAAAATCAAAACACTTTAAATTTTACATGTGTGAATAATTTAATCAGATTTTTTGCTAATAAATGTAATCTTTTTTTGAGACTCTGGTTCCACATGTTGTTGGAGAACGTTTACCTTGTGGTTTTTTTGAAAGGATAAAGTCTGTCTTTTCATCTGAGAATGAGTAATCCCCAGCTGTACTTTATTTCTAGCATATCTTTAGAAAGCTTAAAAAATGATGAAAATATACTAAAAAAGGAGGGTGAGGAAGAAATATGTGTGCTTCTGTAATGTAATGTCAGAAAGGCTCTCCTGGGGGGAGTTGGGTGCTGTAGGTGCTGGTGCTGATGGTTCCTCCTCGTGTGGCTCAGAGCTCTCTCCCAGCCCCAGGCAGTGACAGGTTCCTCTCTGCCACGGGCTCTGCTGCTCCTCACTGAGCTTTCCGTGGGCTGAGCTCTGTAACCCAGCAGTGCCTGTGGAGAGATGGGCACAGGAGGTACATGGGAAAATCAGATCCAGTCTATTAAGTAATTTATATCTCTGTGTGCTTTCTGATAGAGCTGTCCGATTTTAAACTTGACTTGTTTAAGCTCACTTGAAATAAGCTTGTTTTTCTTCTTAGGACTTATGAAAGAAATTTGTGAATCTATAGAGTTCTGTAGATTCCAGCTCCAAAACGCTGCCTTAACTTGATGCTGCAAGATGATTATTTGGAGGAATAAATCTTTGATCTTATGGTGGATTCTGTTATTTTAACTGTATATTAAAAATAGATAGTAAGCTTTTGCTCTCACCGATGTGTTAATGTCAATCTCTGTGATTTTAGCTCATATCTCCACTGTGAGTGGGCCACAGAACAACAGCTTTTAAAAGATAAAAGAATCCAGCAGAAAATAAAACGATTCAAAGTAAGGAAAGCACAAAGAGCTCACTTTTTTGCAGATGTGAGTATGAAATATAAATTAAATAAGCTTTTTTTTTCCCCCTTGTAAAATTGTGATTAGTAGTTTGCTTTTATATAAAAGAGCTGATTGTTATTAAGTAAAAATGAGCCATTGGTGTTGCTTGCAGCAGGGGGGTGGGTTATTTAATGTAATTTTAAGAGCAAGTCTTCTGGAATCACTGAACTAACCTGACTTCCACGGTTAGAAGTGGAATTGGTTGAATAACTACTTAGAAGTGGTGAGGAGGGAGGAATTACGTCAGTATGGCTAGTTGCTCTAGGACTTCCACAAGACAGCATTTCATCCCTGAATGAGTGGATCTAGTGTCAAATCCCTCTTCAGTGAGTGCTGCCAAAGAGAACCAAGAGGATGTGTGCAGGGGGCTGGTGTGGAATTTAAGGTCTGTGCAAAAGCCTCAATAATTTCAAGCTACCAAATTCATTTTGTGTATAATGAGACCAAGTCTTAGAAAATACCAACTATTTTTGCCTCTCTACTGATTTTAATAATCTTTCACTGCAGATGGAAGAGGAACCTTTTAATCCTGACTATGTTGAAGTAGACCGGGTATTAGAAGTGTCTCTTTGTGAAGATAAAGACACTGGTGAGGTAAATATGTCTTAAAGCAAGTCAGGAAGATACAATTGTCAAACACTACTTGGGGGTGTAATTTTATCAGATCTCACAGTAACACTTATATTGATTTTAAAACTTCACTAGTATTTTTGATGAGACATGACAATCTTGTCCTTTCCTGTGCTACCTGTGGATTTGAAAGAGAAATCAGCATTTAATAGCTTATATTTTTATTAGTATTAATAGGTCATAGTAGACAAAGCTTAGGTATTGAGTGACATAAATGTGAGGTTCTATAGTTGTCTTGTGGGTTCCATCAAAAGGCTGATCCCGTATACTGTCCTGTGTCTCTGATAGTGGCATGGGGTCACTGGTAATAAAAGCTTTAGTTAATCAGTGATTTGAAGTGCTTTGATAGCCACCAGTGAACCTTTCCCTCTGTATTTATCAAAACTCTTTTTTTAAATTTAAAGTACCTCTTCTGGAAAGCTATTACAGAACAAAAACAGTCTGAGATTAAAAAAAGAAAACAGAAAAGCAAGTCAAGCAATTAAATTGCTAAAATTCAGAAAGAGTCTGAGACAAGTGGAGATCAAAGACTGAGAAGAAAGTTGTTGATTAAGGATATTGGAATATCTATAATGCTTATTCTCCTTGTGTAGATAGCAGAATGAGCTGACTTTTACCCAGTGATTTCTACATTAATCTTCCTAAGGCAGGGTTGAGCGTTAAAATGACTTCTCATTTGTATGCAGCAGATTTGTCATTATTAAACTTCTAGAAAAAATGTGTTGTCGTAAGACTTTCCCCTCAGCTTCTGGAAGGATGACTCTTTATTTGGTTTTTAAATATTTATGTACTGAGTCTAAATAAAATAATCTGCTTTGGTTCCCTTTTTTTATATATGTTGTTCATCAAGCCTGTAAAGCTCTATCAAAGTTTTGTTGATAAGACCTTTGGTTTAGGAGCTCTAAAGCTCTTTGGTTTAGGCCCAGGTAGCCTGATTTGGAGAGTGGAGGAAATGTCCTGGGTAGCACTTCTGATAGTTCTGCCACCCTGCCCAATTTCCACAAATATAACAAATACTGTAATTTATCTTTCCTGAGACTAAACCAAGATCTACTTGTGGGTAAGTGGGATTGAAAAGTACTCACAGGTCTACGAAAAGTGGCAGAGTGTGAGGAACCAAGCATAAGTAGGTAGATAACAGGAATCTACGTTGAACATTTTAAAAATTGTCAGAAATATGTTTTTGATTTCAGCTCTTGTGTATGCAAGCTACTGTAATAGTAAGGCATATTAGCAGTCTGTATACTAAATTAAAAACTGATAACATTCAGAATTTTCTTCTGCAGCCTGTTATTTACTATTTAGTAAAATGGTGTTCGTTGCCATATGAAGACAGTACGTGGGAGCTGAAAGAAGATGTAGATCAAGCAAAAATAGAAGAATTTGAACAATTGCAAGCTTCCAGGCCTGACTCAAGGAGATTGGTAAAATTATACCTAATTTACTTGTCTGTCTTGGTAAATCTGACTTGGTTTTCCCAGCTTTAAACTCTTGTGTTAAAACATAAGGCTTATTGACATTCCGTGTAAGGAAAGCATCTGTGTGCCTTGTTACTTAGGAATAATAAAATACTCAGGTAGGCATAGATAAATATTCTTATCTTAGTTGTTATTCTAAAAAGATAAAAATTTTTGCTTAGGAAAAAACCTGAAGTGCTGTGACCTTTTGAACTTCCAACTGAGCAATGAGCTGTGCATTGAAACTGGCTATCACAGAATCTGAGCACCTTTAAAATGAGCAGAAACCAGGATGATGTACTAACACCCTTTTATAGAGAAGAGAGTTAAGTCTTGTGCTTCAGCACTGAAGATAGTTGGCAAATGAGATCTGTCAAGCAGATTCTGTAATTTCTTCCTGCTTTTATTTTTCTTCTTGTCGTTAAAGAGCTAGCTGAAAGAAAGAAAAATACGTGTAATAAGGAAACATGTTTTATCTTTAAATTATCAATCTTCTGTCTCCTAGAGCAGGAGAAAGCAAAATAGTTCTATTTCAAGTCCTGTATGTCATTGTCAGAGTAGGACATGTGTCCTGCGTGGTGTAGTACAACACTTGTTCTAACTTACTTCTTTTACATAACTAAATATGCACAGTGTTTTAATTTGGAGGCTTTGGAATTTATTTTAATGTTTTTTCCATCTACAGATAATGACAGTAGTCACGATTAACATCTTCATGTTATATTGAGTTCATTTTTGTAGTATTTATTTAAAATCCTGACGTTTTGGCATGTGGGAAGAAGAGCTTTCATACCTCTGTTACCATATTTGGCTGTGAGAGAAAAAGATGATTAAAGCGCAACTGTACAACTGACAGTCATCTCAGCATCAGCAACAAGTATTTTTGCTTCAGGCTCCAGCAGCTACAAGAAATTATTTGCTGAGTGCAGCCCTGCAAGCAGGAGCGTGGCTGCTCCGGGTGTGGGGGAGTGGACAGATGGCAGCTGGTGGGAGAGGGGAGGAAGCCACAGCTGCTGGGGAGGGACAGCTCCTGCTGCGCCCAGACCTGGCCTCAGATGATGCTGACGCTGGCAGTGCAGAGAGAAATTCACATGGAAAATTCAGAGCTGCCACATAAGGCCACATGAGTCTTGAGTGAATGCAAGCTTTTATAAATGTTGAGAAATGGGGGGGGGGAGTACAGCTGGTGAGAAAAGCTCTTACTAAAATTACTTCACTTGAATGTGTGAGTTTGTTCACGTTGGGATTGCAGGAGCTATCAGAAGAGTTTTCTGCTGGAATCCTACCTAGTATCAGTCAAAAACTCCATTATTTCACCTCTAAGTTGCCTGCTAAGCTAGAGGCCAGGCTGTTCTGGCTCCAGGCTTGGGAACTAGTATGTGTGTATATGTAAATATTTTATGTGTAGCCTCTCAGCTTTCCCTGGCTTGTTAGGGCCCTGAAGGTGATACACCTCGATACTGTCTGTTTTGTCATGGCCTTTGCATCGTGACCCTGCAGATGCTGATGCTGACTTTCATCTAATCCCTTGGAGAAATCTATTCAGAACACTAAACCTCTCAGAAGTTTACATTTTTTGTGCTCCTGACCCTGGCTTCCTGCATTGGCTGTGGGACATAGTGGTCAGCATTGCCCAGGGCAAGTGCAGAAGGGAGAGGGCAAGGTCACAGTAACTGTGTAGTGTAGATGCCCAGACTGCTTCAGCATCAGCATTCAGAGCTACTTAAGACTTCAGGGGTGTTGGTAATCCCAAATACTCAGTTGGCTCTCTTGTAGGTCAGCTGCCTGTTCTTAGAGCTGCCAAAGTGAAACTTCATGTAGTCTTGAAATATCATATATAAATGAATTAGTGTGTCATTCCTGCCAAAGTATTTGTATTCTATTCTTTAGAAACCAGTTGCTTGATTTTAATATAATATAGTCTTAAATTAATTTAAAAAGTAGCAATTCATAGAGAAAAATAAATACAAATTTCAGGTTTCTGCAGACTCTTAACTAGTAAGTGATGTTAGCAATGACACTTTAATTTTAAGGTTCAATCATAACATTCTAAGTCTAAAGTGATACACTCACAAAGTAGTACAGTTAGATATTTTGCAAAAATAAAGCATATATCAACCTGTACATATATTAATCTTTCCCTTAAAGGACCGACCACCTCCAAACTCCTGGAAGAAGATAGAACAGTCCAGGGAATATAAAAATGGCAATCAGCTCAGGGAATATCAACTGGAAGGACTTAACTGGCTCCTATTCAACTGGTACAATAGGTATATGCATGGAATATTTTTTATTGTAGATTTTGAACCACATGGAGTGAATTGCTGTTATTTGGGATAAATACTGTTTTAACTAAATTAATTGAAATTTCTCTGCTGGTAGCTAAAAGGATGTAACTGGAACAAATTTCTCTCCCTTTCGGTTTGCAGGGATGTTTTTATCTACAAAAATTAGCAAAATATTAAAATAATGCAACTAACATTTTCAACGGCTAAACTTTCATAACTAGATTTTCAGTGGCTATGAAGAAATTAAAACAAAAAGAATCAAAGCGCAAGCTTTCAGAATTTTTGAAACTGGTTAACACTTGCATCTTTCGAAATGATTGCTAGAAATAGTATGTATTTCAAAAAAAGTTACCTCTCTTCAGTAAGGCTAGGAAATAGTTGTATTATCTGTATTTTAAGCTAAAGTTCATTAAGCTTTTGTTATGCTGTGTGATATGAACAGGAATATAATCACTTTGAAGATCTTTTCCAGAATGATGTATTTACTCTGCATCTAAATTGAGTTTCTATTAATGAATCTTCTTGCTTACTGTACTTCCAAACTAGCAGTTGCATGTCCCTTACAGAGGTGATGGCAGCAGGCATAGCATTTACCATTGATCTGCAGAAGGAAATCTGATTTTAATTCTCGTTCAGGCAGTGCAGCGCTGTGTGACACCTGCAAACAGGGTGAAGGGCTGGAATGTATGGCTGAGGGCAACCAAGGAGTGGTACTTCATGCAGTAACTTAGTTAGAGGCATCTGTCTAGTTCTGGAATCAAAAAAGGAAATCTGTTAATGATGCTCTAATGCACTCCTTTCATGTGAGTGTAGCTGGGATACTTCCCATCTGTGATTTCTAGGGAATCTTCATTAATTTCTAGCAGTTTTGTCAAGGTGAATGTGCATGTACGAAACCTGCTTAATTTAAATTCCTTTAATTAGGGCAGAGGTAGTCCCAGAAGAATACTTCTGAATATTTTTGTCGGATAATTTCACGGAACATTCCATTCTCAGGTTTTGACAATGCTAAACCTGATGCAAAGCTTTACACAAGTTTTGTGAGCATTCTTTCACCTTAACAAGGGAACGCTTGCAAAGATCTTTTTGCAGTGCCTCAGTTTTGACTGTTGTAAACTGATATATTTGAGCTTTGTTTTTGTAAATTGCTCACTGTAGTAACAGCTTTAGGGTCTGTACTTTCTTTGGTAGTAGTAACAAATAAATATTTTTTGCTTTCAGGCGAAACTGCATTTTAGCTGATGAAATGGGCCTTGGCAAAACCATTCAGTCCATTACATTCCTGTATGAAATCCTCCTGACTGGTATAAGAGGCCCTTTCCTGATCATAGCTCCTCTTTCCACTATAACAAACTGGGAGAGAGAATTCCGCACGTGGACTGACCTGAATGTTGTGGTGTACCATGGAAGTATGATCAGCAGGCAGATGATTCAGCAGTATGAGATGTACTTCAGGGACTCCCAGGTATTGTAACGTCACTTGTGTGCAATAACTCACCCAAAATACGGTGCAGGTGGCAGTAATGACAAGTGTATTTGACAATATCTGTGTGTTTATCTTGGTGAAAGTCATTTCACGTTCCAGGATGTTACGTATGAGCATCTTCAGCAAATGCTTACTGGGTAAATTTAGTGGCAGTGTTTGCAGCAAGATGTGTGTGTTGTTTCACTGTGCTGAGTAATTTTGCAATTGAATAGCAGTGACGCTGATGCTCTTGTGGAGATTAAAGTGTACACAGATGGTTGCAGTTGGGTCCTGAATTTGAAGAGCAGGGAGAGAAAAAACAATGCTGATGAGGCTCTGCTACCTTTATGTAGCTGTTGATTTCCTTTTGCTGGTGTACAGTTTGCTTTTCAGTCTGAAATATATACCCTGAAATGACATTAAAAAACCTTGAAATCTGACTATTTTAAAAGGGCTTTTTTTTCCTTTTTTTATATATTGTGCCTAATTTTTTTTAAATTGTCATGGTATTTCTTCAAAATTGATAAGGCTAAGAACTTCTTATTAATTAAATATCTAAATATCAAAATGACATCATGTTTGTGTAGTGAGTTATTCTGTACTGCCTTGCTGAAGGCCTTACGTATTCTCCTTGTCAGACCAATGGAGTAAACTGGATAAAAAGTTTTCATTTAGTTCTCAGGTGATACTGTGGTTACTTACTGTATGACAGCTAACTGTATTAATGTAATATATTTTGATTGACTGTAGAATTTTTCCAGTCACTCTTTCAGATTTTCTCAGGGTTAAAAATGGGGTTTTATCTGCATGCACCTTTTGAAGCAGTTCTATTAGATGGTATATCTGTCATTCAAAAGCGGTTAAAATTTTACTGTTGTTTAGATAATACTGGATTTGGGGCCATGAATAATTACTCATTAGTATTAGTTAGAGAGTTACAAAGATTAATAAATGTGATGACATAGCAATTTATAATGTAAAATCCAGTGTCTAACTCCTGGCAAAATTTCAACAACAAAATCTGTAAATTGAGTTAGATGGGAGGGAATGTAACAAATTGTTTGTGTTGATGAATTTCTAGGGCCGAATTGTTCGAGGTACCTACAGGTTCCAGGCCATTATCACAACTTTTGAAATGATTCTTGGTGGGTGTCCAGAATTAAATGCAATCGAGTGGCGGTGTGTTATTATTGATGAAGCTCACAGACTGAAGAATAAAAACTGCAAACTTTTGGAAGGACTAAAATTAATGAACCTTGTGAGTAGCTGTAGTTCACTTTTTGAGGTTGATATTAGTTCAGTATAGTGTGATAATAAATAAAGAATTTGCTTTACATGCCAAAAAAGACCTCTCAAGTGGTCTTTCTTGAGAGATAACTATTCCTGATACTCTTCAAACATATGTGGTTTTGATAGCTGATGCTGGTATATTTTTGATTAAACAAAATGTGGCAAGTTCTCACTGTAAGCATAATCTATTTCTGATGATACTGTTACATCGTTTTTGTTTTGATTAAGATGAAAATATAATTTCAGTTTTGGTTTTGTTTTTGTGCAATGTGTTAAAATCTGGAAAATATTTTAAGCAAGTTACTTAACAATAAAAGCAAGCAAGCAGTAGAATTTTAAACAGATTTATTGTCTAGTCCAGTAGTTAAGATTTTATTTTATACAGCTGATGATTTTTAAAAGCAGATAACTACCATGTATCAGATGCACCAGGACTAGTTTTTCATTTTTTTATTGTTTCATTATTACTTTCTTTTGGGTTCTCAGAAGTCATCTAAATTGTGTATACTTTTCACATTATAATTATAGGATTATAAATGTGTGAATATTGCAGGGAAAGTCAGAGTGTTCACTCATTCCTTAATTACAGATGTAGGAAGAGAAAATTTAAAGAAAAGTCCTGGAAAATACTTACTGGCATTTTTTTAATAAATCTGCTTATCTGTATTACCTGTGTACTTAGTGACACAAAGAACTGGTATTTTTGGGTTTTGATGCTCAGACTTAAACATTTTTGCATATGTGTGCAGATAAGGTTATGTAAGGGGTTTTTTTCTCCTTTTCTAGGAGCATAAAGTGCTGTTAACAGGTACCCCACTGCAGAACACAGTAGAAGAATTATTTAGCCTCCTTCATTTCCTGGAACCACTGCGTTTTCCTGCTGAATCTACGTTCATGCAAGAGTTTGGAGACCTTAAAACAGAGGAACAGGTATAAGTTCATCTCCGCTTTAGTGTTTAAGAGGGACTTCTTTTTAATTGAGCTACAGCATTGCCTTATGTTCCAACAAACTGTTGTGCTTCCTTTAGGTTCAGAAACTACAAGCTATCCTGAAACCCATGATGCTCAGGAGGTTAAAAGAAGATGTAGAAAAAAAGCTGGCTCCTAAGGAGGAAACCATAATCGAAGTAGAACTAACTAATATTCAGAAGAAATATTACCGAGCTATTTTGGAGAAAAATTTTGCTTTCTTATCCAAAGGAGCAGGGCAAGCAAATGTACCCAATCTGGTTAACACTATGATGGAACTCAGAAAGTGTTGTAATCACCCTTATCTCATCAAAGGTAAACACAGGATAAGAACTGATTTTTTTAAAAACTTTTTTATTTTTATTTAAAATATGTAAGAATTTTGTAATAATTCGCCAATGTTTTCTTCAGATTTTCCAAGGATTGGATTAGGTAGAAACATTTTTTTGATAGTTACAAGACAAAATTGTGATACATTTGCATATTTGAGGCCTGAAGCTTGAAGTTGTTCTGTAGGATTTTACAGAACATTTAGAAGCAATTATCTGATGGAAATGGTACAGCTCTTTAAAAGCTGTGTGAACAAGAACTTTTAAGGTCTAAGTTTTAAAATGAATGCTTCTTTCAAGTTGTATGATCTCTGTCAGTCTTCAGTGCCTTTCTCACTTACTGATAACAGATATTTTTCCTGACTTGCAAGAAAATACACTTTACGCTCCAAAAGTTTTGGCTGTAGTTTCAGAAGTAGTATTCAAAATACTGGGTTATTTTCAAAGACTCATGACCCATTTAAAATACCACAAAGACAAAAGAACATTTTTTTCTTTTAGTAGGTTTTTTTACATAATTCTTGAGAATAAGTATTTCAGTTTTTGAAATTTGGAGGAGGGGGGTTCACCTCATTCAAGGTGGTATTTTTTTGGTGTTCTGCTTACAATCTTAAGACTTGTTTTCAAAGCTGATAAAAATAGATGTTCCTGCTTAGACTTCAGACCTATCCAGAAATCTGTTCTGTCTCCATCAGTGCCTAAAGGGATGGATATTTAGAGTACAGCACTGATTTTGGTAACTTAGATTTGAATGTATGTGGAGATACTTGTGTAGATACACCTATAGATATGGAAATACATCCTTTGATAGGTGCTGAAGAGAAGATCCTTGGAGAGTTCAAAGAAACATACAGTCCAAGTGCTCCTGACTTTCACCTGCAAGCAATGATCCAGTCTGCTGGGAAATTGGTTCTTATTGATAAGCTTCTTCCAAAAATGAAAGCAGGAGGCCACAAGGTCCTTATCTTCTCTCAAATGGTGCGCTGCCTTGATATTTTGGAGGATTACCTTATACATAAAAGGTAAGATTCATATTCTGTATCCTGTAGTATATTGTTGTGTGAATGTTAGGGCAGGATTAATGACAGGAGCATACCAAAAGCTGGGAGTTTTCTTTGTTTGCTAATCAGTGTGAAAATCTGTTCTGTGTTAATTTGTTCACCGACTAATTAAAAACTTCAGAGGAAAACTGAAGAGAGGTTGTCCAGTTTGAGTAAACGATGTGCCTTCACTTTGTTGCTTTTTCCATTAAACATTCAATTATGTATATACTGTTTCTATATTTTCTGTCAGAAACCAAGTAAGTTCAAGCTTATCATTGCTTGTCCAAAGCCCAGGAGGCGCTGAATGTGTTCTTCACTTACATGGTATTGACCTGGGACCAGATGGATCCAAGATACAGCTCTTTACTTCAAAAAGAATATAAACACAAAATGATAAGCAACTGGAGATGTGTTTTTATTAATGTAGAAGTGCAAATGTTCTTCCTATCTTTCCTAAATTGACTGCTTTGAATTTTGCAGCAGAACTGAACTGCCAGCCATAAACCTGCTCCTTAGGCTTTCTTTGGCCATCACATGTAATTGCATCCTCTGATTATTACTGACTGTTGACTCCATGGAAACTAAATGCTTATTTGGGCATGTGACTAAATAAATGCATAAAACTTTAAAATTGGTTACAGTCAGTAGTTGCTGTATCAACTTGAAAATCTGTAACAAGGCATAGTTCTTGTTCTACTAGTGGATTTGTTGCAATGTACATACTGCTTTGAAGTGTGTATTTGTCAGTGAACTATGTCATAATAACACATGTTGAAAACCAAAAATTATTCATGTTAAGCCTTCCTGCAGTGGATACTGGAATACTGGATAGTAGATTATTTTAATTACTGTTTTGGTGATAGTTGTATATTAAGGCTGTCTGTTTGAACTGGGAGTGCAACAGTTTCTATGTTTTATTATAAAAAATTAATTTTAACTTCATAGTAGTTCTTATAATTCAGTGTGGAAAATATTCCTTCTTCTGCAGTGTTGTTACATTTACAGCAGTGAATCGTATCTACAGGTGGCATCTTCCGAAATCCATAGAAGCCGAAATTTGCTCCGTGCTGCCATTTGATTAGAAATGCTGGAGTGCACACATGATCAGACTTAGCACTTAACAGAATTCAGGCCTGTAGGAGATAGATGGCTGCCTGCCAGAGTGCCTGTGGTCCTGTGGATTATCTGCTGTGCCATTTTATAGCTGATGAGAAGAAAAATGGTTGTGAGGCTTTTTGACTACTAGATACAGATTCAGCATCTTATTCAGTTTACAAGTACAGAAGTATTGCTCCCTTTTTAAGCATTTTACTTGATTTCAGATGTTTCAAAGCAGTCTTTGTAATTGTCAAAGGTAACAAATGACAGTTTTACTTCAGGCTTGACAATTTGCTGGGTTAAGTCTAGGAAGCCTTGGTAAAGACTGTTAGAGGTGCTGTCATGTCATTTTTGTTCCATTTCTCTTAAGCTTTACAAAATCAATATGCTTTTGTCCGGTGACAGCTCACCAAGTTCTGCTTTCTGCTGATTACGTGGTTCCCCCTAATGTGTTCAGACAATTTGGTGAATAATACAAGAGTCCAGTGTCATGCTGTGACCCTAGACAGGGATCCAAGGATAATATGTGAAAAACGTGAGTGTCCACATAGGACTTCAGGTTAGGGTGTGTTTCAATGCAGCTAAGTGCCATGGTATGTATAATCAAGTAGTTGCTTAGTGGACAAAATGCAGAAGAACTTGTCTAAAAATGCCCCGTGTTTGGACTTGCTGATGTGTATTGGTGCTACAGACAAGCAAGTTCTGACATGATTCTTGGTTACATTACCCACTACTAATCAGAGTTAGTCTTTATCGCTTTGATTCACTTAAAGAATAAATACATAAGCAGTAGATCTGTCCAAGTCCCCCGTTAAGTTCCAAAGCCGTGTGTAACGCTGTGTGTGGTGCACCCATGGCTGTTGGCAGGTACCTGTACGAGCGAATCGACGGGCGCGTGCGCGGGAACCTCAGGCAGGCTGCCATCGACCGCTTCAGCAAACCGGACTCGGATCGCTTCGTCTTCCTCCTCTGCACCAGGGCTGGGGGCCTGGGCATCAACCTCACTGCAGCAGATACCTGTATCATTTTTGATTCTGACTGGAATCCTCAAAATGATCTGCAGGTAAATTTCTTTGAGCCCTAATTAAACCCGATGGATGTAAATCTCATCACTTTGAATATTGTCTCTGTTTGAGCACACATAATTTGAAAACATTCATGTTTCTAAGGAATGTGTTTAAAGTTTTTTAATGTCTTCTATTCTGAACAGATTTCATTTGGTTGCTAACTTTTTCTTTCAAATTGGTGACTTTTGAAAAATACAACACAGTTGAAGTCAGTGAGTTGATAAAACCCTTAAGAATTGATGACACTGTGAACCCTTGGGCTATATTTTGCATGAACTGACTAACACAATTTATGGAAATAGAGGTGTTCAGTTGAATTGTAATATACAGAAAAGGATTAATATGTATTAAGAAAAACTGAATTAATCAAATCTAGGAATTGGATGCTGAAATTGAAATAATTCTCCAGTTGCAACTCCTTTACTGTTTATGTCTGGAGGTCAGATAACTTAGTAGCTAGCTGGTCTTTTTACCTGGTGTTACTGCAAGGGGGGTACCAGTCAGGAGCATTCAGCACAGGTCATTCATCTGCATTTTACTTGCTCCACTGTTTAGAAAACTCATTCCACGTTCATAATGTGGAAACTGTCTGATAGCTTCTGTTTGCTTAAATGTGTGTTGACTCCTTTTGAGTTCACGCTCTTGTTTTTGGCTTGGGCTACAACAGCAACAGGTTTTTAAAAATCAGTATCTTATTTCTAGGTAAGTCTAAATTCTAACTGCCCTTTTCCCATCCTTCCAAAGGCTCAAGCCCGATGCCACAGGATTGGTCAGAACAAAGCAGTGAAGGTCTACAGACTGATTACACGGAATTCCTATGAGAGAGAGATGTTTGACAGAGCAAGTCTGAAACTGGGACTGGATAAGGCTGTCTTGCAGAGTATGAGTGGAAGAGAAAACAGTGTTGGTGGTGTATGTAGATTTATTTCCTGAAATAACCTTCCTTTTGCTTTTGTAATCATGTGGGAATTACTTTAAATCACAGAAGCTGCCACTTTTCTCTTTTTCTGTCTTTTGCATCTCCATTCTGTTTTCTGATGTGGACTAGCAGTATAGCTGATCCAATTTTAAATATAGCCAGTTACTCTGATAAATCTCACTGTTTCTTGCCTCATAATGTTCCAAGGTAGATAATGTCAAAGTTAAAACAAGGAAAAAGGTTTCTTTCTTTCCTTGTATCTTCTTATATTAATATAATGTGTTACTTTAATGTAAGTATGAACAGGTAATTTTTTTAAACATGCACATCATGGTGTTGAGAATACCCAAAGCAAAAGAGAGACATACTTGTAAAAGTGTGTACTATAGCCACCTAATTTATTATTTCAGCTCTTAGCTAGATGTTTCTCCTAGCTTTTAATACTCCAGATTTAGGCTTATAAATTATAAGGTACAGTTAGGTTGTGGAAAGGTGGGAAAGAGAAAGAGAAAAGACTTCAGGGATTTTTTTTCTCGACTGTCTAAACCTGATTTTATTTGCTCAGATCCAACAACTCTCCAAAAAAGAAATAGAAGACTTGCTTCGAAGAGGTGCCTATGGTGCCATTATGGATGAAGAGGATGAAGGCTCCAAGTTCTGTGAGGAAGACATTGACCAGATTCTGCAGCGTCGGACTAAAACCATCACGATTGAATCCGAGGGAAGAGGCTCCACATTTGCCAAGGTGCAGAACAGCAGGATGTTCTGTGACAGTAAAGAGCTGTAAATGTGACTGGATGTTGAAGGGTTTAGGCCTTATTTTTTAATTATGTTTACTTGTGTTTAATGGGTGTGTGTGTTAGGTACATATTTTGGGTTCTTGCATCTGTATGTTTATGTTAATGTGCACATAAAAAATCTGATTGGCATAGACAGATTCTGTAAATGCCAGGTGCAAGGAGCATGCTTAAACAAAGATGAGTAATGGATCTGTGCTGCTTTGGATAAGGCTGGGGGTTGTGTGAGGCATAACGAGCTGCATTAATCAAGAATATTTGAACAAATTCGTTTATAGATCTATTTGTATTTGGATACATTAAGAACAGGGGAAAATATATATGACAATAATTAATAAGGTTAAAAATTGTCAGGCTTATTCTAAAAATGCATAAACAAAGGATATGTTTTGAACCTTGAGCTTTTTTGGTCAGAATTGGAAAAGCAAAATAAGAAACCTCCTGAAATAGCGGTGAGTGGAGATACATATATGTACATGGGAAGGGGGCTGAGAGTGTAAAATATCAAGCAGTAAAACTGAGCTTGGGCTGTGGGCACTTCATGAGTGCAATTGTGAGAATTCCAAAATAATTTAAAAGGCAAAGAAAAAGGAAGACTTTAAATATAGTAAATGTATATTTATATTCTTAAATAGCAATATTTAAAAATATTATTTATTTACATGTTTATTTAGGTTTTCTTATATCTTGCTGATTATGGCTTAAATAAGAAGTAGGCTTCTAAAGATCATCATCACTGTCTCTTTATCAGAAGAGTTAGAAATTTTTATATATAT
Organism: Monarcha castaneiventris obscurior; assembly: GCA_026261815.1. Lineage (NCBI taxonomy): Eukaryota > Metazoa > Chordata > Aves > Passeriformes > Monarchidae > Monarcha > Monarcha castaneiventris. The sequence goes on along the minus strand of JAMPIT010000712.1, from coordinate 9,294,099 downwards.
TTACTCTTTTCCCAAATGCAGTGTATCAGGGTTTTTTAAATGCCTTCTGAAATTAAGCCTATTCCATGCACTCAGGCTTTGATTGTTGGCAGCTTAAACGCCCCTTTGAAATTTCCCTCAAGCGAGTACTTCTGCATGAGATGAAATCCCCAAATGCTGATAAGCCTCTTCAAAAGATTCTTTTTTCTTCCATTCGAGTAATTTAGATTCAGACTTAGAAGCAGAAGAATCTTGCTGCTTAATGTTCTTCTCTCCTGATGGTGCATAAAAGTTCATTAGATTTTTCTGATATATTATGGATCTGATTTTTAAAAATTAAGGGGGAGGAGAGCTTTTGAGTTGCTTTGCAGTGTAAGTAACTTCTAAAGTCTTAACAGCTGCTTGAGAGATTTTTGATGAAATAAGGTCATGCAATCTTCACAGCACTGAGGCAAACTACAAACTTTTGATGTATGATGTTGGTAAACTTTAGTTTTATTTATTACAGGCTAGTTTCGTTGCATCTGGAAACAGGACTGATATTTCACTAGACGATCCCAACTTCTGGCAGAAATGGGCCAAAAAAGCAGAAATAGATATTGATGCTATCAGTGGTAGAGTAAGTACTTTTTTAATGTGTGTTTTTTCAAGTCCGTGCTTGCTGTTGAATTTTGAAATTGCAGGTATGGGATTTTTGGTGCTTTTTGATAAATATTTCAACAAATCAGACTTTTTGTACGGGCTTATTGGTGCATGAGCAGTCAGCCTGCTGATAGCTGTAGTATTTCCTATTTCCGTGCTGTCCTGAAAAAAGTTTGGACATCTTTGATTTTTGTCAAAGACCTGAAAATGATTGAAAGTATGGAGTTTCTTCTGATTGCCCTGTGTCTCTGTCTGTAAGTAGTGGACTGGAATCTGCAGAATAAGTGGCTAAGACCTGTATAAATTCTATAATACTGTGCTTGAAGACATTCCTCATGCATTTGATTCAAAAAGGTTTCAGTGCCCCTTTTCTCTCACAAAGCCTGCAGAGTAGTCTGTGTAAGTACTCAGCTCAGATGAGATACTCTGTGTTGTTTATAACTGATGTACTGGCATTAGCATATGAAACTCATTTTTTGTTGCTTTAAATACCACAAAATGTTTTACTTGCTCCATGGGTGTTCACTGTGATGTCTTTACAAAATGGCTGTGAATGACAAGAGATAGGAATTGTTTCTGAACTGAAGCCGAGTACTTAAGAAAAACTCGCCAGCTGTTTCTCTCACAAGGTTTGTTTGCAATTTTGCAGAACAGCCTGGTTATCGATACCCCAAGAATCAGGAAACAAACACGGCCCTTCAGTGCTACAAAGGATGAGCTGGCAGAGCTGTCTGAGGTGGAGAGTGAGGGTGATGAAAAACCAAAGCTCCGCAGGCCGTGCGACCGTTCCAATGGCTATGGAAGGACAGAGTGCTTCCGGGTGGAGAAGAACTTGCTGGTCTATGGGTATCGTGTACATCCTTCTTCATTCTATGAAGTGTTTTAAAAATACGTTTTTTCCATGTACTAAATTGTATTTGTGGAATAACTTAACTCTATATTGGCAATAACCTGGTGTGTGTGCAGAGAATGTATTTAGAACAGGAATTTATCTTGCACACTGTATAAATCTTCCTGACAATTTGCAATTAAAGAAGCATTAAGAAAGAAGGGTGAAAATCTTTCTTCAAATGAGATCCTAGCATTTAACATGGGTACTACAGGAGTCTCTCTAAAAATCATTACAGTAAATGCTGCAGGCAGACTCAAGGCTCCTTAAAAAATGTCTGAAATAAAGTCTTGGTAGGTAACTTGATTTTCATAATTGTAGAACATCTTGCACTTCTGTGAGGCACAAATAGGAACTGAGAATCTAACCAGTTATTTTAAGCATACTGAAATCAGATAAGTTGATTTGGAAATCAAATCTTAGGTCTTCTCTCACCCATCTTACAAGAAAAATAACAGCATTCTTGTCAGAATGAGTTTCTGTCAGTTTTGTGTCTTTGAAGTCTACAACAATCATCCATATTTTTTGTAAAGAGGCACTTCTTATTTAAAACTCTGTTTTAATCAGATGGAGTTCTGTTGCAAACGTTACTTTCTTATTTCCACTCAGTAACTTAAGCTGAAAGAAAAAAGTTGAAAGCTAAGTATTTTAGAGAACAATTCCTTTTTGTAAGAGAAGTCTGTAGGCTGCCCCAGTGTTTCACTTCCAGGTGCTGATTTGTGTTTCACTTTGGACCAGGTGGGGTCGATGGAGAGAAATTCTGTCCCATGGTCGCTTCAAGAGGCAGCTGAATGAACAGGATGTGGAGATAATTTGCCGAGCCCTATTAGCCTATTGTCTTGTTCACTACAGAGGGGACGAGAAAATAAAGAGTTTTATATGGGATCTCATCACCCCAACAGAGGATGGGCAAACACGAGAGTTACAGAACCACCTCGGTAAGGACTTAACGTGTTTCTGCAGTTCAACAGCTTCACAGGTGTGCCTGTGGTACTGGCATAAAAGCAGCTAAAAGCCCTCTCTGAACACATCTGCTTGAAATAAATGGGATTGATTTCAAACACACAATTCAACCGATTCAAGTGTCATTTCTGCTTTGCCTTGGATTTGAAGGCTTACCCAAATGGTGCTTGGTGTGAGCTTTCATTTCAGTTCATAAGAATCTATTTTGTTTCATAGTAGGTGACAGCGCACTCCTCTTTTCCCCCTTTCCTGTTTTGTCCTTACTGGCTATCTGTACTCCAGAGATGCTCTGAGACACAAAAAGATTCATGTCCAGGGCCTGATGTTAGTGTTGTTCCTGCACTGCAGATCACGAGACCTGTATAGGATACAGGAACTGTAAGAATCACGGGCATCTTTATCTATACCTTTAATATTTTATATTGTGTAGGCTTATCAGCCCCTGTGCCAAGAGGAAGAAAAGGAAAAAAAGTGAAGACCCAGGCTAGCACTTTTGATATACACAAAGCAGAATGGCTTCGAAAATACAATCCAGAACATCTGTTGCAAGATGAAGGATACAAAAAGCACATAAAACACCATTGCAACAAGTAAGCAGTAGCTGAAGTGTCAGTGTCTTTTGATGGGTTTTTTTGAAGTTTGTTTTTTCTTCTAATTTATCATTGTCTTAGGAAACACTAGAACAGTTGTGACAGAAGGAAGAAACAAGTTTTAATATTGGTTTGATTAGAATAAATAGGTCGGAGTGTATTTGGAGGTGAACGGATGATTTCACATGTAAAATAATTCTGTTACAATTTTAAAAGAAACTGGTTTTGTTTGTGGAGAGATCTCTTGCTAACATGTTTGGGGTGCCTTGAAGCAGCCAAGGGACTAAAGAGTGGGAGTGCTTATCAAAGAGACTGAAAGCACTAAAGTTGTTGCCCCTGAATCGTCCATGCTGTTTCCCTGGCATGTTTTCTAGGCTTTGGAGAATCTGAGCTACCAGCTTGTGAAAGCTTAGTCATTCGTGGCAGTGACTGAGCTTGGTTTAGATAAATGATATTTCTGTAGCAAAATTTGTCATCTTCTGCTTGGACAATTCATACAGCTGTAGTCAAGAATTGATGCATGGAGAAGTCATTGGGGTCATGCACCAAATTGTGAGTGAGAAGGAATGGAAAGGTTAAGGGGAGGATGTTCACTGTCAGCCTACTCAGTCCTCTCTAAGGGCATGTTCTAAGCAGGAAAAGGGAAATAGCAGTTTGTTCTCAGTGGTATTTTATGAGGCAAGTGAAGAGTGTTCTGCTGACCCTGATCTTCAGGATTAGAAAGAAATTTTGCAGTGAAACAATTTGTAAATGTGGTGGCAATAAAAGCACTTAGGTCACCTGAGTCAGATGTTCCCCCCTTTAAAGCTGAAGGAAGTATGTTTTAGGAAAATTACTTGAAATCTCTGTGATATTACAAAAGACAGAACAAAACCATCCACAACTATTGAAAGCTTTTAGAGTTCTAATATTTGTATTTCTTTTTCTTTGTTTAGGGTCTTACTTCGAGTAAGAATGCTGTATTACTTAAAACAAGAAGTCATTGGTAGTGAATTCCAAAAGGTCTTTGATGGAACTGATGCCAGGTGAACTATAGAGAGAGTATTTTTGCTTGTTTATTTCACATGTCAATGAAAATTCAAAAATCTGCCTAGACCTAAATAAGAAATGTTAAAACTAAATGTGTTTATCCTTAGGCTGTGAGGAATGCATTTTTGTTTTCTCTTTGTTTACTAAACACTTCATCAACTTGACATGAGGAAGTCCTGATTCCTCTATGAGTCTAGCTATATCAACTAAAATAACATGAGTCAAATAGACTGAAAAAGTGAGTGAAAGATAGAATTAAGTGCTTGACATGCTACTTGGCAGGATTTCCTGTGCTTTTGATTATGTTCTCTGTATTCCGTTATTGTCTTTATTTTTTATTTAATTTTTTTTTTAATGCAAGTATTGCTGTTTGGAAATTCTTGAACTCACTGCTACAGGAGCTTGTGGCAGAAAGTTGTAATTTGGTTCAGAAACATTAGTGAAAGAACAGTCCCTCTCATACTATTAAACACTAGCACAGATAATCCTTGGTTTACAAAGTCATGCAACCACAGATTGCTGGGAGTTGAAGTTCACAGAGAGGAAGAATGTTGGATACTGGTTTTGCTTTTGTATTCTTTCCCTGTTGCTGGTTTCTCAAATACAAAATACCAAGCTGCCTGGGTGTTTTGTATTGCTGGTTTTAGGGGTTTACTGTATTTGTGTGCTTGAAGTTTAAAGTCCCACATAAAGTAGAAATGTACTAAGAGAATGTAAAAATGTGTTTCTTCCTCGGAATTCTATTGATGTTGGTATGCTCTTGGTGATTCTCTTTAGTGAAATTGATGTTTGGGTTCCTGAGCCAGATCACTCTGAAGTTCCTGCTGAGTGGTGGGATGCAGAAGCAGATAAATCTCTTCTAATTGGAGTTTTTAAACATGGTGAGTGGTGAGGGTGACTGTGCATGTGCTTCCCCGCCCCCCAATATAAAAACACCCTACACTTTTTTTTTTTAATATAGTTTACCCTGGAAGTTGAATTTTTGCCACTTTTTTTTCCTTTATAGGTTATGAAAAATACAACACTATCAGAGCAGACCCAGCTCTTTGCTTCTTGGAAAGGGTTGGAAAACCAGATGAGAAAGCAGTTGCTGCTGAACAGAGAGCAAATGATTATATGGATGGGTATGGAAGGGAATGTCTTGGGGCCTCAAAGCAAGCAAATTTGAATTTACATGCCGTACCTTAGTCTCTTCCTAACTGGTTTTACATGAGTTTGATGTCATTGTTGTGAGGAATACTGCTTTGGTTTTACTGCCATAGAGTGGAAAAGAGGAATGGTATAAAAGAACCAGTGAAGTTTGGGATTTCACAGTTAGGGGAAAAATGCAGCAACTTGTTACTAACAAGGATTCTACCTTGTGTTAATTTATTAATACTACTTAGGCACTGAAGTGCAAAAGCCTTCAGAGGGTGGAGTGCTACAGACCTGTGTAACTTGGTTTCAGGTCAGCTTTTGGTGTCTTAGTCTTGTGTAGCTGACCAGTGACCCCAGTAGATCAATCTGAGAATTACTGATAACTGTTGAAAGAGAAAACTGCTTTTATTCATTGCCTTATCAGTGTAAGTTTTTAGTTTTGGTCATAAAAAATGCTTTTGAATGAGACAACAAACTGGGGGGAGCAGGACTCAAGCCAAAGCTGCCATGAAATATTGTCTTCATTTCAAACAGAAAATTAAATACAGTATCTTACTAAATTTAAATCAGTTTTGCTTAATTGAAAAGAGTGTGAGAACTTTTCAGTTGGTAGTGTAAAATGTTACTAAGATGGCTTCTTTTGTGTTGAAATTTTAACAGGGATGTAGAAGATCCAGAATATAAACCAGCACCAGCAATGTTTAAAGATGACATAGAGGTATAGTAGGCACCAATAGCTCCTTTTAACACTCATTCACTTAGACACTTGGTAATACTTCCACCTTTTTGTCAAGTAAATTATTACTTTTTTTTTCTGCATTTCTCTAAGCTGATTAAGCTTACTCCATGTGTTTCTGAAGTTCTCTGGGTGGGTGGGAATGGTAGGGAATTGTTGCATGGTTGTGTTGTATGCCTTGTTAGCCATTTATCCAAACTATTTGTTACTTTTGTTCTTTGTCATATTCATAAATTGTTGTAAGAGGTAAGACTAACCTAAATCTCTGGAGAGGGCTATATTTTAAATTGTGGTTCACTTTTGTTTTTTTACAGGATGATGTTTCATCCCCAGGTGATCTAGTAATAGCAGATGGAGGTAAATCCATAAAGCTTAAACTCTGAGCCTGTTGCTTTTGTGTTTTGAATTGTTTAATTCTTGTGATTCTTAGCTAAAATGGAGTTAGATTGCCTAGTGTAGAACCATAGACACCAGCAATGATCAACTTGCTCATTTTTCTCATGACTTCCTCTTCACATAGATGGACAAATGATGGAAGGAGACAAAATCTATTGGCCCACTCAGTCTGCCTTAACAACGCGTCTGCGCCGCCTGATAACAGCTTATCAAAGAACAAGTAAGAACAGGCAGGCCCAGCAGATCCAGCCAACATTCCCAGTACAAACCAGTATGATGCAGCCTCCATATGAAGAAGCTGCACTAAATCCAAAGATGGCTGCTAAGATTGAAAGACAGCAAAGGTATGTGCAGCATGCAAATGCGCTTTTTCAATCCACCCTTAGGTAAAAAATGGTAAAGACATGTGTGAAACAGTGAAGAAAATGACAGAATTTCACATCTTTTTCTTGCTGGTCAAGATGGACAAGAAGAGAAGAAGCTGACTTTTACAGAGTCGTGTCCACATTTGGAGTGGTGTTTGACCCTGAAAGGGGACGATTTGACTGGACCAAGTTTCGAGCGATGGCTCGGCTGCACAAGAAAACTGATGAGAGCTTGGAGAAGTACTTGTATGCATTTATGTCAATGTGCAGGAGGGTCTGTCGTCTCCCCTCCAAAGAAGGTGGGTGTGCATGTTTTTGCTTTCTAAATTTTGTGTTGTCAGTGCTTACCTTGAAAAGGTTTTTCTTTCATATGTTGGAAAATAAAAATAGGGGAGGAAGAATTAAGGAAACATGTTGAGAGTAAAATTGAAAGCTTATAATGGTGAGATACATTAACTGATCAGAGTCGTCTACTTAAAGTACTGATTTGGTGTTTTTGGCAGATTCTCATTTGTTTTGTTCTTGTACAGAACTCGTGGACCCAAACATTTTTATCCAGCCTATCACAGAGGAACGTGCTTCCCGGACTTTGTACCGCATCGAGCTCCTGCGGAAAGTGCGAGAACAGGCTCTCAGACACCCGCAGTTGTTTGAGCGACTAAAGCTGTGCCAGCCAAACCCAGACCTACCTGTCTGGTGGGAATGTGGGACTCATGACAGGGATTTGCTTATTGGAGCTGCTAAACATGGAGTTAGCAGGACAGATTATCATATTCTTCGTGATCCTGAACTCTCATTTATGTCTGCCCAGAGGAACTATAATCAAAACAAAGTGGCTCTCTCGAGGACTTCTACTCCACTCTTGCACCAGTACCAGATGGCATTATCTGCTTCTCCTCTTACACCTCAGTCAAGACTGTCAGATGCTAAAGTGAATGCTTTTGAGGACACAAAAGCTAAAAATGAAAATCTGAAAGAGGACCCTCAGTCTTCTGAAGATGAATCTATGTCTACAGAGGAGACACAGACAATACTGAAATCTGAACCTCTGAGTCCCAAAAATGGCACCCCGATACAAATTGCAGACCACAGACCTAGCGTGAAGGCTGAGACAGACAGGCGCATGGTGGCAGCAAGGACAGAGCCTCTAACTCCAAACCCAGCTTCCAAAAAACAGAGAGTCAGCAAAAGGGGGTCTGACTCTAGCTCTGACTCAGACTCTGACTCAGATAGATCATCCTGTTCTTCCAGGTCATCATCTTCATCCTCTTCGTCTTCTTCATCTTGTTCGCACTCTCGATCTGGTTCTAGCTCTTCATCATCTTCATCTTGTTCTTCAGCATCTTCATCCTCCTCCTCATCGTCTTCATCATCATCGTCGTCGTCATCATCATCGTCTGAAGAGAGTGATAGTGATGAAGAGGAGGCACAAAAACGTGGTATGTGTGTAGTCTTACTTCTGCAGTATAACTCTTAACTGAACTAGTTTATTCTTAATGGAAAAATGTCTAAAAAAAGGCTATTAAATCCCACAGAAGTAAACTTTATTAAACATTAAGTAAGCGTTAATAAACATATTTGCTTGATTCTTCCCAATGAGTTGGAAGAATTCCAGGAATACTGCTTTTTGTTTGCTTCATATCAGTGCCTTGGGTGAGGTACTTAGGGTGTTTTGACTGGCTCCCTATGCAAGGTTGCTGTGCATGTGGTTCGTGTATGGGAGAGTGGCATGGACAGTGTTTTCTGGAAATGTATTGTGTGTGTGTGTGTATATTCCCTACTATGGTTTCTTTTTTGTTCTGAACAGACTCTTTAGGTTTCCCTGTTTGTTTTTTCCGCTCTTGCTCACATGTCTTTGTAGCTTCCTCATTGTTCTTTCATGAAACCTGCAAGCTTCCTTCTGTCCAAACTCGAGTCATGTCGGCTGCTTTCTCTTGTGAACTGGAGGTGCCCAAACAACATTCTTGCATTGAAAATTTTCAAACACTTAAACACTTTTCAAAAAATTAACTTAAAAAAAAAATCCTACTTAGGCAAGACTGAGGTGACTGCAGCACATAAGACCATGTAACACAGAGACACAGTGAAAGCTTCAAACTAGTAGCAAAAACCTCTGATAAAGTGATTTAAAGTTTTTAATAACCTAACCATTCATTATTTAATACACTCCTTTATTTGCTGCTGTGAAGTGTCCTCTACTTCCCCCATTGAAACTCAGAATGTGGAAAGATTTCTCTAATGTGTGGTACAAATGGTAATACAGAAGGGAAGAAAATGAAGGTAGGCAGTGGGTTAAAGTATAAATGAAGAAGAGATTTTTTTCCAATATCTTAGGGAAAAAGGCATTGTGTTAATCAGATGGATCTTCTTGTCCATGGAAATGACAAATAGAAACCATGGGATTAATTTACTGGGAAAACGATTACTGGGCAAGTAAAATGCCACTTAAAGAAAATTAGTAATATGATGGTGTGTGTAGCAGGGAAAGGACATTTTCAGAGGAAACAGTTGTATGCAAACAGTAAAACAATGAGAGCAGAGGAATGCTTATATAGCATAAATATTCAGATAGAGATCGTGGATACCATAGGTGTACTACATGTCCAAATATTAGGTTTGTTCTGTGCCAGCACAGTCTGTTTAGGCAAGTAATCCTGCTTTCCTTGGACTGCAGAATCCCATAAATGTTGGCCTTTTTGTTTTGGGGATTTTTTTGGCAATTTTGCTGTCTGTGTCGAAGAGATTGGTAAATGCTGGAAAGTTCACTTAACTTCATTTGTGTTTTAATTTTAAGCCCAGGTTTTATTTCATTGGTTGTACAATGGCAATGACCCTTTGGCATACTTTCCACATTTGAAGCATCTCTGAAGGGAGTGCTGGATTCTATCAGATGACTCAGTACAGAGCCATTGTTAAAGACAAATTTGATTTCTGTAGGGCTGACCCTCTTACTCCTTGTGCTGATGTAGTAGTTACCTTTTCAGGCAGTACCTTTTTTTTCGTTGTTTCAGACTGTTTCCCCATGTCATAGTGAAACTTCTGTTGTTGTCTGGATGGAGGCAAAAGTGAAATACTAATGATGAGAGAAATATAAGAAAGTCAGAGATCATACTGGAAAGATAATAGGAAAAAATCCTCAGTGATTAAAAATTGAACAATTGAATTATGGAGGCACACTTGTTCAAGACATGGAACATACAGTAAACAAAATGGGCTGTCCTTTAAAGTAGTATCCCTATAGATTTGCCATGTCCTGGTGATCGACGCCTTTGATTTCAGTTTAGTTCTATACTTTAGTGAATGTTAGCTTGCAAAAGAAATATGTTAAGTGAAGACTGTCTGTTAGATTACTCTGAAGCATGTCTGTTTCCAAACAGCTAAATGTTCAACATCTTAAGCTTCGAAATACTAACAGGAGTATGTGTGGAATTTATATCCCTAGAAAAGGATCAGCCTGAAAAACCCAAGAGATTAGTTCTTCAGTTTAACTTTGTGTTGGACTTTGTCTGAACATTGTCGTGTGTTTTGTTCTCCTGAACCTCTTTTAATGAGTCTTTAACTCCCTTCCAGCATAATGATTTTGATGGTTTTATTTAGCAGAAGGAACTCCACATATAAAAGCCTATGATGAAGAGAGCGTGGCCTCTCTGAGCACCACACAAGATGAGACACAAGACAGTTTCCAGATGAACAATGGGACACCAAATTCCAGTTATCTCCTACAAGGTGGATACATGTTGGCTGCATCCTACTGGCCAAAGGCAAGTTTATAATGCAACTTAGAAAACCAAAGTAGTAGTTGAAGGTGGGCTCTGACATCAGTATTCTGTTAAATATATTAAAACCATGAAACAGGAGAAATAGCTGTGGCATTTGTATTTTGGGATCTTTTAGTTGTTGTTATGTTGGCTTCTGAAACATGCATTAAATCCAGGTAGTACTTTTCTTAATTTTTGAAGGGGAGCGTCACAGGTCCATGGCACTTTGTGAAAAATTACATTCAAAGTGTAAAAAGTTGACTTATATCAAATATAGGGGAGAGTCTTGAATGCAGAAATAAGTGTTTGCTTACAGAACTTGTAACTAGCAGTTGCAAATTTTATTTGCCAAATAACTGTGACATGATCAGAAAATCCAGTAGTTTCTGGAGTCTTAATGTACTTAGGTGCATTTATTGGGACTTCAGAACTGTGTATTATGGAGGTGTGTGAAGTGTTATCTGTGTTTGGTGTCTAAAGAAGGGGAATGAGGAATAACATGGTTTTGGAAGCTAAAAGGAGACATGAATAAAAAGACTGTAGATTCAGTTTTATAAATGCTATTTTCTGTATGTTATGGTGCTGCTCACACGTTCAGATCCTGCTTGCAGTGAGTCGAAGCCACACATACAAATACTACTTTGGTAGTTACCATATCTTTCCTTTAAAAATCAGGGAGATAGTATATTTCAGGTATTTGCCAGACCCTGTACACATGAGAGAGATTGCATATTTGTTTACAGGTGCATAGGGAAGTTAAGTACAGAGGTAGCTTTCACAGACTTGCAGGGAATCAGTGCAAATCCAGGAACTTAAAAATCTTCCAGTCCAAGTCCAGTGATAAAAATGCTGTCATTTCTTTTCTCTGTAGAATTAAGAGCTAATGCATAAATGTAACAGTGTTGGTAAGCATTGCTCTTACAAAGTGATTTTCTCTGTGTTTTAGGATCGAGTTATGATTAACCGACTTGACAGTATTTGTCAGACAGTGTTGAAAGGTAAATGGCCTTCAGCCCGAAGGAGCTACGACAGCACCACAGTGGCATCGTTCTACACCACCAAACTGCTGGATAGTTCAGGGGCAGCTGCAGAGTACAGTGAGCCCAGTGCACCCACACCCCCTCTTGCAGCTGTAAAAGAAGAATATGACCAATCACCCCAGCTGTCAAAGGTGAAGAAGCATGTACGAGAAAAGGAGTTTACAGTGAAAATCAATGACGTATGTTTATTTTTATTGCCCTAGGACCTGGTTGCGATTGCGGTGTGCGGCATGCTTTACCTGCAAGTGGCTGCCTGCTCTCACTCTCACTTCCTTCACACACTTGTTTGTGGGTATTTGGGTCTGCTGCTTCTGGGCACTGAGTGTTTGGGGTTTGGGTTTGGTTCTTTGGGGAGGGGGTTTTTATGTGTCCTTCTTTTTCTTTTTTTTTTTTTTAATTTGCTTAAGCCACTGGAAGGAATCATTATTTTTCTCTTTGTATTGAATTTTTGCCATGCTGATGCTTCCTCAGACAGCTTGTTTTATGATGTTTCTAACAAATCTGGTTAGTATAAAAAGGTATTTCTGCTGTTCAGCTTTTTTTAAACATTTCAGCAAGCACTTTATTATTTCATGGTCTTTTAGGAGATTACAGGAAAATTTCCTGGTTTAAATGCAGGCTAGAAGCTTCAAACATTTTGTTTATCTGTAGTTTGAGACCTGTTCGTAGCACGTAAAAATACATGACTATTTGCTCTTGTAGTTGGGTCTAGGACTGGATTCAGGAGGTAAACAGCTTACCAGTGTCTGGATTTTTCAGTTCAGTTGAAATTTCTGTTCAAATGTTGGTTTTACATGGAAGAGCGAGATTGTATAAGGTCTAACACAGTGTTTTCATTCTTTCTCAATTCTTTTGGAGTAACTGTATATGAAGACCCTGATTATGAAGTGTTTATTTCTGCTTCAGCAGAAGCTCTTCTAACCCTGGCATTTATTTAACAGGAAGGTGGTTTGAAATTGACTTTTCAGAAGCAGGGACTGTCTCAGAAAAGGCCATTTGAAAGCGAGGAGGGTGCATTGGGTCAACAGCAATATCTGGCTCGGCTGCGTGAACTCCAGAATGCTTCAGAAACCAGCCTTGTCAACTTCCCAAAATCACTTCCCAAATCAGGTACATAAAATATCAGAGAGCAGATGGGTAATCAAGTATTAAATCTTCTGTGTTCTTCCGTTGATGTCCATGGATTGGCAGTGGAGAGAGATGTTTGCAATGTTGCTGTTCTAAACTGCAGTCTGGAGAAATTCTCTCCAGTGTGGAGACACTCTCCAGTTTGGAGCACCTGATACTTTATCACAGTGTCAATTACTGTAATGTTGATTTTTTAGAATGATGCCATTATACACTGTAAACACCCCCCGTCCTAAAAGATTTTAGTACAGTGCATCACTGTGCACTGACAGTAATCAGTTTAACTCAGAACTTAATGTGGCTGCTTGTAAGTTAAATTATGAGCTCCAGATTTATGCCTCTGCCAATTTGCACTCTTCATAATCCTTCTTGTGTCTCATATAAAGAGACAGTGGAGGACAATAATCTAGAATCAATTTTTGCTTTATAGCCAAGACCTTACAGCTTGTTTCAGAACAAAATAACAGTAGGTATACTCTGGCAAAAATGAGCCTGAAGTAAGGAGTTAACATTTGGATTGAAATACTTGACACTATTAGAAATGGGTGCTTAATTTAGTCCAGCTTCTGCTTAATTTTGCAACATACCATTAAGGTCTTGCTAAACAAATATTTAGGGATGTCTGCCTCTCTGTGTATGTGATGTCAATAGTTTTCAACAGCTATCATCCCTGTACAGATTAATTTGGAGGGGGTGGAAGGGCAGTAATGAAATTTTCATAGTAAAGTGGCTTTCAGAGCCTGATATTCACAATGCTTTAAACAATCATAAAACAAAGGGCAATTTTACTTAGATATTACATCTAGAAATTATATGCACTCACACTATTTCAAGTAATTTTATTTTTTTATTCAGACATGTTTCTCTTTATAAACAAGCATCTGACACAAGTTTTATTGCATCATTCTTAGGTACTTCCAGTCACTTAACAGCCAGTGCCAATGGAGTCATAGTTGACAGTCAGCCTGTAGTCAAAAAGAGACGAGGAAGAAGGAAGAATGTGGAGGGGGTTGATGTCCTCTTTATGAATAGAAATAAACAGCCTAACCATGTAAGTAAACTTAATTTTGTATCCAAAAAATAAGATCAAAATTATTATTAGTTCCTTAACTGAGCATAACCAGCTGTCCCTGTTCAACAAAAACTTGTAGTCAAAACTTTTGGGTTTGGGATTTTTTTTGCTGATAGTATATGATTACACAGATGAGAACTTGGTGAAGTGTCATTAAATATTAGATATATACGATATTGATAACTGTTTTTAAAATGTAACTTTAATTCTGATGAACTTTAACAATGTATTATTAAAAATTTGTGGCTTGACATAGCAACACTTCCTGACATGCTTTCCTGTAACATCTGTTATGGGACCTGATTGGGCAGTGACTTGAAGGGATTTCTGTGGCACGAGCAGTGGCCAGGTCCTTGAATGTGCCCTTAGTGATCTGCAGGACTGTGGCCTTCATTGACTTATACATGAAATAATTGTGATGGTTTGTTTTCAATGCAGAAAGTCAGATGTTTTTAATTTCTCCAGGTTAATCCAGGTATTAACTCCTGTCAGGTTGCTGCAGGAATAAACCCAGCACTCACTTATGTGCAGTCCCAAGTCATGCTTGATGCAGAGAGTCCAGTTCCTGTTATTAATCTAAAAGATGGAACAAGGCTTGCAGGTGATGATGCCCCCAAAAGAAAAGATTTAGAAAGGTGGCTTAAAGAACATCCTGGATATGTTGAAGATTCAGGAGCTTGTATTCCTGTGAGTATTTTTTTCACCTCTCTCTAGCTAAATAGTAAAATATTTCTGATACGATTTGGGTTTGTATTCCATGTCACAGGGAATTATCTCTTTGTTCTTTTGTTCCACTTAGGAAAAGGAAAATACCTGTTTATTTTTACAATGTGAGGTCTGCAAGCCTTCCTTTTGTGTCACAAATGTAATTGCCAAGATAACCAATACTAAATCAAGACATTTGATCTTAGGATTTAAAAAATTATCTAGGATAAGAAAGCTCATATTACCATGATACTGATGATGGGAGATGAAAATGTGTAACAGCATATTTAGTGATGTGCAAGAGGATTAAAGACTTTCCTATGGAATGTATCTCATACCTACATTACAGTGCTATGGTAGTGATGTTTGTGTGGGTATGATCTTCTCATTATGTTACTTCCAAATTTGAGATTTGTTAATATTGAGCAGAATGTAAGAAAATCTTGTGTGTGACATCTGGAATGACAACCTTACTTCTCCATGAAGATGTTATAATACAAAACAGCAGCAATGTTCCAGACAGTTAAAGCACTGTTAAAAACTGAAAATTAGTAAAACAAAGCAATGGGCAAAGGCATGAGAGAAATGATGTTGTGCTGTTTACTGGGCTGCTTAGTAAATGATTGTGTTTAGTAAATAGGTATTGTTTGTAAAATACTTCTGAAGTTGAATTTGACTTCAAATGAATGCCTGACTCAAGAGAATGCACAGAGATCTTACTGTTTTTAAGTAGTTATATCAGAAAGATAATTGGCTTTTAAATTCCTTTATAACAGAGGATGCAGCTGCATGATGGGAGGCCCAAACAAAAAAGACACCGCTGTCGAAACCCCAATAAACTGGATGTTAACAGTTTAACTGGTGAAGAACGTGTCCAGCTCATAAACAGAAGGAATGCGAGAAAGGTATTCATTATACTGATACTCCCCAAATGAAAAATTACTCCATATGAAGAGCTTGATATACTACACTTGCTAAAATGTTCCCATTATACAAATGAAAGGTTTTTGGTTTATTTGGCACAGAGCAAAAAAGTCAATTACAATCTTTTGGTACATGTTTTGCAACTAGGAAAATATGTAAGATACAGATAGAAACATGGTTTATGTTCAGACAGAACTGAACACTTGGGATGGTGAAATGTTTGTGCCATTGACTCAGGCAGGGCCACTAAAATACGTGATCAAAGTGGCAACTTCGTCAGGAGCTTGAAATGTTTTGTAATCTTCTCATTACTATTTTTGACACAATTAAAATTATATTGGTAGTATATCAGCAGAGAAACTTGTCCGTTGGAATTAAGGGAATCCTGTGTACTGGGTTATTTTGCTTTTTGCTTTTTTCAGTAATGTGTGGCATTTGCCCTTTATGGATCACCAGTTGGTATTGGCTGTGAGTCACATTTTTAGGTGCAATGGCAGGGGAACAGGAGAAAAAAAGGAGAAGGGGAATTCTTGTGTAAAAACGCCGCAGTGGAAGATGTGAGAGCAGGCATTGAATTGAATTTTTGTACAGGTGATCAAAGTTTGGGAACAGCACAATGCATTTGAATAGGCTCTGGGGAAGGCTAAAGTCAATATTCAAGGAAAGGATGCAGAACATTACTGGTGTCTATTGAACAGATCTGGCCAGATGTGTGTGATGGTGTCTTTGAATGTCAGTGTAGCACCAGAGCAGCAGTCCAGTGGGAGTCTTTGAGCTGTTGTGTCCATGTATGGAGTGTTTTCCCTTTCCCTTGTGGCACTGCCAGCTTTTCTTTTTGTTAGAGCAGCTGCAAGGGAAGCAGGAAGGGGTTTTTTTGTATGCTGTTATGTTAAGGTCAGGAGCTCTGTCCATCTGTACAGGAGAGCAAGGCAGAATTGGAGTCTTTAATCTCTTCAGTGTATTGAGACAGCAGCTGTAAAGGGGAACCAGAATGGCTTGTGAGTCTCTGGAAACTGTGATCTGTGGCTGCTCTTCAGTGAGCTCTGCCCTGAGGGATCTTGTCAAAGTTGAGGATCAAGGAGTGAGAGAGCTGATGTCTTTACTGTGAAGATCTGATCTCTGTTTACTGTGAAAACCTGTGTTTTCATGATGGCTTTTTTCCCCTCAAATTTCCACTCCATAGTTGGCACTTGGATACTTTATTAATCTCAGTTTTTCCAAATATAAGTTGTCTTCAACTTCTCTGCATCACCAAACTTGTTTTCGTCTCATTTTCTTTTATAGTCCTGTAACACTGTGAGTAGCAGAGGGTGAGGGGCCAAAAGTAGCCTAGAAAATATGAATTTAAGTTGCAGTTTATAGAGAAAGTTAAGCAGAAACTGGAAAATTTGTCTTTTTTTCTTCCTGGATCTGACTAATACCTCCATTAATTTAAAAGCTTTCTTTCCTGTTCATGAGCTTTTATTAGGATATGCTGTTCAGCAGTTTTAACTTGGCCTTTTTTGCATTAAAAAAACTCAATAACTTGTTTCATTATGGCAGAGCCTCTTAGAAGTATTTCTGCAAGTTGACTGCGATGATAGAATAGGATTGATATATTGAATAAAGGAAAAGTTTAACAAGATTGTACTTACAACCTTCTTGGTAATTCTTGGACCACTGTTGTTCTCTGTTCATGTGGTTGCTCTTCCGTTCATTGCATGTCTAAACAAGTATTAAATATTAAACATCAGTGGGAATGTCAAATACTGAAGTCTCAAACTGAGTTTAATAGGTGTGAGTTTGAATTTTGTAGATTTAGAACAAATCACGTACACATGTACCACTAGGAGTCAGTCAAAAGCTGGATCATGCTCAGTGATAATTTGAAGTGAGGCTTTATTTGTGCTTTATTATTTAAAAGGTAAAAATGAAACAGTGTCAGGTATTAATGTTGTTTTTCTTCTTATCGATTGTCACATATTCACTGACTTCTATCTTCTGCTTCTCAGGTTGGGGGTGCATTTGCTCCCCCTCTGAAGGATTTGTGCAGGTTCTTGAAAGAAAATCCAGAGTATGGAGTGGCTCCTGAGTGGGGAGAAGTTGTAAAACAGTCTGTGAGTATTTGCAGAATAAGATGACCATGACATGAAATGTATATGAAAGGAAACAAGGCACACAGAAAAAAAAAAATGCATGCCAAGAGGTGTGATTTTCGTTTCTGGTATTACAGTAACAGCAAACATGACTCAGTGTCAGCTTCCTGCCAGCTTTGTTCAGTTAAATGCTTTGCTGGCACAGCTGGAGTAGGAGAAAGGGGTGGAACATTGACTGGCAACCCCAAATTAGAGATTTTGTTGAAGATGCTGTAATACTCTGACTTTTCATGTCTTAAATGGAGCCCTAGTGGCTTTTAGGAAAGATATTAGCCAAAGAATTATTTATGAGTAAGAATACTTTCTCTAAAGTTCCAGTTAGGAAGAAAAAAATGCTTAATTTTAAATATTTATTTTACTTTTAGTGTGCACCTTTGAGAAATTAGGATACTGAAGGTATTACCAGTTAGTCTTGCCTTGAAGATAAGGACATATTTTGAACTTCAAAAAGTTGTGCTGTATAGTGTACATCTCTCAATATAAGTATAGATAATAGCAGAATTACTTTGAGAAAGTAGTAGTTATCTGCAGTAGAGAAGAACAGAACTTGTTCTGAATTCCTGTAGTTGTATTAAGCTAATAGAAATTAGAGTTTTTGCTGGGGGAAAAAAAGGCAGATGTACTATGGAATTGCATAATAACTGATCTTATGATTGCCGTTTTAAAAAGGAAGTTTCAAGACAATACTTTTCAAAGGGAATACTGGTGTTCATTGCAACTCTTTCTTTGTTGTTAGGTAGGAGGACTTAGAGTGGTGAAGTAATAACTCTACAAATCCTAAATAGAAGTACTCTGAATTTAATTTAAATCCAAGTTGAGTCTTTATTGTTTATTCTTCAGTTTATGGATGAGATGAAATATGAGGACATTAAAGAGACACTAGCAATAATAAAAAAGGCTCAGAGATTGTTGGTCTGTGTGCAATCACACATATTTAACTTTAAATTGAAAACTAATTAAACCGTCAAGCGATTGCTGTGTGATGATATTTCAAAGCAATGCTGGTTTAGATCTTAGATTGAGCTTGCTCCTATAATTAGCTATATTTGGCTTGATGTGCCGGGGAACCAGTAAGGATGAGTTAGCAGAGGGGGTGAGAAGATCCGTGTGTAGCCCTCACAATGAAGGTGGGCCTGTAGACGTTCGGGATGTGGTAGCACAAAGTCATCACAAATTCCAGGGTCTTGTCTGAAGATCAGGCCTCTGATGCTGTTCTGTACACTTGAGTCCTCCATTTGCTTTTCTTTTGCCATCTTTAAGCTCTCAAAATGCACTAAAAGTGTCCCTGTGTCTCTCCCAGGGCTTCCTCCCAGAGGGAATGTTTGACCGTATCCTGACGGGCCCGGTGGTGCGGGAAGAAGTGAGCCGGAGGGGGAGGCGCCCCAAGAGCGAGATCGCCAAGGCGACGGCGGCTGCAGCGGCCGCCTCTGCTGCCAGCGTGTCCGTGAACCCCCTGCTGGCCAACGGGCTGCTGCCGGGAGTGGATCTGCCCAGCCTGCAGGCCCTGCAGCAGAACCTGCAGAACCTGCAGTCGCTGCAGGTGACGGCGGGACTGATGGGAATGCCGGCGGGCCTAGCTGCTGGAGGAGAGGCCAAGAACATGGCTGCCATGTTCCCCATGCTGCTGTCAGGGATGGCTGGGTTACCAAACCTGCTGGGCATGGGAGGGCTTCTGACAAAGTCCACAGAATCCATTTCGGAGGAGAAAAAGGGAAACGATTCAAAGGAGACAGATACAAAGAAAGAAAGGACAGAAGACCAAAATACAGATACTGGTGGTGAAAACTCTGTTTCAAGTTCTCCTTCAACATCCTCTGCCGCTGCAGCTGCCAATCCTCTCTCTCTTAACCCTTTACTTTTGTCCAACATACTTTACCCAGGGATGCTTCTCACTCCAGGCCTTAATCTTCATATCCCAGCTTTGTCTCAGTCTAATATTTTTGATGTACAGAACAGTGAAAGTAATGACACAGGCTCCACCAAGCCTACAGAGGAAAAGGAGGAAAATTCTAGGGTTAGAGATCAGGAAGACAAAGGGGGAACAGAGCCAAGCTCTCACAACGAAAACAGCACAGATGAGGGTTCAGAGAAGGCAGATGCTTCATCTGGATCTGACAGTACATCGTCTTCATCTGAGGATTCGGATTCGAGCGATGAAGACTGACCCCAGACTCTGCACTTAAATTATAAACTGATTTTGAATTTATTCTTTAATTATTTCATTGTAAATAACCCAGTGTTGAGTGCATCAATGATTTACTGACCGAACATTTCAGTATTTGTTTAGAAGTGCAAACTGCTTTCAGAGACGTTTTGCATGTAATATTTCTTGAAGTTCATAAGTTTCTGAACTTGTATGTACTATCAAATACACAATGGTGTAAAATTACAACAAAAGGCATTATAATTTTGTTGGGGGGTTAATTTTATGAAAATAATGCTCAAGTAAGAGCTGTATATTTAATATATTTGCAGTGAACACAGAATACTTTATGCATATTATTGATTTAATTTGAATATAGTTTTACAGCCTCCTTGACACTTATAATTTACAGATCAAAACTCAGCAATAATTTGGGCAGCTAATGAATGTCATGAAAGCTGTAGAATCTACATCACCATCCATTGCTTTAATTACATGAAAATGCTCTAGTGTTGTGATGCACTGCTGTTTCCAATTCAGGTACAAGTGTGTTTAAAAGAAGATAAATTTTTCCCAATCAGCCAATTAAACTGGCTACCTGTTACCTCAGCTGAGTTAGTTTAGGAAGTTTACATTGGTTTCTATTACTTGTTTTCAGGTTTTGTTTTGTTTTTTAAAGACATCCTGTATAGCATGTTAAAATCTCAGTTATTTGAGATAAGACTGTTGGGGTTTTCTTTCCCCCTTACTGCAACTGTTGTCTTCAACAGCAGTAAGGGGAAATTAAAGCAAAAACTGTCTTATCTCATGCTACTTGGCACCATGTAGATCTATTTAGTTTACACCTTGCAAAGTTTTGGGCTCCCTCTGCAGAATAAAAAGTCCCAAAATGAGGAGTAGTTTCCCCAAGACTCAGAAGAGGCAAACTGTCTTAAAGTGCCACTGAAAAGACCTTTCAACACTGCATAATTCATGTAAAAATTGTTTGTTTGCTTTGTTTGTGTAGATTTCTATTTGTGTTTTATGTCATAAAACCTCCTGGAGTTCCCAGCTAATAATGGTAAATAAAGTACAGATAGTTTTGAACTCCTTTTGAGTTTAAACTTCTCTGCAGATTTAAATCTGACTAAATATTAAATATTATCCAAAATCATTATTGGGATATCACTTCATATATTATGCTGAGTTACCCACTAACGAAAAAGCACTTTGAATAGTAAGGAAGACAAATTATTCCTAGAAACCACAGTAACAGGGCATAAGGCATCTGTTTAAGTCCAAATCCTTAGAACCCTTTACTATATAAAATCTGTCTAAGATTTGATGTGTGATATGATTCCTCCTTCTTAAGCTGCTATTACTCTGACACGGTCGAGGCCCAGATTCACATTTACAGAACTTCTGAACTGACTGAGACTTCAGTTGGCCGTGGTTACATCATTTGCGGTCCAGGAATAGGCAGGTGTTAAGAGAAAATAGATACAGGTACTAGTGAAAGTCATGGAAAAAGCTTTACAAAGGGATAAATTTAAAAATAAAAAACAAAAACTGTATATTTTGATATAGTTCTGTTGCTTGCTTGTACAGTAAAACAACTGTGTTGTTTTTTATCAAGAACTTTACCAATGAAATACAAGTTTCTATGTGCAAAATAACTAGCCCCATGATTAGAAGCAGTATTAGATGTAATTACACAATTATACAAGTACCATTTGGATTGTGCTGGTTACGTATTTTCCCAGATAGTATTCTGATTTTTGGCCCTTCATGCAGTGTCTTAGCAATAGTGAAAATCAAAAACTGCCAAGAGAAGGGGGTAGCAATTCATCATTAAAATAAAAAGTATTTCATATTTAATATTTTGCCCTTTGTAATATAGCACTTTTATTTAACTAGGATGCATCTATGAAATAGCCAAAGTTTTACAAGCAGTTATTAACTTCGTTTGCTGATGGAGTATGTCAACAATACCATCACTTCCCACCCTTCCCCCACAAAACAAGTCCTAAATCTTGTGGCTAAAACCTAATTTATATCAGATTTATGAAATAAAGTATTTTCCTATTATGGTCAAGTAAGTTTGGTTACTGTTCTAGTGATTCTTTCTATGTAATAAGGCAATTACAGTTTCAAGTAATGAAGGCTGGTGTAGACTTGAACATAATTATATTTGGGTTATTTTTCATCAGTTTGATCCAGAGGGGGAAAAGTGTCCCACTATCAGCTAAACTATATGCAAATACGGTTGTATAAAGTTAAGGGTTATAAGGAAACCTCAGTAGAATTACACTAATACTGAAGTTAAAATTAAAAGGATATCCAAGGTGATGATAAAGTGTGTGTTGGTAGTTACTAAAAAAACCTTAGCTGTTATTGCCTTGTATTTCTATCCCTTGTTTCAGGCTTCATGATCCAAGTCTTAGTCCAGGTTTTTTTTGGACATTTGCAATATTTGCCAGTTGTGTTCTGTGTAGTCTGAATTTGCTTTCTGTAGTTGAACAAGCGTCTTAAAAAGTCATTTGTAATTTATTGAATTACTTTCTATGATGTTCTATAGAGCAAATGGAAGTTTAATTATTTTTTATTAAACATATTCTTTGACTACCCGTGATGTCGGCCTCAGTATGTGAAAGTAATGCTGTGTAAGGATTAAACATGCATCTTCCAGCACCAAAAGTCAAGTTTCAGTACTAAGTTTTAAAACTGAAATTATTTGTAAGACCTTAAAAAAAACCCCTGCAAACAAGCCAAGGATGTAACACTCACATCTACTGCCCAAGACCATGGTTTACTCTTGTATGATTTTACTAGGAATCAATTGCCTCTAATGCTCTTGTCTTCCAAACAAAACCAGCTGTCGTTCCCACCCTTCAGTACTTACAGTTAGAAAGGAGTGCACGGCCTAGGTTCTGGTCGAAAAATTACCTTAATTTTAAATAAGCATGTTAGCAGTGAAGTAAGTACCTTTTCAGTCTTTCTTTTTAAAACCTTGCATTACTTTCCACATCTTTATTAAAGCAATTAATTGTGTACCCAGCACTTGTTATTGCATGTATTTCACACAGGGCACAGACATTTCTCCTGAACCCGAGTTGTTTCCTGCTTGTCCAGTGCCACCTTGTTTTAACCTGGCATTACATTTGAATGATTCAATGGTATCCTTATTTATTTCAGCCTGAATTTTGTCTTCATATCCTGATCATCCTTTCTGAGCTTCTGCTTCCTCAGATCTGTACACAGGCGATAAAAGTACACATACACATGAGCTCTGTTCTCAAGTTCTCTTTTTTCTTTGGAAGTCCTGAAAAATTTCTAATAGTATTTTTTAAATTTATTTTTAGAATCCAGTCTTCTTGGGCTATAAATTAAGATACAAGGATCTATTTTTCAATGAAACTATTCCCAAGGAACAGGTGGTCTGGGCACTATATTGGTAGTTTCTTGCATTCCTTTGAAATTTTTCCAAACACTATGTGGGTTATGATGATTAGATAAGACTCTTAACAAGGTGTCCAGGGCAAAGTCCTGTCCTGTTTGTTTTATTTTGTCTCTGAGAAAATGATTTGTGCCATGTTACTTAGCAATAAATTTTTCATGGATTGCTTAGTGTGACAGTGCTGATCACCCATTAAAATGAAGGTTTGATGAAGGTCTAATTCAAGCTGTAGTGAGATGAAATGTGCATGGTGTTCAGGGTTAATATAAAGGGATCTGCACGATTGTGTTACAATAAATTGTGATGTGCAAATTATAACATCTAGTTTTATAAGCAGTTTCTGATCTAGTTCTATTACACCTATAGTTACCTTCCACATGAGCAGGCTGTTTCAGTGCAATGTGGGATTTACACTGCTACAGCTGACCAACATTGAAATTTTTATATCTGTTCGTTGTCAGGACCTTGGGCTCATGTTGGTGTCTGCAGAGGAGACTAATTGTACTGGTGTAGCCACAGGAGTTTACAAAATAACTGTCCTGGCTTATCTAAATGTCCCTAATGTTACACAAACAGGCAGTATAATTTCTTTGTTACATTTAGAGGAAAAGGAAATAAAGATAATAGCTTTCCAAGGTTTTTTATGATTTTTTTTCTTGAATGCTACCTCCTTTTAGGTTCTCTCATGCAACGAAGGAAGGAAAATACAATGCCCAAGATCCTACATGAAGTTACACTGCAAAATGAGGACTTGTTTGCTCTGCTTCCTGCATGCTTCCAGTGTGAGCGAGCCCTGACAGTGCACAATGCTCATTAGTGTTCCAGGTAAGGTCTCATGAATAAAAGGGAGACTGGTTTGGGAAATTCTTGGGATTCTAATGTCAAATACAGTATCATCATCTCTCGTTCCTTAGTGCTCACCAAAACCAACACTAGTGCTCACACTGTTTTCTGTTCTCAGAGGATAAAAGTGTTTGATTTGGGAACTGCCATGTCAGCTCCTCTGTTTGACACCATTTGACCTGTGTGCAGCTGCTCAAAGCAGGGGACAAGAGCGTGTTCGTAGGGAAGGTTTCTGAGACTGCAGGACAGTAAAAAATGTATGTTACTGTGGGGTAGCTGAGCAGCTGTGAGGGACTCAGGCTGAGAGGGTGTTTGTGGCTGTTACTTGTGGCACTGGTAGATCTAACATGGAGTCCAGTAGTGGAAAGGATTCAAGTAATTAACATGCCGAATGAGGATAACTCATTATTATTCTTACATCTTTTTAATGGGGGAGGAGTGGGAGGGAAAGAGGGGACAGGTGAAGTGGAAAAACAAGTGAAGCTAAGTCCTCAGGGATAAAAGAAAGATTTCACTAAAATGTTACTTTTCTTAAGTTTTCAGTACACCATTAAATGAAAACTTAAAAGTGTTCTACACGAGAGCAGTCAAGTTAAACCATTTATTTACAAAGTCTGGATGCATAAAACCATAGGGAAGTACACAGGTGTAATCACTGCATAATAACCTTCCCTTTAACCTCAGCTTTGTTTATCTTCCAATATTGTGGGTGTTTGTTCGTCTTTTTTTTATATATAAAGAATTTTTAAAGAGTAGATGAATGTTTCTCAGTAGAAATTAAATACTGTAATAACTTACTGCTGCTTTGTGCTTTGGTAGACACTGTAAATTTACCTAAACAGAAAAGCCCTACATCATTTATGTAGTCGTTTGGGTGGCAGTGAGCTTCCCATCAATGCCCTGCGTATCTCAGAGCAGGAACTTGGCCTCACTGCAAAGTTCACAGCACCTCTGTGTTTAAAAAAAAAAAAAGATGTAAGACATCAAATACAGAGCAATCACTAGCTCTTAATGTTGTATGTTGTTCTGGGGGCTTGCAGGTATGGGGGGGATCGTGCTGCCATCACCATCTTCCAGTGCCAGCTCGGGCTTTCTGTTCTCAATGCTGGGTAACGATGTGTATTTGTCTTGAATCATATGTCGGGTCAGCCAAATTGTCTTTTCTTGACATTTCTTTTTTTCCCCCTGAAGCTTTCAGTGTTTTTAAAATAACAGTAATACAAAATCAAGCCGACAGGGTCAATAAATCTCTTTCAATCAAGCCAAGTCTGTTTTATTGATCACTTAATTGACATGTACCTGCTCTAGGACTGACCTCTCCTTGAATCTGATTTTTGGCAGCCTTCTCTCTGCTCGGTTGGGACTTGACCAAGGGGAGCTATTTCTGTCTCTTTCTCTTTTGTACCTGGCCGTGTCTGTGTGTTTACGTGTGTGTACAGCCCGTACCCCGCCCTGTGTGTGTATGTATGTGTGTATATGTGTATGTATGTGTGTGTATGTGTGTGTACAGCCCTTACCCCGCCCTGTGTGTGTGTATGTGTGTGTACAGCCCGTACCCCGCCCTGTGTGTGTATGTATGTGTGTATATGTGTATATATGTGTGTGTACAGCCTGTACCCCCCCGTGTGTGTATATATGTGTGTGTACAGCCCGTACCCCGCCCTGTGTGTGTATGTGTGTGTGTATATGTGTATGTATGTGTGTGTACAGCCCGTACCCCGCCCTGTGTGTGTATGTGTGTGTGTATATGTGTATATATGTGTGTGTACAGCCCGTACCCCGCCCTGTGTGTGTGTATGTATGTGTGTATATGTGTATGTATGTGTACAGCCCGTACCCCGCCCTGTGTATGTGTGTATATGTGTATATATATGTGTGTACAGCCTGTACCCCGCCCTGTGTGTGTATGTATGTGTGTATATGTGTATGTATGTGTACAGCCCGTACCCCGCCCTGTGTATGTGTGTGTGTACAGCCTGTACCCCGCCCTGTGTGTGTATGTGTGTGTGTATGTGTATGTATGTGTGTGTACAGCCTGTACCCCGCCCTGTGTGTGTATGTGTGTGTGTGTATGTGTATATATGTGTGTGTATAGCCCGTACCCCGCCCTGTGTGTGTGTATGTGTGTGTACAGCCCGTACCCCGCCCTGTGTGTATGTATGTGTGTGTACAGCCCGTACCCCGCCCTGTGTGTATGTATGTGTGTGTACAGCCCGTACCCCGCCCTGTGTGTGTGTATGTGTGTGTACAGCCCGTACCCCGCCCTGTCTGTGTATATATGTGTGTGTACAGCCCGTACCCCGCCCTGTGTGTGTATATATGTGTGTACAGCCCGTACCCCGCCCTGTGTGTGTGTATATTTGTGCACAGCCCCTCCCCGGCCCTGCCCGCTCTCGGCCCGTTCCGGGCTCCCCTCACAGCCGCGGCCCCGCCCCGCCCGGGGCCTCGCGCGCCGGGCGCGCTCCCGCTCAGTGCCGTGCGCGCGCCGGGGCCGAGGCGCGCCGTGCGCCTGCGCGCGGGCGGGGCGGGCGGTGGCGGCGCAGGCCAATGAGCGGGCGCGGCGCGCGGCGGGGGCGGGGCCCGGGCCGCGGTGTTTGGATTCGAACGCGCGGGGCGGCGGCGCAGGCGCGGTGCGCGGGGCGCGGCGCTGCCCCCCAGCGGCGGGGCGCGGCATGGCGGGCGAGGAGGCGGCCGGGGCCGAGCCGGGACCCGCGGGGGCTGCGGCTGCCGCCCCGTCCCCGCCGGCCGAGGACGGCGAGACCCGGCAGCGCTACGAGGAGCTCTGCAGGAGCCTCAACATGGACGAGCGCGCCCGCGCCGAGGCCTGGCTGAGCTACCAGAGCATGAGGCGCAACTACACCCTGGAGGTGAGGAGGGGGTGACGGCGGCCCGGCCGGCCCGGGGGGAGCCCGGCGGGAGGTGAGGGGTGAGGTGCGGAGGGACGGAGCGGCCGTGGGGCGCGGCGGCCTCTCCCTCGCACCGCCCGGGCGGCCGCGAATAAACATCGCAATTCGGAGTCATAGCGGCGGAAAGGTGTTAGAAATGGAAGTGCCCCCGTGGCTGTGGTAGTGCCCCCTCCCTGTCCCAGCAGTCCGGCCGAGCAGCGGCACGGTGGCCTCGGCCGGCGCCGCTCCGCAGCCGCGCGGGGCCCGCGGAGATGCCCGGCGCAGGTGCGATCACATTTATCAGTTATTTATTGGGGGCTTGCAGGGCCGCCGCACGGCCCGGGCTCGGGGTAGAGGGTAAAAGGTAAAGGGTACAAGGCAAAGGGCTGGTCACGTCGTTGATGAAAACAGGAACACGCGGTGACGCGCCGGGGAGCTTCGGAGGCGCCTTTTATCGGTGCCTTCCTATAGTGAAGGTGGCGCTTGTGATAACCCTCGGCAGTTCTCGGGTCTCCCCGGCGCTGCCCTGCCCGTGACCCGGCGGCTCTCGGGGCAGAGCTGCGGCCGCTCCGCACCCGGGGCAGGGCTCGCTCCTGCGGGGCTGGAGCCGCCCGTGCGGGAAGGAGGAGTCCTGCTCCCACAGCGCCTCTGTCACATCCCAGACGGGCTGCGATGCTCGGGAGGGAGCCTTGCCTTGCCCCCGAAGGTGTGCACTCACCCGGCCCCGTCACATCACATAACCCGACAAAACCACAGCATCGAATTTAGTCTGGCCCCTTGTTTTACCCGTCCTTTTCCCACTGAAGTGTTACTATTTGATCAAAGAGGGAGAATAAAATTTCAAGTGCTCATTAGAATGAATTTCTGTCTTTAGGTGCCAGACTGAATAATTGTTCTGCTCTGTAATACAGAGCAAAATGGAAGCTATGTTTTTCTTTTCCTGCTGTTCTTTTCCTGTCTGTTCAGGGCAGAGGAATGTTTTGGTAGCAAGGAACTGTAGCCTTTTTTTTCCCCTTTTTTTTTTTGTTTGTTTTTTGTTTTCAGTCAAAACAGTACAAAATTCTGTAGGAGAACACCAAAATATATTGCTGTACTTTGAGTCAAGTGTGAAGTTTATCACGGGAACTAGTAATTTTAGCTTTGATACAGTTCAGTATTAGGTGTCTATTTAGCACCTGTTTTGTTGCAGTTAAAAACCCAAAGCACAACAGAACTTTGAAACAGCAAATCAAGTTTGTCACTGATTGAACTTCATCTTTTCAGGACACATTTCTTTTCCCTGATGCTGGGGTAGCTGAAAAACATGTTTTTCTTTTCAGTGCAGTTTTTAGATGCGTGATGTTTTGATTCACAGGGAAATGACATGCATTGGCTGGCTTGTGCCTTGTACGTGGCTTGCAGGAAAGCAATTCCAACTGTGAGCAGAGGAACAGCGGAAGGAAATTACGTATCCTTAACCAGAATCCTGCGCTGTTCAGACCAGAGGTAACTTTTCTTGCTGATTTTTTTAAACAATTACAGAATCTCAAAGAGTGCTTATCACCTTGTGAAATTTGAAATAGAGAATAAAAGCTAAGTGTGTTGCTTTTAAAGATAGACTTTTTATCACTGGAATGTTTCTATTATAGCTCACTGCCACAGAAGTGGGGCAGCTCCTTTGGCTCAGTACTATGTTTATAAAAACATTGGTTTTCAAAATAAGAGATTGACTTCCTTCACTCAAAGGAGAAAGAAGCCAGTCACTGAAGAACAGTCAATTTTTGGGGTGGGTGAAGTGTGAACTTCTCACGTGAGAAACCATTTTTAGTTCACTGTGAAAATATTCACGATTGATCTCCATTTTTACATAAGAAAACTTCACTTTTCATGTGTTTTTGCTAAAGTCACTAAATGAGGTCAGACTCTGATGAACAAATTTGCATCAAATGTTTATGTCCATAAAGTAATAAAGAAAAGCTTCTGAAACAATGTACTTTATTTATTAGCAATCTCATTGTTTTCTAAAAATTCTGTAGATTGGCACAAAAAAGAAGAAAGAGTGTTCTTACATACATTTTCTCCCATTTGCTCTACTGTTGAAGCATTGCTGTTGATTTAAACCATGCAAAAGTGTTCCTCTATAAACTTTGTTTTCCAAATCAGAAATTCAGGGAATTGAATGTTGATAAATTGTTTCTGTGATCTGAGCTGTCAAAGACTAGTAACACTGAGAAAGATGGTGTAGATAAAGAAGCAGAAAAGGAATTAAAGCCAAATTTGCAAAGTGCAATTTACTAAAACTTAAGAGGTTTTTCATACTTCATAGAATATTCTTAGCATTGTAGGTCTCACAGGTTGTTTTGTTTAAGTTAATAATTTATTCTGAAAATTGAGGCAAATCTGATTTCAGAATATTCTGACTGTTGGAGTTGATTTTGTCTTTGTGAGGAAATGCCAGACCTGTGAGTACACAGTTAACAGGGTTATCAGCCGAGGATCTAAAAATATTTCACGAGCTGTCTGAGCTCATCCATGTTTATGGGTGAAGGACCGGCTCCGAGTTTGTTGTCATGTTTGCAATGCCACCATTTCCTCAGTAGTTTGGGCAGTAGAAACTGCACTTTCATTGAAAATGTAGAGTTTATTTCTGCAGGAAAAACAAACAGCCTTTCTGATCTAACCTGTTGGGTATTTCCAGCTTGATCGAGTTTTTTAACAAGATGAAGAAGTGGGAAGACATGGCAAATCTACCATCCCAGTTCAGGGAGCGAACTGAGAGATTAGAGAGAAACTTTACCGTTTCTGCAGTCATTTTTAAGAAGTATGAGCCCATTTTTCAGGACATTTTCAGGTATCCTCAAGAAGATCAACCTCGTCAACAGAGAGGAAGAAAACAGAGGTGTGTTTCTTTTATTTCCAGACTGATTTTAGAGCATTGCTTTCGTGAAAGTATAACAAAGTTGCTTGGTTGTTTTAGTAGTATTTTGACTGTATTTTCATAGTTGTTGTTTATAGTATCAGAGTTGGTTTGTCCTTACTTGTGGTAAATTTTTAATCTCTTTTTTGGTTTCGGATCTGACAGGGGGCAGGAAATCCCAAAACTGCTGAGTTTCTAATTACTTGGGGAGTAGGGAAGAGGGGAGAGATTTCAATCAGCCTGTAGACAAGGGGAACACTAGTATTGCAAAGTTTACTCTGTTTCACTGCCCAGTAACTCCCATGGATTTCTTCATTGATGCAGATCTTGTGGATATTTTACTTTATAGTGGAAGCTTTGTTTCTTTGTTACTGTGTGTGTTAGGGGTGCTGTGGAATTGAACTTGCAGGCTGAGACTGGGGTTCTGATTGTGCCTGCACTAAACCTGTGTGCATCTTTCTATATTAGCTTTAGGCAGGGTTTTGTGAGAAGGGTGTGAGATTTTGGCCACACCTAGTAAAGCTCAGTTTTCTCTTTGAATTATTGATTGTTGTATGATGTTTTGTCAGTTTTGATTCATTGAGCTTATTGTCTTCTTGCTGTATTTTCCTCCAAAAGACGACAGCCATGTACTGTGACTGAAGTTTTCCAGTTTTGCTGGGTGCTGTTTGTTCATGCAAAAGGTAAGAGATCTGAAATGGATTAAACACAGCAGACATGGGTTTATTAGTCATTATTTTATATCGGTCCTTAAAACACCAAATAGGTGCAGTGTACATATAACCTTTGTTGTAAGAGCAGCCTTAAAGCTTATAAGAACAGTAGAATTTTGGATGTTTTTCTTCATAATGACTGTTGGGAGAAAACAGAAGGTGAAAAAGGATTAAATCCTCATTTTAGGCTTCAGTTGTTCAGTCATAGCACATATAGTCTAAAATCTTTCCTCATCAAATCTGTGTCTTATAGAGTTTCCACATCCCTAAGGCCTTGTTTCAAGTCCTGCTTTGATGAGTGTTCACTGTGAGTGATGTATAAGTAAGGTAGTGCTTCGGGGGAAAGGTAAAGACAGGATTGATATTCCACATGCAAAGAGCATCATTGTAGGTTCAAATCCACTGATAATGTCCAGTAACTTGATATTTTTTTCATAATATAACATCTATTAGAGGAAAACCAATATTTTGATGTGTTCAAGGAAAGGGATAAAAGGAATTCTGGTTTGCTTGGGGGGTGAGGTGGGATGTTTTTTGCAAATTTAAAAGTGAATCAATGTTAAGATTCCTACAGTGTGCTGTGATTTCCTTAACTGGATGATTTTGAGGCTGGGACAGAGTAGGCTGTGGCAATATTGAATGGCCTGGCACAGAACTTTTTACAAAGCCTTTCTTTCCACACTGTGCCACACTGCAGAGGGATCCTGGCAGCAGTACTGACCCCTCAGCACCACATCCCTGTACGAAGGTCAGGAAGGGTGTGCTGGGCACAAGTGCTGCACTGAACACTCTGTCCTGTGCAGAAGATGCCTTTTTGTAAGGCTGCAAATTTCACCTTATTGGGCAAGAGAAATCTTTCCTAAACAAGTGTGGTGCTTTCAGCCCCGAAACACAGTGTGATTTCATCCACTGAGCCCAGAGGAGAGGTAGTACTGTACTTACTTCAGTCAGGCAGGACTTCACTTCCTTAGTGTAGGTAGGCAGCTGAGAGACTAAGTAGGTCAGTCTGAAAAATCATGGCTTTTTCTTTTCCTTTCGGTAAAGTCCTCACTTCTGTGGGAAGACTGGGTGGTTGACAAGGTGCAGAGTGACTTCATGGTTCTTCCTGTTGCTAAATTATTGATTAATATGTTTGAGTAACTGCATCATTGACTACATTTTAATTAGCAAGCAGTTTCAGACATGCTAACTAACCTTATGGACAATACCATGTTGATAACGCATCCAGCTGAATTTTACAAGAAAAAGAAATAAGTACAGTACTCAGAAGCTGTGAAGTTACTAAGTGATTATTAAAGTGTGGCAGCACAAAAATGGAGCCTGAATGTTGACTGTTAAGGCATTAGGTGTTGGTGTGAGGTTTTGTTCTGTGTTCTGGGGGTGGGCAGTAAATGCTTATCACAGCAACCGCACATCAGTGGCAGGCCCAGGCTTGTCTGTTCCTGCAGCCCATTGCCTTCAGGGCACGCACTGCACGCTGAGGGAGCCTCTTGCTTAGTGGGACTGTGTTTCTGGCATGGTGCTTGTAAGAACCTTTAAACTCTTCTGTTTCTTTGTTTGAAATCCATGGGGAAAAAAATCTCTGCTGCACTGAGATAACTGTTTTTTAATACTTGATACGAGTGAGCATTGTTGGAAATGTCAGCAACAAAAAAATTACTATGGGACTACTGGTACTGTGAAATTATATTTATTTTTGACTGTGCTGACAGTAATGATTGCCATGGTAGTTGTCATGGTTGGGAAATTGAACCTATGTTATGACAGTTACTTAAAGAATTTTATTGATGTAAGTTTTGCTAATAGTATTTAGGACTTTCCTTGCTTTGCTGTGACCTTTTAATGATTTGGAAATAACTGGTAAGTGGGTAAAGTTAATTAAAATTTCGTCTAGGGTACATTATTATAAATACTTTAAATTCTCTGCATTGAAATTATTTTTCTTCTAACAAATGTAGAACCAGAAAATAACATAAATTGGAACAAGCTAGTGTGTTACTGATAGAAAAATAACAGCATAATTGAGAAAAATTCTCTAATCATATATTCATTTCTATGTGTTCTAAGTGAGTTTATTACTGTATGATAGATTTCTTCAAGAATTTAAATGTGTTCTTCCAAGCGGGTTCAGCTAAGTGATTTGGAGCTTCCGTGAGAAAAAAGGGGGAAGGGAAAGAGTGGAAGAGTTATTAGTATTTAAGGAGAAATAGAAACATTATGCTGTGCATAAAAAATAATGGAATTGTGATTCATGATATTAATTAATTATATAGTTTATTTTACAAAACTGTTTTTAGCTATGGCCACTCCTCTAGAGAAATATCATAAACATAAATGAATTCAGTAAAGACTAATGACTCTGAATGTGATCTTTGTGAAAGGTAATAAAAGAGTGAAGAGGTTACAAGGACTCTTTTCTGCAGGAAGATAATAAATAAAAAATACATAATACACCAGATCAGAGATAGGCACATTTTAGCTCTTCTGTAAAGCACAAGAGAAATAAAGTTACATTTATTACTGTTTATAATGAGCATGCCCCCAGCAAAATTTTTGTAATAAAACAGATTGTTAAAAAAGAAAAATCAGACTTTGAGTTAAACAGGGATTTGTTCTGGAGAGTGAAGGGCAGGGGCTGAAGGAGGGAGCAGTTTCTAGGCCATCTGGAAACCTGGGTCTAGCCTTGCCAAGGTTGAAGTTCTTTGCAACTTTTTACAGCAATGCAAAGTCAAGGAAAAGGGGAAAAGTTGAGTCTCGGAACACCTTCTACCCCTCGTTGGCCTTCAGAGCAGGATTTGCTTTGGGCAGGGGCAGTGGGAATCCAGTGAAGGACGTGACTCTGCCAGGCAGTGGGGCTGGTGCTCCCACAGTAATGGAAGCACATTTTTCTTCCTCTTGAGGCAGTTTGCAAGTTATTTATGCACTGGTTAATGAGATTGCTGTGAATGAGGGAGCAGCAACAGCATATTTATCAACATTTTGGTATGGTTCGATTTCAAAACAGCACAATATATTTGAATTCCTTCACAGTTGTTGTTTCTGAAAAAATATTTTACTTCTATATTTGTTATATGTTGTTAAATGTGAGTCTGCTTTACTGCCTGTGTTGTTATCCAGGTATTTATAGTCACCAAAGTCTGTGTTTCTAAGATTCCATTATTCATTGTAATACAAACATCTACAGTTTCTTGGTTAAAAATGTTGAAATCCATGCTATTTTTTTGTCTTATGTCTTTCTAATATTGCAGGAAATTTTCCTATGATCAGTGATGACTTGGTCAATTCGTACCATCTCTTGTTATGTGCTTTGGATCTCGTGTATGGAAATGCTCTGCAGTGTCCTAATCGTAAAGAACTCCTGAATCCAAATTTTAAGGGTATGTTGGAAAAAAAAGTTGATTTGAAATACATGAAAATTAATATTTTCTGTATCTGGCTATGCAATTCTAATTCTATTAATGTAGTATGTAATAATAGACTAGTGAATTCTGTCAATAATGCACTAAGTAAAAGATTTGATGTACTGTGGAAATACCCTTGAAGGAAGCTTGATAGGAATAATTTGAGTTAATGAGGGTTTAATATCAGTGAAAAAGTGCATAATGAACAGCCATCACTGGACACAGTAAGACTGGAATGTTCCCATGATGCAGCAGTTTGGAAAGACCCAGGGCTCAAACAGGAGATTGGTTTCTCTCTCATTTCTGGATTGCTGCTGTTCTCTTTCTGAAGAGAATGGAAGTGTAGGTTGACTTGATAACCACAAATGCAAATGAATGGTGAGAAGTGGCCATTGAGTTTCTGATGTAACTCTTCCCAGACTTGCATTTAATTTTCAATGCTCTACAGTATTGACCTGTACTTGTAGTGCTTCGGATCTAACCTGGGACCATTATCTCAAATAAATACTGTAGTTCACAAGTGTTTGATTTTTTTCCTATTAGAATTGATATATTTAATTTTTATCACTCAGTCACTAATGTTCTTAAATCTCTAACTTAAAATTTGCTTTTGATAACATTATCCAGTTTAGTGGGCATTATGTAATGAGTAGTTCTTTCAAAGGAACTAGTTCGTTTACTGTCTTAATTTCATACTAACTTAACTACAGAGCTTAGAATCTAAGTTTAATAAGAAAACAGGATATGGATTTGTAAAATTAAGTCACACAATACTCTTAATTGTAGGTCTACCTGAAGACTTCCATAGTAAGGATTATAAAGTATCATCTGACCCTCCCTGCATCATTGAAAAACTGTGTTCTTTACATTATGGATTAGTTTTAGAAGCAAAAGGTATAAAGGAACATTTTTGGAAGCCATATATTCGGAAGCTTTTTGACAAAAAGGTTGGTCAGTAAATTCTTAATGTAGAAAAGTCTTTCCTTACTTGTTACCTTCAAAACCTTTATAAGAAATGAAAGGCCCATCCTTTGTTCTTAAATGTCTTACAGCTCTTAAAAGGAAAGGATGAAAATCTGACTGGGTTTCTAGATCCTGGGAACTTTGGAGATAGTGTGTAAGTCACTGTTTGTGGTGTGCTTTGCATGAGTGTCCCTGTGTAACCCAGCTGCCCTTGTTACCTTATCTGAGCTCTGGTGGCAGCCAGCTGCCTCGTGTGTTTGGTAGTGGCCCTCCACCACTGCCTTCAGTTCCTGGGTGCTGTGGGCTCAGGCCTGCTTCAAAGAGCAGTGGTGCTTCAGGATGGTGCTACCTGATGTCTTCTTTTATTCTTATGTTTCTCTTCCTGGATTTTTTGTTTCGTACGTAACTCAAAGAGGTATTGTGAAAATGCTGTGGGAGCACGTTGAGTAAGAAGTGAGAGGGAAAAATTGGGCATGGTGGTGTTTAGAGATGTTTATGGGTGTGAATTACTTTCTTTTAATGATACAAAAATGGTTCAAGGTAGTTTATGATATGATGCTGTGTAAATTTTGAGGAGTTTCCACAAAGTAGGAATTCTCAGTGTTTTACTGCATTCTTCCTGCAGCTAGATAAATGGCAGGGCATCAGATATGTAGGGAAAATAATGTCCCTGCCACTGTTATGTTTAAGGTACTGTAGATCTTAAAGGAGCTTCAGTGCTTCAGTGAGGGTTGAAAGAAATCTGCAGTAGACTTCCCCCAGGCCAGAACTGTGTTCATTGTGTGAGCAGGTGAACAAAACACTCTAAATAAAGGGGGTTTGTCTGTCTGTCCTTCCTGCTGTAGCAAAGCCATCAACAAGGCCTATGAGGAGTATGTTCTGTCAGTGGGAAATCTCGATGAGCGAATCTTCCTTGGCGAGGATGCAGATGAAGAAATTGGAACTCTCACGAGGTGCTTAAACACACCTTCAGGAGTGGAAACAGCTGAAAGGGTACAAGTGAAGCATAATTTGCAGCAGCATTTTGACAGGGTGAGTATGGCATGGTGTATGTTGCTGTTTTTGTATGCACCCTTCCCTGGCAGTCTATGTAGATAAAAATAAGACACACCTAGGAGTGTGGGGAGAAAATGGGAGGAATATAGGGAGCTAGACTTGATGGTGAAGAATGTAATGTGTTTGTTAAAATAAGTATTTGTGTGGTTAGGTGATTAGAAGATGCATTGATTTTGCTGTGTGCTAATTGAAGGGATATCCTTTATGTTACATTGTTTTAATGTGATGGCTTGATCAGATGCAAATAAACTAAAATGCTGATCAGAAGAACTTCTCATATTAGAGGTTAAACCTGCTGAAGGGAAACCCTAGCTCAGTACACTTTTCCTATGAGGTACAGCTACCTTTGTTACTCAGGGGCTTGGAAGGGACTCTACTGGGCGTTGGGGGGGATTTTTTAGATTGGTCTAATTGTTTCACACTTCAGTTCCAGCACCTGCATTTCAGCACAGGTCACATGCCCTCTGTTTGTACAGAACAGTTTGGTACAAACATCTGAGCAACACAAATCCTTCATTGCTGGCTCTTATCTGAGTCATGGTCTGGTTTGGGCTGTTTGATTTGGAGCCATTTTTTTTCCATAACACAGAGTAAGAATTCTGCAGGTTGATGTTTCTAGGTTATGACCTTTCTCAAAGTTTCTAATAGTGTGCATATGTATATGTGGTTATTTTTTGTTTTCAGTCCAAGTCACTGAGGATCACAACCCCCCTTACTGGCCGCAAGTACATTAAAGAGAGCAACCCATACGTGACACCTGTTTCCATAGCAACCTACAGCCTGAGCCGCCTGCACACGATGCTGGCAGGGCTGAAAAATGCCCCCAGTGAAAATTTGGAGCAAATACTCAGGTAAATTTGATGTTTAGCCAAATAATCCTGTTTTCTATTCTAGTTTTAATAACAAACATTAATGCTGAACAGTGTAATTTAAAATGTGAGCCAGTCTTTTACTCCTGGAGTAAAATGGAATCCAGAGAGACATTTACATTTCAAAGGAATAATCTCTTTATTTAGACACATCTGTCCTTGGAGACTGATGAACATCCACCATTTGAAACTCAACAGTTTTGAGCTTCTCTAACCACAAGTTGCCAGTATAAAATTGTCAAGACTTTTCTTCCTGCTTAGCAAATGGCACTACATAGGAAATCACTCCATACTGTAGGAGAGGCAAACCAAACCTTTTTTTGCCATGTGAATAAACTGTTGCTTCAGGAATAATGTGTTTTTAAACAATTTTTATGTCATGTGGAAAGTGCTGTTTAAATATCTCTCCCTGATCATGAAAAGATGAGCATATTTACTACAGTGTATACAATAATATGATGTTTTGCAGTTAGACACATTTGGGTCTGTTTGTATTGCTGTGCAATATATTTCCATTTTTTATGCTTTCAACATATAAAAAATAGGGAGGTTTTGGTCTTAGTAGGAATAGTATATTGAAAATGTTTAGTTTTTATTTTCAGGTCATGTTCCAGAGATCCTTCTCAATCCATTGCAAACAGAGTAAAAGAAATGCATGAAGTGTACTGTCAGAGCACACAGTCTGAAGGAGAATTCAGTAATTTTTCCAA
The DNA here is from genome assembly GCA_026261815.1 of Monarcha castaneiventris obscurior. NCBI lineage: Eukaryota > Metazoa > Chordata > Aves > Passeriformes > Monarchidae > Monarcha > Monarcha castaneiventris. The sequence goes on along the minus strand of JAMPIT010000712.1, from coordinate 9,256,696 downwards.
AGGTGGGAAACATTTTGCTTATCCAGATAAGAATTAAAATACCTGTAAACACATCCATCTCTTGTAATTAAGTTTTACATACAGGTTATGCTTTAGCACAAGTGTCTTTTCTACTTCTCTTGACTTTTCCTGTATTCTTAAGACAGAAAACTTCAATGCTATGTAAAATTTTATAATCAGCCTTAGTTTGAATCACTGGAATTTGATCATGCTTTGAGTACTGGAGAAGTGAAATGAAAAGCACTCTTAAGTGTACCACTTTCCTCTCAAATATAAGAATATTAGTGATGGCATGGATTTCTGTGATGGTAGAGAAAATCTGAGTAACTGTAGTCTTTAAAAACCCAACAGCAATTTTAGCTTACATACGAGGATGGATTAGTACAGGTATTAAAATCCTGCTAGTATAAACACAAAAACACAATTTGCAAAGTTGTCTTGATATCTGAAGTGCCTGAAGATGGATTGAATATAAAGAGGATGCTCTTGACCTTGTTTCTGAATAAGGCCTTCCTTTGTTCTTGTCAAGTTAGTTGCTTCAGTGCTTTTTGTGGCACAGTGCAAGGTGCATCTGTACAGGTGTATTTTTCATTGCATTTTCTGAATTGCAATTGTGTACATTATAGCAGTGTTAAGGATTGTTCTTATACATGGTGATGTCACCAAAATCGGGGTTCAGTAGGAAGTTATTCTGCTCTGCATTCACAAGTCAGTGCAATGTAGGAGAAGGATTCCTGCATTAATTAATTAGTCCTGAAAGTATTGTAGCCACAGCAGCACAGAAATCCACACAAGCTACTGTTGCAGCTCTGTATCAATGAAGAAGATAATACTTTTATGTTTCATTTTACAATATTGCTTTTATTTAAACTTCCTGCAGATGTTGCTAGTAAACATTTTCGTCGTGCTGAGATGCTCTACTACAAGGTCTTGGAGTCAGTCATTGAGCAAGAGAGGAAGAGACTGGGAGATGCTGACTTATCTGTAAGGAAAACTAATCAAAGGGTTCCTCACTTTTAAAGTTGGACCTGCAAAAAAAGAACACAGATGTAGAGCAGAATTGTCAGCTATTTAAAATGAGGGTAAATCTGAGAAGAATCCTGTAAGTACATCTGAATGGAAGAAAAAAGGTTCAAGAAATTACTTTTGTTTGCAAACACAAAGAAAGATGAAATTTTTTAATGAGTAAATATGGCTCATTTTGAATTCTGTTCTGTCCCTTACAAAATAGCTTCACTTTTTGTAAGCTTGATAATCTTGCTTTGAGACAATAAAAAGTGTTTTATTGTTCTATAGTTACACTGTAAAATAAGCTTTGAAATTTGCAACTCTTGCAGGCAATACTGGAGCAAGATGTGTTTCACAGGTCTCTGCTGGCATGTTGCCTGGAGATCATTACCTTTACATACAACCCACCTGGAAACTTCCCGTTCATCACCGAAATATTTGACATTCCAGTTTATCATTTTTACAAGGTAATGTGTTTGATAGCTAGAAATGCTTATCAAGTCATGAATGCTCATTGACCTGTATGACAATATAGGATTGAGTCATAGTAATGCAGCCTTCATATTTCTAATAGTCTCTTCTTCCGTGAAAATCAAGTATTGGACTTAGATCTTTGTTTAAGAATCAATATATGAAACAAGTACATTATGTTGATCATAATTATCCACTGCACAGGTAATTGAGGTTTTCATTAGAGCAGAGGATGGCCTTTGTCGGGAAGTGGTAAAACACCTGAACCACATTGAAGAGCAGATCCTGGAAAGTATGGCCTGGAAACGGGAATCTGTACTGTGGGACAGGATCAGAGAGAATGAAAACAAAGTTCCTACTTGTGAAGAGGTGAGCACATTTTTCAGTGTGTTACATTGCTTTCATAATCAGACAGAGGACTTTGTACCCTGAAGGAGAGGCCTTAGGAGGCCCAGTAGCAGCTCTGCCATCCCAGCCCATCAGTGCAGGGAAAGCAGTAAGTGCAGTGTGCTCTGGCCTGGTCAGGGTCATCTCTGTGGAGACATCTGGAACAGAGACAGGCAGCAGAGGGAATTCTCACCCAGTATCTTACTGGTTAGCAGAACAATGAACAAAAATGGTCAAGCAGGGAAGGTCCCACTTGAAAAGATTATTAAGCAAGAAGTGCGGTAAAAAGTACTCACAGAAGTAGTCACAGAAAGACTGTTACAGTGTCTATCTTCCAGAGCAGCACAATCACTACTCACTACTGGTTTTCTTGGGCTAGTTTGGCTTAGGGTAAGTTTGTCACTTCTCTTATTCTTTTTCCACAGAGTGTTGCTGTTCAAAATCTGTAGTGCAGCAGCTTTTAAAAATTTGCTATGTAGTTAATGTGTACAGACACTCTAATAAAAGGATAAATATTTTAGGTAATGCCACCTCAGTACTTCGAGAAATCTGCTGGGAACAGTGTTATGGGTTCACCATTGACACCACGGCGAATAAACGAGGTTCGTGCTGAAAGTGGAGGACTGGGAAAAGGTGAGATTTTTTTAAAGCAGAACATGCTGTGCATTGCTTACTTAGATGAAATTATGTAAGGAAGGAAGCTGCTTTAATGCCAGTGTCCAGTTAGCTACAAGCACATTTGGGAATGGCATTTGTTTTGCAACTCAGAGTTGCATCAGAGGTCTAAGAATGATGGATTCATTGTATCAGTGTGAACTAAATAGGGTGTTTTGCTTTGATAGGATGTTCTCAGGTGATAGATACAAACAGCATGTGTATGTATGTGTTAAACAGTATTTATACATGCACACACACAGAACTTATGCTCTAATTCGTTTGCTTTATTGTTACACCAGAAAAGAAACTCCACTATATATTATGTGACATCTCAAACTTTTTCCACTAGAAAAAATAAAATATAATACATGAACTTAGAAAAATATTAAACACAGCATTATGGAAGATTAAGTCATCTGTAAAAGCAATCTGTACTTCTAAAAAATTTTTCCTAAATAGCTTTGCATGACATATTTTGGTTTGCATTAGATTTCCATCACCTGTTTGTAGAACAAGGGATTATAAAACAAAGGTTAAATATATATTTATGTGTGTGTGTGTGTGTTTCTTCCCCAGGCCTGTCCTCCCCTCCCGCCACCCTGTACGACAGGTACAGCTCTCCCACAGCCAACCCCACGCGGCGGCGCCTGTTCGCTGACAGCGACAGTGCCCCCGAGGGGGGCAGCGCCGTCAGGGTGCCCCCGCAGCCCGTGGTCAGCACGGTGCCAGTGCAGAACGTGAGCCCCGAGGCCGTGCCCGTGACTCCTGTGCCCGGCCAGACCCTGGTCACCGTGGCCACGGCCACCGTGACAGCCAACAACGGGCAGACGGTGACAATACCCGTGCAAGGTGAGGGGAGAGCTGCTGCACAACGATTCAGGCTTGTTCCCAGCAGAGTGTTAGAATACAGCCAAGAAGAGAGGGGGGAACAGTTGGCCAGAAAAAAGTATGTTTACAGGGATTCATAAGTAAGAAAAATGGTTTGAACAGACAAGCAGAATTTAAGGACAGAGCATGTAGAGCACAAGGATGCTCTTCTGACTGCCAAGGTCTTTATCATAAAACAGTTGTTTCAGTAAGCCCTCCTTCTGGAACTGCCAGGAGATGAAAGCTGCATTAGTATGAAAACCTTACTTCAGCTTTATTATCTTCTTGTCTTATGATGAAGTTTCCAAAGTATTTTGATTAAATAATTTCATGTATAATATGCTAAATGTATAGTTATAAGCAGCTAATAAGTACTGAATTGTTTTAAAAAACTCAAAACCACAGACACACACACATCCCCCACACAACTTGCTCTTATTTCAGGCTCTTTTTGTTAAATTACAGGTATTGCCAATGAAAATGGAGGAATAACTTTCTTCCCAGTCCAAGTAAATGTAGGTACCCAGCCCCAGGCTGTGTCTGGGCCCATGCAGCCTCTGAGTGCCCAGACTCTGGCTGGCACCCTGAACACTCAGATGACTGGGGCAGCACTGCAGTTGCCAGGCCAGCTAACAGTGCAGCAGATCTCCCCTGGTGAGCAGAGACACCCCCAGCACTTCACTGCCACAGCCGCCAGGCCTCGCAAGATGGGCTCTCTTTCACTCTTCTTCAGAAAGGTACTTACTGATCTAAGGTTGCTTTGCTTAGTTCTTATTTTGGTAAACCTGCAGTAATTTAAAAAATACACACTTGGTGGTTGTAATGATGAGTGTATATTAAATGTAATCTATACCTTCAGTTATTCATACACACAGAGTAGTTTTCTGCTGCAGGCCACTTCTCACTAGCAAAGGAGTGTGCTGGCACATCAGGACTTGGAAATAGATTCTGTACTTGGCCAGCAGGTTCTTAAAGCTGTCCCTTTTCTTGGAGGCTCTTCCAAAGAAAGAGGTTCTCTTTTGAGACTTCCTGGTTTATTCAGTACAGGGGTTTCTGTAGGCAATGCAGTGCCCTTTCTGGGCTCAGGACAGCTTAAAGGCTCAGGATGGATTTAAGCTTCAAACAAATGTTTTCTTAGCACTGACACCAGTACTGAGAATGTCTGTGTCTTGTAAGTAAAAAACTTAAATTTGAATGTAGTTGTTCTTCTCTTGGCTTAGCATTGGCACAAGCGCTGCAGCTGCTCTTTTGCTGGGTCAGAAAAGCAGTGCTGCTGTGGCCCTGAGCACAGTGTCCATTGCCACAGGTGTATCATTTGGCCAGTGTTCGTCTGAGGGATCTCTGTGTCAAACTCGATGTGTCCGATGAGCTGCGCAAAAAGATCTGGACATGCTTTGAGTATTCCTTGGTGCACTGCCCTGAAATCATGATGGACAGACACCTGGATCAGCTGCTGATGTGTGCCATCTATGTCATGACTAAGGTAAAATGTGAACAAAGAAAAAGCAAACAAAAACTCCTTTAATACTTAATATTCCAAATACTACAATTCCTCAAAAAACCTCAAACCAACAAGCACGCACAGAACCATCCCTAAACAAAACAAAATACAAAAACCTGCAGGAAAACTGAGAGCCTTTTCTGTCCATCCCCCTTAGGTTACTAATGAAGACAGATCATTCCAGAATATCATGCGCTGCTACCGGACACAGCCACAAGCCAAGAGTCACGTGAGCACAGTCACAATTTAAATATGTGGGATCTGGTTTATTAAATGCCTTCATTCTATTCTGGGAGCAGATCACTTGGCAAAGCAACATTTAGTATTAAGGGGTTGCAGTCCATGAGCCATTCTCAAAAGAGAGTGGTCATATCCAAAATCCTATGGATATGTAGCTCTCTATGCTAAACTATAACTAAAATAGAAAATGCCTTGTCTTAAAACCCAAGGAAGGCAGTGCCCATGGGATATTATTCCTCTTAAGAGGCTGTACTGTGGCCTGCAAGAAGCAGTTTGGTACCACAGGGAAGGTTCTGGCAGCAGGCAGTTGTTCCCTGGCTGGGTCCCTGCTCACGCTGCTCCCTGTCCCCAGGTCTATCGCAGTGTCCTGCTCAGGGGCCGGCGCCGCCGCCGCCACTCGGGCAGCAGTGACAGCAGCAGCCAGCAGAACTCGCCCACGGACAGGAGCAAGGACAGGAACAAAGAAAGAAGTGAGTGATTACAAATGCCAGCTGTTTGGATTTGATTCCATTTCCAAAACTGCGTAAAGTAAGAGTTGGATTTTGTGTTGTCCCACCCCAACCACCTCCTTTGGTAAACTTAGACACAGTTAAAAATACACTGATAACATATAAGAGTTGCTCTAACTTAAGGTTTTTATTGCACCCACTCTGACAGTTTCAAATCTCTCCCCACCTGCACTTACCGTGGGAATTTGCTGTGCTGGCCTGAACTCTGAGTTCAGCTCACACCAAAGAATGAGTCTTCGCAGAATGAGGAAATCTGGGCTAGCCCAGGTTCACAGTTACTCTTATCACAACCACAGAGCTGCAGCAGTTTCTTTTGTAGCACTGTCTGTCTGCAAAGATAGGAACACCACCCACAGCACTGATTTCAGCATAGCTGACAGCTCTGAAGATTCTTCCCTTGATGTATGAACTGACACTTTTTCCTTGAATTAACTTCTGTAAAGGAAACCAAAGAAGTGATGCTGTGTATTCCTGCCAGCAGTTTCCAAGATAATACCATCATCTATTAAAAAAGCTGTAGATATTAGTATTTTCTGTCACAGGGAGGTGACAGGGAGGGAAGGAAAAAAATACATATATTTTGCAACTTCCCACATTAAATTAGTAGGAAGTATGACCAAGCCAAGTATTTCTCCTACTAACCGGAAAAGGCTACCATTCTTTACATGAAATGGCACCAGGTGGCAACAAGAAAAAGCTACTGCTGGATATATAACACAAATGCTGAAAAATGGAGTTTCAGCTCTTTTCATATTGTCATGCATGTCAGCTCCTACAGAAAATCCCTTGCAGTTTATCCAGTAAGAAGTTAGAATTCAATAAGCTTTTACGTACGGGAAAACGCCCAGGGATCGGAACGGGCAGCGCTGACGGTGGCAGCAGGTTCCTGGTCCCTGTTTGCCGAGGGTGGCTCTGTGTGTGTGTGTGTGTGCAGGGGCTGTCTGTGCCCGCAGCGCTGGCAGTGCCTGAGCAGTGTGGCCGTGCCCCTGCAGGCAGCCGCGACTCCAGCCCGGTGATGCGCTCCAGCAGCACCCTGCCCGTGCCCCAGCCCTCCAGCGCGCCCCCGACCCCCCCCCGCCTCACCGGCCCCAACAGCGACACCGAGGAGGAGGAGCGGGGGGACCTCATCCAGTTCTACAACAACATCTACATCGAGCACATCAAGGACTTTGCCCTCAAGTACACTTCAAATGCAGTAAGTTACATTCTGTGCTTTTCCTTGGTAAACAGAGCTTTTTCTACTGACTATGCAGTGAAATCCCCTTAAATTAAAAAATACTAATCTGGCGTAGTAACACAACAAAACTTGCATTCGTTGTACATCTGTATGGCCTCCTGTCCGTGGAAGAGCAAGCCCTGAGCTCAGGCTGCAGCTGCTGAGCTCCCCTTTGCCCTTCTCTCCTCGCAGACGGACTCGCCCCCGCTCTCGCCGTACCCGTTCGTGCGCCTCGGCTCCCCCCGCAGAGTGCAGCTCTCCCAGCACCACCCCGTGTACATCTCGCCACACAGAAACGAGTCTGCCCTCTCTCCCCAGGAGAAAATATTCTACTACTTCAGCAGCAGCCCCTCGAAGGTGAGACTAAAGGGTTTCAGTTGGATTCTCTAATTCCTTAACCTGTTTTTTGTTCTTGCTAGTGAAATTAGAGCAGACCCTACAACACAACATTTTGTTTACTTTGTCCAACACACACATCATCACTTACAGCTCGTCAAACTGCCAGTGCAGCTGTCACAGCTGTAGGGGTGGATGGGCCTTTGAGCTCTGCATGCAGACACAACAAACTCCCTTGAGTTTGAGTAAGACTCTGTGTACTCTGGTAAGGGAAAGACCAGTGCAGTGATGAAGGAAGTACCTTGGTACAGTACAGATTTCCACAGAAAAAGCCTCTGCAGTCCCACTGTAATGCATCTAAAAACAGTTCACATCATATTGGGGCAGTCACAAAATACAGTGAGAGCTAATCCTTCTTTTGCCCCCTTCCTCCCTCCTCCAGAGGCTAAAGGAAATCAACAGCATGGTTCGAACTGGAGAAACGCCCACGAAGAAGAGAGGCATCCTCTTGGAGGATGGAACTGAAGCCCCAGCCAAGCGAATCTGCCAGGAGAATCACACAGCTCTGTTAAGACGACTCCAGGACGTAGCAAATGACCGAGGGTCTCACTGAGCCTGCACAGCTCTTCCCTCCCTGACTGTGTCAAGCCTGGACCAGGGCATGAGGGGAGACAGCACTGGGGCAGGGAGGATCCTCCTCAGACCCTCGACACAACCCCAGGCCCTGCTTAAGCTCTTCACGAGGCAAGTGACCCCTCTCCAGCCTTGCCTGGAGAACACATCCCTCACACAGCTGTGGACCTTGCAGCAGGTATTTACAGCTTTGCTTTGCTCTAGTCAGTGCCCTCAGCCCATGTTCATTGGTGCCTCACCCCTGTCAGCTGTGGCCAGACAGGGCCAGGTGCCTCAGCACAGAGCCCTGCACCAGGTACTCACAGCCACCAGTGTCAGGGTTCCTCACTAACCCCCTCCACAAACTAACAGCTTAGGAGTAATACTCTTACACAGTCCCATTCTGCCTGGAAAGGGACAAGGGGAGTAAAGTGGTTTGAGCCCTGATGGAAGCTGGATGGATGGACTCTGTCCCTATTCAGGGTGTTCCATGTGCCCTCCCCTGAGAGCCATCAGTGGTTAAGCTTTACTGTGTGGCCCGTTGCTGCTGTACCAAGGGAGGTGATTATGTTGATTGGTTTGAGCTGTGCAATGTGTGACAGTGATCTTGTGTTCCCAAGGTGACACCTGGGCTGGGGCTGGGGAGCATCATGTTTAAGGCAGATGAGTTTTGCTGTCTATTTGCAATGGCACTTTCTAAATGTGAATATTTTTTGCAAAGGCCAACTTCAGCTGTCTTTGAAACAATTTGACTTTTGTATTTATTTCAATTTGACATCCCATTGCTCCTCTTGTCAGCAAATGGCATTCAGAATTCATTGTAACTCAATGTATATGCAGCAATGAATGCAGGAAGCCAGGGATGTGTACTTTCTTCAAGGAATTTTATATGCTTGTTGCTTTTCTTGATAGTCAGGCACTGTAGCCTTTGCTCCCTCAGCAGCAGAGAGGTGGTGCCCATCTCCTAAAACATATACTCAGATATTTGTGTTTAAAGGACAGGGCTCAGGAGTTTGGTTTTGTGCTTTGCTTTGGTTTTTTTAAATGGCCTAAATGAGGCGACCTGGGAGAGATCCCTCCCCTACTAACAGGATCAGCAGGTGGTGCATATTACACTTACCACTTGTTTTCATTTAAAATAGTTCCAAAATACCAGACTTGTTAGGAAAGCATCAACCCTCTCCCACAGTACAGGATGCCAGTCCTCTGCTGGGGAGGGGGTGTTCTTCATGTAAAATGTGGCACACTCAGGTTCCAGAAGGCTTTCTAAGGAAAAGGTTAAAGCTCTGTTTTCAGTCATTCCTGCCCTTCCAAATAATAGGAAAATTTAAGACTTAATTCCACTGTAAATTCAACTAAAGTAAAATAAAAACATTGTTTTTCTTACCTGCATAACAAAAAGCTGAAGTCCAGAAGTTGTGTAGATGTTTCTGTAAAAATATTTATGGAAGTGTCAGACAATTCTTGTTGTTGTTATTATGTTCCATTTACTTCACTTTGTATGAAAATATTGCAATTGTATTTTTCAATAAAGACTTTATAAACTCACAGTTTTATGTTCTTGTGTGAAAAAGCATTGTATGTGCAAAGCTAAGAAGTCTGCAGCAAGGACTGCAATTAAGGGTTTAAAAATAAATAAATAATCACATGTCTTAGTGACACCACAAGGGAAAGGATTTACTCCTGCCCTGGTTTAGTCACTGTGGTTGTTCCAAGCATGTCCCCTCCTCCTGCTCCATCAGAAGGCACCAGGCAGGGCCTGACAGGGACAGCAGTGCCAGGGAATGCCCCAGCTCTAGCTCCTGCTCCGTTGGCAGAGGAGGAGGAGGAGGAGGAGGGTGGCTGTCTCACTGCACTGCACCTCTGGAGTAGGGCTCCAGAACAATCTGCTTTGCCTTCCCTGCAGGAGCTTTTAACACAGCATCTCACACACCCAACAACATTATTTCGTATTATTTCGTATGTGCTGTGTACTCACACTTCAGCTGAGGGAAATTTCTAAGCATTCTTAAGTAGTTAAGAACAGCTTTGACCACCACTGGCCAGTCCTCCATTTGTACAGCTAAAGATGCACTGGTTTTCTCCTGCTTTTTTACCTAGGGGGCCTGATACTGTGTCATCCACTGCTATTTCTGTCCATTTCTGAAACCAAGTTGTTAACATCAGCTGTAAATAATCATAAAGATACAAGTTGCAGTTTATAGTTTGAAGCAAATGCTAAAAAAAGAAAAAAACCCAACAACAACAAAACTTCAGCAGAGATGTTCCCAAGGAAAATAAAAAAGGCATGTAAACTTGATATTAAAGGAAAAAAAAAAAAAAAAACAACTGAAGTGGCTTCAAATAATTTTTTTCATGACTTGGATTTCAACCAAACCTAACTGCAACCTCAGCAGGAAACTCCACTGGTGTAACTTACAGATCTCCTGGAAATGTTCTTTAGAGAGTTCAGAGTTTCAAAGATAATATTCAGAAACATCCCCTTCTCAAAGTATTGGCCAGACTTTAGTCTTTCATCAAATTTTGTACCTGTTCTAGGGAAAACACAGCACAATCCAGGAGAAAAGGATTTGATTTCCATGGTACTGTTTCAGTACTCATTCACCTACCTTGCTCCTGGAGCAGCTTCTTTTAGTACACAGATCTGATGACAGAAATACACAGCATTCTCTCTCCTTTCCCAGATTAATAAAAATAGTAATTTTTCAGATATTCATTTTAAACTAAACAAAATACTACATTCTCTAAAGAAATAAAATTATTCTCAACAAACTGCTGTTAGCTGGATTTAGATTGGAGCAATCCAGCCTAGTGACCAGCCTTGCAGGGGTCTGTTACAGCTCAGAGAAGAACAAAACTTCCTCCAATAATCATCACTTTCACAGCATTATCCTGTCATTCCTCCTGGGCATTGTTCTTGCCAACTGTGGTGTTTCCTGGCCAACAGCAGCACGGGCAGCTGGGGCTGTGCTGCACCAAAGAGCAGCCCAAGATTAGAAGGGATTTCACTTCTACACCAATCCTTCACCTAAGTGGCTTAAGAAGTGTGCAAGTCAGTGATTTATTACAGAGGCTTCTGAATAATCATAAAAACTGAGTAAGGAGGAACTGTCAGAGTCTGGTTTAGCTCCAGGCCTGCCCCTGCCCAAGCAGTTCATGCACTCAGCACAAGGCCAGGCCCATTGTCTGCTCCACACCAGGAGTCCTTTAACTAAAACCTTGCCCATGATAAATCTGAAGCATTTCAGTTTCAGCCTTCCCAAAAAAAGTTAGAGAGCAACAGCAGCAACACTATTCATTTCACAGTATTTTAGTGGCAACACTCCAGGCCAGTATATACACCCTCAAACTTCCCACATCCTTTCCCTGAAAGGCAAACAGCACTGCTTTTCCAGGCAATACAAACTCACCTTCAGATCAGTTCCTCCATTCCCATACTCTACTGCAAACTCAGATCAGGCACATGACAATTCCAAGGCACTTCCAATTGCTCATTACATGCCAGGCACCCAGAACACCAAGGCTAATGGGCATTAATGCCATTCAGAACACTGACTGAGGCAAGTGCCACAGAGCCATCTCATTTTCCTGTTATTGAGTGTATAACACTACTGGGGAACTCTGTCTATTTCCTTAGAAGCCAAGAAGGTGTTCTCCAACAGTGTAAGGTTGTTAATGACAAGTGAATTTAGCGTGCCAGATAAAAACACAAACCCCCCATCACACCACTGCCCACCCTCCTGAAACACCACCTCATGTTCACGTGAGTCACTACAGGCTGCTCCAAGACAGCTGGGTTGGCACTAATCCAGCAGTACAGGCAAGGGGAGCCAAAGGAAAAGCAGCCCAGCTCCAAGGGGTTAAATCACAGATATTGATAAGACAATCCCTGGAGGCAAGAAAAGGCATCACATCAGGCTGTGGCATTAGGAAAACTCGTGTGAAAAGAGTCTGTCCCAAGTTCACTTGTGTTTTGGAGAGGTTTCCCTGTGTGAGGAACACAAGTCCCTTATGTACAGAGCTGCTCCTGGCAACCCATGAACATCCCAAACACCTGTGCAGACAAATACCTCTGTAGCCAGGTGCTCCCACTCTTCACTGAACATCCACAGCACAGACTTAACAGGGACAAAAGCTAGAGCATGGTTTCTTTTTATTTTAAGATGTCACTATTAACACACATTAGTCAAGCTATCCTAAGAAATCCCCTAGACACCTAGGGAATCTAAAACCCTCTAAGATTTTATTAGCTCAAGAGACCACCATTAAAAGCTTTGATTTTAGTGTTTCTGTACTAAAAGTCTAACAAGCCTGACATTCTACTTTCACCCTGTCAGACTAATGTGCGCTTTAGTGACAGTATCCATTTACAAATCAATAATACATCATACATCATCCCCAGCTTTACTTCTGGAAAGTGCTAAATGGAGTCAATGAACCGTCTATTTACAATTTCAAATCCTAACATATTTACAATAGAAACCAAAAGTATTTAAAACCATTAAATATAGTGTTTAACTCTGCTATATTAGTTTACATGAACACAGCTTAACTCTGGCATCGTATTTCCAATACTAATATTTCCGCCAGTAATTTAAGATTTTTTTTTTAAAAATTGCTATTCCTGGAGGGAAAAAATAAAAGCTTAAAAACCAACCCAAAACCTCCAGGCATTTCAGAGCCCTGAGGAATTACCCACCCTAGCCAGTCTTCAGGTAGAAGTACTGTAGTGTTCAAGAGAGACTTCCAAACTCCAGGCAAGCCTTTAAAACCTAATGCATATGTAAAACATTAAGAGTCAGTAATCCATTGAACAGGTTTACTGGAGTCACTGCTACCATTCGGGTTTTACTAATCCGTAGTCAAGAAGGAAACTGCTGCTTTGCTGTTTCTCCCTCCGTTACATTCCCTCCACCCCCAGAAAGTGTTTTGTGCACCAGTGTCCAGGACAGCTTAAGTGGGCATCGTCTTCTCTTCTTTGCTGAAGGGCTGGACTGAGCCAGGCTTCACCCACGACAAGCCAGAGACATGCATGCTTTTGCAGTGCTGATCTTCCGGCTTCTTCTGGGGAGAACAAAGTTAAAGTTACAATTTTTAGATACCCAAACCCTCTCGACTCCCCCTGCCATCCATTTTACCTTTAGCAAATACAAGCACAAAAGAGGCTTGCACCATTTCCTCAAAGAGGTGGCCATTGGTTTCATTTCTGGGAATGTGTGTGGCATCTGCAGAACTACCCTGACAACACAGGAGTTTTAAGGACTTAACTTGGGTACAGCTTCCCTACCCCGCCATAAATACTCAAGGATACTCCTTCTGCTTGAAGGCCCCAGCCCAGCATCACTGCACTGCTCTTCACCACATTTCTTGGTTCTACAGAAAGAAGTGTCAATTCAAACACTCCCCCAACACTACACCTGTAGTTCTGCCTGGCAATGCTGGGCATGCTGGGGAGGAGCACTGCACCCCACAGGTGGTTGGGAACCCAAATTAATGTGCCAAAGTAGCAATTAATTCCTTTGCTAAACCTGGGAGTTTCCCTAATGCTTTCCAAGGACAGTGGTTCCTTTCCCTGAGCATTTGTCACAGTTAAATGCTCCAACAGTAACTATTACCCAACAGCGCAACAAACATTTTAAACTGACTACTGCAATTTAGAAGACAAAAAAAAAAAGCTTCAAATTGAAAAACAAAGATACAACTTGGAACATCTGTAGATTCAAAGTAGTTAAAGAGATCAGTAAATTAGACATTACTCTAGCTGGCCAAAGCAGCAGAAGAGCTTGCAGGGGTTTTTTTAATACCAGGAAGTGTATGACAATGACAACAAACCTGAAATGGTGTGTCAAGCTCTAGAAAGTGATAACTGCATGAGCAGACTTGGTTGTACCACGGAAAGTCTTTTGCTTGACAAAGTAAATGAAGGCAGCAAGAAAAGAGAAGCTGCACTGCTGCCCCTCCCCATGCTTTGTGCCAAAGGTGACACAGTGTGACAGAGCTGCCATAACGTGTTGGACAACAACAAACCAGGGATGAGTTAAGCCTGAGCCTGGCCCTGGCAGCTGCCTCTCCCATGCTGCACACAGGAGCCACACCCTGGAAAAGCCACGTGCCCAGCAGGGAACTGGGACATCACTGCCCTTCCTGGGATGCAGCTCCAGAATGGCCTAGCTGTTTCTCAAGAAATAGGAATCACAGGGGTAATAAAAAGGACCCAGGGCTGTAGGAAGATTTGGGAACTTGTTTTTACAGGCAACATTCTCAGCTACACTAGAATTTTGGGACAAATCTCCTATGGCACAGAAGCTGGGCCATTCCTATCAACAAAAGACTGGAGCAACTAAGTACCATGGATGCAATAGTTACTGAAGATGTTAGTTTTCACCTAAAAAGAAATCAACAGGCATCTCCAAAGAAAAGAGGACATAAGAAAAGTCACTGTTTGCTATCAGTCTCTGAGACAACATCAGACCCTTTCCATTTCAGGCACCTTGACCTATTATTCCTCTTTGATACAAAGGGTAAGAAAGAAGGTGGTGAAAAATGAAGGACAAAGGGAGGAGGAAAAGAAGTGTAGAAAGTATTTCTTAAGTTTTGTAACAACATCAAGAAGTCAGTCTGACCAAAATATTTTCCTGTGTGTTCCAAGGCTGTAATGTGACTGGCAGTTGGGAGCATTGCCACACTGAGCTCAGGCAGTGTACTGCAATAAGATCAATTTAAAAACCTCATTCATGCCAGAAGACATGCAAGAACATGAGATAAAGCTTGCAGTGCAGAAGAGAAGTTTGAACTGACAAAAAAACCAGTTTTTCATTACACAAAACCCCAGTAATCCACAGACGGCTTTAGCCCAAGTCAGTAACTAAAACATTCAGAGTGCATTTCCTTGCCAGTCCAGCTAAGACAGCAGCCACTGTTTCAGAATCCCTTTGTACTACAAGTGGATTGACTTGTCAGGCCACTCAGCACAGACCCAGAATTGCTGTGTGTCAGCTCTTGTCAAATGCAAAGCAGTAATTAAAAAAAGAAAACAAAACAAAACATGAACAGCCCCTACCCCAAATCACATCCCATCACCCATCAGGGGAAAGCTCTATGAGCCAACACGTTCTTGCTCTGTCACTAAGTGCACTCTGTGATGGAAGGAACTCTCAGCACCTTTTACTGAGCTGATGTCTCCTTAGAAATCAGCAGCATTAGAGAAGTGAGCAAGGGACTGTGCTTGTGCTGCTTCAGAAAGTTTGCAAGGAGAAGAAAATGCTGAAGCTTTGATTCAGGAATGAAAGATCTCTAAACAGAAGAAACCAAAGAAGCTGCAGAAATGGCAACAGCCATGATAAGTGCAGAACAAGCTAACAGGCAGCCAGTGAATCTCTTTCTCCCTTCCATCCATAAACAAACAAAAAAAAAAATCTGCTGTGTACCAAGAATTGTACTAATGAAGCTTTCTGGCTAAGTGACTAATTGCTTAACACTCTGAAGTTAGAACAGTGACATAACTGCTTCGTTAGGAGACCACAGCAGTTCAGCATTCCTGCTGAGCCAAAAGAGGGGTGGAAAAAGGTCTCTCTAGTACACAGAGACAGAGAATCTTTCTTCCTGTATCAGGCAATAAACCCTTCCTAGAGTGAGAATGTGAACTTTGCACATACCTTCTGAGTCAACATCTTCTCTCTAGCTTCATCATGTATAGCTGGATTCCACGGAGAAAAACTATGGAAAAAGTATAGTTAACTCTTACTTGGCATTTTTGCAAACTACAGTACAGACAGAGCAGAAAGCAATGATTTTCCTTTGCTTAGTTTGTTGAATTGTAAGTAAATTATAAGTGAGTATTCAGTGTTAAAACATACAGTTAAGTACTAAATTCATATTGTCGTGGATCTTTTCAACAATAAATGTTTAGGTTTTCATTTCTGTTTGTACTGAGAACTGGAAATTCAGAATGTGTGACATGAAAAACTACTTATATTCACCATGAGGCTGACTGCTCCATCCCCCATGCAGGCAAGCTTTAGAGGGATTTTAGAACTCTGACCAAAGCTACAGTCATGCAAACTGAGTTCAGGAAAGCCAGAAAGCAATATTAATTAACAGGTATTTCTGCTTGAGAGAGGTGGGCACTTCAGGGCTTTTTTTGCTTGTTCTGAGGTTTGTTTGGTTATTGTTTTGAGATTTTTTCTAAAGAAAAGCAGGTCAGTTAGCCTGACAGAGACAGGCTGCCATCAGCAACTACACCAAAACTTGCTCTCAAAACATTAGGACAGGGTGACTTTGCTCAGAGTACTCACATGATTGCATAGGGGTCCTCTATTTTGGGCTGATCAAATAAATGACTACTGCATAGTTTGACACTGTCTACCACTTTACTTTTAAACAGCTGAACATCCTTTTCATACCTGCAAGACAGAAGGAAGTAGTGTTAGGTAACTGCAAGGAGCCACACGTTTGCTCTAGAAGCACAGACAGACTTGGCAAAGCCCCAGCTTGAGTTCCTAATGCAACCAAGTCTGGAGGCAGAGACCACGAGTGGACAGACAATTTTACAAACCTCTTGTTTTTGCAAGTCTATGCCAAAACCTCTTAAGAGGCCAAGCCTATACACATGGAAGATACTCACAGCACTGCAGCCTCGGGGTTCAGGGGACTGGTTGTATCAATCTTGTAGAAGACTCTGCGAGCATACATTAACACCTGCCATATGTGATTATGATTTCGCCTAAAAAGAAAAAAGCACAATGAAGAATGGAACAAAATTTACAAATTATACATCAATTTGTCAGCACTAACCTCCATTTTGCAAATGCTCTTTTCACATCCAGTTCACCAGATAAAGGGTCCACTAGAGGGTGGAAGACAGGCAGGTCAAAAACCAAGCGCTGCATTAGAAAAAAAAATTCATTATGACAACTTCAATCCTACTGCCAACACCACTGGGTGATGGTCAGTCAAATGTTCTCTCCAAATACTAATTAGTTGTTACTTATTAGTTGTATTAAAAGAAAGTAACTGAAAGTGATTTCTACCAGCTGTGAAACTGTAACCCAACACACCTGTTTAACATGCAGGGTCTTGTCCTCTCTCACGTGTTATCACCAAATCAGGAAACTAATCCAGTTAACTGCACAGGCACCAGTGCCAACACAGGTAATAATATGAGATAAGATCAGATTAAAGGAGTTTTTCTGGTTTAGTTATTTGTGACTGAAAGCTTTTTACATACTTGAGCTACAATTGATACTTTTATCCTACTCACTTTTAAGTAAACTATGCAGTGACACCTTGGTGTCTTTGCCTCTGTACAGCTCATTTCCTCCCGTGTTCACACATTCTTCCAAAAGAAAACTTAAGTTTCAAGAGGAATGTTCTAAAGCCCTCTTCTAGCAAAAGAGTATTGGATGGCTGAGAAATAACTAAAGTTTAACCTTTAAAAGGCACTGTTTCCTACCAGTCCTGTTCTTCTAAAGATGATAGCTTTATATAAAACTTGACACCAATCAGGCAGTTACCCAACACAGCAGTTGTGTGCACCTGCCCTCAAATCTTCCTTTTAAAGAAGTTTGGCCAAGAGGGTGAGCTGCTCTGCTCTGAAGAGTCAGACTGCTACAAAATATTTTTTTATTTTTAAATTGGTCTAATAATTTGGAAACTTTTCACTAAAGAGAAAAAGAGAAAGCAGAGATGGAAGATAGGCAGTATGGTGTTACCTCCTTCTCCCTTTGCTTCACCACGTTCTCCTCAAATTTTTAGTTCTTTGTTTCAGTGTAATTTAGAAGAGACAATTAAGAAATCCTGCAGTATTACAGCAAGCACAGCACAGGTGTCTGGATTTTACATTCCATTATATCACTACTCAGAATTCTGATACCTCTAAGTGTTTCAATGTTAACTTCCTGCTGAGGAAGTAGCAAATCAAGAGTGGAGGGAAAGAACTGTTTGATTACTTAACACTCTAATGCATCTGACCTCAGGAAGTTCACTCCACACCAGTCTCAGTAATCAGAGTAATGTAATTCCTCCACAGCAGTTTGCAAATGTGTTCAAGACATGGCAAATGAGCCCAGCCAAGTGAGCAAGATGAGTTCAAGGAAAACAGAAGCTAATTGGTGTATCAGCTTTAACAAAAAGCCATACTTACACCACCAGGAAAGAAGAAAAAGCCAAGACACATCCACTTACTGGGCAGTCTCCATCCGGGTAATTATCAGGAATATAGACAGTGAACTTAAATACTCCATCCTGGTAGAGCCCATTCCTTATGAATATTACACCAAACCACACTGCAAGTGAGAAAGTTTGCTTGAGTGATAGAATTTCAAAATGTGCATATATAAAAAATTTAAAAGTTGAATTTAAACTTACTTAACGCTGAACGGTACGAGGGCTGCACGTAGACACCTGGCAACTTCTGCTTCACAACCAAGGTACTGCAATCAGAGTCAGCATTCAGAGAGCTCCACAACCACACTGACACAGAAAACCCACAATGTACCACCCACAGCCCAACAGGGCCTTCTTCCACAAACTTATTCTCAATTCCCAAGGCTGCTCACTGAAGGAGGTGACCAATATAGTGAAATCACACTCTTTCCCTCCTGCTTTTTGCAGCACTTCACTTAAAGATTTACTAACTGAAAACACTATTCCTCTTGATAAAACTAAACAGAAGCAGAAATAAACTCTTCCCTCAGTAAACTCAGCATTTCATGTATGTCAGTACAGAAATTTACAATTTTCTACTGAATCCCCAGTTTCAAAGTAAGGAAGAAAAAAAAAATCCAGTTAAGTAATTTTGAACACAGTTTCACAGTCAATTGTAGTTGCTGCTGAAATGTGACCAAACATCAACCTCAATTTTAAACAAGTAGCTTTTCAGTTTTAGATGACACTGTGCTGCAGATCAAGCTAAAATTACACTGGCAATGGCCAAAACAAATCAAAATCCAAATTATTAGCTTTACAGGTTTTCCAGTTACTTGGTATATGGGTCTATTAAACCGAATTCTACATGCTCACACAAACAACAATTATAAAGTAAAACATTAACACAGTTCTCTGCTTACAATTTCCCTAGTATTTGTTATTAGTTCCCTAATAATGAATTTGTATTATAGTACCAATATATTTACTCAGAAGAAAAACATTTTTCTTGAATTAAAAAGTCAGGGTCAATTCCCTGAGAAAGAGGTTAATGTTTTGAGAGTTCTCACTTTCAATTTAACAGTTAAATACAAGAACTGAGACTCACTGTTGCATAAGGACTCCAGGGATTTCATTCCAAAAGGCACTACATACTTGGGAATCCATCATGTCTATTACAGAGGAAGTCCCTTCAGCTTTGTCGCACTAACCAGTTATATAACTAGAAAGTTTTGAGGACAGAGATTTTTATGCTCCAACAAATCACTAGATTGGGTCAAATGCAACTCCTCCCTCATAAGTTTCACATTAAATATCACAGAAATGAATATAGTCTTCCCAACATCCACTCGATCAGCTGTACTAGGTGGTATTCAAGTGTTTCATGTGACAACTGAAGGAAGCTCCCACATCCCAACTCCATTAGATAGCACCATATATTCATGAGCATCTTCCCACTCAACATCTGCTTGCTTCTATTTTAATACTTGTTTCAAATATTTGGTATTTCTGACCAAAAAGCCATTAGGATAACTGGTCAGGATACCTAAACTCACAGTGTGCTTACTTCAAGATTGAGAAATTTAATAATTCAGAGAATGACATCTAAAAATGCCCCTTAAAAATCTCACCTCACTTTGTTTTCCCTTTCTGTCTCAAGAGATTGAGATTGCTGCTCCAGAGAAAGAACTTTGTAGACAATGTTTTACTGCCTTCCAGAACTATGGCAGAGACACCATGCAAGAACTAGGTCCCTGCAGTGTTTTTTCCCCACTGAAGTGCAAGCCCAGTGACCTAAAAAAGATTAAAAAAGTGAACACCTACAATTCTGCAAGAAGCGAATACTCCAAATAAAAAGGCCCATAAGAAGCATGTGTTCCATTTGTGGACTGGGAGGAGGAGGCAGGTGAAGCAGGCTTGGTTATTGGCACAGCATTCTTTGGGATAGAAGGCAACTGTTTCTTTGCAGAGGCTCGCAGGGGACTGGTTCGCAGCTCTCCACTCAAAGTTTTCTCTTCAGTGTCAGATCTCTGTCAAATCAAAGGAGAAGCCATGAGACCACAGGCCATATTTCAGAAACATTTAACATACAAACATATTTTAATACAGGTTTAAACCCAAATTATGCCAATTACAAGTTAGGGCAATGAAAAATATCTTGGGTTTTGGTGCTCTATTGCTTGAGGGAGGGCATGGGAAGTGCCCCTTGCCTTTTTGTTTTTAAACAGACTTTAGTTCAATTACACCCAACCTACAAGCACAAAGGTATTCAATGCTGGATAGGAAATCTGCAGATTAGGACAAATACTTAAGGAGGCTTACATTTATTTAGAACCTGAAACCAGACAGTATACAACATCAGCTTACAAGTCAATCTATTTCTAGCACACAGTGCATCAAGATAAATCATTTCTACTGACAAGCATCCTTACACTGTAGGCTTCAAAGGCTCTTTAAAAGTGGTGTAGTAAAATCGAGATAAAAACCCCAAGTTTCATGTATTTCACTTTCTGCCTGTGCTTAAGACATCAACATTCCACTTGGAACTGATCCTATAGCTCACTCCCACAGTGAAAGAATCATCACTTGGCAGTGGTATCAGGTTTAGTTTTACCACGGGAACCTTTTCATGCCTTTGCTATCTTTTCTTAGAAGAAAAAAAAACAACCCACTGCCAGCAAACACTGTACTACACACAGACCCCAAAATCATTCTAGAGATTGCCAAGACAAACCTGCAGGCTGCAGACCTGCACTTAGGCTATGTGTGGTGACTAAAAGCACGATTTAAGCTACAGTGTTTTGAAGTGCCCAAGACCTGGACTAGTAACAATACCTCATGATCAAAGTTACATAATTTGCCCTAGTACTGAACACCTGAGAACTGACTAACCCTAGAACTCCCATGCTTTTATTACTGCTACAACCTCAAGTTGCAGCAACAGCACTATGGAGGCATAGGTCTGTCAAAGCTCATTGCATCTGGCTAAGCTCTACATTAGTCACTAAAATGTCCTAAGAAAAAAGTGTTTCAACCACTTGAACACATTTGTTTCACATTTCCTATATAAAGATGCTTCACATAAGAAAAGCCAACAAATTCAAAAGAATGCACAGGCACATTCCAGTTAACACAGCTCAAAGCTAGTTTACACTTCTACTGAAGGTGATCACAACCCTCGGGATAAAGACACAGTAAAACACTATTTGCAGATCACCTGATGTTTTTTTTTTTTCCAGCACTGCTACCACCCCTCCCAAGCATGACAACACTTTCTGGCATCCATTCATTAAATACCTTGCGCACAGAACCTGTAGACATGCTCCAGAAAGGGTTCATAACGTGTATTCCAAATGAAGGGCTGCAACTTCTCTGTGTCTTCAGAGTGTCCTTAGGCCCTTCGGATTTATACCCTAAAAAGTACACAGAATGAACAGGCATTTTAACAGATAAACAAGACTCAATATATAAATAGGATTCAGATCTAATTCTGCAGTCAGCATTATATTTCTGTAACTTCAGAAGATAACTTCATGTAGGTAAGACCAACAAGAGTTAAAAATGCCAAAGTTCTATTATATGCTCCAGAAGAATAACATATGTCTATTTTCCACGTGAATCTTCTGCCTTCTTTCTACTAGAAAAAGACTACATTCTGCATTCCATGTTCATTTTGCCAATGAGAAGAAAAAAAGTATCATCTCTTGGCTCAACACATTTAAGGAAGACCCTCTACACATGCAAATATTAAAGTTATCACCTCCTCATTTCAGTCCAGCACCAGACAGAACTAGGACCCTGCTAAATGTTGTCCCTTGCAGACAGTGTTGACTTTGCACATTTCTGAAGTGTCCCAGTTTGAGAAATTCTCTGTCATTCCTGGTGACAGAGATGATCCTTTCATTGAGTTTGCATCATGTATGTGTCATTTTGTTTTCATCTGCATTGGAACACCACCAGCAATAGACAAAGCCATAGAACACAGAAGTTTCTCTGTAGCTTATTTAATGGTTTCATTATGAGCACTAAGGCTTAGTGCTCTTTAGATCAGCAGCTCAATAACAAGGACTTCAGCAGTATTTGGAGTTTCAGTGTCATCTACTGTGTATGTCCTCACTTTCCTCTCTCTCCTTTTTTTTTAAAGTCTTGCTATTGCTTGTTGAAGAATTCTGATCTACAGCACCTCTTGTCTGGCACAGCCTATTGCCTCCACTCTTTTTTCCTCTCCAGTTCTCCTACTTTCCTTCCTCATTTCACCCTCCCATTTTTGGCTCCATCACCTAAGGTTTTAAGGCACTTTACTCAGTTTCTTTAACAGAAAGTTGCACAACATTGATGAAGAAAATTAATGGGATGTGAGAGAGACAGAGCCAGTGGCACAGGTTTCTATTGGGGTCAACACTACATTTTTACTACAGTAAGGACAGCAGCATCTGTTCACCTTTGATAAGTTTATAGTGAAAATGGAAACATAAGGACCAAAATCTTCCTAAAATTAAAATACATGCCAATCTTGTTAAAAGAAAGAAAAAACAAAAAACACCAAACCCAGACAATTTATCCTCTGAAAGTCTAGGAATGCTAAATATTTAAAAGAAACATTAATATCAAATCATAGTCTTTTAGGCTATGCAGCAGCCATGCATTCAAAAAAATGCAAGAACCTTTCAGAAAAGTGATGAAAAATAATTTCCCTACCCAGAATCATCTCAAACATTCCTATATACAACAGATTCCTCCTCCAGGTACTCTTCCTCTTCAGCAGCCAGTCTCACATCATTCTGAGCCACTGAAGAGAGAAAGTCAAAGCGCAGCTACTGCCCTGTGAGAGCAGGGAGAAGATGTTTTCACTTTTCCCCATCTCTTGTCTGGAAACCAGAGTCATGCCAGAGGGCTGTGCCACAGGCCCTTTCCATCAAACCAGCCAGACTAAGTAAGACAGGAAGACTGGACTGGGAAGGTACGAGACATTTCCTCGGGAAACGCCGGTGTAACCAGAGGGTGGAGGAACTGACGCACAAAGAGCACCTGAGTGCTCGGGCTCTGACAAGAGGGAAAAGTGCTGCAAGTTGAGGTGCAAGTTGGAAGACAATTAGCTGGAATCTGGAGTGATTATGGGGTTGGGGCAGGAGTATTTTGTTTGTTTTGGGCTGGTGTTTTTTACGACTAGGTAATACAAGCTGCATTACCCTGGAACCAGAGATAGGAGAACAGGAGTCAGAAGGACAAAGTATGACATATGTAGGTAAAAAACAGCCCAAACTATTCCCAGGGAAACAGGGAACTTTTCTAGAAGCTTGGTAACTGATGTTAGATGCAGTTCAGTCAGCAGATCCACCTTTCAGAAAGCAGCTATGTATCTCAGTACGCTTCCAGCTCTGCTTGAAATGCCTTTCATTATCATGAAAGGCCTACTAAGAGCTATTATGAGCAAATAAAACATTATTTTATATCTAGTTAAGCTAAAGAATAAATTCCAGGGGTTCTCTTGCACAGACATCTTTTATCCAGTTGCTTGCCAGTTATAAATCATACAAAGTATTGTCCTAAATTTATTGTTAAACTGCCTCCAGTCTCATACACCTGTTAAAATACTATTTACAGTGGAGAACTCAGAACCTGAGTTCAGAGAGGAGGGTCATTTAAGAAGCCCTTCAAGGTGTTTCAAGAGTTTATTTCTAATCACATTTACTCCTATGCAATGGGGAAGTGGAAAATGGTAGCTCTAAAGGAAACTTACCCACAACTGCTTATGCTCTCTAGTACACTCACCTTGCAATTAACTCCCCATCACTAACCACAAAAATGATTAAAACCAGTATTAAAAACAACCAAGTAACAGCAAATTTACATTAGACTACCTATCCTACTTCTCACTATGTCTGCAGCAGACAAAGCACAGCTAAGTCCTGATATCATTAAGTGGAATTTCTAGGCAGTTTAGGCATTCACCCTTACACAGGGTTCAGTGTCTACCCCAAGGCACCCACCACTGCAGCATCTTACAGTGCTGTAACTACCAAAACCATCAACTTCCCAAACTAACCCAATACACTCTCCCCATTTTATGGAAAGAGGATAAAAATATTCAAAGCCATCCCCCCTCTCTCCTTTTACACTGTTAACATTCACAGTACTTCATCCAGAAGAGGCTCGATAGTGTGCCACTCAGGAGTACATTCCACTAATTTCTCCTGCTTTAAGAATAGCAATTAACAGCAACCCTCCTAAGCTGTCTTCCTCCCATGGGCTTTTTACGGCTGCCTTCTTCTCTAGTGCTTTCCTTCTAGTAAAACAGCAACTGCACAAAGACAAAACACAAACTTGCGAAGAAACATTACTTGAAATACTGCTTCTTGAAAAGGCCTTTTAACTTATCCACAGCACCACACTAGGACCAAAAGCCACCTGCTGCCAGGCATAACTTCATGTCCACGATATATGCCAGCAGTCAGAGCAAGTGTAAAGTCATCTGATACTTCATCAGCACTCTAAAAGGCTTCAAAAAACCAAAGTTACCACTAGAAAAACCATAACATTTAAGTACTTTGCTTTTGCACCTTTTCCTCCTCCACATTAGGTAGTCTCATCAAAAAATGTCTCATTTTACCCGCTATCACAGGATGTGTCATATTCTTCTCCTCTCACCAGAGTTATTTGATCAAACACAACACTAAAGCAATGTGAAAAAAAACTTTATCTGCCTGAAACAGAGCACTCTTTTAAAGACTTTCTGGAAACACCAGCAAATCAAAGGGAACCCCTCCTACACCTAAGAACAAACTGAGCTACTTCAGCAGAGCACCAGAGAACAGTGTATGTTGAACACACAGTATTATGTGCTTGTCCAGCAACTGCAGATGTCAGTTTACACTAGCATTTATTTCTCCTCAGCACAGCCACTCCTGAACTCCTTTGGACCCAAAGCCCTCGCTCGCCCACACCTTAATCTGCCGGACAACGCGGGAGCCGCCGGTGGCGGTGAAAAGGAACACTGACCAGTCAAGCCTGTTCGCCAACTCTTCTTCCACAGGCGAGTTACGCGTTCCATACCAACACCTGCTGCTACGAGTTCACTCCTCTAAGAAACTGCAATCTACGCCAACGAGACCTGCTCTTAGATACAGCAGGCTAAGGGGCACGGGGCGATGGCCGGCCGAGTCCCACAGCACAGGGCGGCCCAGAGGGACCTGTCAGCCGGGGGTCACGGGAGGTTAAGAGCAGTCCTGCGAAGCCCGAGCGGTCCCCGCGGTGTTTTCCACCGCGGCCGCGGCCGAGCCGGACACCGCAGCGCGACGCCGTCCGCAGGGCGGGGAGCAACGGACGGAGGGTCGGGAGCCGCCGGGCCGGGCCGAGTCCCGCTGCAGCCGCCCCGCGCCCGGCGCTGCCCGGGCCCGCGGTGCCTCCGGCCCCCGCGCGGGGCGGCCCCAACGGGCACAACGGGCCGCGCCCGCCCGGCCCCGCCCGGCCACAGGTGACGGCCCCACGGGCGCGGACAGCCCGCAGCCCCCCGGGGACACAACAGCCCCGCCAGCCTCCCGTGCCCCGGGGACGGGACTCCCGCGCCCACCGCCCCCGTTCCGCTAGGGACGGACAGCCCGGGCAGGGCCGGGCGCTGCGGCCCCTCTCGCTCACCCACCGAGGCGCCGCCGCTCCCCCGCGCGGCCCAGGCCCCGCCGCTGCCGCCGCTGCCGCCGCCACTCCCGCTAGCCCCGGCACAGCCCCATTTACCGCCCGCCCCTCGGGCCGCACATCCGGGCCCCCCCCGCCGCCAATGGGCGCCCGCCGGTACCGGCCCCACCCCGCGGGGCGGGCGGCGCGGCCGCAGCCGCCACTCACAGCTCGGCACGGGCCCGACGCGCCGGGGCCGCCCCGCGCCGTCACCTCCAGCGCGCTGAGGGGCCCGCCCCGCGCGCGGCCATTGGCCCCCGGGCCTGTCCGTCCTGTGGCAGGCGGACCAATGGGACCGCGCGGGTGCACCTGTCACTCTCTCAGCTGGCTGACAGCTCCGGGGGCGGGGCTTAGAGAAATGAGCTGTTCTCATTGGTCGGTGGGGCGCGAGGGGACGCACGCCATTGGCCGGCGGACCCGAGGGGCCGCCTGGGGCTGGGCCCGGGGGCTCGTCCGGCGCTGCCCCGTGTCCGAGCGCAGCGCGGCGGGCTGAGGGACGGGCTGAGGGAACGGGGAGCGGGCTGAGGGCAGGGGAGCGGGCTGAGGGACGGGCTGAGGGAACGGGGAGCGGGCTGAGGGACGGGCTGAGGGCCGGGGATCGGCTGCCGGGCTGTCTGGAACAGCCTGCGGAGGGGCAGGAAAGGCGGAGCTGTGGCGGTGCGAGCCGTGACAGCCGCGGCGAGGACAGCGAGGGGCAGCGGGACAGCGAGCGCCCTGCGGTGCGCTGCAGCTCGGTGAACACCGTGTGTGTGTGTGTGTGTGTCCGGAGGCATCCACGCAGCCTCGCCAAAATTGTGCAGCTAACGCTGCCTGTACCAGCCAAAAACTCCTACCTCTTACTAGAGGTGACGTAATCAGTCATGGGGTTTCGTCACTCTTCCTCGCAGGCTACTAAAAACGGACATTTAAAAAACATACTTCAACTGGATTTTTTTTTCCTACAGAATCACAGGATGGGTCATGTTGGAAGGAACCACAGTGGGATCATCTGGTCCAACCTCCCTACTCAGGCAGGGCCATCCCAGAGCACATGGCACAGGATGGTGTCCAGACAGTTCTGGAGTATCCCCAGTGAGGGAGACTCCACAGCCTCTGGCCAATCTGTTCCGTGCTCGGGCACTGCACAGCAAAGAAGTTCTTGCTCATGTCCAGGTGGAGCTTCCTGGGCATCAGTTTGTGCTCGTTTCCCTTGTCCCGTTGCTGGGCACCACAGAGCAGAGCCTGGTCCCTGCTCTGAGCCCTCCCTGCAGACAGGGACAGACAGGGATGAGGGCCCCTCTCTGCCATCTCTTCTCAAGGCTGAACAGCCCCGGCCCCCTCAGCCTTTCCTTGTAAGAGATGCTCCAGTCCCTTCATCATTGTTGGATGGACCTTGTCCAGGAGCTCCAGGACTCTCTTGTGCTGAGGAGCCCAGAACTGGAGGCTACCCCAGATGTGCCTCAGCAGGGCTGAGTAGAGGGGCAGGATCACCCCCCTGACCTGCTGGCAGTGCTCTTCCTAATGAACCCCAGGATCCCATTGGCCCTATTGGCCACAAGAGTACACTTGCTGACACACTTTAAAACTTCCTTTTAAAATTAATAATACCAGCTTCTGATACTATTGCTAAGCAGGTACATATACACACAGTGTAAATTTATATTAACGATACATACACACAGATATATATACAAAATCTACCTCTAAAATCTGCTGAAGAAAAGGAGGAAAAAAGAACAAACCTCAGGCATTAGTTTTTATTTGTAATTAGACTTTTTCGGAGCCCAGTCGAACAATTACAGAAGTGCTATACCAAAACTGAAGTAATTTGTCAGGGTTTGGAAGATGACAACAAAATCCATGTGACCTTAAGTATAAAAATTACAGACAATTTTAAAAATCAATGCATGTAGGGTGGATTTATTTTTGTTCCTAAGCTATGAGCAAAAATACCATGCTAAGGCTATCACTTCGTCTCCATTATTGGAACCTTCTCCTATCCCCTGTCCCCAAAATGCCACTTTAAAGTATTCAGTCAGTTACTAACGTTATTATTCTGGCTAAACCACTGTCTCGAGTTTCTAAAACCCTTTGGCAATTTCCTGTTCTTCTGTGTTTCAAATTCAAGCTCTTTGCCTGCACCACTGAAGTGCTGCATAACTTCCCTTTAGGCTCATACCCTAAATTATCTGCCTTCCACTGCTACATGCAGTAGGAGAAGTCACTTGTTACCTGCTTTTTTTTTTCTTAATATCTTTCCTACTATTTTCTTTCTCCTGCTCTAAATCTCTTCCCACCAACTCTCCTTGGAAGGTTGTGTTTCCAGAAATCTTTTTTACATGATTACTTCCATCAGTGGGCTTTTCAGACCTAACCATTCCTCAAATGTCTTGCCTGTATCAGGTCCTGACCTTGCTGAGAAATGAAAGGTGATAATGAAATCCTCACTTACGTGCTATGCAGATGTCATAGATCTTGCCCTGCAAAGTTCTGTGCCTTGAACAACATTTTGGTATTGACTGTACATGTTCAGGTTGCTGCAGAACTATATTAAAATGGGAATAACAATTTGACTTTGATATGAAGGATAGTGAGGAATACTTTATCAAGCCTTTGAACACAACATTGTTAATTCTCCAAACCCCACTATAGTCCAAAGTTTCCTATTTTGCAAGCTAAAGGAATAATACTATAGCAACAAAAAAGCTTTTTGTCTGATAAATTTTCTTAAATGCTTTTTAGATTCCCTTCCTAGTCATACCAAATATGAAATAATTCTACTTAACAAATATTTGTATTTTGACCAGTATAAGAGATTAATCAGGCCTTGAAGGCTTTCTGTATATAATTTATCTCATGAAAGATTTCCTTCACTATAGTTGGTACCTGTAGCAAACATTTTATGAACTCAAAGGTCTTATCCAACCCAGTTCATTCTGTGATTTTGTAAATAACCTTTAGATACCGTTTTCCCTACTTTTAGATACTCTCTGTTTCACCCAGAATTCTAAATACTGTGAGGAATTTTCCCACAATATCTGTGTTCATACCCCAAAGCCATACATACTCATAATCCAAACCCCAAAATTGCCAAGCAGCCTCCTGCACCTTTGCAGAAGAAGGAAGGGTGCGATGGCCGTATCGTTTAAGGCATGATCAATGTGATGCTTAATTGTTCAGTGTGGGAAGACTCTGAATAGTTCAGAGTGCACCAGAATTTCCCCTTGTGGTGGCTGTGGTTTTGAGAAGGAGTATGAGCTAAAAAGAGACGCGGGAAGTTCAGGTTAGTCAGTAATTAGCTGGGGCTCGGCACCACTAGATGGTGTCGTGCAGCTGCTCTAGGCACACACCGCAGCGCGCGGGCAGGTAAGGGACAGGAACA
Organism: Monarcha castaneiventris obscurior; assembly: GCA_026261815.1. Lineage (NCBI taxonomy): Eukaryota > Metazoa > Chordata > Aves > Passeriformes > Monarchidae > Monarcha > Monarcha castaneiventris. The sequence continues at coordinate 9,227,717 of JAMPIT010000712.1, read as the reverse complement.
CCTCCGTGACAGGAGCTCGGTGTGTGCTGCAGGACCAACAGCAGTGATCTCGCCCGGTGCTCCTGCTCGCCTCCCACTGAATCCCCGTAGTTCTATAGGGAGGCTGATAAAGAATTTTGACAAATAACCTACACAACCACGCAGACCTTCATAACCTTACTTGATAGCTACTGATATTAACAGGACCTTCCTAAAAATGCAAAGGTGCTGGCCCAGTGACCCCAACAGTGAAAGATGGCATTTTCTTTTTTCCAAAGCTAAAAAGCAGAATTACAAACATAGTTTAAAACCAGAACCCCATCTTTTTTTTTTTTTTTTGTACTTTCAAGCGCAATTTCTTTGTGATTTGTATACTACAAGAACATACCAGCACTTTATAGAGCAATCTAAGTAAAAATAAAAGCAGTCAAGTAAACAATTTAGATTTTTTTCTTTTTTACCTTGGTGAAAATGGTGTATTATCTCATAAAGGGATTGTTTTAAATTTCTCCACACTGATCTCTATTTGCATAATTGCTGATAACAAGGCATATCCTTTCAGTAAACCAGAGAGAGAAATTACCATACCTCTAAAATATGTTAACAAACGTACAAAAGTATTTAAAAACGGGTGTTTTCAATTTAAATGTATCTATGAAGCAGTGTAAATACATCCATGAAGCAGTGAACGGACGGAGGTGATTCACAGAGCACAGCAATGAAAGTTATCTGTGAGGAGGAAGACATCAGGTCACAGTTCTCCCCTCGTTCCGAAGGACAACAGCACAAACAATCACTGAGCCAACTGTCTGGAACAGATACCTGCTGGTAAGGCAGAGCTATTGCATGGCTCTGGCCCTTCAATGCTAGTGCCAGCTACAGGCCAGAGGTGCTTTGGGAAGGTCTTCCTGAAACTATTGCCTGAAATGAGAATTCCCAGACAGGCCTTCATGGCTTGACAGAAAATGCTGCCCATATTCCTACTACCTGTGCTGGGGCTTAAGCTGCTTTAACACGTTGCTCTGTTTGGATTTGAAATTAAGTTAACAAAGTATAAGAAATTATAAGAAATATATTTGCAGATCCAAATTAGAAAAGATTAATTAGAAGCCCATTTTTATTAGGAACACTATTGGAAACTAATAGCAAATCAAACACAAACCCCTCTTCTAGTTTACCCCAACAGTGTGACGTCTCTCTATTTTCTTAAAAAGAAGCATTAAGGTGGAAACTTTTTCTAATAGTAATGTTGGTTCAAGATGATGTACTTATTTTTCCTATTTTCTTTTTTTATTACAATGGAATTGCTAGCATGAATGCAGCTATAGCTGAACCAATATAAAAATGCTTTTCACTGTGTATTTATTTTCCCTGAGGAAGAGGTAAGATGGAACAGCACTAGCTGCATCATCAAAAGTTGTCATTTAGTTCTTAGAGTAGAATCACAGGACCTACTGTTGGTCTCTGCTCAGTCAGCAGCAAACTCTGTTATAACAGAAGGACGAAATATTAAATTTATTTATTCCCCATAGAAAGCCTCCTGTCTTCCTAGACTCACTTAATACAAAAGGAATACATTTGTATATAATATTCAGACACTTTTGTATTTGCATGGCTGTCAGTGTGTTTCACAACATAAGAGATTGACTCTATTAATGGTTCCTGAATAGCAGAAGCTCCTATCAATGACTAATTAAGATCAGATCATAGCCTTCAAACTACACTTTCTTCAACATGTCTCACACAGTGGAAAAAATACATTAAACATTTAAATCTGAATGTATTTCAGATTCCTTAATTTATGAATTAGAAACCTCAGTTACTGTGAGTCCAGCTGTGCAGAATTCAGAACCATGAAACTTGTAAAACTGACTTACGGTACTCCTTTTATTCCTTTGTATTTGCTTACCTAATAGCTCTTATTTGAATGGTGAGAATTACAGTTCTAAGATGAATTTTGATTCTGCACAGTGTGATTTTGAAAGTAATTTCCCATTATGAGGAGAGAGAGGACTGTTTTATGACTATTTTTTAAAAGAAGTTGAACACTTGAATCTGACTAGAGGTTTATAATGTCAGAATAAATCCCAAAGGAAGACTTAGATCCCAATTGCACTGGTTTCCTACTTATAGGAATACTTGCTTGTAGGTGAAACATCCCAGGGAAGGTAGCTGAATGAGAAGTACTCAATTTGTTAGTCACACATTTTGAAAATATGTCCCTTAGCTATCAAAATAATACAAATCCTGTTTGTAAATGCTAAAATGTAAAATTAATCTTAAAACTACATATCCACACAACTTATTTGTAATAGAGACATTTTCAGGATAAAAGCTTATATATTTAATTCCTACCATTGAATGTCTACTGATGAATTAAAATTCCTCATTTCAGAATTTTCACAGCCATTCATTGAGAACTTTTTATAAGGTTTTAATCAAACTAACTAGACTTACAGCTGTAATTAATATTTCCTTATGAATAAGCACTTTTTTTTCTCAATATCTTCCTTTCATGGAACATTTTGAATCATAATAACGTAGAACATACTTTTAAACAAATATGTATGTAATCCCACAGTCTCAAGGATAACTAAGATTACAGAGTAATCAGAACTAAGAATCTTTTTGAAAAATCAGTTTTGCAGAGAATAGTCATTAAAGTGCATCTGTATGAGACAACTTTGGCAAATCAGCGAACACAGTCCGTGTAAACAAGCTTTGATCAGCAGTTTCCACAATATCATTATGAACTCCAGTTTTTGCTGTAATGGTGTGATATGATGAGTGAAAGGCAGACCAAAACCAATTCATAATTTTCAGATGGAAAAATCACAGTTAATTTGTTGACTGAAAAATAACTACATAATTTCAGAGATGATGAGACATAATAAAGTAGGACTATTTTTTTTCTCCACTCACACCTTGAGCCATATTTCTACACAGAAGTCACTTTCCTCCTTTCATCTTCTTATTACTTTCCTGGTAAAGTGACATATTAAGCAGGTATGTAAGTGGTTGGTAATTTTAAAAAGCTGAATATTTAAAAAACTTAGTGGATGGCTGATCAAAGAACTGAATATGAAGAGTAAAGACTGAGGAGAGAGAGGGTGAATATGCAAAGGAAGCTTTCACATTCAATGGGGAACAGCTATGATAACTACCAAGGATTGTGGCTCAGTTAATAAAGCTCCAAACAGAGATGATGTTGGGCTTAAATAAAAGGCTGCCCCTGAGCAGCCCCTTACAGCCCACACTTCCAACCCATGCCATAACATCCTGTCTCTAGGACTGCTCACCCCTCAGTGATCCAGTCCCCATTTCCAGCTGCCCTGCCAAGCAGTGTAACGTTGGTGACCTCAATGCTCCAATAAAAGAAAAGCTTGTGAGAAAGAAACTTTCTCCTCCCTCCATCTCTCCAGACAGAAACTGTAGCTGATGCTACTGACTCAGAGTTTATAACTGGGAGCAGAGAAGTTCTGTTTGCAAACATAAAGGGCTGAATGGAAACTCTGAAACACCCCTCTCCCCTACACACAACTTTTTTTCCAGTTCTATATTCTGTATATACATTTCTGGCTCAAACTAAACAGTATGGTAGATAGTGTATATTTAGAAGACTGCGTATAAAGAAAGCACTTACTACATTTTGTCCTTATAGAGGTAGACTGAACCCACAGGGAAAAAAAAAGACCAGCAGCTCAGCATTTTCCCACAGGCTGTGCATCTGGCACCTGGGGCAGATGTCAATGTGGCACGGTCATTCTTTCACTGGAAACAGGCCCATAGGAGCTGGTTATGTCTCAGGTTTGTTCTCAAATTTTTAGGCAATGCAAGCAAGGTAGTGCAGGAAAACAGAGTAACATTTGGGTTCCACTGCAAATGGATCCCTCCAATGAGCAGGAGAGGAGCAAGAACACTCACTCAGATGACTTTCTTGGAAATGCAATTGCACTCAGGATTTGGCTAGCCAGTTATAGCTGAAGAACCTCAGAAAAAGGAACACTGGTAGATGGAAAATCAAATACTTGCTCAGTAGGAAGCAATTTCAAGTCAAATGAGGTTTTCTACTGCATCATGGCCAGGATATGGGAACCTCAGTCTGCCTGCCAATTTGGACTATTCACAACCAATTTGACTAGTCACAAATTAATGTTTTAGAGACATTACAGGCCAGTTTAAAAAAATCAACAAAAGTCCTGTTAACTTCAACAAGATTTCAGTTGAAATATTTCATCTATGAATAAGAACTTAAGCTGGTAAAAAACCTGTTCAATAGAACATCTCTGTCTCCATCTGTTTCAAGTGGTTTGTTTTTTACCTGAGTTTTGGGATCTTTTCTATGCCATCTGCAACCTTTTCTTTGTAAGTTAGTGTCAGTTTGTACATCCCATTCAGTTCTGTTTCCTCAAAGTAATAATTTAATGAAATCTTATCTTTTATACATTTGTCCGTTACTAAATCCACAAAAGTTTGGGAGGTCTAATTTTTCTTCCTTTTTAAGGGACACCAGTAGTGTCTGCAGTTTTGAAGTCTGGCTTGGCTGTTTGTGGCTTTATTATACAGCATTTCATTCTAAAAAACAACAGTGTGAACTGAGATTAGATTCAAGCTGATCTTTCCAAACATCATGAGAATTCCTCTGTCAAACAAAACTTTCATCTTAATTATCCTTAATAATTTCCACTTTGCAAACATAAGGTCCCTTAATGCCTTTGGAAAATGAAGATTATGAGAAAGAGACTATAAAAAGATAAACATGTCTCATTTTGCAGAATTTTAAACACCTTCTTGCAGATAGTAAATCTAATGTTAATTAATAGCAGGGTATAATATTAGATTTCTCTCTTTTATGAAAATCCTGGATAGAATGTTCCCTAGTGCAGTATTTTCTGTGTTATTTTATATATTGGCTCAAATTTAAAGCCAAGAATATAGCTGGAAAATGTCAAGTAACTCATTCAACAGTCAAGCAAAGAACTACTGTCACAATTTAATTAGTTTTCATTATTTAATTACAGACTGTGTAATTATAAATTATTCTTTATTTTCAGTCCCTCTGAAATCCTGCTCACCAAAGTTTTGAATAGAGGCATGGGGTTTCACTATTTGAGCTGGACAGAAATTCCCCATTTTCTTTAATTTATGACACCTTCAGTGTGTGTCTGTGCATGCACAAGTCTGGGTATGTAAATGCACAGAATGCTAATTCAAACACATCAATACCTTTCTTAAGTAATTGTGGCAGCTGCACACCAAGCTAAGCATTGTATTCTTAGAAAAACTAATATTATTTTTACTGCTGCAATACATAATTCAACATGCTAGTTTGTCTGAAACTAAGATGTCTCTACAAAAAATATTGGCAACATTCTTGCTTTAAAAGTGTTGCTACTTCCTGTTGTAAATTGCATAAGGATGCTCTTGGAAAGGAACATGCAATGGAGTGTGTACAGAAAGGAGAACATGAGCCAACATCCAGACAATAGCAACACAGCAGCTGTACTTCCATGTGGGAAAACCATCACCCACACAATAGTCAACATTTCTTCCAAATATTCGTTACATTTCTAGAACAAAATCAGCCACCATGACAAAATAAACATATTTAGAATTAAGATATTTTTAATATTAGAGATTAGGAAGCATCAAAACCCACCATAAGGACAAGAAAATGAAACTCTCCTTCTTTCCTCTCTGAGTATTTTTGTGATTAATCTTAAATCAGGATTTTTTTTCAAAGCAATCTTCTGGTCGTGTTGTTGACGTTTCTGTGGCTGGCCTCTTTGGAAATCTGGTTTAAATACCTACCTACTGTTTATTTAGCAGAAAATATTTTGAATCTGCTCCTATTGACTAAAATATTATGGCCTAAAATTAGCTAAGTAGATGTGCATTTTTTACTCTCCCCACCAAAAAAAAAAAAAAAAGAAGAGAAACAACCAAAAACACTCAACAAAAAAAAAAACAACAACAACAAAAGCCCCAGAAACAAAAAAACCCCAACCCCCAGAAACAAACAAACAACCCCCCCACATATGATGAGGCAAAATAAAAGTTCTTTACAAATGGTAATGCAGATTAATAATTTGATTTCACAGTAAAATTATTTCCTACCAAACGATGACAATGGATAATTTTATATGTTTATACCCTTTATATAAAAAGATTTTGCAAGTCACATGGCTCTTCTGCATCCTTGAATTACAAAAAGGATGAGTTTGGAATGGTCCTCTGGAGATTTTGTGGTCCAATTCCCCTGCTCAGCAGCAGGGCTGTCTGGAGCAGATTGCTCAGGACCACATCCAGCTGTGGTTTCAATATCTCCAAAGATGGAGAGACACTAAAACCTTCCTGAGCAACTTGGTCACTATTTGACCTCCTTCACAAAATCTCAAGCTTCATGACCTGTCTATACAGGCTGCTGTGTATTAGTAGCAATGGCTGGTCTGCAGTGAAGAGCTATTTGGGGCAGAACACAGTATGAAAGCAAAGGTAAATTATGGAAGAGGACAGGATGAGAAACTGTATTCTGTAGAAAAAAAAATACTGTGTAAAGTGTAACATCTATGCAGGCTGGTGAAAAGATCTTTAGTTGTCTCAAGAGAAAAAACCCTCATCTCCCTTTTCTACTCACTAGATCTCTAAATATGTCTGTTTAACAAGCTGAAGGATATGTAGCTGTTCTTACCAATTTCCTTTGCTGAACATTTTGTTATTCAGGAAGGATAATGAGAGTTCTGAGTTAGAATGAATCTGCAGTGCTATGTGGAATGCAGAAGGGGAGCATGCAAGATCATTCATGAGGCAGAAGCAGCCTAGGCAAGCCATGTTGTGGCACCTAGCTGGAGTATGTTCCTGATACCTACAGCCCACGTGGCACAGCTGGGTGTCTGAACACATAGTCCAGCTGAACTCCACTGCACACACTGTCAGATCTAGAATGTTTTATATCATGAGTTGATAACAGACCTAATACATTTTCCCTAACAAATAAGTTACAAGCATACTTGGATACTAGAAATGTTTAATCCATTCACAGTGGTAAATAATGATCAAGATATGTAGCCAAAAGACGATCACAACTGCTCCACAGATATGGTCAAAAAATCCAAACTAAATACTAAATTAAAAAAAGAAATGCAGCCCTTTCTTGTAATTAAAAAACCCCAAGCAAAACAGAACTAAAAAAGCTCAATCTTAGCTGCCCATTACAACAGCTGTGCCTCCTTGCCCCCTGAAAAAGAGGTTAACTTTATCCAAAACACTGCTTAGATAACTGATGTCATTACTTACATGTGATAAAAGCAAAGAGCCCTGTACACACAGAAAGCTGGTGGAGAGACCAGGGATATATTAAGGGATCTGTTAATTTTGCTAAAAACTACTGAGAAAGAACACAATTACAAGACAATAAAAAAAGAGCAAAAATTCTGGGAGATAGATATCTTTAATCTAGTGTGGAGAGCCATAACAAGAACCAATTTTGAACAAGACATTCAGTAAATATTTTAATAGTGAGAGTGATTAACCACTTTAGCTACTGAATGGAGTTATATCACTTGATTTCTACAAAGTGAGTTTGAAAATCTCACAGTATAATTTTTTTTTTTAATCTTGCTGCTGGGTTCAGTATCACATTGACTGGATGAACTGCAATGGCCTACCAGAAAGGCTGGAGGTGACTTACTACTCCTTTTTGGGACTTCAGTGAATTAATGGGCTCCCCAGTAACTGTCCCTATGTTAATATTACAGCTAATCACTCTGTCTATCTGAAAGACTATTAGATTGAGTTTATACAAATAAAAATGTATGCTTAAGTTCAACAGCTTTAAAGCATTACCACTTCCTCTGACCTACTGAAAGAGTCCCAGTTAGGTTCAGTGCAGGACTTTGAATAAAAATAGGATAGCTGAACATAAACATAGTCTCTCATATGGAATTTTAGCCTAGTTTTTAATTTTCTGTAAAAGAAACATTAAGCACTTGCTGCTTGGAATACATTTAAATATGAAGTATTTTAGGCTTCTAACGAGTATGCCACTGAGGTGGAATCACCCCGAAAGTATTGGATGGTAATTATTATCACATGGCAGTGACTGATTTATTAACTGTGCAGTGAAGGAGCCAAGGTTTGTGTTACAGGGATAGATTCCTCATTTTTACTTCCACCATCCGTCATAATAGAATCTACTGGAAAATGGAGTACAAATCATTCAGGAATTTACAACAGTCAGTTGAGCTAGTTCTGTGCTATATCATTTCTGGAAGTGAATGCCTTTGTTTTGCACCCTAAGGGCTGCTCATATGCATAAATAGCCCCCCTTTTTCTGTTTCTGAATCACAGTGTCCAGCCAATACAAAAAAGATTATGAGGTATGAAAACTGCACATATCTCCACCACAGAACAATAACAAGATCTATACTTTGATTTCCTGGGAAATAAAAATTGTAGCTATACTTCCTGTCAGCCCATTCCTTTGAACGTGTTCTCTTCATAATTTGGATTTTGAATCAAGTTTAAATGGCAGTTAAAAATCGTATGTGGCAGTACACAATGAAATTTAGCTTGACAGCCTGGACATCAAAACTAAAAATAAATGACTTCACATCCAAATAATAAGTAATAACAATGTTAGCCTGCATAAGAATAGCAGGACTGGATTCAAATACAATATTAATTTTAGGGATATGAGTGACTAGGGAGAGACAGAGGCAAAGAAACAAATCCTTCATATAGCAATAGTCTCTTCTTATCCCCCAGGCAACTGGCTGCCTTTCACCTCGGCGGCGGAGCAATTATGTGGCATAATGACTGCAGTGCAAATAAGCAGAGAGATTTTATTAAACCAAATGAGCAAATCATCTGCGTATTATTGCGATTTGATTGACAGTGACAAGTGTCGAGCAGACACGGATGTGAATATGATAAAGAAGCTTGCAGGAAAGCTCTTGATAATGTTACTCTTGATAAAGTTGCTCTGCAAACCTCTCTAAGTAAATAAAGGGGAAAGAATATGATGCATATTAATTCACATAGTTTGCAACCTGCCACAGGACTAGAGGAAAAGTTGCAATAGGTTCAGCACATGGCATTTCATATGAATTCTAAAATTGCATTTATGAGTCTCATAGACTTTACAATAATATATTAATATTAAAAGTAAAGGTCATTCCACATAACAGTTAAGCTGCCTGAGCTTCAACCTTTATATCAATAACAGACTTGGGCTGGGCACACGAGGAGGAGGAAAACAAGGGGAATGATCTGAATAAATGTAAAATGTTACTTAGAAAGATTGCTGCCTTTTTCTGGGATGTCCATTTACACATTTGTACTTCCAGTGGACAGTTATGTTTCTGACAGGCCTGCCATCAGAATGATTAAATCAATACCTTTCATATGGGAATGGCCTTCAGGCCTCCAGGTAAGCCACTCTCACATTAATGACTGCCTTATGACATCATAGCTGCACACGGTCCAAAGTTTCACATCATTGCAGGCAGCGTGGAACTTTGGATAATTACTTTTGGCACATGGAATGATTTAACCAAGGTGACTGGGAAGGTTTGACAGCAACACCCATGGAAGAAAAGCAGTGGGGATAAAATCTCCTGTGCTGTGATGGCACTAACATCATGAATAAATTTGGGCTTACAAGTTGAAATTGTTTTAGTGGATAAACCATGTGATAAATAGTTCTCTTTCCTCCACTCCTTCATATTTTTTATTACTTCAAATTTGAATGTAACAAGCCACAGCATTATGCCACACTTCAGTGAACATTCTTTTGCCATCAAGTACCATCAAGTTGAAGATTTCCACTCTTTAAAAAAGAATCATAACTGAGAGAAAACGTTCTTGTCATATGAAGTACGCTGTAAAATGTGGAAAGCATTTTTGATTTATGTTGTAATACTGATTTGAATATCTATTTGGACATATTTCAAAGAGACCAGCTTTGCAAGGTTCTGCATAGCCTGAGCTGATTCTTGTGCTGTGCTTTAACTGTGCAAGTAAACATCAGCATTCAAGAGCTGACATGCTCAGAATAACTGAAGCTTGATAAAAAAGACTTAAAGTCTCTGTAACTTACTTACATTTTCCAGGATGTGAACCCTCCAGCCCTAGTGAGCTGACCAAGGGGTATGAACTGAGAAAAAAAAGAAGTAGAATAAAATATTAAGTAACAAATCCATTTGCTGAAGTATTTGTTATAATTTGTTTTATAACCCATATGTTACAATAAAAAAATTACTTACACAAATGTTATAATTTATTGTTTAAAAGCATCAGAGGACCTTATTTCTACAAAAGGAACTAAAGCATTCAGTAAAACATGTTACCCTACCAACTTAGTCCAGTTATAGGAAATTAATTAGTAATTTTTTGTTCATATGAAAATCAGAATCAAATTTTATACAGTTGAGGGATTTTCACTGGTTTGAAGTAAAATGTAAAAAAAGGATAGACAATACTGTCTACACACCAGGAAAAAAACTGTCAGCATTTCCTATTTTTTAACATTGTTATTTCTGGGTTTGGGGCTTTTTTAATACTTTGAATATAATTTTTTTTTTTTTCTTTTTGATAAATGCATTTAATATCACAACTTAGAAAATTTCAGAGTGCCTGATATTCTTCAAATTAGCTTCCAGTTTGATGCACTCTGGTCTTTAAATATGAAAGTAAATAGTCTGGTTACCACATTTTGATCATCTTCAAGACTTAATCTCAGATATGCAGCATATTTTACTACAAAGCAATTAAACAAGTATCTAAGTAAGTCAATTGAACCATTAAGTAAGTCTAAACCATTTAATCCTAAAACTAAACTTTTCCTATAGAATAAAGTCTGAGATTTTACAATTAAATTAATTTTTAGAGTTTTAAGTTTTAAATATGAAGTAAATTATTTGATATTTAAACTAAATATTAGCTACATAAAACAATTTCAGGAGTTATCCTAAAGTACTTGTGAGCCTTTTGGTGTAAATTATAGTAATATCTCTGCTGTCATTTCCGAAATAGTGCATGTTATGTTCCAAAATGCACAATTTCTTTTTGGGGAAAGAGATCTTTTAAAAGACAATTTAGAACCTAAAGCCATTAGAAACAAAAATAGCAATTATGTATTCAAAGTTAACTGACACAGTGATGTTTGCTGAGACTACAGAGTGGATTTGAGAACACAATGTTATTTTTGTTCATTTTACTGAAATGCTGCTAATTGCATGCCAAAAAAATACTTAAAGTTATTACAGAATATTAAAGCATGAAATTTATTAAAACATCATACTAATATGTTCTGTTGCCACCCCAATGTGGAGAGATATTAAGCTGGAGTAATAAACATTTTCAAGGTTTTGCCAATCTTTGCAAAAAACCAAATTAGTATAAAATTGAAGGCTTTTGTGCTTATATTTTGTTACTTCTGTCACACTTCAAATAGAATCCCATTTGTTCAGAGTGGTGAAGCACCTTCCACTTTTAGTGCATGGCTGGATCTGCAATGTTCCTCCTTAACCTTCAGGCACCTTTAACATTTTCAGTGAAATGCTGGGTGTGCACATCTTCAATTGAAGATTGAAGTAATGCACACACAACTCTCATTTTTCTGAAAATTTAGAAAGGAAAAGTTCCCGAAGTTTTTGCAGTCAGAAAAATAAGACCAAGAGGATGAATGAATTCTATATAAGTCTTCTTTGTAAAAATATTATGAACCCCTAAAAAAAAGTGAAGAATGTCTGTGATTATAGTGGAAAGCTGAACATTCTGCAGAAGGAAGCACAAATCTGTTCACAGTGAGGAAACAAATTTTCTTTCAAAAAATCTTATGTCTGAATATTCTATGCTAAATGAGTATGGATAGGCAAGTGTGTAAATGAAGCAAAACCAGACATGAACAACCTCGTCATGATTCCTGGGCTGTTTAAAAAGTTGACTCACTTTGCAAGCCTGCTTTTAGTGGTGTGCAAGTGTAAGGCAGTCCTTTGGGGATACAGCCTTCATTGCTTGCTTTTGTGGAGCCAGAATTGATTCTAAAGTGTAGTAAGGTTGACCCTCCTGGAAGGAAAGAAAAGAAAAAAATTCAATCAACCAAACAGAGGACAAAATTTAGACCATAGTCTGAGAGACTCAAGTCCTTGAAGTGTGCAGCCAGCAGTGTTCACTGACTTCAATTGCTCTGTGTCATTAAAATCTTATCTATCTTACTATTTTAGCACAAAATTTCTCAGGAACAAAAATTTTCCAGGACTGGAAAAGAAATATTTACAAAGCTAAAATATAAACATGAAAAACATTTTACATTTATTTTCTAAAAATATTACCTCTTAATTATTTTCAGGGATCCTTTGAGGGAGATAGACAGATGTTATAATAACCACTATCATAATGGTCCCCTAAAATAATACTTCAAACCAGAACTGCAACCTATGCAATGTTTAAATAGTCATGCTAAGCCAAATTAAGTTTTTATTAAATGCCAAACACATTTTCAGAGGGTCCTTTTTTTTTTTTTAAATTAAACTCTTTTGCTTAAGAAGTAATTATAACTAGAGACTTACCTTAAGAAAACACTAACAATTTATGTACATATTGAAGAGTAGGCATGTGCTAAATGTAATTTCAAACGTCTACTCTTCCAGAAAACCTGGAGGATATGAGCAATTGAAGGCTAAACCAAAATGTTATTTCCTATACATCTAATTCATGACTCTAGAGATAAAAAGTGCATATCCCTGCACATCTCAATAAATGTGCAGCAAAAGCCAACCACAACTTGCCAATGTATCTGGCCCCAGATCCTTAATATTTTACTTAGGCAAAAATGTTGATTGTCCTGGAGTTCTTACAAAGCTTACTGAGAATCCCAAGCAATCAGTGCACTATTACTGGCCTTTGCTATTGCTGCTAATAAAATTAACTGTGCTAGGTTGCAGCCAAAATGATTTTAATAAAAAAGTCTGAAGGAAAGTATAGTGAGAAAAGAAGTGCTGAATTGTTGTTAGAGAAAGCTACATGTTGAACTGGACCTGGCCACTAAAGCCTGGCCTGGATTTAGTTTCTCTGGTAATATCAAAGCAGCATATGACAGATTTCTAACAGTAGAGGGGATAACTTGGCTACTGTTATGTAGAGAAGATAATTAGATACCAAAGTCATTTTTGAATGGCCTTTCTTACCATGCAGGCTGAAACTGTTCTCACTCGCAGTTTGTGGACTAATCTTGATCACAAGAAGATGGAAATATAAATACATTTCAAGTCATTTATGCATCATACTATCCAAGCTTAGGATCACATGCTATCAGTCATAATCTGCATTATTATGACAGTCTGTCACCTTGCTGTATTCATTGTGAGAACTAAGAATTATGTCTATAATAACAAAAAAATTGCCATTGAAAAAATAACATAGAAGCACTCAAACAAAATCTTCCACTGCGCTTCAGAAAAAATGAGATATTAGAGGAGGCACTGACACGAATCCTTCTGTGGGGAGGATCACAGTGTTTGTTAAAGTAGGCAGCAATTTAGCATTAAAATAAAAACACTAAACAAAAACCAGTTAAATAACACTTTAGGCAAGTATTGTTCACCTATTCTGTGAACTGTAGCCCTACCTCAGCTCCAGAGAGTTCAGTAATATCACTGATGATGGTAAGTCATGATTAGTTTCTGTTTCCCATGAAAAACTGGGAAAAAAAAGGAAGTGCTGGGTCAGGGGTTCCCTGTTAGCTTGGGGGGTAAAGTGATGTCGCCTTCTGGGTATCCCATTCTTCCCTCATCCCATGTGACCTGTGATCTTATGAACTCTGACAGGATCTCTGCCCGAGGAAAGGTGGTATGGCTGCAGGCAGAACAGACCTGAGAGCAGCACAGCCATTCCAGCTGGGCTGCAGAATCAGTGATGGCTGTAAGGAAGAGCACCAGGTGAAACAGCTGATACAGGGGGCACAGCCCATTTGTAAACCTAATTGGAGTACATCCTGCACAACACAGAACAGTTCCTACAACTAAAGGCAATCAGAAACCAAACCATCAGGTTTTCTCTCAATGCTTTCATCCTTCCCAATTAAAACACCTTTAATGTAAAAATCATCATTTAAGGAAAAACCCCTAAACCATAACCAAATACATTAGTGGCTCTCCTAGAACCTATAATTTGTTTTGGTACATTCTGTGATACTGACACTATTGAACTTAAATAGGCATGAGATTTTTCTATATTATTATTTTTGAAAAGAAAATACAAGGTTATTACACACAGCTTCTGATAAAGTAGGAAAGATAAGAACTCAACTGTACAAAATATAAACGACTACCTCTTTTAAAAATTAAATTGTAAATACTTGGGAAAAAGCTAGAGAAACAAAGGAATAAATTTGTGGTTCAAAGTTTCATTAAAAAGTACATAGAGTCCTAGAATGGACACTCATTACCAGTATTCTGCCTCCAGAAAAAAAAAAAAAAAAGAGGGAATACTTTGAGATAGGAGAAATTTTAACAGGTAAAGTGATTGTGTCTGAATTTCAGCATTGCCCTTGTATCCATCTGGGACACAGGTAGGATCCATGCTATGTCTCTCAGCCACATTCTCACTGCTCCACCCAATAAACTCCTTCAGGAGTTGTCCAGATTGTGGGATGACAACTTAGACAAGTAAATCCTATTTAGATAATTCCATGTCAACATATTAAACTCATGTTCTCTACCAAAACCCCCTAACTATTACCAGTAATATCTCAAAAGAACTGAAGTAGGTGGTTGACAATAACAGTAAAAGGGTGTTGGATTTTTTTTCTTCCTTTAATTCAAACCCTCAGATGGAGGAAAACATGCCTCCAAACCAATGAACATGCAAGCCTCCTAAGCCCAGCATATGCTTAGCCAGTGGATGCATTTCTGTTGCTCAGGGTGGCACCAGAAGTTACATGTTGTATTTTTCATCCTCTGCAGTGGTAATTTCTTGGTCATTTACCTCCTCAATAATAATGTTTAGCTGAGTAAAATAATGCTTTAGGCTTTAAGTCTTAAAGGTTCTTCCCCCTTTGCCCCCCTCAGCAGGATGACTGATTTCAGCCCTTTAGAAAAATAAGCTTACTTATGAGACATTAGTGGCATTATTGCCTCCTTTAATATTCGTGACAGTCTCCAGCAAATGTATCACAAGTTGGCATTTATTAGTGCTAGGCACAAGTAAGGGGCATGTTATTTGATTTGAATAACAGCTTGGAGCTACAGTTTGAGTCCAGAAATATATTAGTCAGAAACAATCTCATTTTATAACACAGAAACTAATAAAAGAAAAGTATTCCAACTGATTCAAAATTGAATTTATGAATATTGCTTAGCAGGATTAATGATCAAAAACTGAACCTGTTTGTCATGTTATAACAGACTTTTCGATTTAAATGCAAAACTAGAAGTCAATGAGTCCAATGGATTGTATATTGCTTTGAAGAAAACCAGTTCATTTTACACATAAGCTTTGAAATTGGCAATAAACTTTAATTACAGGGTCAGATAATCAAATTATAATCAAATAGCCTCACATAAAGTCTGTGTTTGAAATTAATGAGATACAATTCTACTAGTCTGTAATATTGTACCTCTGAAACTTACTAAAAGACATTTCATTTTCATTTAAAAGTCACCTTAAGGACTTTTTCCTCAATTTCTTCTGCATAGCTCAATTTTATTTGGAAATGTCTCATTTTTAGACCACACATTTCCAAAGACTTTTGCATATGGAGAAATCATTTGTTGCTCCACAGATCTTTTTTTTTTTTATTGATAATAAGAATTTTAATACAGCAATATTAGAAATCCTTCAAGTAGATGCATATTTATGCATTTTTAGAGAAAGTCACAGTTTGGATAATAAAGCTGTATAGTTGATCAAATGCACATACTTATTAAAATTTTCATTTAAGATGAAATTTTTGATGACTGATCTTAACTTGCAAGTGCAAACATATATGCTAATGTACACTACTGCATAGCCCATTTCTTTCTGGGGTATACAACCATGATAATTTCTCCCTACATGTCTTACCTTATTTGGAAGAAGAAATATATCTTATATTTAAAACAAAAGATAGAAAGAATAAATCCAAACCTGCTCTGGCTTTCTTAAAGATTTGCTGCTGTGTGGCTTCAGGCAAGTCATAGTATTTTATAGCTAAGCTTTCTCATGAAAAATGGCAGTTACAGCTTAGTACAGCTTCAGTGCAACTTACTGGGCTTATCATGGGTCCTTATTAATTGTACAATGATTATCAAAATGAAGATGCAAAATTGTCGGATAGTTAATGTCAGACCTCATTAAATATGCAACTGTAAAAGTACATAAAAAGTCAAATACTTCTAAAGCTATCATTCTACTCAGTGGCAATACAAGTGCTTGATAGCACACAGTATAATTAAAAAAAAAACTATGCCTTGTAATGAAATACTAATGTAAAATTTTACTACTAAGCAAAACATTTGTACTTTTAAAAATCAAGTTAAAAAATAACAATTGTCAAAAATAACTATTTAACACAACTGATCTTCTGCTTAGATGGACTACAACAATGAAAACTAGATCCTTGCACAAGAAAATCACCACTTAGTAAACTTGGGTGTGAACTTTCATGAGTAGTTACCACATCTCAGTTCGGCCCCAGTGGGGCACTGGAGTCTGATTACCTCCATTTGCCAAGATCTAAGACCATTCACTCACCTTCTTAGTGCAGAGCAGCATCTCTTCCTGTGTTCATGCCCTAAAACTCAATACTGACTTTTTCTTGGAGTACATAAATGAATCTCTAGAAAGTTAAGAGAATATTACAACTACTCCTGTTGATTTATCACATGTAAAAAGCAAAAAAGTCATATCTTTTGAATCACAACAGAGATTTTTAAGAAATTGTCACAGTTGCTCGAAATTCTTAATATCATTGATTATTACAGGTCACACTGTGGATATTAAGTACTGAGATAGGGTAGGAGCTTTCGTCAGCCCTTGTTCAGCCTTGTCTCTCCCAGATTATGCTTGAGAACATGCATCATATTTGGGATAGTTTTAAAAACCCTGAAGCAGTGGGGACTCCCTAACGCCATGTGTGAAGTTAACCTACAACTTTACCCATCTCACTATTACCAAATTTCTTGTCTTTCATAAGTGTGATCTTCTTTCTGCCACTCTCATCCCTTCAGAGCATCTTTGATATTTACTCAATTCAAACATTAGCTCCTTTCCACTCTACCACATACAACTATCATTTAGGCAGGTTATGCTGGCTAATTCACTCAAGCTGACTAAAAACCAACCACAAAATAAAGCAGATAGAATTTGTATTACTAAAATCAGAACTTCTGTTTGCTGATAAGCATGGTTAAAATGTACACATTTTATATGGTATCTCTATCTGCCATGGATACAAATGGCTTGTGGTTTCAGCCATTAATAAACCTTTGCCTCCTTTATTTTCTGAATATACATTTAACCAGGAAAGATCAATTACAATTAAACTTCTGTCTGTAATGCAGAAATTGCCTGGAAATGAGTAAGAAGTACATATGAATGCTAAAATTATGCTTCCACTATGGCATCAATATAAATTCAAAGTAACAATATTAAGCTCAAACATGCAACAACTTTAATTCTGGTTGAATTCTCCACATCATAAAGCTTTTGCCCTGCAATGTTTTAAAGCTCTGTGTGTTTCCCCATCTCTCTCAGTTTCTGAGTGTTTTATTTCCTTGCAGAGGACAAAAGCCAATAAGGGCAAATACAAGTTATCTAGTAAACATCTAAGCTGCAAACAACTTGAATTGAGCTTGACAGGTTAGCACTTCATGACAACAGAGAAGGCATGAGAAGAAATGAAAGAAGAGACAAAGTCAAGGACTGACCTAGCTCACAAGACTTTTATGAATCCATTTATACAGCAGCATTTCCCTGGATGCTTTGCAGAATGGAGAGAAAGTCCAGTCAAACACTTTGCATGTCAAGGCCTTTAACATCTTCACATAAATGGTTTTCTCTCTGATAGTGACAATGTAAACTGTTTTGAATTATGCTGGTTAAAGTGGGGATTCTGATACTGATTGAAATCAGCAAGATACATCAAGTAAAAAAAGTTTTCCTACTTTTTCAACTCCAACCTCTCAATTTTCAGTGAGCAGTAAAATTAACTAATTTAGTGGCATAGTTTAGTATTAGCATCACAGTTACCACAAGCTAAAAATAAACAACAGTTTATGGTATATAGAGTTTTCATAGAAATAAAGCTGGAGGAGAAAGGATTTGTGAAGATCTCACCTGTATCATAGTGATCAGGTGAAACTGCACCTCAATGCAGTGACTGTCACACAGTGTAAGAACAACCTGGAGGTTACAGGCAACTCACTTTGCCAGTTGAAGAACGCCAACTTGTTCATTTTGTACAACGTTTCTTCAGCTTTGAAGTTTTGAGGTTCTTTTCACTTCTTCTGACTTTTACAGGAAAACATGTCTTTTGAATAGGAATTCAAATTCTTTCTCTATGAGCATAATTCCAAGTTGTTACTATTGGACATACTATTCCCCAATTTTTTTACCTGTTTTGAATAACACACAAGCAAAAAACCCCCACCAACACCGCTCCAACAACCAAAAGTTTACTAACCTCCATTTGTTTCCATTTGAAAAGAAACAGATGCTGAAATCAGGTGGTTTTTTCCTTTAATCCTGTATTTATAAAGAATGTTCAACAGTTTTGAACAGATGGAAATTGTTCCTTTGCTTCTTGCTTCAAAGTCTTTGTTAGTCAGCACATCATACAATCATTATATTGAGGCAATTTTACTGAAATTGTTGTTATCACATCATCTATTCCTTATGAACAGCTCCAAATAAAGTCTTGGGACCCAATGTATCCCACCCATTACTTCTTATATGTATGTATCAGTATTTTATTAGACTCCTCAAAGGAGTTCTGCTTTTCTTTCTCCAGGGGTTGTCAAGTCATGCCTGGAAGCATTGTAAAGAGTACAGCTAAGAGTCCTTACCTGCTGGTGTGCTTTAATTCTTGCAGAAATAAACATGATTTTTATCTGCAGGTTTTATACATAAACCAAATTATTTTCTTTCCTTTTTAGGAACTTCATCCATGAGAACAGTAATTTTTCAGGTCACTACGAAAAACTGCATTAAATCCCTTGAGGGTATTTTCAAAGGTTATGTCTCAGCTCTCTAGATTTCCTCTCTCCAGCAAATGATTGCACTGAAAAGGTGGTCCTTCAGAGTTTGGTTAAATTCCTGATCTGAGTCACTTTGCAAAGACCTTGTCTTTCTCTACAGACTGGGGAGCTTGAAAAATTTACTCAAACATTATAAGTCTTTAACCTCAGCCAAGTGCAACCAGCTTCCCCTTGCTTTCTTATGGGCTATTTGGTGAAAATGTCCAGAGTTGCAAGGCTGTAAGAACCTCTCCCAGGTCCAAGCATAATGTGCAAAATGCCAAAGTTCCTGCAGTCCAGCAGCTTAAAAATCATGTTATCTCTTTATCTCCCCCAAATTAAGTACAGTCTGATGTTACAGGTACCCATCACTGGAGAGGCATAATCAGCATAATTAAAATGAGCCCACACTCAGAGGGGCCACATCCTGTTCATGTTTCTGTATGCCCTGTGACCTGGCATTCCAACCCTGCTCATCTGCACAACAGTGCCCTATCCTGGCTGTCATCAACTGGTTTTCATCTCCTGTGGAATACTTCATATTTCACATTGAGCTTTTATTGTCATAGCTCAAAAAGATACTTTCCCAAGCAAACAGCTTAACAACTGTGTCTTCATAGGCAGCACAAATTTCAACATTCTACTTCCAGTTTCAGCAACTCATGGGTCTAGAATAGAAAAGGCTTTTTTAAAATTTTTTTTTAACTCCAAGTTCACACATTCTTGTCTATGGAAATACTTGCAACTAGCAATCCAAATTCCCCATGAATGCAAAAGTAGCATTGCCATGATTGCGCTCCAGTTTGGGGCAAAGTGTGGCAAATTTGCAACAGCCTGACAAGTTTCCCTGAGAATATCTGAATCTACAGAACCACTGAATGAGAGGCATGGTCTAACCTGATCATAAATTTGTAATGAAGAAAATATTCCTTAGCCGTAGCCACGAGTTAGTTTTGCAATGATTTTGCTTTGGAAAACTCCTACCCCCATGTGTCCTCCCCTTGACCCCGGTAAAAAGTTAGCAATATCTCAACCCCTTTGTGTTCCTGTGTCAACACTACCCCCAAACTGTAAGTGTTAGCAGCTGTGCACAATATGAAGGGGGTTTGAAACACACAGCCTAAAACAGGAGCAATCACAAGAGCCTCTTTGACTCTCAAAATGCTAAATCACACACTGCTGATCACTGAAATGGTTTCCTTTCTGTACCCAACTTATGTAGTGGTTTTGCTGTTCTGGCCAACCTACAAATGAACTTTTTGTAATAGGAGGCCTAAAAACTCTGAACATATGTGATCATCCAAAGAGCTGGCAAGTTTTGGACAGCCTCAGCTTTCTTTTCATTGTGAAAATTTCTCTTCACTGTTTTACTTGCTTACTTATTGTTCTCTTCAACAATTTACTTGCTTTAAAATCTACTCACATCTCTTCAGATTGAATTTTAAATTCATACTGTAAGTTTACTGTGTTTATAAGTGTATTGGTTTCTGCTCATCAAAATTTTCCATGATTTAAAATACATTTTAGGTAGGCTGGGAAAAAAAGAGAAGACAACAATGTTCTATAAGCCTGTAAAATGTGGTGACACAACAACAACAGAACAACAAAAAGCCACCACTTTAAATGACTTTGCCCTTCTCTGCGAGCAGGCTCTTTCTAGTCTTCCACCTTTTTTATTTGCTGTCATCTTTTTTTATAAATGCACTCCAGAGGAGCAGGAGAAACCTGCCACAGTGTTAAGGGTATTTCCTGCTTATGAGTTTAAAAAAAAACCCCAAACCCAACAGAAAACCCCTTCAAAATTATTTTACCGAACTTCCTGTAGTTCACCAAACATCCAGTACTGCAAGATTTTTCTTCAGTTGAACTGTGGTTTTATGCCTGTCTGAGTTGCAAAGATATTTCCCTTCCCCCTACTGGTGAATGCTGAGATAACAGAAACAACTGCTTCTCCCATATTTTCAAACTGCCATTAGCTTGGTCTTGCTGATTTGGAGCACTAGTCCTGATTTTTAACTGAATAGTTTCTTTAATAATTTTTCTGTTCCTCATTTAAAGGCGGAACACTGCAATGAAACTAGTATGGAGAAATATTTTTGCGCCAACATCCATCACTCTTTCCTTTACAATACTTCCCTATTGCAGCATCAGCTGGAGCTGCTCATGATCATTTTGCAGTTCTTGTTTCTTTCCTTTACATTTCCTACTTCTCACAAGCAGTAAGGAAACAGATGCACACCCATTCCGGTCTCATATCCCCAGGAAAATTAGCAAACAGTAGTTTTGACACACAGGTTACCAGAGGGTGCCATCACCTGCTCCCCATGATCACTGAGCATGCTCTTGCTGTGCAGCATCCTCCAGTAAATAGGGAGGTCGTGCACCTCACTGCCTTTGAGGTACTGGCAGTAAGAACTGAAATCTGCCCTCAGTAGACAGCTATTGCTGAGACCTTTGCAACTGCTTGCAGAACTGCTGCAAAGGGATGTCGAGAAAGAATTCACTTTGTGTGAGCTTTATTTTAGAAGAAAACTGAGAACTGTATTTTTTATGTGCTGCTTTAAAAAAAGTTATTAACTATTAAGAAACCCCGAAGTAATCTTTTGTTTATCCATTATTTCGATTACTTAGCCATCCTTTTCTAATTAGAAAGTTCAGTATTGACCTTTGTTACTATTCAGCTGTCCCATTTTTTAACAACACTCCTTTTAGATTTTTAAACATGCTTGGTCATGCTCAAGCAAATGCCTTTCTTAGCTACTACTATGAAGAGCTAAATAAACTGTCATTGGTACAGATTAATTTTATATAAAAAATGCAGGAGTGATCTTTGTACCTCAAAACTTTGTCCCATCCACTTCATGTGTCTGTTTGCTTAAGCGTGAGACAATGCTTTGTATTGTCCCATATTTAGCCCTTTTTATTGCTATTTTTTATATTTAAATATTTTCCCTAATAAAATAACTCCTTCTTTTTGTTTTATTAGCGAAGAATATTATTTGGGTGGGTTTTTTGCTTGTTTTCACTTACATAAGATTAATTATTCAATAGATTAACATAGAGACATAGAAACAAAATAAACACACTTGCATTTACATACTGCTCAGCTTCCACCTTCCTCACAAGTGGCTGCCTTCAATTCTGCTTGACTGTTCCAGAGAAATGGAACACCTAAGTCAAATTCCAATTCATATATTGACGGCAAAAAGTACCAAATATGACAGAACTATTTCAGTTATTTAGTTATAGTGCCATAACTATTTCTAAATGTTACTGGAAATCGAGGCTGAGGATTACATCCAATCTATTTTAACTCAAGGTCAATAGTGGCATAAAATCAAAAGGATACAAGAAGCCCCTTAAATACACTTAGACCGTCAGTACTGGAATGGTGCTCATCATCTGAGGAATGATGTTCTTGAAGAGCCTCTCAAACTGAAATGTTGAGGAGGCAAAAATCCTAACTATCTTAAAAATGGAATGTGTGAGTGGGATTATATGATAACATTCTCTGTGCCTGTTAACCTTTTGATACTAAAATTACTTGAAATTTAAGCCAACCCTACCAGAATACTGGCATATATAGTCAATGTAACCTTGCCTGCTGCTTTACTGAAAATAATTAGAGATCAGATACTTTAACTGTGGCTGCAAATCAGCCTGAACTATGCTGACCCAAATAAAAGGAGCGTTTATTATGGTAAACATGGTGAATCAGTGCCCCAGAAGCTGAGATAGCTGCCATCCATGGTAAGATTTGCTTCCTCATGACTGTAGATGGAGCCCTAACATAAGTAAATACCCTCTCAGCAATACAAGTTTGGAATTTCATAGAACATATTGAGGCTTTTCAGCATTTTTACTTATTGAGATTTTAATTTTCAGAACAAACAGTGTGAGAGGCCCACTGTTTTTCTGGTTTCTCAATATGCCAAACTGATTCAGCTCTCCTCAAAAATCCAGAAAGAAAGAAAAGCAGTTGTTCAACTTTTGTTCTGTCCTGCAATTACCACCTAATCTAACCTTCTCTAACAATTTCTCTGCTTAAGGGCACCTCTAGGGTTGTCAGACCAGCTGAATTAATTTAGAAAATGAAATCCAAACCTGACTAGTCTTATTCATCCCCTGCACCCATTATTCCTTTCATAATTTTATGCTACTGTATTAAAAGGCAAGGCAACAGCACATTTTGTGGATTTTATTGTATTACATATAAAACATACTGCTGAAATATGACTAAGTTTCTTGGTGAAGAAGGAGGGGTCTCAGCACCATCTGACTGAAAGATGTTAGATAAAAGAGGAGCTATTTATAGGAGTAAAATATGTCTACAGTTATTACTGTGGCTAACAATACAGGGTTCACCATTATAATTAATCCTTTCCTTCCTATAACGCACTTGTTCAAAAACCAAAGTATTTCTTGATTCCTTGCAACAAAACAAACAAAAACTTCTACAAAACAAATAAGCAGAAATATCAAAACATCCCATTCTTTCATAGCTCTCAAGATACTTTGTCTGTTTCAAGCTTTAGGAAACAATTGGTATCACAAATGTTCTGGAAGTTAAATATATATGCAAGGACTGTTAGTGTTGGATTGGTGTTTGGCATGTAGGACTGCAGACTGAGAACTGTAACAACCACAAACAGTTTTAGAATACTACTACTTCTTTATTATTATTTTATTTTTAAAAGCTAGTGAAAACCTTAATTTTATATCATGGTTGGCAAATCTTACTGGTTCTAAAAGCTGCACATCAAACAGTTCACATGGCCAAAGGTCACTCTTGAGAGTCTGAGAGAGAAAAAGGAAGGACCAGCACAGTCACAGGTAGAAAGTATATCTGGGGACCCAGTGCTGCACTGTGGGATGGGACTGGGTCGCTTCACTCCCTCTTAAAGGTCACAGTTTAAGGTAATTACCAGCCCATGCATTGCCTTCTATACTCACATGGCACAGCTGCTTGACCAACACTCAAACACATGTGAGCCACAGGTGATTTAAAAGATGACTATCGATTGCAAATGTTTTATATCCCTTAAGTTATGTGAAATGAGCAGGTACATGAGTTTATTTTGAGAATGAGGTTAACTTCTGGTGAGCATGTGTGAAACTCACAATTTTACATGGAGAATCATCAAAACCAATTTTTTTTAGTACATGTTCATGAAAGTAAATTTCTAATTGTGCAGTTGTACAATTATCAGGTCATGTTACGTTACATAATGATGGGGCCAGTATCTCAATTTGAACGAGGCAGTACTTCCAGCTTCAATACACATACACTGAATATAGACACAAAGTTGAATATAAACTAGAATTCAAACTAGTGTTTAGTTGGGTCAATTACACTTGCTATGCATTTCATATAAATTGTATATCTATTATCAGTAACTGCCATGAAGATGATTTTCAGACTGAAAATTATTTGCTGATTCAATTAGCATGTTATGTTACTGTTAAAAGCTCTTGGGAATATCTAGGTTTATTGCATACTAATGGATTCTCAGACAATGAATATGATATATCTGATTAATTATAAATTGTTCCTTTCAGTTGGACTTGGACTAAAAGTGTACTTAAGTACTTAAATATACTACACAGTTTTGCAGCTTAATTTTGTTAATTTGCTTTAGTTTGGAACCAAATATTTTGTAGTCATTTATAAAAGACAAAATTGTCTATAGGGAGATGATTTTTTTTGTTTGTTTTTGAACCAAGGAGCGAAAAGTTATTTTCTCATCACTCAGAAAATTTGTGTAAATGACTGATAATAACCCTCCTCAGCTTCTTTAATTTCTTTATTCAACCATAAGACAGAGGTATCTGGTAATTTTTACATATAATTTTTTTTTTTTTAACTCAAGGAAAAGCAGCCTGTTCAGATGAATGATATTAAATTTAGTCTATCCAGATGCTGAACGGTGCTCCAAGCTATATTGTATGAAATATCAAAGACGTCTGTGTGTTCTATTTAAGCACAATTTTTCAGATTCTACTTGATTAAAATAAAATTAAGTTCCTTAAAAGCTAACCTGTCCAAAAGATGCCCAGTAAACTCCTGTGCGAGCTATTTATTGTTTTAATCTGTAATCACTTATACAATACTGTCTAATAGAAGTACATACTGTTTAACATCGAGAGATCTATTTAACTCTCACTCTTTATAAAGATAAATACAGAAATGAGCAGAGAGAAAGTGAAGAAAATAGGTTAGATCTGTCCTATGGTGACAGAATCAATATATTTAAACCAGCACAACATTGTTCAGAGAACTCCCCTTAGAGCTCCAGTGTTTCTGAGCAATTATTTGAACTTCTGCTTCATAACAAGGTTCACATACGGAAAGTAAGGAAACTGGATTTACCTGCAGCATCTTTGGGTACCTGTTGACCCCCAGACTGAATCATTTATCTACAGCTTTTAAACCCTGCAGCAAATACAGTACATAATTAGGTGTAACAAGAGAATCTCCTATTTCCAGAAATTCATTAGCCGAGTAAAAGAATCCTCTAACTAAAACAGTTCTATCAATTCGTTTTTATTAAAAACAACATGTTATTTATTTATTTCATAGCTCTGCTAAGGCCTTTTTTAATATATGACAGTATAATTTGTTTTCTGGTGTTCTGGCTTACATTAGATAACCACTTTTGGATTTTATGCAAGACATATGGAAAAATCCATCACTGATTTACTGCACATTTCCACACACAGTCAAACTAATATCTGATCACTCTTGAAGAAGCAAAACCCAGCGTGGCAGTGAATACTTAAGCAAATTTCCAAACACATGGGCATGCACAGCCTTGTGCAAGAAAGCTACTGATAATCAAAATGCAAACCAATACACTGTAGTATTTACTGGTAAAGATAATAAATAAATAATTGGGATTTATTTTCACTACAGAAACTACTGCAACAGAAGCAGTTGCAATAAAATAGAAGTACTGCAATAGCTACCTCCAATACTATGTATAAGAGACTCTGAGTTTTATAATTATCCATATGAAAACCTTGAGAACTTTTGCCTTTTTTTAATAGCTCTAGAAGACAGCACTTTTGAATGTCAGTCATGAAGACAAATCTTTGGGTGTCAATTAAATCTTTTTCATTCTATTAATTCTTTTGGGTGACTGCAGTTATCCATACTGATGCCTCCAAGAATAAAAGGTGACTACCTCGGTATTGTTTTCAACTTTCTGTCCTAAACTCCTTTTTTTATATATTTCAATTAGGTCTACAAGGCTACTTTTAGTATCACTAGAGCAGGTGGAATGAACCTTAACCCCATTCCTGTTTTACAATGTGTTTTGTGAGACTCTTGACACTTTACTTCAGACCCCATTAGGAGGAATGTACTGCAGAAGTTATTGTCTTCTGAAAGTAAGATTAAATTATTTTCACATTTAATTACAGACAAAGATAATAATTTTCAGTTAATCAGAAATCCATTCTCTCTTTAAGGACACAAGCATTTTTGTTTATTGGGGAAAAAATAAACAACAAAACAAACAGAAGCCACTAATCCTTATTTGGGAAGTGTTTAACTGCAGGGCATGGTTCACAGATGGTTTTGCATCCTCAACAGTTTTGTGGGCAAGGTAGTTAACTCTGATTATATGAAAATGTCAAGACAAATTATCAGGGAAAAAACCCTCAAAAAGTTTTCTGAGGTTAAATGGCAATAAGGAGACACCTTTCTTCAAGAAGTAGAAGCAAGTATAAACTATTTTTGATGAGCAGATTTTCCCCTTGAATGAAGGAGGAGCCCACTGGAACGGAGCATTTGAAAAGCAAAATCATGCCTTTTGATAGATACTTTCTGTTGTGAACATAGTAGTTAATCCATTTTTTTAGCAAGATTAGCTGTCAGATTAACACATTACCGATGTGAGTCAGAGTTAGTCTAAACCAAGGATGTGCCTGAAGAATGATGTGCACCCACATGAGGGAAGGTTTACAGAGGCTGACTTACAACACCACTGTGGAATGCAAACCCTGTTTTTTTTTTTCTTTGCTAATGCTGACCAGAGCTCTACAAACAGCCATTCTCAATTGCTGTATCATGCTGAGTTGATACAAGCCTTGATGTGGATTTTAACATCCATATGCAGGCCTTGCATCTGCCACACACATCCTTGCATTAACTCCAGGGTATATATGCCTCTATTGTTCTGGACAATATACATTAATGTGTTAAAGAATTTACTTCATCAAAGTGCTCCTTAAATACACTGGTTTTATCCATTCAAGAGAATTTGGCTTCTTCTGGAAAGCCAAGTTTAAATAAATTTAATTTCATAATAGAACAGGATATGATCAGTGAACAGTGTATTTTCCTATCAGTCAAGAGAGCAGAACCATTCTCAAGCAGCTGATAGGTGTCAATATTACATTTAAAAATATATCCCGAGCATATGGACCTATAGATATATCTCTCAGACACCAGGTAAGGAAATACAATAGGAGTAATCTCATCTGAATTCAATGATGGCCCATTTGGAATAACTTGCTTTTGGAGATGTCATCTTATAAAAGATTGCACTATAATACGTGGCTGCAGCTCAGAGGTAAAGGCCTTTCCCCCACCAATCTTAAACAAGCAATTTGGAGAAAACAGAAGTATTTTCAAGTGGCACACCTGGTCTTGCTTTTAAGGTGAGGTACACAATATGAACACAACATGACATATTCTTTGTCAATGCAATGCAATTTCTGACTGCATGAGAGTTACTTCAAGTCCTAAGTCTCTTCAATATAGAAAACTTTACAGGTAGAAGCAGGGGAAATTCCAATCAAGTATTATTCTAATCATCCACACCCAGTGCACTGTAATAGGTAATCAGTGAGGAAGCTGTCAGAGGCCAAGTGTTTACAATCTTATTAATAACAGGTCATCCAACGTATTCAGCCAATTAATGCAGATGCCTCACCTATTTTGCATTCCCTCCAACTCTAAGTAACAACATCCCAGGGTCAACAAATTAAAAAACAATAACAGAAGCAGCAAACAGGGACACATGTTATGTTTGAAGATTTCCTGAATTCATCAGGAAACTAGAATCCCTTTTAGATCAAGATGAGATTCAGTACTGCCCTATAACTTAAGACTAGTAGTTCCTACATCAAGCATTTATCCCCACAGAGAGAAACAATAACTAATAATTCTATATGTTCCTTGTTCTAAAAATGAATTATTGACAGAAATATTATCTAAGTACAAATGCTGATATTATTTCAGGTTGATAAATGAAGATACTTCCTGCCTCTTTATTTTATCTCTAAAGCACCAGTGTAAAGGTGGGGAATCATCTGATTTAATGTAGATGATAATGAAATAGTAGAACAACAGATGAGTAATGAAAACTGACAGGGTTTGAATGTGTTTGAAGTAAAGGATTTTTTTTTTTTTGTCCAGTAGAAATGCTGTTTGAATTGTTTCCCCTTATTTCATTTTAAATTTCAAAACAACATGCTTTTCTAAGTAGACAATAGAAACCAAAGCAAGAAACTGCATTAAATAAATCTCTAAAAATCTAACAGGCTTCAGGCTATGCTGTACTTTTTCTTTCAAATATTTCCACGTAAAATCAGATGCTAACTCTCTGAGTGAACCCATGTGCAAACTCTCTATTCATCAGATTAATGGCTGTGGAGCAACAGGCAACTGAACACATTCCACACACATAAGGCATTCATGACTTTTCAGAGAACTTCACATTATTGCAACTACTTTTCAGTTAAATATGTTGCATCTAGTGAAGAAGAAAAAAATTGCAACAGGGTTTAATGGGAAACTACAGTAAATGTATTGA
This sequence comes from Monarcha castaneiventris obscurior, assembly GCA_026261815.1. Lineage (NCBI taxonomy): Eukaryota > Metazoa > Chordata > Aves > Passeriformes > Monarchidae > Monarcha > Monarcha castaneiventris. Next base: position 9,198,700 of record JAMPIT010000712.1, on the reverse strand, counting down.
CACTACTAGAAATTTGTTTCTTCAAACAGGACCTTGTTATTACTCTGACAGATGGATTTTTGCCTTTCCATACATTTGAAAAGAAAAGAAAAACCAGCCTTTTCTCTGAAATACTTCAGATTTCCCGGTGTAATATCTCTCTTGTTGCTGCTTTTATGCTGATCCAAGGCACAATCCATAGAAGAATTTAGTCAGCTTCTGTGCTATAGCAGCTAAGGCATATGTTAAGTTTGAAAATCTACAGGGTGAAAATACAGAAGTCAATATTCTATATCACATTTACATTTATACTGCATATTAGTACATGCTTCTAAATTTATACAACTTATGTCAAGTACATACAGTGATGTACAGAATTCATGGGAGGGTTTCACTTCTGGTCACTTTGATCTACAGGAACATGGTACATAAAGACAGGATAAAACATGCTGGTAATGATGCTCGTGTCATAAGGAGAGCAATGAACTCAATAACATTTGATGTAAAGGTGACAGTATAAAAGCAAAATTAAAGAGTGACTCAACATTTGCACATATGATAAAATCTAAACTACAATAGGAAGTGTCAAAAAACAAAACCCTGGAATTTGGAAAAAAATTCTCTTCAAATATCTGGTCAACCCTCCCCTAAGTCTCTAGGATTAAAATACTTTCTTCTTTTTATCCTTCTTTCTCTGAGAAAGACATCTGCAGTACTGCAGGATGCCTGCTATTTAGGTTGATCAGTCTAGAATCTTTCAGAAATACTAAATCAGATCTGTTACTTGGTCTGACCCTGTTTGTGGAGCCTTATAAATATGATTGTTGTTTTTATTGTTGTTTTTAAATTTAACACAGATAAATTTACAGTGTGTGTTTGGGATACAGTGAAATCTTGCTAAACTGAAAAGTTTGGGGCCACATCAGTTTGGATGAGAAGTTCAAACTTGTGCAACACAGTGGTTGTTCAAGTATATATTTTCACATATACTAAAAACTTCAAAGCATATGCAGTAAACACAAAATTCTTGAAATGATAATAGTGGCTAAAGAACAGTGAGAGCGGCAAGTCAGCAAACCACAGAGTGATAATTTGATTACTGGGTTGCAGAATAGTTAAGTCCCACTGTGACCCCAAAATGAAAACTGTGTACAGTTCACGACCTATGGACTGCAAGGAATTCCAGAACAAAGAACCTGAGCTTTTAGAATACATGACCTGTATCATGCTTTAGCTTTCCTAATGTCAGTCCCTAATTTCATTTTGCTCTTTTTCCAGTTTAAAAGTCTCTGCTGTACTGCTGTCCTAAGCAGGACTATGCAGAATGCAATATGCACTGCTGAAAAGTTCTTCTGAGCAATGAAGTAGGAAGCCTAACAACCAGGACAGGGCTTAATTTCAGGTTCTGATATTGTTAAGTCAGTAAGAATGCCTAAATAACAACAGCAGGGAAAGAATATATAACACATCCTCCTAACATCCTCCCACCCTGTACCCTTTTTCAGCTTGGGGCATTTCTGAGCCATGAGTGTCTTCTAACACTTCTAAGCATTTAGTAAGCCTCCATGGATTTCTGTTCCTTAAGCTTCTCCTGTTGTCCCCTGTAGGCATACAAAGCTTAACATTTAGTGCAACATCCAAGGAGAAGCTGCCTCCTGCTTGACATCTCCCTGACAGCACCAATAAATCCTCAGAAAGAGAAACGGGTTTTCTACAGAAGTTAAGTAGTACCAACAGGAGCAACAGGTACTGGGACTGAGAGGAAGGATATCATGCCTTCAAAAATAGACCATTAGCTTTGCAATCTCAGTCCCTGTATGGTTGTGTTGCCACTTTGCCACTGACAGATCCTCAACTTTCACCAACTGCCTCAAGGAAGGTTTTTTTTCTGTTTCTCCTTTCAAAGTAATTTCTATGTGCTACCCAGTTTGTAAAACACTTAAAGGATTCCTTGTTGGAAATTGCAATCCAAAGATTGTATTTGATAAACCTGTATTTCATGAAAGTATCCAACAAAAATGGTATCTAACAATAATAACAATGTAAAAATATTAATAATATCAATGTGATACTAGTTGTCATCTGCTGCAAAGTTATGTTTGGCATTTGTTACTGACTCATTTAAGATCTGTACATGCAATTTGTTCTGACAGACATAATTTGAAAGCACAAACGTTGGCAATTGTTTTGTTACCACTGTAGCCGTTTTCAAGTACCATTTGTAAAGTGTAAGTAGGGACTCGTACTTACATTGTGACTGGGACAATGCTTTACAAGCTTGCCAGAGGCTTGGCATTTGTGATTAATTTCTTCTTGGTCCTTAAATTATTTATGCATGTAAGGACTTTTACCTGCTAATTTGCACTGCTGACAAACTCTCAGAAAGCATCTGTAGGTAGTTAAGCTGTACTAACTACTACTATTTAAGGGATAAACAAAAAGGGAATTTACAGTATTCAGAAAAGATTTTTAAAAACTTTAAAGTCTTTTTATCTGCTTCCTAATGTCTACAACTATTTGAAAAAAAAAATCTCAAATTCAGCAAGTGTGGTTGGTACATTATGGAATGATACTCTGTAATTACTGTATAATTGAAATAAGAACTCACAAAGGGGTAGTCTGCAGCAACTAAATACAACCTGAAAATCAATATTTTAAACAAATATGCTTTAAAGGTTCGTAATACTAGCATGGACAGACAGTCCCTCAAAATTACGAATGAAACACTAGTCATTATCTCAATAACTTTTTTGTTAGCAAATTCTAGAACCAGGCTTTTACTAGTGCAGTCTTTCAGCTCATTTTCTTCCTGTAACATCTGATCTTCGATGCACCATATGTTCATATGAAATTCTAAAATTAGAATTAAAACATGTTCTTTAAAGAAACTGTAGACAAATTAACCTCAAAAAGTTGTGAATTACAATTCTGTATGCAAATGTCACATCAGACAGTAGGGGGCAACTTTCATCCACAAGTGGTACTTGGTTCATTCTGAACTATAATATGACGTGAAGTGGATACTTTCAGCACTTACCTAAGTTTACTGTGTGGTCTATATCAATTCTGTAAAATGGAAGGTTTCATTTTTAAATTCCCATTTTCTTCTCCAGGCAATGTGCTGAAAAAATATCTGGTGTATATACTAGAAAAATGCTGAAAGATAAAATAACAAACTACAGTCTCAAAGCTGTTGAGAAATGAAAGAGAAGGACAACTATATTCCTCTAGTTTGCTGTCAAAGGATTTTTGAGAGACCAATCTCAAAAAGATTATTTTTCCACACTTACATTTTGATAAATAATTCTTCCCTGAATAAGCAGTTTTTAAAAGCAATAATTTAACACCCTAAAAATCAGAACCTGGATTAATATAGAAGTTGACATAAATAGCAAAATATTTACTAGCGATTTTAGCATTTATAATGAGATTGTGTTAAACAATGAATTAATATTTAAGAATAAACTGGTGTTCCATATTGTGCATCAAGTTAGAATCAGATGAAAAATGAAAGTTTTGCCACACATTTCTCCTGACAGAAGATGCTAAATCGAGGCATGCTAGCAAAGGAAAAAAAGTCAGATATAAAATAGTATTTTCCAAATGTGCCTCACTATATTATACAACTATAATTTTAATTAAAATATTATATAATTTATATCATTTAATATGCAGCTGATTTCCCTTTCAAATTTAATTTTTAAAATGATCATATTGCTGAAAGTAAAGAAGTAGTAGAGTAGCACTGAAACTATTTTAAAGCAAATCAAGTCAAGTAGAACAGTAACACTTGTAATAAACCCACAAAACGAGGGCTAGTCTTGCTATGAGGTTCACACAATGAAGTGGTCAGGCCTTGGGTGAGTTTTTAGCAAATTTGGGTAGAACCATGATTTCAAGTGAAGGATGTCAAATAATGGAAACCAAATCAGACAAACTGTCACGTTCCATTTAAGTCTCAAGCTTGAAAGTAAAATACACTGGATGTCAAACTGCAGTAACAGAGTGAGAAAGTGACTGCAGACCTTTCTCCTGAAGTGGCCTGAGATCCTTCAGTAATTCAGGCAGGTAACTAAATTCAAGAGCCTTTGTTAAAGAGTCAGAATAACTTACAATGAATGCTTTGTCTGGCTTTAAACCCAGAGAAAATGAACTATATATTTGCTTTTCTCTGTGATACAGCTAACAATTATTTCTCTAAACATAACTCCACCTTAAAATATTAATCTTCCATTTCACTTAGTGCACTCAAACTACTTTACTTAATAGACAAAACATACCATAAACAAGGATTACAAGATGTGAATAACATCCACCCTCCAGCAGTTCCCAAAATGAACTTACATTTTCATGTTAATACTCAGAGAGCATGTGTGTAACTGGCATCAACAGTACTTCTTTACAAGAAAAATTAATGATAAAAAGCATAGTAAAGAAACCAAACCAGACATTTTACCACAACAGATTACTTGAGATTACCTCATGATCCCATAATTTCTGACATTTTACAAATTACTGTGTGCTCATTTGTTTGTTTGTTTTTGGTTTTTTGTTTTTGTTTGTTTTATTTTGTTACTTTGTTAGGTTTTTTTGGTTTTTTAACCTAAGTCTGAGAAGCATCATGCTGTTTTGTTACTGTGTTTTGACAGGACTGAATTCAGGTGAAACGAAATAGCTGCTTCCCACCACCATCTTTGTCTCCCCCTAATGCTTTTCTGTCTGTGTGACCTTTCATGAGCTGTGTGCCAGGATTCAACTTCCAGTTCGTTTGCCTATGCACTTGTATCCAGAGCTTGATTTCAAATGAGCAGTAGATGACATGGCTGAGGAGGGTCATCCGGGAGGGACAATCAAACGGACTGTGAAGCTCAGTTGTGTCCTGCATCTTCCCTTTGTACAAAATCACCTCTATGTGATGGACTTGTTGCTAGTGAAGTTCTGGCAAGTGTTCTTCCAAGGCAAAAATACTGCAGACATTTATGGAAACCTCCTTTTTCTCTAATGTAAAAGCTTCAAGAAATCAGGCTCAATACTGAAACTGGCAAATGAGCAAAGACAACATCCCCCTGCAGCCCTCCAGGATCCCCACCTGGGCCATCCCTCCCCTTTGCATCCAAACCCAGGCCTGTTACAGATGCTGAGGAGAAGCTCAGTGGGAGAGCTCACTTTGTATAGGACACCCACTTCTTTACAAAGTTAACTTCTCTCTCCATTTTCCTTTTCACCTCCTCATCTTATTTTCTCTTACTCTTTGTCTCCCAGGATAACTCCCACGTAAATTCCTCACTCGCAGACCCAGATTTTTGCTCCCTTTCCCTACTGACATACAGCAACCCCAACAAGGAGCCCATACTCCTTGCAGGCACTCAAAAATCACCAAATCCTTTGCAGCCACTTAAGTTACTGCAGGGTAGACGTAGCTCTTAAATCTCTCAGGTCCTAACTACGCTTTCTCCTTCACCACGGGTTCCTGCAGCAGCCAGCCTGCACCCTGGTGGTCTGTGGTTACAGGATTTTCCTCAATGTGCTTCAGCTGAAGTGGGAGAAGTTATGAAAAGATTTCCAGTCCTTTCTGCTTCCTCCCAGATGACACCAATGTATAGGAATTAGCTTAAATACAGTAGAACAGTCATGAGTAGTTATGCTTCTTCCTTCATTAATTCTAAAGCCTCATTTCCTCACGTGGCAAGCATAAACATAGAGAGAAGCTTCCAGTAAATGCCTAAGTAATTTCAACTCTTATTTGAATACAAGTCTTCCTCTCACCAGCATCGCAGATGCTTTTATTTGGGACCTTTTCAAGGATTATTTCTGTTTGGAGGAAACAACAAATCTGTTGGATTGTCAACCCCATCTGTTGCCCTCTTCACTATGAACTAATTCTTAGATCTTAATCTCTTTGCTCTACAGACTTCTGTGTTCTGTTTTTTTCTGTCACCCATGCAACTTGCCAAAGTTCCCCAAAATTTACAATGAACCAAGTGCAAGATTTAAGGTTATGGGCCTGATAGAATTTGGACTTCCTGTTTACTTCAGTGGAAGTGAAACAGAAAGTATTTTGATTTGTAGCATCTTAGAAGTTCTTGTCAACTTTTCCTAAAGCCCTTCTGTATGTTGATTTTAAAACAAAACTCACCATTAGTAGAAAATCTTCCTCCCACCTCCCTCTGGTAGGGACACGGTCCTCCAGAGAAGGATGAAAATGGACAAACAACCTGTCTCACACTTACAGGCTTCCTAACAGCCAGATTTTGTGCTCTTCCTAAACAGGCCAGCTTAAAAAGAAGATACTGAGGAGAGATTCACCAAAGCTCCAGCACTCAGTGCTCCCCACAACATGTGCTGTAGTGGGATCCATCAACAGCTGTACAGGGCCTCTGTTACAGGCCCCTATCATGTCTGCCTGATGTTGTGGGTGGAAATACTATCCCATAACTTTCCCAAACGTCTGCAAAAGGCTCTGTTACTACAGACTTTGAGTCAATCACTGTAAATTCCATTCTAAAATAAATGACTAATTACACTGACTTGTTTGCCTTTACTAGATAGGCCTGCCAATATATATTGTTGCTCAGGTTATATCTACTGCATGCTGATACACAACTGGTTCTGTTCTATAAATAGATCCATTTCGTGCATTTCATCTGAAATGCAAATTATACCACTGACAATAGCAACCTATTGGAAAGTTTCCAAATGGGTCTGATTTTCGTATACTAAAATAACTGCTTATTACAGAGGAAAGAATGTTAAGGAATGTTTTCGAAATGTAGGAAGATTTTCTGGAAAGATTTTCTGATGTTTTCTTAAGTTTGCTGTGTTTTTTTTATTGTTCGTGTACTTTGCGTTTGGAATCAGATGCTGATTGGGTCTCCTCCTTTCATTTCTCTGGGAAAATTGCCCTGTATATGGTAGAACATCTTCTGGTTTTCATTATCATTGAAGTCAAAGACTATCAGCTACTGTAGCTATTTATACTTATGAGTAGGTAATCAAAATAACCACTGGATGATAACATTTCTTCAAGAAAAAGAAACTTCACTTGACTGACTTTTGTTGTTGTTGTTTTAGTAATAGAAAGACCTCATTTTTTCCAATGATTTTTCAAGGACACTGCAGTTCTTGAATTGCTGCTTGAATACATACGAAATAATTTTGCATCCAACAAGAATGACATTTTGTCTAACTAGGAAATAGATTATTTTCCAAATCCACAAAAATGTTAAACAAATCATTGCTAGATCATGCTAGATCATTTTGATACCAAAGAATGGTTAGCTGTTGATATTAGACCCCATTGCTCAGGGTTGTATCCAGTCTGACCAGCTCATGACAGGGTACCCAGACAGAAACTGTTCCCTGAGCCCAGACTGGATACCCCAAATCCTGCAGCAGGCTGGACTAGAGGCCACCTGAAATCCCTTCTAACATGAATGATCCTATCCTGACAAAGTATTGTGACAGAACTACTACTCTTAAGATCTATAAGCATTTCTGTTTGAAGGTTTGTAATCACTTATTTCCACAGGCAAAATATCCTCAGATGGTACCAGATCATTTACAAGCAGCTCTTGTTTGAGCTGAAATTTTGCTAGGACTGAATTTGACTTTGATGCCTGAGAGCTTGAAGTATGATTCAGCTAGGACCTTAAAAATAAAAAAAACCCTTTAAAAATACCCCTAAAATCCACAGATTCATGATTCAAGTTCCTCAGAATTTGCCTCATCCCAGTTTAAAAGATGGAAAAAGAATTAAAATTTATCATAAATACCAAAAAGTAACTAACAAAAAGCAAAAAGTCATAAACATGGGATTTACTGCGCCAAAAGCAAATTTTTATCATGTGCATATTAAGGTAATAACCCAAACTTATATTCTGAAATTAATTTCATACATTTCTTCCAATTCAGTATCAGTTGCAGGATTGGAATCTAGTCCAATTACTAAGAGCTATAACATAAACAGTAATGTAGGTGAAGTCTTATAAAAATATTATCTTTTGGAATATCTCAAAAAACTGATGGATAAGTCACTGTTATCACCTGCAAAAAGACCTGTGTAATTAAAATATATAATATTTCTCTGACTCTGAAATATGAAATAAGGTTTGTAGCACAATTTTAAACTTGTATTTTGTTTCTCAGTTTCAACACAAAATAATGAAATTAAATTTATCAGCTAATATTTAGTCTTGATATGTTTGGAGACTTCTTGAACTATGATAATGTCTTAATGTGCCTTAAAATCATAAAAAGCATTACAAAACAATATTACTATTAACTTTAATATTGATCTATGAAACAAGTCATTATAAATTTTGCCATGTTATATCTACTCTTACATAATGAGATAAGCTTTGACTTACTCTACGGCAAGATTGATCTACTTCATAGAGCTGTTACCTGGTTCAGGATGTATTTACTCTTACAACTTCCATTCCTAGGTTAAGGTTATAAAAGATTAAAAGCAACATTTAAAACAGATAAAGTATTTTTTGAGCTAGAAGTTTCTGTCTTGATCAACATTCGTGATAACCTGGAGAATAGCAGCTACCATATCACACCAGAAGACATCATAATAAAGCTATAAGCTGTAACAATAAACAGGAAAAGATATAAAATAACAAAACTGATCATTTGGCACTGTCATTTCATCTTATGCAGGGCCTGTGGTGACCAAGTTACACTGTAGTAAAAATTTATCTACTCCACAAAAATGAATGTTAATTGAGTAACATTTTAAAGCATGGTAGTACCCAGCTTTAATATGGCTCCTTTGTACCTTAGCCTAGAGATTACATAGATGCAAGTTTTCTTCAAGCTATTCATTGCTAAAATCTAGACAAAACAGTACTAGGTTACATTTTCCACTTTCCCTGCACAAGGTGGCATTTAGAATTAAGTTTTAAGAGCATGTTGGCAATTCAGACTACTTAATGCAAGAACAAAACTTTCTGGTATGATCATATGTTTATGTTGCATAAGATAACACAATCCATCTGTTGGGAAAATCCTCACTGAATATTCTATCTGTTTTAGCAATAAACATGAATAGAAATCAGGATTATTTCTTTAAAATCCAAAACTGAGTAACAGTGAGCCTTATGAAGAAATATGTCTAGGAACCTGAGACAAATTATACATGTTAATGTTGGAGTCACTGAGAACAGTTAACACAATGTAACCAAATGTCAACTGGAATATTTTGCAGTAACTTACTGAAGAGGTCTGTGTTTAATGAATATATGAACGCTTGGTTTCTAAGTTTCCAACTTCAGATGGCGAAGATTAAGTGTTAAGGGTGTTACTGTAAATGTTTAAGTGAGATGAACATCACTGATTTTCTAATTTTACCACATGGTTTATTTCAGAAGAAAACAAGCACCAGTTAACATAGTTCTCCTGCAAGTCAGTAAACAGTCACACAAGAAAACTCAATACAATTTGCTTCTTTGTTTATGTGCAGGATATTTAGTTTGGTTTGCAAAGTATTAGAAGAATAATAAGAACCTCCTGACAGAATACCACAACTAAATTTCTAAAAAGCCACTCAGTTAATCTCAGTGTTGAATCTGGCTGTTTCAAATTATTGTAATGTATAATAACAGTCTTATTGACAATATAGATGCACAGAGCCAAAAAAAGCTAGAAATAGTGGCCAAAATGATGAACTAAGCGCCAGCCCAAATGACAACAAACATATGGCCATTAACTGAAGAATGGAGGGGTTTAGGAATGCAGCTGTCTGTGGTCTCCTAAAGTTCCAGAGGAATGAAACGCTTTGAGGATTGGCAAAGTCTGGATGAGAAGTACTGCTGAAGATGGTAGGTCCTAAAATGGAGTCAACCAGCAGATCATGTTGGAATTCAGAGATTTCTGTGGTCAGAATATATTCATTCCATTGGCCTCATAATGTACATCAACAAATTAATATTGTATGGATGTCATTTCAAAGCCTACTGAAGACGAAGAGCCATTACTGAAGCCATTAGAGCACAGATGGTTCAAACTATATGCAGATATTCATACTTGCATTTCTGCATTATAGCAGGGTTTTTTTTCTGTTGAACTGTAATGAATTGTCTCATAATCTATTCCATCTTCTTGCCATTAGCAGGCTTTGAATGTTCACAAATAGGAGCAAAGAACTCATTTTCCAGAGCTTTAATCACACAAAGAGGGAATGCCTAATTCTCTAAATGAAATGGTCTGTGATCACTGAAGCAGAGATTTAATATATCACGGCAAATTAGGTAGATTTTAATAAATTACTTATCTCTCTGAATACTTTACATATGCTTATGAAGAAACATAGCCTGTTTGCAAACAGTGGAAATCCACAGTCTATAAAATCCTTTGAAGAAAATGACAAATAAAAAAGTAAATTAAAAAATGAAACGTATTATATCCTCATTCTCAAGAGACAATCCTTTTGCAGCATTGATTCACAGCTCCATTAAAAATATCAATTAAATCCTTCACTGAGATTGGTTAAAAGCTGTAAAATTAAGTTTCCACACTAGACACTAGTTATTCAGATACAACAATTTATTGTATATGTTTGATGTAAGTTCTAAAAGTGACAAAATGCAAATGAAAACACAGCTGCCCATCCCTAAAGCCCAAAGTAGGTGAAGCAAAATCTGATACTCTATGGCTTCTTTTTGTGCTTTGACAGATGTTGGCTGCAAGTAAATCATCTACTGTACAGAAAATGATTGCGCCTGCCCTCCCCCTACTTCAAATTATGGTAACCATAAACAGCTGATTATAATGTTAGTAGAAGGGTAAAAGTTATTTAAAAAAAGGTTGCAGTAATTTAATAAGTCCTGCAACTAGCCTAATTTTTTATATTTAATTGATAGGAACTGCATGCATCAAAGAAAACACATACTGAGATTTAATGTGCATAAAATGGATATTAGCATTTTAAAGAGGCAGATTAACACATTAATCCAAGTAATTTTCATATATTGCTTTTAATAAAATCTTCACAGTATAAAATTCTTAATGAGGCTAATCACAGGCATTCCATTTAGCGGGGTGATTAGGGATAACATAAAAGTATTTTTAATCAGTTTTCTAAGGCTTATGGTTTTTTTATTAAAAATTAAAATTTTGACTTGCATTTTTATTACTGTTTTATGTAAGAAAAAATCTTAAAAATGCAAATAAAGCACATCGTTCAATCATGTAGGTATTAATTATTTACAAGACGTTGTCCATTGTGGAGATATTCTTAGCCTTAGGGGGGAAATATAAAAACAAACAGACTGAAAAGTATACAAAACTTTACAACTACAAATCAAGCGTCCTTTTCATATAAATTATACATTAAATATACTGTAAGAATTACAAAGATCTCATCTTTGATGCACTATCAAGCATGTATTTACACTGGGAGAAGGAGCTTCTGTAGGCAAACTTCCTTTCATGCCTCGTAGTCATCTTTGCATTCCCCTCTCCACTGAGGGCAGCGCATGGAGGGCTTCCACTGTTCCTTTGAGCTTTCCAATTACTGCACTATCATCTTGTGAATCAAAAACTAGAAAGGAAACATTGCAAAACAGCATTAGCAATTTCATTTAAGGTTTCACTTTTGTTTTGATAATCTTCCTTAGCTTTGGACAGATTAAAAGGCTCCTAGTATACGGTAAAAAAAAAAAAAAAAAAAAGAGGGGAGGTAAATAATAAAGAAATCTTCCATTTAGGTACTCAGCCTACTGGAAACTGAGCACTCTAAGAACTAGCATGTACATCAATGAAAGTATTAGTGCTGGAATTAACTCTGAAATAAAGAAAATTATTTGTATAATAATTGCCTATATAAATTAATATTTTTTCACAATGTGTAAATAAAGGCGTTCCAAACTCTATTGAAAACATATGTGCATATTTCAAAATAATTTTAAGTAAGAAATACACCAATTAATGCATTTTCTACACTGTGTGTATGACGGGCCCAAATCAGCCTGGACAATTATTAGTATTTAAATAGTAAGTTGTTCTTTCCAGTCTGTGCAATGCAAAATGATTTAAATTCCAAGCTTCTGTGTGTTGTAAAATAGTGAAGTATGAACAAAGATGAGAATTCCCCTAGACTAAACTACCTTTATCTTTGCGTATGTGGGTTTTAAAAAAGTATTTAAAACTTCTATTTTACAGAAATTAGCTGACATGATTTAAAATTGCACTCTTTTACAATATCTAAGTAAGCCCAGAGGGCCAGAATCTCTGCTGCTGTGATTAATACATGCTGCTAAGTCAAAAATGAGGCTCTTTCTCAGTCCTGCACAAAAAGCAATGAGGCTGCCTAACATGACTCTAGAAGGAATTTGAACAAAAACAAATAATCTTGACGGGATATCTTCTCAAAGCAAATTATACAGCTGACAAATGGAAAGGTTATGTATTTACTCTATCAATTAGGGTAAGTACTCTGGGACATGCAACGATGTTTCACGTTGCATCTTCTAGGCTGCTGGGACAGCTCAGAAGAGGTTTAGAAAAGGGAAAACATGGGATAAACCTTCTATCACTTACTCTGTTGAAAGACTTATTATAGACAGATTGGATGCTATTCGTAGAGATCCAAACCATTTTGTATATCCTTGAACAAATCACTCAGTGAACTGTCAACTTCAGAGCAGACTTCAGGGGACAGTACTGTTTTTACTGTAAGAGCAGCAGGATAACTGTAATTAATTATATCAGAACATTAACTCTATTTTCTCAGTTTTCATATTGTCATATTATCTCTGAGACACATTGTTAGATGTCTTGACTGTACAGTCTCTTTTTCATCCATCCTCTTGCATAGTCATTCACTTATTTGCTTCAAATTTCACGGAGGCCACTTTCACACAATCAGCAATGGAAGGAACAAGATATGAAAATGATACATGCTTGCAGTCCTCAAACAGAATGAAGGAAGCTTATGGTATCTGGGAATGACTACAGCTTCATGTGGTAGTGTCCTATGAATTTTTCTAGGACACTAGGTTTATTCTTTTTCCTCAAACCAATATCCATCTCAGAGAATGTGTACATATTACTCAGGAATTCTATTTATTGTGCCATTGAATTTAACTGAAGTCTACGTCCAGATCATAAGAACAGACCCTTTTCCAATAAATTTGTCCAAGAAAATACACTAACATGTTCTTCTCCCATGATCTGACATATATTAACATAAAATTCATTTAAATTCTCTGAAATTTCTATATTTTCAGAAACATGCCACGTTATATGTTATGGATGCAATAGAAAAAAAAATAACTGTATGGCATCTGTAGGGAAGGGCAGAAATGTGGACAGGAAAGAGAATGAAAGTATTATCAGCTATTACTACCACTTTAATAGATATAATGCACATAAAGTAAAAATTAGTTCAAATGTCTTATGATTAGGGGAAGAAATGCTCCTCAATATTGAAGTAGCTGTCATTACATAATGATGATTAGCTTTTGACAGAACAGTAACTAGTAACAAAAACCAGTCATTCCTGTCATAACAATTCTCTGAGATGATGATTAGGATTTTTAAAAGTTTTGTGAAATGTGACTTTCAAGAGTAAAAAATTGTATTTATATTACTAATCAGTCTTACCAAATAGGAATTATGGCAGTGGGAATTATGGCCTTAAAATACAGAAAAAAAACAATCTTCCAGTGAGAGACTACAAAATACCTTTTTGGAGATGTGCTTTTGTACAAGAACTTGGAGAAAAATTATTGGTGCAGAAAAGCTTAAGTGGTTCAGCCACATTAAGAAGTGCATCAAATCTGTATATTATTTTTCCAGGGTATGGAGATTGGATTCTTAGCATTTTCCTTATCGTGTTCTTGGAACTTTGATGCATACTTTGAGTATTTTAGCTGCTGCATGGATGCAAATCATGCATGATAATGGAAATGGTAAGAAAGCCTATTTCTTTCCCTCAATACTCAGCTCCCCATTGCTCAAGGTATGGTAATTATCCCCAGAAGTAGAAGTAGCAAAGTCACACTGGCCTGGCATTCCAGTAGGGCTAACTGGAATTCCTACTCTTCCAAAGGCACCTTGTGTGCACTGTGTCCAGTCTTGGAGCTGGTTCATGTACTCACAGAGGGACTGCTTTATCACAAAGATACTCTCAGCTTCTTCCATGGGCTTCACCACAATAGGAAAGAGGATTGAGATGAAGAGGGAGGAGAAAAATGCAGCATTTGTAACCATGACCCTGCTACCACAGGCAACAGGAAACTCTAAGCAAGGAGAGTATTTTCCTTTGCTGTCTGTGAAAGGAATGAGTAACCTTCTAAGTCTTCTTATGAGCATCATAAAAACACTCTCCAATGGTTCAGGAAAGGGAAGACTCCACAGCTCCTACTCACCTCACCTTGCTTTGGTGAGTCACAGTGAAGGGCTGGTCAGAGTCTTTTTCAGAGGGGTGCTCACTCTAAACTGACCCCTAACCAGCACCCCCAGCATTTCACACTGTCTTGGATACAGTTTTGTATGGAGGACACAAGAGCTGGACATACTCTGGGGGTTATACTGTAACTTTAAATAAGATCCAGACATCAGCAATACAGAATTATTGACATAAATTTCAATAAATATGTATATATATTTATAGTCCTATTACAATGAAGTATGTTGTACAAAATAGAGAATTACAGGAAGCAGACGTCTTTTAAGTTCTTAGGTTTTATAAACTAGATGGGGATGCTGTTTGGTTTTGGTTTTTCAAACGTATTTTAAGGAATGACAGTAATAGTTTCTGCAGACTTTCACAAACAAATGTGGAAGCCTTTAGTTAATATTAAAGAATTTCTTCTTGACACAATGTCAAACAATTACTTTCACAGTAAATCTTGCAGAGAAATTCAACGAATTGTTTTTAAGCTATAAAAGTTTACAAGAAAGTGATCTCTTAAACTTACCATTAGTGTCTTGTTCAATGATATTTCTTTGCTTCTGGAATATCTCTTTCAAATGGACCAGTGTAAAATCAGTACCTTCACATTCAAGATCCTGTTCATCTTCTGAGGTATCACTGAGCACTGTAAATTTTAGGGTAAACACACACAAAAACAATTACATTCAAAAATGGTTAAAAACTTACAAAACAGAAAAAAGGCAAAACTGTATTCTGTTTTTTATTCTTCTACTGAATAACCATAAACAAGAACTCTTTATCAATTAAATTCCACGTTTTCCATTAAAAGAATAGTCTAAGATTCTCTTTTAAATATTCCCCTCTTGTTTAATATTATTTAGCTGTACTGGAAGGACAGAGAGGTTGTACCCATAGATCCACAGGATTACAGAAATGTTTCATTTTTGCTCCCCCTCCCACGACCCCATGGTACAATTCTTGTTCATATGGCTATACAAACAACTATACAAAATACATGCTTCTCTTCTGTGAACTTAAATTACACCCATTGCCTCCAAGTATGGCTTTCCTTTCAAACACATAATTCCAGTATTGTGTTGGAGCTGGCTTGAGTTAGTGGCTTGTGTTGGGGCCAAAAACACAGAGACTGACAAAATGACAGGAATTTAGAGCTAACATTTGGTATGTCTTGGCAACATTGTTCAAACAGTGAATGTTTGTGAGCTTTACAACCTCAAAATGTTACAATAAGCATAATTTCAAATGGGTAACATCAAGTTACTTTATACCCAAGTCTACAGGAGAGGATATCTTAGACAAAATATGAATACATGAATAAAGCTATGGATAGCGTTACTGTCCCTTATCTCTCCCTGGGATCCCAGACTTTCTCTCTTGCTGATTTCCACATTTCTTTTTTGTTAACACCAGGTATGAGTACACACTTGCAGGAATCCCAAAACTACTGAATAGGAAGAAATTTTATCATCCTGTTAAAAAGCACCATGTGAGAAGATATTTGCTAGGCACTGCAGGGAAGAATAAATGCAATTTGTTTGTCAAAAGAAAAGTGAAAAAACAGCAAGAACTTTAAGCTTAAAACGTGTTTTACAATGAAAGCCTGAATGATTATTTATCTTTGTTTTTGAACAGCACTTACAGGCATTAACACCAGCAGGTAATTTAGACCGGACAGAAGCTCTAACGTAGGCAAATTTTATTCTTTTTTTTTTTTTTTTTTTAAAAATTCCAGAGACCAGAATTTTTAAGCAGCAAGTAGAAAACTTTGTGCATTAATTCAGTACATTAATTTGAAGCTAACACTGTACGCATGCTCTGTCCTACAACATAGATTTTGTTACTTTGGAGAACAATGACTTCATATAGTCTGTTCCTTGGAAGAACAATCATTTCCAACCAAGAAATGATGCACCTGTCAGGATCAGCCTGGAAACCTCTTGCATAAAGCTGTTCACTCTTGTTATCACAGCAGGGTGACTGTTAGAGGAATGGATTCCTCCATTCCTCACATATGTCTCTCCCGACACTTGTCAGAAGAGCACACACTCTACCTCCAGGTCTCAACACTTCACGTACATTCTGGCATGAGGAATCAGTGAAGTTGCACTACACAACTGAAATTTCTACACTCTTAAAATGCTGAAAAACAATACTGGAAGAATAAAAAATAACTATGACACAGTTACAAAAAGTTACATGGACTACTAGAAACGTGTCCTGTTAACTGATTTAGAGACTTGAACATGTAAGTAAATAATGATGGGGTTCAGATGCTGCAATAATAATTCTGTATCCTGTTTTTACCCCGAAGTTTTACAAATATTAGCAAGTATATCTTCCTCAACTAAATAAGGAATTTGAATCCCTATTATACAGAAAAAGAAACAAAACAAAAAGGCTACTCATGTCACACAATACAGGTATAAGAAAAGCAAATATTCTGACAAAATCCCCACATTAACGGCAGAGACAATGACTGTCTGAAAACATAAAGAAAATATGCTTGTCTAAAGAAGAGAACTGTCTTTGAGGTTTGCAACAATTACTAACCTAAAAAGGATTTCAAACAGTTTTCGTAGTCTCCTATTACCTCATGCTCATGTATTTGATATCATTCTACTTAACTGCATATTCTTCTTGATTTTTTGGATACTGATTATTTTTGCATTTTCTGCAACTAAAACCATTTATTCAAATGTGGAACCAAAATCAACATTTCTAATAAACACTTACAGTGATTCCATATCAATAAATGAAATTGAAAGAAGAGAAATATCAACTTTATTTTGAAACCTTGTCTTCATGAACAGTGAATTCCACTCCAAACAAATTTTAGACTGGATATTAAAATTTATTTACTACAATAGTTGTCAAGCCCTGGAACAGGCTGCTCAGTGAACTGGTGGAGTCACCATCCCTGGAGATATTTAAAAGTGCAGTGCTGGGTTAACAGTTAGACTCAATGACTTGAAAGTTCTTTTCCAACCTAAATGATTCTAGGACTCTAAAAAATATGTATTTTCCATATAAATTCCACGACAATTAACATTTATTTATTTGTAAGCATAAACTAAAAGAGTATAAAGCTGTGAAATGTATTATTTTCAGGGTCAAATTGGTTCTGTTTCACCTACAGTATTAGCCTATAGCTGCAACTTCAGCTTAGCAATAATTTTCTGTATTATAATAGCTTATCTCTTTCAAGAGCTATTCATTAAAGTGATTCTTCTTTTGAAAGACAAAAATAGCATGTGATTATCCATTTATTTATGTCTTAATATGGATCCAATCATTATGAGTATCATTTCCAGCAACATTCATTGTGACAGGAAAAAAATAAATTAATACACTACTTAATACATATAATACACTGCCTATGCTGCTATAATTTGGCCTAGCACAAACACCAAAGAAGTGTCAGGCTAAACCATCTGCAGGCAATTTTCAGTGATATTTATATCCTTGATAATTTGGTTTCCTGAGCTTTAAAGCATTAGTTTAGTTCAGTTCCTGTTTCAGCTGAAAAAGCTCTGATACCAGTTTGTAAGGCCTGTGATAGAAAACATGTGTTGAAGATTTAACTAGGCCAGGTTTGAAATGCATAGAGTTGGAAACTTTTGGTGTATGGGCACAATCTTTCCATAAATTTTGTTTCTTGGTGGTCCTCTTGCTCGGATCAAGTGGGGAACTGGACTACTGATGAACTTCCTGTCTTTCTATTTAGTCAATGCAGAATTGAAATTTCAACACAGGCCATGCCAGACACATCAATGACTGCAGAAAACAACCCACCTACAAACACAGAGGACAGTACCATGATAGCAACACATAGAAGATGAATGCTTCTGTTCAGAGAAGAAGTTCACTGCTGTAATCTTACCTTACTTTCACCTTAGGCCTGTAAAATAATTACTACAAATATCCAAGCATTTATAGGAGAAATTGCAGCCCACACACTAGCTATTTTCCTTTGCTAATTTATCCCACAGGAAAAAAAAAAAAAAGAAGTATTTTATTCTCGGTAATGTCAAATTTTAGTAGAACATTATCCACTTTCATATTCTATATGGTAGAATAAATCATCTGCTTGCTTATTAAGTGTTTTTCTTTTTTTTTTTTTTTTAAACGCTAAACCTAAGAATTGTTTTGGTATGATATTTCCATCCCAAGAAGTAATTATTTCATGGTGTTCCATGCTGCATTCCAGTGAAACCTGTTTTCTGGCCAAGACATGAAACTGAGATCCAGAAATGAAATGAAGAGAGATCACACCTTCTTACTGTGGAGTGAATCAGTGGTTTGTGAATAAATACATGTTTAAAAGATTTACAAGTAACTCCTACACTTCAAATACAATCAGCAGGTATTCTATTCTACCACGAATTAAATGAATCTTTAATTTAGTAATTATAAAATTTAAATGAAGATTGACTGTCAAGAGTAAATGGAATGAAAGGATGTTATTAATTCTGTATAAGTAATGCACATACTATCTCAATCAAAAAATTTGAGTAAGAGCGAACATTATTATGAAATTGGACAAGACTAGTTTATATTTCTTCTCATGTAATTACATAATAGCCTCCTGCTAGATCTGTCTGTCTGTCTGTCTATCTATCTATCTATCTCTGGAAATTCTAGGGCCAAGGAACACCTTCTGCAGCTCTTAGACTCTCTGTAGTACTCTGAATTCAGAAAGCAACAAATGTACTACACTACACTGGGTAGATGTGTGCTTTTCAGACTCGTTAGTGATAGAATGCTGCTGATAGATTCTCTCTTTTGCAAAACAAATTTGTTAAAAACAAAACAAACAAACAAACTCCCAAACGAAACTCCAAACCACAGCACTAAACTAACATTAGGTGAGGCTGCAATACTCTGTGCCACATGAACCTACACAGGGAAGAATTAAGATCAATTGTTCAATCAGAATGCAGTTATCATTCCTAGCTGAAACAAAATTTTTTTCTAGTTAGTTTGTTAGGTGTTAACTCCTCAGTCTAACCTCCTCAAAAGAGACAAACAACTAGGTGAACCACAAGCATTAGTTACTGAAACCTATAATAGAGTTTTCCAGCACTAACATGAACCTGTCAGTGAGTGGATCTGGCTTTAGAACAGACTTGAGATACTCTCTTTCTGCACAATTATCTGCCTGATCCACATTTATCACTGCAAAGCAAATCAGAGTTACTATTAGTATCAAATGTTTTTTCACCTTTTAGAAGAGCATGAGGAAAAGAACAAAGAAAAATAAACATTTCTTTCTTTTTTCTAAGGAAAAACAACAATGTTAGAATCAAATTTGAAAGGTCATGTGATCTAATGGTGTGTCACTGGCAGGTTTATGTGCACACTGTCAAAAAAGATACAAGCAGCATCTAAGCATGCCACATAGCTGTCACTTTCTGTTAATGGCAATAGCATTCATGATTTTAAAAGCCAGTGGTCTTTATTGCTTTGTATTTGAAGTGATTTACTGCATTTTCTTCCACTGAGGAAGCCAGTGATAATGATAATGTATGGCAGAGTGCTTGTCCTTTTTGACAGCCTCAGTAATTTAATCCTCCTTTCCTGCCACAATATTTCAATAAGAGAAACCTCTAGACCAATGGACTGGAGAAAATCCACAGCCTGGGGAGCGTGAGTGAGTGCTCTGAAAGCTTTTCATTGTTTTAATTTAAAATACAAACACGAGGATCAGCTTTTAATTTTTGCACTATTAATATGACTTAGAGTGAAAGTTAGCCTTGGTTTGGAAAACATACTAGAAGAATGAGAAGCAGGGTATTAAATTCTTTAAGTTTTTGGGCATCTTATGTTAGAGTAAGTAGCTGCTTGCTTGCAAATGGTATCGGCCTGCAAATATCAGCAAACTACTGTGAAAGATTATAAAAACTGAAAAAGTGTTAAAGGAATTTTAAAAAGTATTAAATAAAGAAATGAAACTGAAAAGGTTTTGCTAGGACAGAACTGGAATGAATATAGTCCCCTTAGAGGCAAACATAGCTCATCAGAAGAGTTTTCATTTGGTTTGGAGGGGAGAAGGTGGAGCTAGAAATTAGTCTGTCACTAAACTCCAACATTTTTAATATTCACTCTCTTCTAATTACTCTGCCACTGTACTCACAACAATTCTTTTTCACTCTCCACATCACAGTAAGGTTTCCTTTTCCCATGTGCAGACAGAAATCTTTAATGTATCTCACACTGTCTTCTGCTACCCAAAATAAACTTACTTGTATAAACAGGAAGTATCAACTCCGCTAAGGAGCTGAGAGCATTGGAATAGAGAAGTATGAGGAGCTACGAAGGCCTAACTTTCTTGTAGAGGGATTTACTGAAGGACGTATCTCTAATAGTCCTAGGAAGCCCATTTTCCAGCTATTGATCTTTCAGTTTTCTCCAAAGCTGTTCCCCAGCTCCTACAGGGCCAGCAATACTGCTGCTAGGAAAGGGTTACTATCACAAAACAGCCAGTGCAGTGACTTAGTTGCTGGTCATTCAATCAAAGAAATCTGCAATTTGCCACCTTTTTCTCTACTATCTACTACTCTACACAGAAAGCAAAGCACTGGTATTCTGTCTTTGAATCCCTAGCTTCTGCTCACAATTTCTTACTTTCTTAGGTTAAAAGAAGCTGTTATTGTCATCTGCTGTTCTTTTGGACATGTGGATGACTTTCCACATGTGCTACTCTCATGGCCAAGTGCTCCTGAGGCCACCACAGGAAGTGATGGGGAGGCAGCAGGGAGACAGATGGACAGCCAAAGAACTTCAAAGGAAATGCCACATCAACAGATTCTTCCCTTTCCCATAAGCATCCAAATGGAATTTCCTAAGTTTACTAATACTGTATCTAAAACAATTTTAAATGCAAATTATTAACAAACCTAAAGAGTTCAAATTCATTTCACTCAATGGAAAAATTCAGACTAGTAAGTAAAACATTCGGCACAAGAACTCCATTCAAGTCTGGGGAAAATGATTAACCAGAGTGAAAATATATTTTTAGATCCTGATGAATAACATGCTTTCATAGCATCCTTTAGTACTGCCTGAACTTAGAAGCATTAACATTGCTGCAAGGCATGGAATATCTCATATTTCTATCCAATTAATTGCAAAAATAATTCAATATTAACTTGTGACAGTTTGCCTCCAAAAGTATAATTTTAAAGTTAGTCTTAAAGAAGTACTAAAAGCTGAGGATTATAATAACCCTGGAACCTTGTTAGAAATCCTTGCAATTCAAAACATTGAATCTTCTTCTATGGTTCAGTTTTTTATAGTTCACATTGTAACAAAACTAAACAACTATATGATAAAACAGAGTTTCACCACAATGAAGAAAAAAATGCTTTGCAGTCTTGAGCTTTAACGTAGAAAAGGAATAAACACATAGAATTATAACGTTTCCTGATGCAAAGCCTTAAGATTGAGGAATCCACCTTTTAGAATAGGTGGATTTTAGTCCTTTTATTTTTAATAAAAAGTACATCCCATCATGTTTCCCACACCTGTTCTTTTAGTCTACTTCCGCTTGTACTTCAAGTTGTTCAAATAGTCACATGTTCACCTGAGAGAGAAAAGTTTTTGAGAAAAGAAAGCTTCCCAATTAAATTTCATATAAAACCTTTGCAAGGCCTCATAAATCTTTCTTCTGCTTCTGCTGTCTGTTCTCTAGAACCACTGTATAATTTGGCAAGTTCCACTGTTCTTTGAATTTATGGGCCGGTGGTGTTTGGAAGCACTCTTGGATATTCCAATTACTCTTTTCATTGGTAACAATCACAACAGCTCCTAAGTCACTATAATTATCAGGAGGTACAACACAATGTCATTGGCAATCAAAAGGTTTGCAGCATAATCCTGCACTGTAAAAACTTCGCCATTCAAGTTTCTATTCCAAGACTCTGGAAGAAATAAAATTATCTTCTAAACATTCTCAGTGAAAATGTCATAGTTAAAAAAAACCAATTAATGCCAAGTTACATGCTTGAACCACCTGTGAAAATGGAAATTCATGAGATCTTGTATGACCAGATCACTGGAACTTCACTATATTGTTTTTCAACAAGGTTCTTTTAATCTTCTGTATCTCACATGCCAAACAATGACAGTGAAGAATGTGCAAAAGGTATGGGAAAAACTACAAATGTTTTTTAAGCAATGAATCTCATGAAGCCTTCTGTAGCAGTTAAGATGTTTTTAAAACAGTCAATCTGTTCCAGTTACAGATAATATAAAATGCTTTATTTATTATAAGAATTAGTGGTTTTTTTAGATTACTTATGGACTTACCCTGATTTTCTCTATGCAAAAGTCTAAAAGACTATTAGTTTCCTTCTAAGCTCAAAGTAAATTTCTTTCTACCCATGCAAATCTCATTTTTATTAAAGAAAATATTCAATTAACCTCAAATATTCAGCATACTCAAATCTAATTAGACATGAATAAGAGATGCAGCAAAGCTATAGTAAACACACATGCAGATTTCATTACTATTATCTTACTGGCTTCTCAACTGGCATTATCAAAAAGCAGACTCATTAGGTTTTCCCCCTATACGCAAAGCTAATCTTGAGTAGAAATTAGACACCCAATTATCTAAGCAAACCTCTGCAAATAACAACCACATTAGTATTATGCTGAAGAATACAGTCCTGAAACAATTAAGACCGAAAACCACCTTTTTATATTGATTTGTGGGGATATTTTGAAGTTCAAAGAGTTTTATAATCAATACCCAAGCAGCAAATAGAAAAATCAAAATTGCACAGCCAGGTTATGGTTAAAAGAAATAATACAATACAGCACTACTAGATTGGAAAGCCTTATGAATTACAGTCTCTCCAAATCATGATGCTATTTTCAAATATCACAGCTTGAAATGTATTGAAGTTTCATAATTACCTTAAAAGTCTGAAATTTTATTCTGTATTCATCATAACTTTCCTGCATTTTCAGGTAAACTTTGCAGAGCAAATCCCTAAAGTACTACCATGCTTAAACCATACCTAGTATACCCAGGAATCAGAATCTTGTGGAAGACTTTTATACTTTCTGAATGCTTGTTATATTCAAAGCAATGAAAATTCAAAAAGCAAGAGAAATTAAAAGCCTTAAGAAGCTTTTATTGGCTTATGGTATTATTTCAACAAGGTTTTGAAAAACGTTTCATTTATGTCTGCCTATCTAGAACATTTGGAGAAGTGTCTACAGAAGCTAACAAGATGAATATTGTCCAGCTCATAAAAAGAGTTCTTATTTATGTAACATCTTATTTAGCACATGATGCCAGAAATCCCATTTGTTTGAACGGAAGGAAGCCTCAGTGAATGCAGGACTTTGCAGCATTATTGGTTTTTTTGTGGTTTTCTTTTTCTTTCCTAAGGCCTTACAAAGACCAATGTCCTTCTTGTAGTCACAGAAGTTAAAAATTGCATTGTGTATTGACATCAACTACTTTCAAATGTT
The DNA here is from genome assembly GCA_026261815.1 of Monarcha castaneiventris obscurior. Taxonomy (NCBI): domain Eukaryota; kingdom Metazoa; phylum Chordata; class Aves; order Passeriformes; family Monarchidae; genus Monarcha; species Monarcha castaneiventris. The sequence goes on along the minus strand of JAMPIT010000712.1, from coordinate 9,174,834 downwards.
CATTTATTAGAGTCTAGCCTATGCAGCAAGCAGGATTAAGTATTATGAGTAATATAGCAATATATTAGTACTAAATACTGTTGAGTAATTTCCCATTAAAAAAATTTCTTACTAAAGGTACACTGAGTACTCACAAGTGATGATCAAGTCCAATTACATATTTTCTCTAACTGTAATTTAGTTGTACATGGTTGGATAGAATGTTTTTCTTTTGCTGTATCATGGATCAATAGAAAAATTAGTTCATCATGCTCTTTAAAAAAAAAATTAGTTACGTAAAGCCTAATTTTAAAATGTATGCACTACCAGCACATTTAAATATATTGCCATTTCCTACACAAGCCTACTTTTGTTTTTCATTTTATACTTAATAATTGCATCCTTATCTCAGTTCTTAAAAACCATCATTAGTATTTCCCAACATATTTGGAAAAATGACAAATACAACCAGTACACAGATAAGTGCAAATATAATGTATGGGAAATAGGCTTTATTGCAGGCATTTTCCTAAGACAGAATTGAAGGGAAAGAACACACCAGCTCAGGGATAGGTCACACTCACCAGTGCTATAGTTACAGTCACTCCTCTGACCACCTGTTGGGTTTGGAAATGACAGTGGATTCTCCTCTGCAGGGGAATTGTTTCATCTGCATTCTACACACAGCTGCTGTATTGTTTCATCTGATGTAATTTGTGACTCAGTAAAACCAAGTGATGTAATTTTAATTCAGATTTTTCAACTTCCTATTTGAAAACAAAACACAAAGCAAAATAATTATTTTGTGTTTCTTGAAGTGTTAACGCAAACCAAGCATACATGTGAATCATTGAGTAGTTTGTCCAATTAACATGGATTGATTGATTTTGACATAGACACAATAAGAATATAAACCTCATGCCTTGCAGTTGAGAATATTGTTGCAACAGATACAGACTGACATTTGATGTTTAAAATATTTTTGCAATAGTCATAGCCTACTGGAGTTTAGGTTAAGGTTATCTTTATGTACTAGTGCTATCTGAACCACTAATTTCAGTTGCCATTATTTTTAGCTACACAGCAAAGTGAGCCTATAACTGCTTGAAAAAGTTTCAGTAATATTAGGTATCAAAGTTTTCCGAATGGAAGAGAACTGTTAGTGCCTACTGCTAACTATACCACATTCAATAAAAATCCACCAAATCACAAAGTAGTTAGGCATGTAAAGTACAACTGCATTTAAATGGCATTCAACTTCATATACTGAACTTGACTAGTTAAATCAAACATACCTTTAAAAGTTAAAATTAACAACATCATAAAAGTAAACACAATTGTTCTTCATCAGACCTGTTCCTACTCTCTTTAAGCAAAATTACATTCTTCTCTTCCTTGTAAAATATTCTCACACTGTTCAGGAAGGACTATAGCATTGTGTACAGATACACTGCAATAAGGCTCATGTATTTAAGTGTGAATGTCAGACTCAACAGAAAGTCACAAGCACTTCCCTAGGTAACTGTAATTTGAAGAAAGAAAACCCACTCCAAGGTTTCCAAAGTGGAGTATGTAGGTGAGCATTCAAAGACAACATTCTTCAAAGAGTAAACACAACATGTTGGAATACAGAAATGTCAAAAAAAATTCTTGTTACTTCTTTCATTTCTTTCAAGTTCATATCTTTATTAAAAATATTTCCCCTATCTTGAAATATTTTGACAATTTTTGATTTTAAACTTAAATCACTTGAAGTATTAATCATATTCAGAAGATTAGCCTTCTAGATTCAGTGTTCAAATTGCAAGTTAATATTATAATTTATTATGCAGATAGCTTACATTTCCCCAAGCAAATTATATGATTAATCAAACTGAAAAGCAGGTGTATCCTATTGTAAAAATATCAATCATATAGAACAATTTCCATTGCTGTCAAGTCCTTTCAATATTTGATGAAGTAATTTTACCCCCTCTTTTCAAAAGACATTTCCTTTTATTATGTATCCTAGGACACTTTAACTAAAAACCCAAATCTGAATATTTCAATAAGGTTGTTTTATTATTCAGTAGATTCATGGAAATTTTACTAGGATGACAGAAAAAATTCCACACCATTCTGTCTCCACTAATACAGGTACACGGCTTCAGCTGGCAATATTACTGGGATTAGCATAGAATGATGAAATATTTAAAGGAATTTTTTTTTCTAAAATCTAATAAATCAAATGACTGCCAAATGTCATTAAAGTGATGGTCTCTGACTGGAATATGCTTTTCATATTCAAATTTGAAAAGAAAGAGATGAAAGCCTGGAAAGGTTACTCAGTTTCAACTAATAACCTCAAGCACTCTACATTCACATGCATAAAAAATGAAATTGGCTCTATTGTCTAATTTTACTTTAGAAACAACTCTTTTCTTCTTGCACTGAACAGATGTATTAGCATCTGTATTTAAAGGGATATGCTGAGTGGTTTTGTTCGCCCCAAAGTATTTAGCAGCTATGTCAGACTAGTTTGTACACAGACAGTAGCTTATGAATCAAGTCCAAATACAATATCCTGTATTATAAAGTATTCCTTTTACATATCTTAAAATTTGTTTGACATATTTAACACTTGTAATTGCATACAGTAGGCAAAGAATTATTACACTTTTTCAAGGCTAGTGGGGTAAATCCAGGTATTCTGCTTTCTAACTTAAACCAAAGCAAATAACTGAGTCATACTATTAGAAAATTATAAGAAAAAATAACAAATTATCTTGGAGCTTAACAGTCAAGACTATTTTGAGTCCCAGTTTTATTGATACTAAATGTGAATACGGCATATACAAAGGAGAACACAAGCTGATTAAAAAAGATATGTACAAATAAAAAATATAGACCTGCTTAAGAATAGCATTAGCTATTGTCATATTTCATCACTAATACAAAACCACTCACATTATGTAGCCATGGTGAAAATATATGTAGCATTCAATATGTGATAGGAATTCATTTTTAAACAACCATTTATATTTCTATGATGCAGAGTGAAGTATGTTATTTAAATCTTTTCCTAAGCTGTTTTTTTTAAGCCTTGGTCTAATTTATTAGGTACTGTTCAAGTGAACAATGGACAGTTTGTCAATTACTGCCCACAAATAATTCTGTTTAATGGGAATAAAATTACTCTTTACATTTAAGCATTTAAAACAAAATAAAATACAAAATTTCACCTAACACAGAGAATGGGCAGACACTAAAATAAAGAATATTAAATGCTTTCAAAAATGTCTCAGAGGAACTGGTTCAGTGCTTTCATTTCAGGTGAGGAAAACAAAATGTGGGTAAGATACTTAGTCTATGTCAAAATGCTTCCTCTACCATTTAATACCCACTCTTTGTAATTAATGCTACCCAGAGATTCGGAAGAATCACTGAACTCCTTCAAAAAGCTTTAGGATTAGGGTAAGTACTAAATGCAGTAGACATTACATCCGAATTTGAAATCTTAACTTTTTTCACCTTTCTGATTTCTGAGATTAAAAACTCCTTGGTTTAATTCTGTAATTAGTGTTCACTGCCATCTTGAAGCAGCTGTATATTCCATATTTTGATTTCTTTTTTGGTCACAATAAAAGGCTAACACTTTGATGTGAAAAATAAAATTCCAACTGTCTCAATGGTCAACAACAGTATCCCACAGAAATAAGTAATTTAAAAAATACATTTGTGCTTTCTGCATAGAACAGCTGAGTTGCAAATACCTTGCTTATAGGACCAACGTTCCTATTTTTTACATCCACATTTTTAACTAATATATTGCTTTGAAAAACTCAAAGGGAACTTCTAAACTGTAAGATCAACTTGAATTCTCTATCTACTAATGCTCAAAATTATGCATGTTTTACTCCTTAGCATTTTATATATTTATTTCCAGAGTCCACCTACTCACTTCTAGTTCAAGCAAAGAGCACATAAGATAAACTATAAGCTATTCTCCAATAATCACAAGTAATCATCCACTTGCTATCAATACTTCAATCACTATGAATATTGATTAACAAATATATTGCTGAATGAGAAATAATCCTCTTCCTCTATCAAGTGCTGAATTCCTGTGATCATCTTATTAACAACGTCAGAACAGAGCCACAAAGAATGCTATTACAGGAATGTCAATGTAATTCAACTGTACAGAGACACAAACATTACTCATTCAGTAATTATGATCAACAGAGCAACACAGAATCATATACACATCAAAATACATATTGCAAAAAAATTATTCTAGTCCTGTATGCAGTGACTTTTCATGTGAGGAATAAAATCTTCTATCTTCACCTTTTCCCCACACTGGTGTAGATGTGAGAACAGAAAGAAGGATACAGAAATGCTCCCTGTTCCTTCTGCACACAGATGGGACTTACTAAACTGTATACACCTCTCCCTAAGACTTGGGGGGAAGAGATCTCTCCTTGTTGAACAGCTCTTTTGGAGGTGAATCCCTGCTGAAGGAGGGAAAGGCACATATCATCTTTCCCCAGCATCCCTGTTCTGCCACGTGCCAGGAGAAGAATGACATTGCCCAAGACTAGCACCAGAACATGGTTTGATGCAATCCCTTCAGCTCTGACCAGAATTAAGAGCACACTGAACAAAAAAATCTATTTGTGACAATGAAAACAACTTTGGTTGTTGCCATTCATTTTTCAGACCAGAATAAATTAATCTTTAATATCTTCAAAGGCATGAATTACTTGCTATAGCTTGAGCCAATTCAATGATTAGGTACTGGCTCTCTATGCAAATCTGTAATTTATCAGCTGCGTACTCTTTTTCTTTCCAAAATGACAATTTCGAATTCGGTATAAAGCATCAAGCACTTTAAAAAATACGAAGTTCTTGAGGGAAGTGTAGCTTTCCCACCACAACCATGACAACTATACATCTGAACATAAAGTCACATCTGCACTTTGCTCATACTAGAACTTTTGATCACTTGAATAGTGCTTGCTTTCTCTTCAGCTTGCCTCATACCCTTTCTGAAGAAAAAACATAAAATTGTTCAATGTTTCTCCTCAAGTGGAATTGGTTTCAAAGATTTGGTTTTGCACCTTGCCCGTGGCACTGCCTCAACTAACAGATTTTAAAGATAAACTGTTTCTAAGGATGAATAAATACAGAAATATAGATATATCTGGACCTGTTGGATTGGTGAGATACAAACTTCCATAATTACGAATTTTATTTTCTCCCCAAGAAGCTGGGAAAGCAATACTGTTACTTTGCTGAACTAAGGTACACCTACTCTTGCAGACTGTCTCAAAGAGAAAATTTCACATTTTTAATGTTTAATCACTCACCTTTGATTGATCCATCAGAAAAAATAAAAACCAAATACCAACTCTATCAAATCTCAAAGCCAGTTAGCTACACAGATACCAACTAGTCACAAAATTAATTCAAAGATTGTGTAAACTTACAACTACCTTTCATTTCAAAGGGAAGCAGGATCCTTAAGTTAAAAAATCTTGAAAGGCAGAAAATTCCCTGAGGAAAAAAGATATCTGTACATTTTTGGTACATTAATACACACCAACATTTAAGTTACACAAATAAGTACTAGTCCAAGACAAATATAATGGGATTTCTGCCTTTCTATACACAGCTGTGCGTGTATTTTTCTATATGTAGATCACAGACTTCTGCCTTGATTTAAAAAATAAATTAAATTTCAAAAATCTGTATTTGAAAGTCAATCCATTTAGGAAAAAAAGTACCTCTTAGAATGGGAAGAAAGCAGAAATATCAGTATAGCATCTTCGTTTGTTAGGAGTGCATCTGTAGTGAAAAACTGCATCAAATTGCACATTTTTAATGTGGTTGGCTTTTTTATTTAGACTTTTAATATTTAGTATTTGATACTGTGTCCACCCCTTGTCATTACAGTATTGTGTGAGAACAATACAAACCTTCAAAAATGAACAGAACTTGATTCTTATAATATGCATATTGTGAAAAAATGATGCTTGGTGATATTTATCACAACTAATAAAACTAAAACTCAGTTTCAAATCCTATCCTTGGCTTTTTAGACCTCCAGTTAGAAAAACACATTCTTTTACTAAAGTCACCATAACTTACTTCCATGTCCATAAGCTCTGATAGTCTCTTCAGTAAGCAACTGAGGAGAATTTGTATTCATAATCTCAAAAAAATTTACCAGCTAGGTTGAGAATGACTCCTGCTGATGCTGTTCCTGTGGGCTTACACATTCAGCCTTAAATCTGATCTTCTACTTAATTTCATATTCTGACTAATTAGTTTTATTTGTTATCTAAAAAATAATGAGTAATGACACAAGATTCTGTAGTTTTCAGTCATTTTAAAAGCTGGTGTTTGGTGTTTTTTGGTATTATTTCTCCCTCTTCTTTCATTTTTCTATCACAAAAAATGTACATGCTTTCAATTACAACTTCAAAGTGTATTTGACAAGGGATAGATAGAAGTTGTAAATCCATAATTTCAGCATAGTGTCTACTCAGACTTCTGTCATCTCACACTTTATCAGTGGCAAAACACAGCTTAGGTATTTCCTGGATTCTTTAAACTTTCTTTTACTTTAGTTTCTAGATTACAGTGACCCCGATGGTTAACAACCACCTTAAAGATGGAGAATGGGAAATGGCTCTTTTTAATCTTAGACCAATCAGTAGTCTTTGAAAGTACTGACTACAAAGTTTAATAAGTTACTTTTATCTTACTCTGATAAGATGGTTCTGTTCCATAGATTTTATTTCTTGTTTTATTAAATATGCTGGTGCAGCACTTTTACTTCCCCAGTTTCTTACAGAAGAAAAGCACAAAGCAACAGAAGTTAGTTCTAGACAGAACTATGAGAATACAAAGGATTAGTATTTCTGGCATAGTAGAATTAAGCCAACTCAGTAACACAGAGTAATACTAAAACCCTAAAATTTAATTCTCTAAATTCAGATTAGATATTCACAAAACAAACCAGGTTGAGGAAAAATATCGAACACTCAAAAATCTCCCTGAAGTGCAAAAGATACTCAAGTCCTGCAAAAATAGGTGTAAAGAGAAATCATATCAGCCAAAGCTTAAAACTGCAATACAATATCCAAATAATTTCCTTTTTTCAATGAATACGGCTAGCACATAGATGGAAATACACTATTCAAATAATACTACAAAAAAACCCCCATAATAAAAGGAATAGTATCTATTGCTTTGCTATATATAAGCTTGAAGCTTTACAACTTCTCACCTTAGCACAAATATTTGTCCTTCACCAGAACCAAGAGCAATTGGTATAGCTTTGTTGCTGTTTAAGAAAGATTTTCATGTCAAAATTAGTTAGAACTTGAGATCTTAACTTACAGGTACAGGTGATGACTGCTACCAATAAACTGCTTTTAGAGCAAGAGAATGCAGTTATGGTATCTGCAAGAAAACAAGAGAGATCTGCAGAAAAAAACAGAGCACTACCAAACAAATTGGGTTTGCCAGTAATTGTCTTATGGCACATTTTAAGACAACTTGGAAGTTGACAGCAGTAAACTTTATTGTGAAAATTGAATGCTATATAATTTCCTGTAAGGATATGGTGTAGACGTGGGAGTGCAAGGAGGAGGGGATGGAAGAGAAAAGATTTTTTAAATTTTTTTTTTAAATATAAAGACCATGCCAAAGAAAATGCAAATTCCCAGTTTTGATGTCTATTTTGAGGATCTGAAACAAGGCTTTTAATCAATGTATTATACATCAAATTGATAATGTTAACTTCTGATTATTCAAATGTATGAAATATTCATAGAGAACTGTCCAAACTTTTACATTTCTCAGACTTCTTTTCTCTATTAATTATCATGCCTGGAAGCTTTTTAGTAAAAGCAGCAGCCATCAGCCTGACTGAACCTGACAAGCTAGCAAGGCCCAATTACACTGGCACTCTGTGGCACTTTGATGTACTGGAAACGAAAAGAGATAGGGGCAAATTGTATAGCACATTATGTTAATGACTTGATTTAATCCAGCCACTAAACTTTATGTAGCCTGTTAAAAAAGATGCTAACACTAATTATGCCACTTTGGAAAGGAAAGAAGGGGACAAGCATTTCATACCGACAAAGTGAAGCTCATAAATGTTGTAAATGAAATGAAACAAAATGAAGTAATCTATGATTAATCATACATCATAGACAAGAAGAAAAGAGAAAGAAGCAAGTGGTACAGTTAAGTACTGGAAAATCTGTTAGATATCCTTTATGATCAACATATCTAAGAAATAACCATGAACTGTCTAATTTGCAACATGCAAAAAAACCCCAGTATGATCTTAAATGGCTTAAACAGTTTGGCATACAATTCAGATTTAGAGGATAATTAGCATAACGATCTCTAAAAATCACAAGTTTTATTTACAGTGTTTGATTACCAGCAGGATATTTATCTAAAAGATAAAAGGCAGTGATTTTTAATCTTAAAAAAATATAAATTAAATAACAATTTTGACATGCTGTATTCTATAATTAACCCAAGAATTCATATAAACCAATGCATATTTTTAAAATCCAACCTGTATCAAATATATTGTTGTCTTAATAGTTCAGAGGTTTTATTGTTTTATCTACCCTTCATGAACATGCAATTTTGTTACCAGAGGAACAGATCAATGGAGAAAGGTAGAAATTGATTAACATGAAATGAATCTACACACAAAAGTTTTCTCAGAAGTGCTCTCAAAATATTGTGAGAAAATAAAATACATGATGACTAGAAAATTAGAGAACAAGTGTTATTATATTTTGACTTAATAGAGATGAGTAGTAGTCATTTTAGTTCTCAAAATTACAGGTGACTATTTTTTAACATTATACATATAAACAACACAATTCTGTCTTCAGAAGTACCTTCTGTATCTTTCTGAAGAATATATGAGTGATACCATTTCTAAACCCCTTCCACAACTTAAAAAAAGGGGAGCCATATTTCTCATACAAATAATTGCTTCTTGTTGCTAGTTGCTTTGTAGGATGTTTCACAGCCTTGAAAAGAGCATTAAAAAAAAAAAAAAATCAAGCTACCTCTAGGATATCACATTGCAGAACATTAAAAACCATGAAGTCTGATAGGATCTAATGTTCAGCCCTGGTCCTTTAAAAGAAGGCTAAGACAGATTAGAAAAGTATTAACTGTTAGAAGTACTGCCACCAATTTTAAATACTAGTTATATATTTTTTAAGATTATTCACTCAAAGTTTGATCAAAAAGTATGAAATAACCTCATTTTTTTTACAGAACTATCCTACTGAAATACTGTTCAAAGTAAATTTTCCAAATCTGTATTAATGCTGGTTATTTTGTATATAAATCTTCATGCTAATTAATTGCTGGTTTTAAGAATAAGTCAAGAGAACATCATTAGTGTACTTGCCCACAAATGATAATGGAAAAAGAAGTACACTGAAGTGATTTGATACTGTACATATATAACTCTTCTGAAAACTGATGTTAGATACAGCAAAGCTACTCTTAGAGGGCATTAGGCTTAAAATATTTTTTTTAATCTAGCCAAATAGTTGCCATAAACATTCTGACTCAGCTGTTTAATATTGGTGGATAACGGACTTGAAATAATAGTCATTGCCATCAGTTTTTACTGATTTGACAGCATCATCATCTTGTCTATCACCCTGATCTGAAAAACATTAAAAGGATCAATGTGGTTAAACCCCCTGTATTGTCCATCTGAGAATTGCTGAGGAATCTGATAGCAATATATGTGCTTTTGTAACAAATGAAGAGTAAGTGCCAGGCAAATCTTCTCTTCCTTGCACAAGATTAACACTGCTAATCAATGACCTTTAGAGTCATCTAAACTGTATTTTTTTTTGTGGTTTGTAGAAAAATAGTAGTGTTTTCCAGATGAAAGTGGAGGACTGGAATGATATAAGTCCTGTGATGAACTGAGGTATGAACAACTGTTAGCTTTATACAGAAACATGGCCTGAATTTGTAGATTTCCTCTATGTTTATTCTTTATGTTATGCACACATAAGAATAATGTATCTTTTTTTAAAATAAAAAAAATAGTTCTGTGTGCAGGTGGATTATTTTTAGAGCATTCTGGGTTTTTTTCTCCAAAGCAAATTACTTATAAACACAACAGGGATTCAACATGATGTTTTTCTAATGCATTCTTACACAGAAGCTGCAAACAAATGAACATGAAATTTTAGCGTTCTGCTTGTGCTTTTACTGTAAACTTGGTATCATGGACTTAGTTTATTTCAATGCTAAACAGTTTAAGCTCAGAGGTGGAACAGGATGACCTGCCTTTTATAATCTTTAAATAAATCTGAATCTAACACCTTTAAGTCACGAATATGATAAGACATACTGTCCCTCTCTGTCTGAAACAGCAGCATTGGCTGTTACCTACAGACAAAAGGAGCATATTCATTAAAATAGTCTTTGGAACAGCATAGTTCTAAGGGAGAATATAAAGACATTTAAAATAGAAGCCAGGTTTCCTTTAATATTTTATGAATCTAGGTCAGATACCAGATTTTTGCATTCAATTACAATACAGTTTCCATTTGGGAAGAAAATAACACCACCATATCCACTACCCAGCTTCAGCTATAAAGTACACTAGAATATAATTTCTGTCATGGAGCCTCTCATAATGAGGCAGCTCCCACTGCTAGTAAGAAATGCTTTAGAAAATGGAAAGAGACATAGATTTATTAACAAAATACAGTTACTTACTCATAAAAATGAATTCTACCTTCTGGTTCCAATTCTTCAGTTATTTCTGTCTCATTTCCAGAAGTAATTGATGTTTGGTCAACTAACTGCTCCTCTGACAGATGTGAGAGCTTTTCTGTCTCCTGTTAAATTTCTTCAGCCATCTCCACCTTATCATCTGCTAGCCTTTCTTGTTTAACCTCCTGTCCCATATGCTACACAAAAAAATAAACTTACAGTCTTTTTAACACCCCTTGAATAGTAAAACTTACTAAAGTTCAAAACTTGAAGAGTTACGACCCACATTCATTATACAAAGCCTTTAAACAATGGTATTGCTTATGCAGCACAGGAAACAATGAGAAGTTGTCAACTGCAGTAACGAATAATTGATACAGTAAAAGGAAATTCTCTAACGATGTATATTTGTGAAAACATAACTATTATAATCATTTGGTACCTGTCAACATATATACAGTCTCTTAGATTTCCAGATTTATTTATATTTCAGCTCTTTCAGTTCTACAAGACTCAGTTAAAAAAGCAAAAGAAAACAAAAAAACCCACCCCACTACCATCCTATTCAGTTAGCAATTTTACAACTGAATTATAGAGTATTTTCTGTCTCAAAAGCAAACTACTATCATATAAAAAAGAATCAGCCTTGTTACACAGCCCAAACGTTCTCTAAGGTAAAATGTCTTTAGAGCATAACTTTGAGGTAATCTTACTCCCTTGGTTCCCTTTGAGTTTAATCACATACAGTAACACCTCATCAATGGATACAACATTGTAGGGTTATGTGTAGGATGGAAACTTAGTGATTAACTTAAGTCAATCATCTCAAAACCTAGAGAAGTGATGCCCTGTTGCACTCTCCTGGAGCACAGCAGCAGCACCTGCACCTGCCTGCATGTGGCACATCCCACGGCTCACAGACCCTCAAATCTGCCACACTCTAAGGACCATCACTGACAGTGAGGCCTGGGCTGATCCTCACCCACTGATTTCCAGAGTACTCGAGGTCTAAACCCTGCTTGTTGGGAAACACGGAGGGATTTGATGTGATTTATTCACTGAACCCATGGTAGGCACCTTTTAGGCTGATAGATACCTGTACACACATAGGAATAGGTGCACATATCACTTTACCTGTGTATGTGAATTGATTATGGTACGAATGTTGCTATCTCATATCTACAGCTAAGTCATTATTATAATTGTAGTGAACTTTATGGAATCGCTTGGTAAATGTTAAAATACTCAGAGATTAAGTGCTGCAAAACTCTTTTGCACCCTTATCTTGGCACACTTACCCATCTTCACATTCCCAACTTTAGTATAAACCATTCCAAATTGCTTCTAATTTGATCTTGTTTTGTATGCTTTAATCTGCGCAGTAAGTGAGCCTTGCCAAGAAACTCTGTAAAGACATGTTTTCACAAATTCATATTAAACCCAGCTTTTGCCAAAACCTTTGATAGTGTTTCTTTAAGTGGCCAAACCACTTGTTCACAATACCTACTTAGCTATATTCTTAAGTTATTCCATTTGTTCATTACTTCCCCCAGCTATATGCTGGTTATTTTTAGTGGGAAGGCAAAACAAACTCCATCCAAACAAGAGCAAAATGTGCAGGGCCAGAAGCTGGACTTCCATGATCCCTGTGGGCCCCTTCCAACTCAGTATGTTCTATGATTCTGTGATTCTGTGAGATGATCCCACCGTGACCCCTTCCAACCTGAACCATTCTGTGATGCTGGGAATACTTCTGCAGTAGCAATGGTAAGAAGCTGTAATCAAATCCTAGATACACAGGCCTTGAAGGGTATTAGAACATCTACTCAAGCTGCAACAACTTTACTCACTAGCAATGGCAAGTGTAATACCCTGGTGACACAGTTAAGAGTACAAGAAGCTACTAAGTGCTAATCTGGGGAAGGCAAAGACTGGCACTTAAACATTATGCCCATAGGAAGGACGGAAGATGGAAAGCATTGCCTAATTTTCCACATTCAGCTTAACCAAATAATAGTACAACCCACGATATTTTCATGCTCTGAATATAATTTTTAATTTATCGTTACATAATCAAGCTGTCAGTAACAACTGTCAATATGTCATAGCTTCATATTAATGTAGCTTAAGGTATTTTTATTTATTTAGTATCACTTAAGGCCAATCTTGCAAACACTTGCTGTGGTCAAAGAAAATGTTTAAATATTCAATTTAGTATTAGATGTCAATAAAGCTACTCAGAATCTTAATGGTAATCACATGATGTACTGAAGCCATACACATAAGAATTATTCACAACAAGTTAGTCCATTTCATTCCATTAGATTGTTCACAGAAACACACCTTTTTAAAAGTACACATTTGAAGAATCAAGTCTAAAAGTATTCAGGTTACTTTCTGCCTGTGCTCTTCTTTTGTATACTTTATATATTGCCACAGTACATATCACAGTGTTGAGATACAAAAAGAGATTGCAAAGTCTTAAATATTCACTGAGAAGTTGCCCTACAGTATGGGTAAAACACATACGAAATAATCTCTTCAGCAGATAAGAAGAAAAATGTATTATTGTAAATGTACACAGCTGTAAATAAAAATCAGAGTACACTGAAAATATTAAAAATTTCTGAATTAATGAAGTTGAACGATAATTAAATACAGCCAAGGGCCCATATAGGCTTCATGTAACTTTGTACAGTAAACAGAATGGTGGCTTATAATTTGAGAGACACTGTCAGAGGGACCTCTTTTCCATTAGAGCTTTCAAGGTAGAGGAGAGAAGAAATACTGAATAAAGAGTTAAGTATTAATCCAACAGAAGAAGAATAAATGCAGCTGAAAATATATGAGCCTCATTTAGCATATAATCTGTATTTGGTCAATTTTTGGACTTAATAGCCAGTCATAACCTTAGCATATTGCACAAATGTTCACTTAAAAGGCACCTTTGAAATCACCAGCAATAGAAACAAAACTTTTCTGGGCAATATTCCTTAACTTCAACATAGGTATGACCTCACATCTTGAGAAAATACTAGATTTTTTCAGAAAAATACCTCTTTCTACTTTGATCTTGTCAAGGGTTGCATTTTTGTCTGCTAAATCAGATTTGACAGCCATCTCTAGTTTAGCAATTTGCAGTTTCAGTTGCTGTTCCTTTGATTTCCATTGCTGTTCATGGGTCATACAGAAGACACTGTAATAAAACATATGGCATGTGAAAAACTTTTAGAAATCAGATTCAACAGAAAATAATAAAGAAAAAAGCTTTTAGTGGCACAGAGACCACTGTCATCATGTCTTAGGAATTAAGTAAACACATGCTGGTCTGCTGCTGTTGAAACCAAGGCGCCTTTCTCAGGCTGCGGTTAAAAAACATGAAAGAGTTTGTGGGATGAGCAAAGGAACTGGCCTTAATTTAGAGCTCCAAAGTCAAAAAGTTGGCAGCATGCAACATTTGTGGGACTAGAAAAGGAATTCAGATGCATATCCCAGAGTAATCCACAACTCCAAACCTCAGCAACTGACAACTAACAAAACCATTCTTTCCGCATACAAAACCTCCTAATGTAGAGAACTAGGATGATCCACCTGATTTCTTTTAAATCTGTGAAACATGCGGAGCATAAAGTCAGTTGCCTGTTCAAAGAAAAATGTTGACCACAAAGTGACAACAGTTTTCTCATACTGTAAAACAACAATTCTGATACTGATTAAGAAGCACATTCAAAGTAATCTTTCTCCTACTTTAAGAAATAAAAACCAGAGGAGGGCCAAGAAATTAGAATAACTATTTTGCCTGTAAAACATTATTTGCTTGTAAACTACCAATCTATGTGCAATAAGGACTGCATGGACACAGAATTAGAACTGCTGAAACCACAACAAAAAGTGCTACTCAGATTAAAACAAAATTAAATACATTATATAATTTACAGTGTAATTCTCAGCAAAAAGACAAAGCAATGCAATGAGTTTTCATATAAATTAGGCAGTGACTGGTATAGTCTTCATATTACTATTTTTCAATACTTGCATTCTTACTTACTGGAAAAACGTCAATCTTAACCAAGCACAAACCAGTTTATTCACTTTTGTACTCTGTGAAAAATCAGTAATTGTAGGGTTTTGTAAACGAAAAAAGTCAGTTCCTCAACTCTTTACTTTGGTGAATCTCATCAGTTAACAGACCTTGTATTTTACATACAAAGATGTATTAAAAATCTTCTGATATCTATCTATCTACCTATCTCTTCAAGAAATCCATGTAACAAGCCTTGACCAGAAAAAGAGAGGAGACAGAAATGCTGCAGCAGGGATAGCCCACATAGTTTCACAGACTCTATATGCTGACTAAAGAGCTCTGAGTACCTGTAAGTGCATTTATATTGTATATATTTGAAGAATGACTTTAAGATTAAAGAAATAAAATATTATAGCACGAATTGAAAACCCTAAAGTATATGGGGTTTATATTCCTGATATGTATGTTTCATTGAGAAGTTGTATTTCCCTGTATTCTGTATTTTTCCCATATTATATCTAACCTATGTACACAGTTCTCTAGTCATGGAGAATCTTATAGTGTGACTGTTTTTCAGCATGCATGAACTTAAACAAAGCTTCTAGGTCCTGCAGTAATACATGCACAGCTCTCCTATAATTTTGAAGATAATATGCAGGCAATATAATGCACTGAACCCACTACCATTCCACAGTACTGCAAAGGTACAAAGAAACAGTGTGCTCTTTATTGCTTAAAGTTTGATTGGCTACTATAAGGAAAGCATAAACCTCTTAAAAAAAAAAGAAATACTGTCAATTTTCACACTTCTGAAAATGTTCTCAAGTTTGAATGACCACAACACCCAATTATATGTGAGTTCATCAGCTTTAGATACAATTACTTCACATAAGGATGCAGCCAGGTATTATTTCAGTTTTTCAGAAGACTGTGCTGGGAGAAAAATCATTAAGCATTACTATGAGGGTCGTTAAGAATTTAGATGTTTAAATGAAGAACATTTTAGAAGACAGGTTTTATCCAAGCCCATATAATGCTAATGTTTATGTCAGTTTGAATTGAGTACACGTGTGTCGCTTTCTTCTTTTGAATTTTAAGGTTACTTTTACTTGAATTCATGTGGAATTTCTTTCATATTTACTGTATTTCACTGGAGTTGGAGCCATCTGTGTAACTATAATGGTCAACCACATCTGGCACCATTTCCTTTAGAGGGAGTTTAAGCATTGCTAGATTTGCATTACAAGGTCATATGAAAACAATTCCTCCAAACCTTTTATATAAATGAATTGTTTTCTTGGATACTGACTAAATAATAAGAGTCAACTGACAAATTCATACTTGTTCTTTGCAAACTCTTCAGATCCAGTTCCGCAGTCTTGGCTTTGGCAAAATTCCCATCGACATCAAACAAATTTCCCAAAAATAGCTTCAGCAAAGAATGGGTTTATGCACCTTTGCCTCCATTAAAAAAAAAAAAAAAAAATTCATTAACTGGCACCTGTGGACACTGGCCTATCCACTGCTAGCACAGGTAAGCTGTAGTAAAGCTGCATTGTTCAAATAGGCAACCAAAAATGCTCGCCAGCAAATGGTGGTTATTTAATCCTTCTTTTTCTAATTGTTACCTATACAGTAACATGGAATGATGAAACATGAATCAATGTTTAAATGAGAATATATGAAAAGAAAGATCATTTTAGTTAAAGAAACATCACATTATAGATTACTGTGCTGTAATGGAAGCTTATTTCAATTTCTCTAGTTAAATATCTTTTTAAGTCATCCCATTATGTTTTAAAGTAGAACAGAAAATTTCGAGCCAAGATTGTTAAGTCGATTTCTTAGTAAGAATTATTTCTCTGAATAATAATAGAGAATAAACAAATTCATAATCAGAAACATTTACGACATGACTCAATTCTGGAGAAATCTACAACAAGTAACACAAGTGAGAGACAAGTGACCAACTTCGCCATATGACTCTAAATATTGATTATACAACTGTTGCATCTCCTAAGTAAAAAAAAAAATTAAGCTGTTTGTTCTCACAGTTTTTTACTACTATAATTTTTAAGTTCACTGTAGACTGCACAAAAATCATTACAAATACTGTAAGAATAATATGAACAAAATTTGATATCACTCACATTATGCTTAGTCATTGGTATTCTTTTGATAGACATCACGCTGACAAGCCAAACAAATTTTAAGAGAAGAAATAACTTGGATACAAGAAAAGACTTCAAGATGTACTTTCTGCAATTATTAGCTCTAGGACATGTGTCTTATTTCCTAACCCTCTTCAGTGTAAAAGACAACACAGGTTCACAATAAAGGAAAAGTTCATTTGAGCGTCATTTTTTCCCTTAATGTGCTTGTGGTAACTGACTATAATTACTTCTTTTCTTGTACCAGAGAATTTCTGAATCATATCTTAACAATGTATTTTCATTTTCTTTTTAAGCACTGCTCATAAAACTTATACATTTTATTATGTAGAGGAACCTTTGTAAAAACTCATGTGAACCTACACAAAAACTGCAAGCAGAATCAGAAGTGAAATGGTAGCTATCACCAAAACAACCAAACCACCCCTCAAAAATAAACATTGGAGAAGCTGTCAAAGATCAGACTTTATGTAAGTTCATTGAGATGTCCCAGAAGAACTTATACAAATGTTCAAACACCACTTTTTTCAAAAAACCAAAACCAAAAACCCAAACACAAGACAAAACCAAAGGAATACATGTCTACCAAAACGCATTCTTCTTTCAATAACCCTAAAAAATCTACTAGAAATTCAAATAAGAGCTTTTTGAATTTATGTTCGAAATGAAGTGACTCCTACTTATTTTTAATTACATTTTTTAAGAAGCAATCTACTGTTTCGAGAGAATTAGAACAAGTATGGAAACTGGCCTGTTTCAACAGGGCTGATGAAAAACAGCAGAGCCCCATGAAAGTTTCCATATACACAGCTACACGATGAACTGCAGCACGAACATATTTACACATGTGCAAAACCACAGAATATGCATACACACATTACAGCACACAGTATATAACAATCTATTAAAAAACGACTGGAATCAAATTTTCTGTATCCAGAAACCCTAACTTACCTTATGCAGCTTATCATAGCTCTTCTTCAAGAGTTCATTGTCTTTTTCTGAATTGTTTATTCTTTCCTGTAACTAAAATGAAGAGGGAAGTTTCAAGTAATGCACAGCATGAAAGGAAATTACAATGAATGTGTGAGCAGAAACAGCAAGTCATTTTTAGGCAATGTCAGACTATTATTTGTTCTTTTAATACAACTGTTTTAGAAGTTTCATAAGAAGATAAATCCACATGGATTTACATTTGGCCCAGTCTTTTCCATGCTGTTTATATGAAGCTGACAATAGCATGTTGCAGTTGATCAACAGTATCTATTCACATTCTGTCTTATGCAAAACAATATAAAAACCTGGAGCATTACATTTTTAAATTTCCTTTTAGCAAATGAATATCAGGATTAGCTAGTGTATGGCTTTTGCATAGAAAATATTTTTACTGACATTATAGAAACAACATACCCTTGCTTCCAAAACACTCGCTAAAGCAGGATTTAAAGACATGAGATACTTAAACTGAGAATATCTACTCTATGCATTACAACACCTTAAAGGTTTGGAGGAAATATCTATGCGGTAACCTTGGTAAACTTGGTTCATGTAAAATACATTTACAGTAGGTAAAGTGGATGGTAAAACTAAACGTAAGCTGCTACAAAATGCAAGTAAAACCAAGTAAGTTTGCACACTCTTATTCCTCATATACTGAAGGAAATGGGGAAGAAACCATTTGATTTTTAGCCCTGTATCTGGACAACTTGTTAGTGATGACAGAAGTCTCTGCGAGTCACTAGACAAAGAAACAGAAGTGACTGATTTGAACTGCTGAGTAAGATGTAACACTGTACTTTAATTAAATCAGGTTCAATGAATACTAAAAACTAGCCATACATGATCAATAAACCAAGTATTATAATACTTTTTCTATTAAAAACCACTTGCTTAGTACCACAACTGACATGGTATCTTATGCTTTAACCTCAAATACTGTCCCAACACTGGTGTTTGGACAACGTGGCACAGGGACCAGGTGTGGTTCACAATTCTATGAAATGCAAACAGCATTTCGGTCAGAAGTTTTTTCTTTTGAATAGGATAAAAATATATATAGTACCAGGTCAATCTTCTACATATGTTTGAAAGGCCTGTTCATATGTCCTCCATTAAAAGGTATCCTAACATTTCTTTTTCCCTTATCTGTATGTAAAGCTACAGTAAAAGACTCTAGCTCTTGACCACAACCTCACCTCTTCTGTCCCTCTGTTTGAAATAGTTACTGACTGCATTTTTTTTGAAGATAGAACCACTTTAACTACTCCTCTTTAAGCTGTTCATTCAGTTCATCACCTTTTGCTAACAAAGCACCATGGTTGGTCTTCCAGTTCTATAGGCTCTATGTTAAGGAAGGAATATCCAGAAAAAAAAATAAAATAAATCACACCTAGTAGAATGTTACAAGACTGCATATTCCAACAGTGGTCTCTTCTGGCAGTATTTAGTGTATATATTCTCAAAGTGGTCAACAGGAGACACTCTTGATCCAAGTAACTGAATGCATGGCCAGGGGAAGGTGGCACTCCTGGTGCTCTCATGAACATTAAACCCTCAGTTCAGTCATAATGAAAACGACCAAGAAATACATCTGTTAAGCAATTAAAAGATTTTGCTGTGGTTATAGTGGTTAGACATGCTGACCAAAAAACACTGCAGCAGCAAGCAAAAATGAATGTTGACCACAGTTATGGTAATCACAGAGCTTGCCACAGCTCTGTTAACCCTTAATTGTAGATACATAATCCTAATACACTCAGTTCTATTTTCCTACTAGTAGTACTTTAAACAGGGACTTCTAATTTCTTTTACATTTTCATTTATTTCAATGGATTATATTAAGGCACATTTAACCAATTTTAATACTAAATGAAGGATACTAATAGAACCTCTATTTTCAGAATATTGGTTAATACTACAGTGGCTACATTTCACAAATGCTTTCACAAAGCCTCATTCATTAAGAATTTCAATGTAAATCACATTCAAAGTGTGACTTGAAACAACAGAACCCACACGCCAATCTTCTGTTTAATAAAATGACTGTACGAAAATTTGTGCTACATACGTATGTGAGTATAGATAATGCAGAATAAAGTTAGCTTCAGCTTTTTCAATATACTATTTCCTACAAAGTAGTTGAATAGAGAAGCTGAATCTGAATCCTGTACAAATTGTTTAGGTTCACTTGAATCTGAATAGACAAGAAATAAATAAAACCCCATTGAATACCAACCACCAACTTGATCTTCAACCTTTCATATCCCATTTCTGAGTTGGAAAATATCATGGAGAATAAACAACATTAGCAGTTAGTCTTATTTCACAGAGTTAATAAAGTGTATTGTTCATCAATACTTAACAATCCTTCTTCATTGCTCCTCTTGCTCTGTCCTGTATCTGTGAACTCTATTGCAGTAACTTCAAAGAATTACACTTTAGAAATAATTTTACAGTCTTCAATCTCTTAATATTTTATCTTTTCTTATCAAAATCACAATCCTTAAGCTCTATAACCCTTCCAACTGCCCAAGCGAACTAATTTTTTTCTTTCTCATCTCTTAGCTTCAGTTTTTTAACCTGAAGTTCTCTTCCATTTTAACACACAATATGCGAAGAAAAACAAACAAATAAACTAACTAAACACCTTGGCAAAGCTCCTTTCATAGATTTCATCCTTATCTCTTTCCTTAATTTCCAAAAGAAATGAAACCAAATCCATCAATAGTATTTTTTTCTATTGAACGATCTCATTAAAAACACTAAAAGCATCCACCTGAAAAGTCTCCTTGCTTCCACCTGATTATATTCCTTCACTGTCTCTGCTACTCTCCTGACCATTTTGGATTAGGTTTCCACATTAATTTTAAGGGGACTATGATTATAACCTCATTATTTTTGTATGTTTCTAAAATGTATTCTTTACCTGGATCATCTTCTACATCTAAGTATTCTGTCAGCCTTTTTTCCCCTTATACACAAACTGTTTCTATCTTGCTGTCCCTGGAGTATCCCAAGACTAAGGTCATGACAATAATAAGGATGATGATTTTAATTGAATGTTTCTAGTATGGAATTTCATTTCCTTGAGAAACATGTCTTGATATTGTTGTCAGTCAGAAATAACTCATTTAAAGAAAATGGTTATATAAATACTGCACAAAATGAACACCAACTTCTCTACATTGCAGTCGTACCAATCATTCAAGGGAACTGACTCTTCAGTAGTTTAATCTGTAGTTCCACAGATTAGCATATTTCATATTATAACTTATGACATGCTGAATACTCAGTCTACAATCGAAGCAAATAAATTCACCAATGGGATCAAATATACACTCCAACACAGCCAAACCTCCCCAGCTTTATCAAAGGCTGATAAAGTGAGGGGGGTCTGGTATCCCTTTTTTGGTAAATCAGTGTATTTAAGTCAAAGGTCTCTCTTTAAATCATCGGGAGTCTCTTTCAGTAGCCAGACAACTCAGCTCATTCTTATAATCTGCCTGGGATGATTTTGCAGATGAAATCACTAAGACCTCCTACACCCATCTGAAAAAATCCCAAAACTTAAGACTAAAAATCCTTACTGTTTGGAGCAGCTTGAGAGAAATGTAATATGTGTTTCATTTGCATGTACTCAGTATTGACTGAACATCAAGAACTGTGTATTTTTTTTTTCATTGACGAAGGCTTACGTGATGAGAATATAGACATGTACTGACCAAATTCCAAATATGTCTTGCAACTGGAAAAATTTTCCTTCCATAGCTGAAAGAACACTGCCCTTCTCAACCAGCTGTTTACAGACCTTGATAATTTCCACACTGTCCTGAATGTTTAGTCTTCAAATTTAAAAAGAAATACATCATGAGCTTAAAAATACAAAATGAATTATCATATTAGTTTTGTTTTGAGAAGTTGAACTCTTTTGCAAATCAGCTTCCTACAACATGTTTGGGAGAAGATTGTATGTAATTCCAAATTAATATCTCTTCCATATTTCATATTACACAGTGTAGGTAAATAAACATGATGATACAGCAGCTTCAAGTAATACATCAGAATCTTTGATTATTGACAGAAAAAAAACCCCATTCTATACTTAAAGTGATTATTTATTTTCCATTCACTTTTCCACCATCTGAAGTATTTGTTGCCAGTAGAATACCACTCTATGGAATTTCCTCTTATAATTCAAACATATCAAAAACTGCTAAAAAGAAGTGACTCAGCAACTTACAGCACCTGAAGGCTTGTATTCAAACACGCTGCAGGTGTGCGTTACCTACACGAAAATCACTTAATATCTATGTAGATATTCTTACAATTCTAAGATTACAATGACAAGATTTGAGGATGATTTGTATTAATATAAATTATTATAAAGGCCAAATAAATCTTTACCATTTGAAAAGGTAACTTCTCTTCCAATATTTTTCTATTTTAGACATATTGGACTTACTGTCACAATGCTACACTGCAGCAAGAGAATGGACTACTAAGCTTACACATCTGTAAACCAGCTGAGTACATGAAATACTTTCCTTTTATTCTTCAAAATATCAAATGCTATTGTGTTTTGGCATTGCCCAGTTAATTGTCCTTACACAGAAGATAAACACAGTCACAAATCTGAGCTATGCCCCAAGAAACAGGCCTAACTCAATGCTATAACTATCATGTGTCTAAAACATGTTATCTACATAAATTAAAGTTGTGGTGAGTATAGACAGCAGCACTGTCTCATGCTAGCTATTTAAAAGCTAATATAGTGGCACATTTTTATTAATCTTGTTCCACACATCAAACAAAAGGGTCTGATGCCTTCAAAGGCTTTTTTTTTCCCCTTCTTTTTTTAAGCGGGCTCCTTTTTTTTTTCCTTTTTAAGTAGAAAAAGGAGCAGATGATAGTGAAATTTATGATGTACAGATGTAAACTCCATAGCTTCTGACAGTCAACATTAACTATTTTTTCAACAGTGAATGAAACAGCATTTGATTTAAACAGGTTTTAGATACTAATACAATGGAGCAAATTATTCAAATTCAGAAGTGAAAAATAACTTTTTATTTGGATCATTTCAATTCTTGCAACTGTAAGGGCTAGAGGAAGCATGTGCAACTAATTACTTATTAGTGCATTACACTGATCACAATTTATTTATTTATTTAAATAAAATATGCCTAAGAAATGTCCATTGCATCCAGGTATATGAAAAAGAGCATGCTGTGGGACAATGCGATCTTTGCAGATTTCGTGGGCAAGGCGCAGTTAATTGAGGAAGACTCTCTTAGGAAGGATCATTTTTCTAGAAATGAAGTCACAAACCAGTAGAATACAAAACGTTGATCTACACAGGCTTCTCCCTCCCAGGTAAGTATATTCTGCTCCCTGAACATCTGCCCATGTATTCTGAAAGTACTTAAAAATAGGGGTTATATACAGATTTAATAGAAATTAACTAGTATTTTTCACTTAAACAAGTATTTTCCTCAAAGTAATGAGTAAGACTAAACTTGTACTGAGATAGCTGAATCAATATTTTCCTTAGTGCCTAGAAAGTAATAAAATTTGCCAAAGAACCTGGACACATTGAAGTAGAGCTGGAACAGAAGTCAGAAAAAGAAAAAAAAACTAATATCCCCTTGGAGGCAATAACATGAATTAATGGGCAAACTGATCTAGCTCTATGCCTTCTATCACAACTGCAGAAATAAGGAACGTGAACTCCAGCCTTCCTTTAAACCTCATCTTCATGCTGGCTTTAAAAGTCTGAAATGGAAAACGAAGTTAGGAGAAAGTGACTCTTAAAAAAACTAAGAATTATCTTTGGGGTTAATGTCTGAAGTACACTAAAGAGACAATCTCTTTTCCAGACCTCTTATCATTTGGATTAAAAGCATATAGAGTGGAGTCCCAATAACAGGCTGGGGACCAGCTGTGTGGGAATGGGGCACTGATAGCAACTTACACCAGAAGGAAATGATTAAAGAAAGGATCTTGACCTCCACTGTACAAATTTATGCCAGTAAATCCCAGATGGCTAAGCTAATAAAATTGAGGTCTAATTAAACCACATCCCTTGCATCTTGTCTTTGCTTCCATATGAGCAGGACATGGATACAGTACTGAGACTACTCTTAAGGAGTCCTGACTATTGTATTAACTGGATTAGTGGCTCAAAAACTTTATCCATTCATATTCAGAACTGGAAAACTAAGCAAGTAAAATACATATCACCACCAAACTTTTCAGGGTCACTTGCCCTCCATCTGGAAAAATAGGCAAAAGGCTTTTCAGCTAATTGCTCTCAATCACAAATCCATCAATAGCCAAGACAGACACACAGACACCCAAGCAGAAAAGACTAGAACATGAATGTGCAGTACTATCTAATAGATTTACATACATCTAATAGATTTAAATAATACAGCTAATAAATTTAAATCCAGAGTCACAATGCAGCAAAAAATGCCAAAGGAATTAAAAACTGATGGGCAAATAAGCTTTCTTCATTAAAAGATCAAGTAAACAAAACAAAAAAAAATGCACAAACATGCAAATACCTGTTTCACAGGTGCAGTCTGGGATGACTTCAAAGATGTTTTTGGAAAGTACTATGAGTTATTAAGTTATTTGAAGATACCTGCTTGCAAAATGATTTTATTTAGAATTAATGTTCTACCTTGCACGCTGTACACCACAGACATCAAACCACAAGGCTGTGGTTTTGGCCATCTTTTAATTATGAACAGTCAAGCTAATTGTAGATAAATTTTGTACCTAAAATGTGTTCAGTCTAATAATCCATAGGTCAGGTTTGTCCCTTAAGGCAGATTTATACATTCCTTAAAGAATCCCCAAACAAACTCCAACTAAATATGGAAAAAAACATTGATTGCAGCCACATTACAATAATCATCTCAAGAAATGTTGCATATGAACTCAACTCTGTTATGCAGCTCTTATGTTAGACAGAAACTGCAGCGAAGCTGCAAAGGCAGCTTTAAAATATTACTGGATTTTTTGTGGATATAGGACTCAGGATAATCAGTACCTCCCTTCCTTATTGATGATGGACTAATGATTAACTGCTTCACTATTTGGAAACTACAGTTATTTCAATCACAACAACTTCTTAAACACGTAGCAGAATAGAGAATGTTTCCCTAAAGGTTGACAGTAACCTAACAGCAGACTGACATCAAATGGCACTACAGCAAAGAAATTGGTGGAAGTCCAGTCCTTTTGGCACCACTCAGTTCCTAAAGAATTTCAGCACCATCTTTACAAGGTTATGTAGCAGGATGACAGTCACGTGTTTTCTTACAAAACACATGAAAAAACTGCTAATAGTATCAAAATGCAAAGATAAGCTACAAGATGAACTAAGATGACCTTATTGGTCACCCAAATGTCCAGGTTTTTTTCCAGTATTCCAGTACTGACAGTTTCTTCTCTACCGATATAAAGATTAAAAATAAGAATTACACAGAACCTATAAATCTATTTATTTTTTTATGCAATAAAACAACTCATACAGACTGTTCTAGCAGTTACAAGACTCTCAAGAAAGCAAGCTAATTAAAGTCTCCTTAATATATCATGTATGTATCTCTTTAGGTTCTGGCTCTGGTTCATTCAGCATCAAAAATACCTGACTTGGAAAACATGGGGATTAAGAGTCTTCCATAAAGTATTTTGATGGCAAAATTATAGAACACACACCAGATATATACTGGTGGACATTTTTCAATTTATTTCCTAGTATCTTCAGTCAAACACAGTAACTCTCAAACACTAACGTATCTTCTATCAGGTTTCAAACTAGAAATAGACTATAAAGGAAATACTTCCAGAACTTCAAACATCAACTCACAGATAGTAACTTAGGTCAAGTATCACAGTTTGAATATAAGTAATTTGATAAACATAAATAAGGATCTGTACTACTTTTTAAAGCCTGACTTTACTTTAGGACCTTTTTAGATGACTTTGAAGTGCATCTTTACCTTCAAACTCCTTAAAGGTTTTCACATAAATATGGTAGTTGACATAGAATTTAGATGTTATCTTCAGTTTCTATTTGCTGCACTTGAAGAGTGTTTATACAAAAATGAAGCACAGAAGTTCTTCGCAACAGATTATTTTCAAATAATGAAAATAATATTTTAAATATTTTCTGAATTCACTGGAGGCACAGACTGAGAAATTAATTTATGATAACAACTTCTTTAACCTATTTAAACGATATAAAGGAAATTCTGAATAGGGGAGACTTATGACTCTGTGAATAATTTAATAGCAAACATTATGATGTATTATTTATGTAGCACCACTGATGCACAAAAGAATGCTCACACATAATAACGGGGTCCCTCAGTCCCTTGAAAGGCAGTTAAAGAACTGATGATGTATTCCTCATCCAAGGAGAACTTTTACTGGAATCAAACAAGGAAGGAATGCAGGATCATGCCCTATTAGATCCTTAATACAAGTAAAGGTAACAGTCTGAAACTGGAACAGTCAAAAAGAGGAAAAATACATGCAAAGAATTTTGCATGTATCTTTTGCAAAAGTAAAAGAAGAGAAAGAAAAAAGATTAAACTAATAGAGGCTTTATTATGAACACATTCTGCATGGATGTTTGCCTGACTTTGCTGCACTGCACAGTTACACCTAATTTGCTAATCTACCTTTATACAAGACCAATAGTTTTCTACCAGTTCTAGACTCCAAATTATTCATGGGTACTAATGAACATTAAATTGCTTGATATGAACTCATACCTAAAATTCTGTAAGAATTATATTGAAGATCTTTTGGATCAATTGGCTATTGTATCTTTAAAGCAGCCAAACACAAAGCAGATACAGTAAGGTATATTTATTCTTTGTGGGGTTTTTTGTCTCTCCATACCTTTGAGACAGCTAAGATCTCCTGAATTTTTCCAGGAGATTTTATTTTTGGATAAGTGTCCTGCATATTTTCTGATCTGAATTAAAAATTATTTGATATTCAGATTCAAGGATTGACTGAGCAGTCCAAGAGTTCAGTTCTTTAAAAAAAGAGGGCACATACCCAACACTAGTCTGTTGGGTTTGTCATCACTGATCAAAAGGGCAGGACAAGAATATATGCAAGACAAAAACATGAAATAGTCTGTGCTAATGAATATTACAGAAAGTATTCTCTGACCTTATGGATGACAATACTACTATGTTCAAGTCCTGAGTATTGGTTACTACATTTCTAATAAGTCTTCACCGTAGGAAAATGTGTTCAAGAAATTGCATTTTCAGAAAATTCAAATTACCAGAATCCCCTCTGGTTTGGACAAGGCCTCAAAAAGCAGACAGGCACACTAGAACTTATGCAAAATTCCTGAACATTGTTATCTGAGCAGGATGTTCTGTGGACAACTATTCCTTTTTTGTTTTTTAATTACTCATGCTTTCGTCAGTTTAAGAATCTCTGCCTTAATCAATATGGTTCCGATCCTAGTTTTGTACAGGACATCTTAGAACTGGATCTGTTTTTATGACAAGATAAGTCCTCCTACTCTGTCATATCAACATTTGATATGTATTCCCAGACCCAGTTACCCTTTTCTATCTGGTAGCACTGGGCCTGAATAAATTTATTATATTTCTACCCTCTTTCTGCATTTTTAAGATAAAAACCAAACTGATTTTGGGAATAAAACTGCCCAATTAATGATATTAAGTATAAAAACATAGGTGTATTAAAATTGTCAAAACTTGCCCTACATATAAATTAAAGAGGCAAATCGGTAGGGACAAACACATTTTTTTATCTGCCTAAAAACATGAGAATTGTTTCTGTTCTCATATAACTGAATCAGTGTAATGAAAATGAAGACTGGTGTGAGGGTGTAACTGGCCAGCAGCCTGATCCATAGTTTCTGGATGTTAAGGAGACAATTCTGATGACTCAGGTTTGAATCAGAGCTGTAACTGTTTGTTGGGGCTTTTTAAAACACATTATCAGTTCAGTGTATAAATTAACTGAGTACAACTACTTCCATAAATGTCCCTATGAAAATACGAAAGTTTTAAAGTGTGAGTTCCAAATGTAACTACAATAAGTAAAGGACTAAGAGTGAGACTGCCTTAAGCAGTAAGTCTCGACAGTAAAAAGCACCATTACAGACGGATGCATTGCAGTATTTGCTTTTCAAAGCCCACACGTGTGACAGATTTTTCAAGTCTGCAGTGCTGTGCACACATGTATCAGGAGACTAGAACAAACCTTGAAATTAAAAAAGGAAAAACATGTGCAAACAAACTACAGATGTGAAACTTTGTTATAACATGACAACACTAAACTTTTTCATACACTACTTTTATAACCCTTTAACATGTAGAATGCTATATTAAGGAAGTCCAATGATTTTAACTATTAGAAAACTTGCCTGATAGCTACTCTCTTTTCCAATCTGTACTTTTGTTTAACCCCAACTACTGTGGATTCTCGTAATAAGGACTTCAAAGGCAAACAAGCTATCATAACTACTATAAATAAATACAAGAACAAGGGGAAAGAACAATCTTTCTGCCTACAGGTATTATTATTGCCCACTGATGAACAAAAAAGAGTATGGACTTGCTACAGTGAAGCAATTATTATGGGAACTGATATAAACCACTGTTTTCAATAAATGTGAATTACACCTTTCCTTGTATGCCCTGGCATACCAGCAGCCTCGCTCACTTTTTTGAGACCACTGCTAATAAAAGATTGAACACGGCTGTATGGACAAGGTCTATGGCCTGGAATCTGGAGCTGCTGGTCAGCTGAAAGGAGTTTGCTGGGGAGGCCCTCGTTTTGTTTCTCAAGCTCATGAACTCTTTCTTGCCAGTGCTCAATCCTTTCTTCCAGCTCCAGGCCTGACCCAGCCACTTGGGGCCGCCACCAACCTGTTCAGACTTTTTTTATCATTAACAAGCTGTATTAACTTGGTCATTCTGGGGAAAATAATAAAAAGATGAAAAAGAATGTGAAAAGTCAGCATAAAAATCATTCTGTTGAAAGGAACATAATCACTGTGAAGACTTCAGCATAGAACCTGAATAATAAATTTCAGGTTTTGATATAACTATTACTGCCTGTGAAGAACTCTTTGAAGATAATTGAAACCACTGTGCAGCAATCTGCTTTATAGCACTGACAAATAACAGTTTCCTAAGGCTTATCATTTAAGGTTAGTAAAGGGAGGACACATATTTACTCCATATGGTGCTTAAATGTAATTTTTAACGCATGACCTTATATAGGAACCTCTGCATGCTGTTAAGTAAAGTTACAGGTTTGGGATGTGGTGGAGCAAACTATAAAAGCTACAATTCCACAGAACATTCAGCTATTGGAAGAATGCTAATAATATGCAACATTCCAATGATATATAATTTCTAGTATTTTAGGATCTAAATATATATTTCATGTCTAAAGTAGCTAAAATATATAAGTGGAGATATTTAAGAAGGTACTTTGGAAAAAGAGACTTAACAGTTCTCATTACCATATTCAATTTTATACTTGGCAAATATTACCAGTGTGCTTCAGAGAAGGAACAGTTAGCTGCAGAATATAATTAGATACAGAGGGTATGGTTGTCATCTGTCTTTAAAAGGATACAAATTTTGCTTTTGGTATATCAAGAGTTGCACCTTTGATTTCCCTTAGTTTTGATAAACATTTGTAAGCTAGAACAAAAGGCAGAGAGGGCACATGGGGGTGACATAACATGCACGAACAGAAAACATACCCAGCAGTGAACGCAAAAAACTTGGCATATAAAGAAAGAAAAGGTGGCTTTGATGAGAGAGACAAATTCAAGACTTTACAAAGTCGATTGCACATCTTCAAGACCTGTATCTGGCTTACAGGAAATCTATTTTTGAAGGCCCAGAAAGAAAACTGAAAATAAGGACACACTTCATTTGTTTAAAGGGGCTTGTTTTATTTTTTGTATACTTGTGGACAGAAGCTTCTACTTAAAAGAACAAAAGTGAAACAAAAAAAAATCCATAATAACTTCAGGATGTCACAGAATGTTACTTGCCTGTAAGCAGGTTTTTTGTTTACATGGAGTTTTTATCGATGTTCTTCTACTGCAAATTCATCCCAAACTTCTAGTTTAAAGGGTTTTGTCAAGGAATGCTGGAAAAGAAATTTAGCTTGAGGAGTTAAGTTTTTTCTCTGACAAACACTGTATTTTCTATTTTCTGTGCCATAAAGTATTAATTCAGGTATTCCAATTTGGACGTTCCATGTAATGCTACCTAAGTGGATGACAAGTGCATTTGGTAAGTCATCTAAGAGAAACACAGGAAATGCTGTTTAGAATAAGCAAAAAACTCATATGTTCCACCATCTTAGATTTGACAACAGCCTGACAGAAAAGATGGAAGCTATGTCATGCTAGTCAATTTGTTCCTGACTTACTGAATACTGAGTCAAAAGGAAAGAATGCTTTGGACTTAAAAAAATTATGAAATAGTCCCATCTACAGAAGCAATATTTTCAGTTGCCCTTTTATGAATCTGTTAGCCATACCTTGCTTGGATGCAGCATGATTAAGTACAGCACAATGTGAGCACAGTCATGGTGCTTTTGGACTAATTAGCCCTCCTGCAATGCAGTAACACCACAAACAGTTCTGCTGAGCCCTGACTGGTTTGCCAGCACAGCACCAAGTTTAATAATAAGCCTGAAGTTGCTTGGGTACATTAACGATCACAGAATCACTAAATCAATTAGGTTGGAAAAGACCTCTGTGATCATGAAGCCCGACCTTTGACTGAACATCACCTTGTCAAGCAGACCATGGCACTGAGTGCCACATGCAGTCTTTTCTTAAACACCTTCCTGGGCAGTCCATTCCAAGGTTAATCGTCCTTTCTGTGAAGAAATTCCTCTGAATGTTCAACCTGAATCTTCCCTGGCCCAACTTGAGACTACAGGGTAGATGGCAGTCAGCTTCTTGAAGGCCAGAGAAGCACAAAAACATGGGTGGAATCTCACTGTATAGACCAGTTTGATTCTAGAATGAAATTCCTGATGGATCATTAGGCTTCTACAGCCTCTTCTGCAGTTCCCAGAACACCTGCTGTACTCTGACAGCACAGCTCTGAACCCAAGGTACCAGCTCCAAAGTGGCAGACAGTGCTCTGCCTCCCTACATGCAGATCTAGTACAGTCCACCACAAAGACAGACATACACAACCAGAAATTAAAACAAAAATTAATTTCAAAGAATGATTTTTCCTACTGCTTTAAAAAGCGCTCAGAGAAATCAGCATTTTTAACTTGTTGATGTTTTAAAGGACAAAAATATTACTGTAAGCTAAAATAAAAGTATTAACCCCATACCTTTTCATTTTTTCCTCTTGCTTATTTGCATGCTGCTTGAGTAAGATGTGATCATCACGTACATGAAGAAATCTGTCCTCCAGTTCTTCTTGACAGCTTGCTGAGCTTTTACATTCTGTGCAGTTGATGATTCTACCCAAAAAAAGACAACTTTAAATTACTTTCAGTACATTCAACAACATGTAGTTCAAAGTCCAAACTTATTTTGAAATACTGAGCCCCTCCCAACTTTTCAAGTAATTTTGTATTTTACACTTGTATGAGTCTGTTAATTTTTTCAGATTTATTGTCATTTTAATCACTTCCTTTTTCCTTCCTCTTACAGATTAAAAAAAAAGCAGTTAAAATCATACAGCAACCTGTTTACATACTAGACAACACAAAGGTAACAGTTTAGCAAGTAACCAGGTTCTGTCAAAGATACTATCTAAAAATAAGCATTATCAAAGAGATGCATTCTAATCTGTTCCAAAGGTAATATAAACTCTCTTGAAGCTTGAAAAGATTAACTCATAATTCTTTAAATTCACTCAGATACAAGACTAAGCCCAGTTGTTCCATTCTAATAGCAGCTGAGTAACATAGCAGAATTGCATAGTACTTTTGGTTCCCATTTTGTTAAATGGATCTGTCCTTGTCCTCAATTCAGCAAAAAAGTCCTCTTTTCTTCTGGAAGGATTAATGTTATAGCTCAATGACATTTCCACTTTTTAGCAACTCACAGCAACTCGGCTCTTATAACAAGCAACTTGAACATAGAATGGGTCACAGCATCTCTCACAATTTAACCCAGATTTTGAATGGTATTTGAACTTAATTTTGTGAGTGGCAACATCAGAAACATTTTTAGAAAGAAACTAAAGAAGCCCGTGATCAAAGTCTGTAGCTGTAATAAATAGCAGCTGGTACAAACCTTGTAATCCTTCAACTCCAGCTGGAGTTAGACCTGTATGTCTCACAGGCAGGTCCCCCACAGTTACATCAGCTGCAACAGGCATGGCTTATCTAGGGGTAACCAAATTCAAATGAAATTCCTCTTCATCTGTTATTTAAACTGAGACTAGAATGAACAATACACCATATAAAATGAAGGAAAAAGTTATGGCAGATTCACTGAAATGACAGACTTGTGAATGCTCCTATCTCAACTGGATTGCTCAGAGGACAATCTAAACTCTCAAGTTTAATTTTATGCCAGTTTTAATCCATTCACAAAATACACCTTTGTTGTGCAATAGCTCAAATTGTATTTAATATATGCACAATTAGCTTTCTGAAGTTCTAGTTCTGCTGTCTTCAGGAATCTTTGGACTAAGGCTGTATTTCCAAGTGGATGTGGGAAGGGGACCTGTGGGGTTTTTTTTGTTTAGTTGGGGTTTTTTTAATTGTTTGTTCGTTTTAAGAGAGGTAAAAGCTTAAGGCATCAACTGGTAGATGAGTAATGCTATCTTCCACGTTCTGAATGGAAGTCTTTGAAACAGGTGCTGGGGGTTATGAAGTCATTCCAGTGCTGCCTGGCATTCTCTTAGTCTTCTTTCAATCATTGTCATATAAGCAATTACTTTTTAAGATAGAGACTCTCCTATGAATGACTCTCATAAATCTGAACACGATTCTATCTTGAGGCAACAGAAATCTTAGCTACATGACATAGTGAGATTAGGAAAGTATTAATGTGAAAAGGTACTACATTTGTTTTGGTGTAATACATGAATATACTTGTTAACAACTGCTGTTTCTTTCTTGTCTTTTGGTGCAGAAAATTACATGTTGGTCACAGAGTCAAGTAATGCTGAAATAACAGTAAAAGGAGAGATATGAAGTCCTTTGGACAGTCTTCCCCTGAAAACCATTGTTACACTCTTCAGGTGATATAAATCCTTAGTCAATTCAAAAACATCTAGGAAAGCATTAGGAAGTCAACAGTGATACTACTGGAGCCTTATATCTCAGTGGGCAGAAGTGACACAGTATGATCAACAGACATCCCGTGAAATATCTGTTAATTCAGTCATAATCCAAAGTGCTGCCTAAGCTATCTCTTTCTTCCATCATAAGTAAGTCTCCTTATGGCTTTGTTTTAAAGAAACAAAAGGGATTTAACGGAAATTTAGTTTCCAACAAGTCAGTCTTGCTTTTAATCTTTTGGTTTTTTCATCACTAAAATTTATGATAAAATATTATTTCCAGACTTCACTGTTTATAAATAAACAGGAACACATTTTTCTTCCATGCGGAACAAATGTTTCCTTATCATGACCAGTGAAATGAACTGATCTCCACTTGTAGACTTGCAGTATGGTTGCAGTTTCAATGCTGTCAGTGACAGAAACAGAGAATATTACTCTGTGATGTTGATGGCCACACCACATCAGCCGATGGCACAACTGGCAGCCAATGACAAACACACATCAACTGGAATCCAGCTCCTCCACATCCTTGGCTCTTTTTGCATTACTCTTACAAAATCCTGAAAACTTTTTTGTAATCTGTTAAATTAGCTCTACCTGCAGTCATTGGCTTCATTCAGGTCTAGGTTCATTATTGTGGTTACTATGATATGTCCCTGTACCAGTATGGTTACAGCAACTGAGATCAAAGGGAAATAAAAACATTTTACCCCTAGAGGATCATCTAAATTTGGTTCACAGTGGTAGCAAGGAGAAGATCCTACCATTATATATCACTTTAGAATGTGATTGTCCTTGTTTTCACAAATCAAAAATGACAGGAGCTTTTTTTGGGCAAGTTTCAAGAGACATCAAGACCTAAACAAGTATTTTATCAGCATGACTCCACAATGTTTGTGATCTATCAAAATCAGGCTTCAAAAACTCTAGCACAGTAACAGGCACAGACAAAAATTACTGGTTTTCACTTTTTGCTACTTGCTAAAGAAACTTTGCTGTGGATATCTACCTGTTATCTCCAGTATGAGAGAAATCTGCTCATTTAAAAACAGAGAAAACAACACATACTTGTCACTCAAATAAACCAACAAAAAACTCTTGTCAGTAGTAATCCATTACTGACTGCAACAAAACCACAGAAATACTTAAGCTGTAAGCAAAATACCATAGCAGAGATGCACACAAAGCCAGTGCTTACTGGCAACATGACAAGACTTGAAGTGACAAAATAAAGCAACTTTAAATCTAAAGTGTCCTGAAAACTTAGAAGGTGAAATTTATAAAACAAGGAGGAAGAATTGTTTCAGTTCCATTACAAAGTGACAGAAATTAAGCATTCAGCTATCTTTTCTGTACTGGGCCACAGAAAAAGAAAATTAAAAACCCAACCATATTGATTGGTTTTATTAGATTCAGTGGTTTTGGATAGAAATAGTACAAACATGCCTCCTTGTTTTAAGGAGGCCAAATAGAATTACAGATTTAGGATTTGGCTTGGCAACTTATTTGCCTGATTAGTAACATACCTATGTCTTTAATAATCACTAATAACCACCATTTATGCTGCTGCTTTGAGAGAGGACACTTCAAACATCAAAGCATGTGCTACATATGCTACAGTTCCTCTTTGAATATTATCTCAGTGTCAATCACAAACACTTAAACAAAATTACTTTTCTTTGCAGTCCAGTTCCAGCGTTACTTCTAAAAGCATGAGATTTCTCCACAGCATTCCATATTACTTTTGAAAGCATTTCCAAAGCGATTACAATCTGACAGAATTGTACAGCAACACTGCTACAAAAGTGATGGTACTTAAGAGCGCAGGATTTCCTAAAAGAAAGCATAACAAAGCAAGAGAGATATAAATTTGTATTTGCATCTGGACAGATCCACATGCCATCCTCAACCTCAAAAACTTAAACCAGGTTTTTTTCCCAAGAAAGGACACCCTACAATCACTTCAGCACATATTGTTCCTCAAAAATAAGAGAAAAGAACTTAAAATACAAATAGAGGAATATTCTGCATATCTCTGGGATTAACCTATAGGAATGTCAAGTTAGGTATAAGCAAGAATTTTCGATATAGTTACTGAAGTTATAAAAACTGCAACTCTGTTTTACACTTCACTATTTACAAAAGTGGTTCTGTTACGACCTGTATCTGTAACTTTACTACAAAAAAATCACACACGACTTTGTACTGTTATATGAGGCCAGACAGTAGCGACACTAATACTTTAGGTTCAGGTTCTTATATAACTCCCAGAAGTGCACTTTTGTACCAACATCATTCAAAAGTAGCAAAACTGAGTGGGGATTACATAATTTTTCAGAAGGTGTCAGCCAGTGTAGCTAGAAGGGACTTCCAGTGAAGGGATTTCTAGTGAAATCATAAAAATTACAACTTAATTGTTTCAACATGGATTTTGAATTTGAGTCTCAGACATGGCCAAGACGATCCTTTTGTTACAAAATCCTACTCCACTTCTCTGGTAGAGGGAATTTAGAAAAGGAGGTGAGAGGGACCACCCACCTATCTTAGCTTATCACAACGTTCTCCCTCTATTGAGTCCTTAAAAGATAAATGTTTGCACTTTATTGGGCTTGTAACCTAAAATAATCTCATTTATTACTTGGTAGAAATATACACACATATCATCTTTCAAGTATCATCTGTTTCAGTGCTGTGTGTCTTGGGATGTGGACAGGAAAAAAAAAGAAAAAACATGGAAGATATTAGGAGACGGGATCACAACATCCTGCTGTTGCCTGAGGGAAGAAACATCTCTCAGACCTGTAAGTCCTACTTTAACACAGAAAAATCGGAACAACCTTCAACGCGTTTTACAAGTGCTGCTCAAATTTTGATTCAGCCGCGCCAGCTGTGGCGGTGACTGACAGGGCTGGAAGGGGCAGGGAAGGCAGAGTTTGCCTCACGAAGGAACGCCTACACTGCTCCCGCCCGGGGGCACGGGGGCTCAACTCCCGCTTCAGCCCAGCAGCCTTTCCAGGTACAAAGCACAGGCCTACAGGGCTGCTTTTAACCAAACGCTGAGGCTCCCAGCCTTCTCCCACGGGCACCGAGCCAGGAGCCTCTCGGGTCTGGAACCGCCGCCCTCAGCGCGGTAGCCGCCAGCCCCGCTCCTCGCCTCCCCGGCCGGGGACCGCCCGCTCCAGGACACGGCACCACAGCCCCGGGCAGCTCCAGCTCCCCCGGGCAGCTCCAGCGCTCCCGTCCTCCCCGCGCCGCGCCGTGCCGTGCCCAGAGGCGGAGAAGCTCCCCCCGTACTCACGGCCCCCGCCAGCCCCGAGCTCCTCTCAGCGCTCCGTTAGCAGCTGCGGCTGTTGCCAACCGGCCTCTTCCCCTTCCGGGCCGCCCTGGGCCTGCCGGGACTTGGAGTTCGGGGCGGGGCCGCGCTCTGTCCGCGGAGCCCCGGGCCGGCCGCGGCCGGCGGGAGCTGCGCGGGTGTCTGGGGCGCTGCTCCGCTCCGGGCGGACGGCTAAGGTGGCACCATGAAGAGGAGAGCAGGGGAGCGGGAGAAAGAACTGAAGGTACCTTCCGTTTGCTTCCTGCTCCCCGCAGCCCCGAGGAGTGTGCCCGTGGCCAGCCCGCTCTCCGCCGCTCGTGGGGCTGTGCGGGGCAGAGCCCGCCGGAGCTCGGGTAGCTCCAGTGCTGGAGCCCCGAGCGAGGGGACTCCGAGGCCGCCGTGGAGTTCCCTGTGAGACGAAGGAGCCGCGGCCCCGAGCTCGGCGCGGTCACGGAGCCGGGGGTGCCGGGGCGGCAGCTCCGCACGGCCGCGTGTGGCCCGCACCGCCCCGCGCCCCCAGGGCCCCGCCGCGGCTGCCCGGGCAGGGCGCTCTGCTGGCCCTGCAAATGCCGCATCCCCTCCCTCGAACGAGAGGCACCTCGTACAGCGTTAACAGGAGCTAGTGGTAAAGGCGTGTGCCAGCTGGGCAAGATACTTCAATTCAAAAGAGAGTTCTGTGGTATAGGAAAAAAATTATGCGAGGACTTCATGATGCTTGTTTTTGTCGAAACATCCCTAGTGAGATGATGCACTGTGTAACTGCGCCTTAATTTTTAAATTTAGAAGTACTCTACACTAAGCCTGACCTAAATAAACATTTTTAAGTCTTTTATACTGACCGAACTTTATAATGTTTCTGTTCTTGTTCATGTGTTTAGATGTAATGCTGTTACATGCTTACATTGAAGATGTTATTTCCCCGTCTGTGGAAGCAAACAGGAGTGCTGAATGTTTGCTGTTTCAGTGCCTT
The DNA here is from genome assembly GCA_026261815.1 of Monarcha castaneiventris obscurior. NCBI lineage: Eukaryota > Metazoa > Chordata > Aves > Passeriformes > Monarchidae > Monarcha > Monarcha castaneiventris. Next base: position 9,137,294 of record JAMPIT010000712.1, on the reverse strand, counting down.
TGAAGGGCTTGTTTTACTACATTGTACAATATTTGACTTCAGCTCTTGATGGTTGTTGTACTTCTACTGATTTTGTTTACAAAATAGTAGTCCTGAGAAGCAGTAAGTGACTTGTTTGAAAGCATAGTGCTGATATTAGTGGTGTTAATGAAAGGAAGGCTAATTCCATTATGAATTTAGAAAATGCCTTTGAAAAAGGTGATCTCATACACCTGAACAGGGAACATGCTGGTTTTGGTATTTGCTATTAATTTACTATTCAGTATTAAAAGTTATTTCACTGCAGAGGCAGGGGAAAGGTCTGATGTAAGTTTGCAACTAAGTATTTTATTAGAAAAAATTTAGAGCCTCTTCGCACTAGTGAGTTTCATAACAATGCCTTAAGGACTACCTGGTCATTTTGTAATTAGTCTTTCTGCTATCCCAAGTTGCTGAAAAACAGCAGTTTCAGTGTTACATTTGTGTTCTGCCCTTTCCATATATGTCAAAACATATGCAGATGTCCCATCCAATATAAATACCTTGCAGAAAAAACCTCAACCCATCTTTTTTTAGCCTGTACATTTGTGCTGTCCATCCAAGGGCCTTTGTCTTTTCAATGGGTCTTGAATGTATTTGCATTAGGAGAATAATTGCCCTTGACAAAATAATCACTCAAGGATGTGTGTGAAGGGGTAAAAGCATGGTGCTGTGAACTGCATTGGCAAAGGCTGTAGGAGGAAAGGCACTTGAAGAGGTGTCAAGAGCAACGTATGAGAAAAACTTAAGGTAAAGAACAAGAGTACTGCTATAGACACGACTAGATGTTGTGAGTGCACAGACAGAGAAGGATGACAAATAACAAGAGATTCTTACAGAGAATTTAACGGTGTGACTACTTACAGAATGCCTTAGGGGGATGTGGTAAGTTGGGCAGTACTTGAGAGAAGCTGAGTACACTGGAAGTGAAGCAAAATGAGCCTGTAGAACGTCTTAGAATAAAGGCTGCCAAAGGTGAAAGCAGCAGTGGGAAAAGGGAGAATATGCTAGAAGGAACATGGGCTTTTTTTTTTTTTTTTCCCACGGAAGCATCCTCATAGTGATTATTTTCTACAACTTAATTGGAGATGTAATCTCTGGGCTCCTGTCAGTGTTCCAAGTCACCCTTCAGTCCATAGGCTTAGCCATTCTTAGCTTGTGTTGCTCACCTGAGAAATGCTGAAGACAAAGGAACAGTGTCTTTATTGTAGTAGTTCTGCCAAGACTTCTATTTAGGTAATGATTAAAATATTCTTTAGCAAACCAAATCTTAGAGAGGTTAACCCAACCTCTTCTAGAGAGTAAGATTTATGAGGCCTACTACTGAGAGGGAAGTGGTTGGGTAGAGAAGCTGGTTTGGATTATGTGTCTCCTGGCAATGTCTCTTGTTTTCCAGAATTAAATCCTGAATAAAAATTCTTGTTTTGCTATAAATGTGAACAGTTAAATGCTGTCTATCAGAATCCCACTGATTGGCCTTTGCTTTGTAATTATGTAGTATGTTTCTTAGATGTGATAAGCTGTTCTCTGGCTCAAATTTTCTTGTATATAGCAAGTTTAGATTTATGCTTCTATAGAAGAACGTTTCTGTTCCAAGTACATGTGGTAGAAGTTCTGTAGAGTGCAGTGCTGTCAAACAGCAATTTCCACTTTGCAGATCACTCAGTTGGGTTGAGTAAGATTAAATGTGTAGTAGCATGAAATTGTTTGTGCTGGTCTTTGGCATTCCAAGCCCAATAGGAGGAGGATGCAAATTCATTCCTGGGAAGAGGGTCTGAAAAAAGTGGGGAAACCATAGCCAGAAGTTAACCACTCATCTGTTCTGAACTCCGTGTTGGGCATGCTAATGTCCTGTAGAATATTTCTCTGAGTCTTAAGTGGACAGGAAAACACAACTATTCTGAAGTTTCTAAAGACACCTTTGGAGCTGTTGTAAGCCATCAGTTTCTTTGGTCTTCCCCATAGCAAATACTGCTTCTGTGCATAAAACCAGAGCTGTTAGAGTAGATGTTGCTTAGTAGCTGAAAAGGTATTTTTATGAAGCAGTCTGTTAGGGGTTTGTTCATGCTTGTTTGTTTAGCTTAGAATTCAGTTTTAATTAATACAGTTTATAATTATTTTAATTATTTTTTCTTCGCACTCTCGGTCAGAATTTGTCACTTCTTTTTCACTGGGTGTAGAAATGTACCATGTAAAGTAAAAAACCTATTTGGTGATCTAAGTAGGCTATTTCCTTCTTTTAGACTTTGGAAGAAACCTTTTTGCTTTTAGGATGTTTATTATCTTGATTGATATCCACAGGTGAGTTAAAAAAGTTAATCTTGAATGTAAGACTTAATGTTCTCAAGACTTACTTATTCAAAGTGGATTTTTTAAAGTAAATTTCAGTATGACAGAGGCCAAGTTCTGGTTATTTCCTGTATATGCTTCCTCTTGCTGCTCTCTGCATAGTAACACCTTGTGTCATTAACATGTGAAAGAGAAGATACTCAGCTAGTCTGGAGTGTTATTTTCTTTTAATGTAAAGGTATTGCCTTGCTAGGTCTTCGGAATAGACCACTAAGCCCAGTTCACAATTACCTTATGTAGCTGTTTATGCTAATTCACACTACTGTGAATACTGACTGCAGAGAATGTATTCCACAGACACTACTGTTATGTTTGTACAGCTCCCAGCACAGCTGGGACCCCAATCCAATAAAGTTATTGCTGTACAAATAATAAATGCATCAATGTGCACATATCTGAATATTCACAAGGGCTTTTACAAAGATATTCATATGCAGTATCACATTTGTGAGACATGTTGGACAAAGTGGCAAGGAAATATAAAGCTTTAAATAGCACAAAGCTTTCTATGTATTTTATTTACAAGGAGAAAAAGGGAATATATTGTGTTTTTGCTGAGATATCATTGAATGTCTTATTTTCTGCATCATCCTTATTTTTTCTGCCTGCGAAATAATACATCTTTACAAGGTAAATCAGGTTGCTTCAGCATATTAATGCCCAAGGAAAATTAGGCAAGTATTCTCAGAGCACTTCAAAGCATGATTAAGGGTTTGATTTTAGAATTAATGCTGAAAGATGTTGCCCATACCATACAATGAAGTTCAAAAACTTTAACACTGTTACCATGGTTTGTTCTAGTATTACATTGATTTATTGTTTCTGGTTATTGTTCTACCTCTTAAGATAAAAAACATTAAAAAGACCCAAACAAAATAAAATTTTCTAATTGACAGATTAGATTCTTTTAGAAGTTATATTTAGGAAAATTAATGAAACAGCTTAGATGCAGTTAAATAAGCTTCTTGTCATGTCATATTTCTGCTTAGGTAAATGGTGTGCAAGTTTTAGCAGAATCAGCAACCAATATGCCAGTAGCAATTTTCGTGGTAATCGCATTATTGGACCTTCCCATTATTAATGAGACAATAATTAAGAAATAGTGTTGATAGTCACATAACACATGATTTGTATATTGGAAATGGTCAGGTAGAAGCCTTGCATATGCAGAATAAAATACAAGAAAGAATGAGTGGCAAATGTTTCTTGCTTTTAAATTCATCACATTCCTGCTGTTTAAATTGCCTCAGCTGCTAATGCTGGAACCATTACAGTAATGGACTCAGCAAATGAAGGAGAACCGAGACATACACACTTTATTACTGGAGGGGTAATTTTCTCTTCATCTGTAATAGCAGCAGTGCCTAGTATTGATCAGACCATCAAGATACTAATCCTCTGTAAAATTACTTGTTATAACTGAAAATGCGTTAATCCAAATCAGTCTGTGTCCTGACTTTCTACTTACTATTGAATACAGACTATTAGATGGTTTATTTTTTGTGATTTAAAGCCTTTACATCGATAATAGTCGGAGCTTCCTTTGCAAGAGCGTGTGCTTAATCTTAGCTATGGCCCAGGGTTGTCTTTTTGTTTTAACTAGAACATCACCCACTTAATTAAGAAGTGCATGTCTATCTTTCTGCTCAGAATTATATTGGTACTTTAGGCTCTGTAGATTTATTAAATGTGTTGTTTTACATTCAGTCACTTGTTTTTGTTGTAAATAAGAACAGATCTATGCTTTACGTATTGAAATCTACAAAGATCTTGGAGCTAAGGATGTGAGGAGAATGGCTGCTCGAAACACGAATTTGGGGTTTGTGGATCGTGGCCTGGGAGGCTCATGTGTATGGGAGTAGTGTAAGGGGAGTCTGGTGCCAGGGGTCTATATGTCTTCAGTTTACTTTGATCCTGGTGATCCACTCCATGAGACAGTTGTATGGCAAATTGTGCATGTCCCATATCTGAATATGGGAACACTACTTTTTCTTATTTTTTTCTTGTCTCTCTGTTTCATCTATTTTTTCATAGTCTTGTATGATTGAATTGGAAGCTCACGTCTCTTAAGTTGTATAGCCTCAGTGGCTGTTCCAGGTGCACGATACCCCGCAGGACCTGGCTGTGGGATGGTTCCATGAACCCTGACCTTTGTTAGACTCACTGCTCTGGGCTCCTGCCAAGTGACAGCCATGGGAATCCTGCCAGCTCATGATGGGCAAGGAGCATCGTAGAAGTGGGACAAGATGCCCTACTGGTTGTTTATTTTAAAGACTCTAGTAGCATTCCATGCATTTTAAAAAATTTTTGTTGTCTAAATTAGATTTTGCTCTAGTAAAAGATACAGCATTTTTATCTACCTGATTATCCCCTGCTTTCTTTCTTCATTATAATTTAACTAATTCAGCTTGTATCATTTGGAGAGACTTCACAGTTCCTAAAGGTATTAGAGTATCAATACCTTTACAGGTATTTTGATTCCTTGTCTGACTCAGAACACTAAATTTTTCCCTCTCTTCTAAGGAAGAATATGAACACAATATATGTTTCTTGCTAAGCTCCACTTTCCCTAGTGAACAGCCTCTTTACTCTAGTTTTCAAGCAGTAAGTAGTCTAGAAATGTGTAGGGCAAAGCATCTTGTGTAATGATGTGATTTGGAGTTCACTTATTCAGCTGAAAGCTACACTCCCAGATGTAAGGTGAACTTTAAAGTTTTCTGTTGGCTTAGTAAATTGGTACTAGACTGTTACTAAACATGAGTATGTTCTCAAACAGCAACACTGAGACAAAAGAAACAGTCATTTACAAATCCAGTGTTAGACATGAATTTCTAAAAAGGTGATTATAGTTCTCTACATTATTTTTCAAATATTTCTGTAGCTTGTAGCATTCAGGAAAATTAATTTGCCCCCAGAAATTAGGGAAAGTAAGTTTTGAAAATCCTTCCTGTTTTCTGTAGAAAAATAAAACTTCATGTGAATTGAATTTTGGGGTTTGATATCTTTCTGAAGAGAAATCTTGAGGAACTTGTTAGCAGATGATTCAGTTCCAGAAAGCTGGGTAGTCACCCAAACCCTTTAGTCTTCTGGTTGTGAACTTAGTTTCAGATGGAAATCGGCATTTTTGAAATAAAGCTGTAGTGTAATGTCTCTCCTGGAGGTGCAGTACAGGGCCTACTTTCAATTTTATTTTTAGATTTTGAAAACATTCGGTGAATAATTATACTTTTTTCTTTTTCATCAGAGAAGATTGTTTCAGCTGACCCAGGTTAGTGAAAACTAGACAGGTCAAACAGTGATTGCCTAAAGCTTGTTTCTGTTCCCCGTGCAGTTGATGATCAAACTCATGCAGCCTTCAGCTGAAGCTGGATTGGGCTGTTGTGCTTTAAATAATTCATCCATTTAAATTATTTAATTACCCGTAATGATCCAAGGTTGATCCAAAAGGATCCAAAATATCAAATGATCCTTTTTCTTTCAGCTGAGGCTGAAAAGCACTGTAGTGTTTTTCTGTATTCTGTTAGGTTCACTAATGAAGTGCAAAACATGCTTATGAGTATTTATTGGCATTTAAAGTATGGCACAGATTAAACATAGATTTGAAGCCTTCTGGGTAGAAAATTATATGCTGTAATTTCAAAGCACTTGTGATTAGTTACTGGAGTCTGATTATGGGAGGAAACTCTGCTCTACCTTATTTAGCCGAGCGGTTTTTTGCCTTTGTATAAATGCTACCCCAATTTCTGAAAGAATTACGTTTTTATCACCTAGAACTAGTTCAGCTTCATTTTTCCCTTTTATCTGCTGCTCTTCCCACCATTTTTATTTAAGACTGTAAAGTTACTTTAGTGTAACTGCTCTTGTCACCTTTGCCCTCAGCTAATCAAATAGTTTACCTTGAGGGAAGCATTTATCTCCCACTTTCATTATTATTATTTTCGTAGCTGTACAGATATATACTTTATGTCTCCAGAAGGGTGTAACAGTGAAACGAGGTATTGATCTGCTGTATTTGGCAATTTCTTTCCACCTTGCCATCGATATCATGTCAGCCTCTGTCTGTACTGTGGTTGACCTCACAAATAGCTCTTTATGTTCCCATTGGATTCAAATGATATACTATGCTCAAAACTAAATCAATGAATGATTATAAAGTTTTTTGTATTATTTCATAACCCTCAGGCAACTGGTCCTTCATGCAGTGAATACTTGAAAAGGTACCTGATTAAAATAGGCTGTTGATTCTGTTCTAAGGTTTAAAATTGTATTGAAATCAAACACCTTGTAATATTAAATTCAGGGTCCGAGTTGCGTATGTCTGTATGAATACTATAATTACTGAAAATTCTGTCTGTAATTCACCAGAGAGATTCCACTCTACACTGGCATAAGATTAAAATCGCCCAAATCTCATGGATATTCTGTCCTCTGAGTGCAAAAATTTCATTCACTGGATCCTGCCAATGATAAATCATGATTGTACATACCCTGTATATGCTTACAGAGGGCAGGGGAAAGGAGGTCAAGATCAAATAAAGATTTTAATCTCCAAAAATTCAGCAGTAAGTTTAAGCAACTTTTGTGTTGGAAAACCTTGCTATTACTGCCATGTAAACCCATACACTTAGGTACAGTTCTAACAGTTTAACCGGTAAAATTCATGTTCAAATGCACATTTAATAGAGTTACTTTTTTTTTTACTCTGATGGAAATAGGTAGGATTTTCACAAGCAGTTAAAGGTCTTTAGAAGCCCAGTCTTACTGATTTTGAACGTGCACTCAAGATCTGGAAAAATCTTCAGATTCTATTCTGTGTTTACTTCTAGTGTAAATTATGTCAATGCAGCAGGTAATGGTGCTCTTGTGCTTAAAGGAAATACTTCATTGTCTGATATCTAAAGCATGTGATGGCAAACAACTGCAGTTAGTAAAATACTGGACTGAGCTATGGTGCATATGTATGTATGTAATCACTGAATAAAACCAGAACAAACTGTTCAGTATGATGATGTTAGGTAGGAGAAAGTTTTTTGAGGGCCTTCATTGTAAATAGTGCATATAAACATCAGACTAATTACCATCTTTCTGAGTTGGAAAGCTTATTTAGAGTCTAAACAGAAATTTCTAATAAGCTTTTGAAAATGAGCATTTGTCAAACATACCACTTTCGCAAGATATTTACATTTAAAAAATTGTGGAAAGGTGTTCCAATGAGATTGATTTCAAGTAAAATATTTCATTGTATATTGTGAGACCACATGAGTGCCATATTCTATAATACAATATAGAACCACTGGAAATTATACCAAAACTCTGATCCATTTGGAGCTGTTTCTGTGAGCCTGGATTTTTTCTAAAATGTAGAAGAACATTTTTTTTAATGCACTGTAGCTATTATGAAAATTTTAAAAAATCCAGTTCTGTCTTCTATCCACATAGGAGCCAAAAAGTAACTTTTTACTAAATTTTTTATTTCTGATACTATATTTGGTGAGTATAATTCAACTGACTTGACAGGAGACAGGATCAAAAGGCAGTTCTGTTCCCCACTTCCCAGCCATTCCTGTGTCAGTCATTTAGAATAAGATGGGTTGAATCAGTTATGTGGTTCTTTGCATCTGTGGTAATGAGGAAGGGAAACTGTTTTGGTTTGGGTGTTTTAGTGTGATGATTAGTTCAGTAGTCAGTTATCTTTTATGGATGTTCAGTGCTCTGCTTTTTCACCTCTGGCATGTGAAATGTAAAATCTGTACCATATTGGTGATTTGTGTATTTTTAAACTTCATGCAGAAGGTGGTAGTTGAGGAAAACTACAGGAAGAAATGTTGGTTTGTGTAGACTTAGGTTTGTGTAGACTTACCCCATTCTTTAAACCAGAAGACATTAAGCTTCTGCACTGTCAAGCTTGGGAGGCATCTGGTATGTGCTGTCTGTCATTTCTTGAGCCTCTGTTGCTGCTGTCCAGGAAAATAGTCCGTGATATAATCATATGGACACTATTAGTCTTGGTTCAATAGGAAGTGCTTATGGAAAGCATTTATACATTGGCATAAATGAAATAAAAACAGATTATGTGTACAGCCAATGTTTTTCTTTTAGTCTTGTATTCCATTTTAAAAGAGTTCAAAAATATTTTACTTGCATTAGTAAAAGCTCGTATTCCTGGGTGCCTATTTTGCCTGACTGTGCCATGGGGAATTTTTTTTTAAAAAAGCTTTGTTCTTCAGAGTTCCTTTGCATTCTTGATATTAGTATTTTCAAGTTAGATTCCATAAGCTTTTCTCTAGTATTGTTGTAAATAAGAGCTGAACCTCGTATGAAATTTTCTGACCATGGGAACTGGTACTTTAGAAAACTATGATAATCACTTGACTGTTGCAAGATATGCTTGATAAGAATATATAGCAAAGTTCTTAGTGGTTTTATAGCTTAAACTTTTATAATGAGCTGTAGATATTGGTCAGCCTTCCCTGAACTGTTTTAAAAATGTCTTATGTTACTGAAGTATTTCTTCACAGAAAGTGTTTGGGCATTGGAGGTGGTGGACTCACTGTCCCTGGAGGTGTTTAAGAAAAGGCTGGCTGTGGCACTTAGTGCCATGGTCTAGTTGGCAAGGTGGTGTTGTCACAATGTTGATCTTTCCCCAAATTTATAATTTCTGCTTTAGATGGGACCATCTTGCCTGTGTAGAAAAGCTTTGAAATTTGTTATTCAGTCCAAAAAAGTTGAATTATAGTTTTATGGTTCTGCCTTCCTGAAAGTAATTCAGTGTGATTGGGACATTAGATTGTCCATTATCTGTGATTTGATAAGTGTTGATAGTATGACTTGTGCAATAGAACATATAAATGTAATGTCTACCTAAAGTAGCTTGTGCTCTGTGTGTCTGTATATGTGACAGACACATGGGTTTATGCTTTATGATTCAAACATATTCCTCATAAATAATGACAATTCCTTTTCTCTTCAGTTTGCAAAGCACAGTTTGTGATTAGGGTCTTTAATGGCTTGGTATCATGACAGAAGGTGGTACAAAGCAGTAATGTCACAGGCGGGAGGATGCCAGTGACCCAGTGAAAGAAACAAGCACTTTGCATGTTGATCTGTTTTGTGAGAGGGCAATTTTTGGCCCTGTAAGTGCAGGAGAGATGGACTGTTCATGAAAAGGGCATAGGGAGCTAACCCATATGATCCTTTGTCAGCCTGATTAAATTTAGTGTCAAGCGTTCATTCATATGAAAGATGAGACACATCACTGTTTATCTAATAGAAAAAAGTATTTCTATTTTTCCTGAAGTCTTTTATATGTTAATAGAGGCAAACATGACCATGATCACATAATTTAAATGTGTAAGTAAAAAATATACATCTTTACTGGCAATGGTTTAAAAGTAAGATGTATATGTTTTATGCAAAATAATGCAATTTCATTGTTAATCATGCTGTTCAAGCCATAACTCCACACAAAACAGTGCTTTTAAACAAATGGAATATACTGTTATTGTGCCATTTATAACAGAAATGCTTAGAATATTTAGAGACTGATACAAAGTATTTATTTTGCATGCTTTAATGTATGCTTCTGTTGTGATATTAATATAGAAATGTAGAATTAAAATTCCAGGTATTAGACCTAATTGTAAGCTCTGGTTTTTAATACTGGAAGAAACACCAGTATTTAGAACAAGGGTTACAACAGATGTAATTTTGGAAATAAATGCATGCATACAAGAAAATGGAAGAATTTCTTGTGAAATGATTGAGCTTCTCCTAAATATTTAAAGTACGAGAGGGGAAAAAGTTTAGATGTCTCTCCTGATACTCTTCCTACCCTGCCAAATGTGGCTTGCTTAAAAGAACCACTGGGAGTTCTGTTTAATGTTTTACTTTGCATGCATTTGTGGTTTGAAATAAAAAAAAATAAAAAAAAAAAAAAAGCCAAATTTGAGAGAGACAGTTTGAATGGCATGCTGTCAGTTTGGCTCTTTGTGAATTGGCAGTGGTCTCATTTAGGACCTTCAAATATGTGTCTGCCTGGACAGAATGAGAACGTTTTGCATGTTCTTGAGAAGACAACCACTCCTTGCTGCCTCACAGTACTCAGTGGTGCATGACAGTTGCCCTTCATCGCTGTCTTCTTCGAACTTAACCTTTGACCGCCCACTTTGTTGCCGCGCAACGGTTGGAGCAGGCCAAGATGTTCATGAATGACGGGCATTGGCCTGCAACGTGCTTGTCATTATTTGACTGTCAAAAGTAGCCTGCCATTGGGCTCCATCAAGGTTTGAAACCTATGTGCAGCAGTCCATATTACTTAACTTCCAAGACTGTCAACAGGACGATCGAATGTGCATAAAAAATGTGTGTTGAATATGTCTTTGATCATAATATAGGGAGATATTTTTTTTTTGAGTGCTAAATGTATTCATATGAGTTTCACAGGGCCAAGAGGTTGATTCTGCTGCCATGGTAAAAAGTGAACTGTTGTCTCCTGTGGTCTAAGTTTCAAATAGCACAATTTAGATTTGAACAGCTCTGCCAGTTAAACTCTCAGCTTGTCTTGCGTATCCTATCAGCTTTTCAGCCAGCAGTATAAGCAGCGAGATACCAGACCAGTGGTGCCTGAGGTTAGCTGTCAAACTGGAATGTTATTTTGGATCTTGCTGTAATGTAATATCATAGAAGGAGGTCAGGCTGTGTGATTTGTAAAGCAGTTGTGCAAACTTAAAATGACTGAAATGTTTATTTCAGGTACTTTTTTTTTCCATCTAAAAGAGTTGACGAGAAGATAGAATTTACCATGAAAAAAACAAAGGCAATATAAAATGGTCATTTTTCTCTCAAGTACAGAATACAGTGCATAAAAGAGCACCAAAATCCAATATGAGGAGTCAGGCTGAAATTCACTGAGTAATACATGCATGACATTAAAAATATTTAACAGGCAGACATCGTTGTATCTTCTGATAATGAATCCCAAAAACATATGGGATGAACCTCGTACTTAATTTAACGAATGGGAATTGTAACCCTGGGTTAGTTGTGAATTTAAACTTGGTGTGTAGGTAAATCACTTACTCAATCTATCATATATTAACAAATACCATGAACTGCTTCATGCTTGGAGGTGTCATATCCTACTTTAGTGGAATATTTGCTATTCACTTGGGCAGTAGCTATCTGTAACTGCGATTTATTTTATTGGATTTGAAACTTGTCTGTTTTCTCTCAAAATATATCAGTTCCTTCATAATTGAAATGGTATATTAAAATGACATCACAAAATATCAACTTAAGAAAACCAGAGATTCACTAGAGCTTGTTCATAATGACTTCTTTCCAAACCAGAAAAGTAGCATTATCTTGCAAACTGACTATAAAATTACTTTTTTTTTTTTCCTTCAAGTTTCAAAACATTTTCATGCTAATTTAGTAAAAACAGTGGAATCATAGTAGTGGTTATTGGTTAGATTGCTTAGAAACAAAAAAGTATTATTTTCATGATAGTTTTGCCCTCTGTATTTTCTGAACCAGATTTTATTTTTTCTGCTTTCAAAAATAATTACAAAAAGAATTTTTCTGCTTTCTTTCTTCATTTGCAAGAGACCTCAGTTCAGAGGCAATGATCTAAAATACTACATTGTGTCATGGAGATCTTTTTGGTCTTCTTGCTCTTAATCATAAGTGCTGTTGCTGTTTAATAGCCCAACTCTTTGATTTTTGGTCTTTGCCAGTGCTTTGCCATGTGGCTACTCTGAAATTTCAGAGTATAAAATGCATCCATTCAGGTGTTTGCATACATATATGTATGCATGTGTGCCATAAATGTGCAAAATTCTTTGGCAAATGAAGTGGTCTGCTATTAGATGTTAAAACTATTTCCTTCTAAACTCTTTATCCTGCCCACGAAGTTGCTGTTAGTAAGTCTTGGTTTGTTTCCCTTTTCTGGAGTAATGTATATGTATGCAATATGTTGTTGTGAAGAAGGATTGAACTTTGCAAGTGTGTATATATGCAAACATGCAGTCATTTAAGTGCATTTAAGTAGAAAAATAAATAATGAGTATTTAAATAATGAGCCGTTGTGTTTGTTGATGTCTCTGAAATCAGAACTCCTTTTTGGCTTCCACAGTTTAAAAAAAATGCTACCAAAATTAACAGAAAAACTGACCAGACTATTTTCAAACTAAAGGAATGTTATTTTTCATTTCAGACAAATGTTGCTCTTAGTTTTACTGTACAAATAAAGGTTTAGTTTCTACTGGGAGTTAATAATACTCTTTGTAGTTGTGTTATTGAGGGTGAAAAGTTTAAAATCTTTAAGCACAAATTTATTTTTTCGCTTGAAGTATGGAATACTTGTTCCTCCTCTAACCAGAGTACTGAAGAAACTGAGCATTGTTATGCAGTTTATTTCAAGTGTGTTTGTATCTTTGTATTTTTCCAAATGGAAGTACTTTCGTAAATGCTGTCCAGTCTGTGTCAGAACTAAGAGTTTGCAATGGTTTTGCTCTTGCCCTGCAGATCTTTTTAACTGTTCACTATTTAAAAAGAATACGGAGAAACAAGTTTATTAAAATAAAATGCAATAAAAAGTAAGTTCTCATATACACATGGAAATGTATTAACTATCAGGAGCTGCTGTCTTTCCCATTGCCTTAAAAGATAAAAGGAGCACTATAAAAGTGTTTTCCAACTTTCTTTAGGCATTAGAATTTGAAAGTGAAAGCACAGTGAATAAAGATGACAGCAGTTAAGTGTCATTATTTTGTTTTGTGTTCTGAATTAAGAATATCCTGACTGAAAGCAAAATGTTTTAATCAAGCAAAGAAACTTCTGAAGTGGTTCTCAGAATGCCAGGAGGTGTGCATGTGTGTTTTATTTCAACTTCCAAAAGTGTTCAAAAGCCACACAAGTGTATTTGAGAGGTTAAACATCCATGATGCTCTATGGTGTTATAGGAACAAAATAAATCCTATTACCCAAAATAAAAGAGAGGTAGATACCTTAAGGGAAGTGCTTTGTTGTCACCTATACCCTCTGCAGTACAAATATCAGCTTGTCACAAAGGTTGAGACCTTTGTAGTGCATTCTTTTGGGGAACAAATCTGTCTTCTGGCTTTAATGTAAGAGCTGTGAAATATCTGTATTAGGTAAAATAGAGGTTAAGGCACCTTAAGGGCACTGAATTCTTATCTCTTTTTACTAGCAGTGGTGTCAACATGTACTAAAATGTGATGACCTACTCTCCTCTTTGATAAAAAGGAAAATGACCTGTCTACTGTGGATGGTGATAGAGTTGCCTGGGGCAGATAATATTGTCACCTTCTTTAGTATTGGTGTGTAGGAAAATAAAAAAGGCCAGGATAGTTCTGTTTACCACAGAAGTATTTGACATTTCTAGCTACTGATAAAATATACTCAGGGGTAGAAAGAAGAAACTGGTTTGCACTAGTTAACGAGGTTATGAAGAAAGGCAGAGATTGTTTATTGTGTGAGCCCTTGGTATCACAGGATGTATGATATGTATCAAGAGATTCCCTCTGACCACTTCAGACACTCACAGTTCAAGTTCTGCATTTAACCCTGCTCTCCACTTGTCTGGGGCCTTTTGGGCCAGACACAAAAGGCTGACGTGTCTTGAGTCATGTCTTGAAATTCTGATGTACCAGTGGACTGTGCAACTTAGAGAGTTTAATCATGCACTTAGTTTATACAAGTAACAATATTGTATTCTGGAAATAATTGGTGTCACATGCAAGACCTTTTCTCAATAGGATTCCTGAGCACTTATAGTTTTGCAACAATGAATTTAGCAGTCATTGTTAGCCATTGGCTATAGCTGTGTATGATGAAATATATATAACTTAGAGAGTTGATTTAAATTGTAGAGCTGGAACATCTCGAACTGTTAAATGTACTTTAAGCTTTAATTAATACTTCTATGCAATTCTGTAAAGGAAGGTTGCTTCCTGCTAATCAGAAAATGGACTTAAGGATGAGGGAAAGATTTCTGTTGCACTCTTTATCAATATTTAAGAGTAGAGTGGGTTTCAGCATTTCTTCATGTTTTGCAACGATGGCGATGAAATGCAGATGTCTCTTGTGTGAGTTTCTTGCATAATAATCTTGTCTCATTTTCATAAATAAATTAAAAAATTTTGTTGTTAGAGGTATGCGACTCCAGGGGATGAGAAATTGACTTCCTGTTGCCAAAGAGATACTTTTTTTTATTTTTTTTAAAAACTAATCTATGCCCAAAAATGTGCATGTTTGTGATGAGTGAAATCATAAGTGAATATTCATGAGAGAAACTGAAGAAGTTTCTTTAAAAGGCATGGAAGCCTTTCTAAAAAAGCATAAACTCCATAGCTTTGGTCTAGTTTTGGCTTTTAGCAAATCAAGCTTATTAAGGTATTTCTAACCTAAAGCTCTGAGTATTCATGAAGAAGGTAGAAATCTGTTGGTACTGGGTTTAAGGTCAATAGAAGATGATCTTTAGAAAGTCAATGTTAACTCATTTAAATCTGGTCAGTAAAGTGTGTCTTGTTAGATCCTGAAAATTCTGACATTATATTCTTCTGAAGGTTAAATAATTAACTCTGGTTTTCCGTAATTGTTTAGAAAATTTTTATAAGGCATGCAAAACAGGAGATAACTGTCAGACCATCCTATAAAATGGCTTTAAGCATACAATTCTTTTCAACTTGTTGAAACGGTACTTAGGCCAGGGTAATTTTGCCTCAAAAGTCCAGTTTCCTTACAGTTGGGGTGATGCTATGGTATCAAGTAGACTTGTGCTATAAAGTAGACTTGTGCTTGAAAGAATTTTGAGAATGATGAGCTGATGAGTTAAATCAAGGTTATTTTAAACTATTGAAAGTATAGCAATATCTGTGGAAATATCACTTTAATTCTTGCATCTTTTGGTATGGTTATAAACTGATATCTGTATTGAAAACTGAAAGAACAGTCCCAAGAATTTGAATTTATCAATTATTGTAGAATGCTTCTATTTATATCCCAGAAGGGTAGTAGCTAGTTATAAAGTAAAAGCTTATTGCTTTACAGAACTAACCTCTTTCAATTTTTAAGTGTATATGGAGTTCATTATTACACTGGCTCATACTTAACTGCCTGTGATTTTACCTGAGTTTGTGATTAAAGAGTGTTTAGAAATTTTCATTAACAAGCCCATTTTTTAATCATCTTTTTTGTTTGTTTCCTAATCAGTGGTGGATTCATTATTGTTTTCTTGTAAATACTTTTATTCCAAGGAGTTTAAGTAAAGAACAGGATATAATCCAGTTCCTACAGAAAATAAATTAGAGAATGAAGTCAGTAGTAAAGTTGGGCATTAAGCAATGAAGGAACAAAATAAGAACTCAAGAAAGAGAGACTTGCTGAAAGATCATAAAATACTTAGGCAATGTGATATTTTGGGAGGAAGAGTAGATAAACAGAAAAGTAACACAGAACTGAATGAAAGAGAGTCAATAAAAAGTGAGTTACAAAGCCAGACACCTAGCAGATTCCTGTGTAATATTCTAGCATTTATTTGACTGAAATGGAATGAGTGACTGTTGTGTACCATATATATAAGTGAATTTACGTATGTGGTTTGCTGTTTAAGAGAGGCTGTTTGGCAATGTAGGTGCATCAAATTTTGTTAAAGGCAAGTAGTTTTTCACTTGGGCATCTGCTAATTCTTTTTTTGTGAGGAGAAGTGAAGGAGAGTGATTAATTGTTACTGCAGAAAAAAAAATGGAAGAATTTTTTAAGCATGGAATGTTAATACAGCTACAAATAACAAAAATGAAAACAAAATCCAAACAAATAGTTGTGGAGAACATGTGACCTGCTCATGCATAAGTACCTGCTGGGCCTTGGCTGTTGAGTCCTTCAGAGAGGTACCTGGCTGAAACAGTCTGAACTGCTTAGAATGGATTTACTTATTCTTACAAAATCTCCTTTGCATGTGGAATCCTCCCTACTATTGTGGCCCTGGGCCTAATCTTCTCTCCTTTCTAATTTAGTTTTGAAATTCTTTGAGAATTCCAAATTTCATCTGTGTGTGCAAAATGGCAGAACTTTGCATGCATAATAAAAGCTCAGTGACTTCTTGACAGTGCCAGTGGCATGATTAATTCCCATGCATAATATATTCAATCATCCTATGCATATGCAGTGACAATATAAGCAAAGGGGAATGAAGGATCCCTATAGATGATATCTGGGAGAGAGCTCTTGTCTTGCTCTTGTCAAATACGTTTGTGTCTCCCCATGTCCCCACAGATTTCTTTCTCCTTGGGCTTTATGCCAATCGCTACATCTTCCCCATCTGGTCAGTATCAGGAAGGTGGACCACACCTCAACCTCTTCCATCACGTGCTGGCAAGTTTGTGTGACTCTTGGTACAGATGGCATTTTCCTAAGGAGTCTTTACCTAATAATCCCTGGTGTTTTCCACATTGAGTCTTTCCCTGTTAATAAATTGCACTGTTTGCAGAAAATCGTGCCAGGTGTTTGACTGAAACAATTTTGTATCAGGTGATGTAGTGCCTCATATCCCAAATATTAGGCCTCTGATTGCATTTATCCTTAGGAATGATCCAGACTTTTCTTGGGTAACCTTACAGTGTTAGTCAATTGTGTCTGTAGCATGCCACGTAGTCTTTTTGTGCTTCTGCAGAGAATTTCTAGGCATTATTCCATGAACAGTAGTAAAAATGTTAAGACATTAGAGATAATTAAAAGATTTTTACTAGGATCATCAAAGCTCTCAAACTAGAAAATTACCTCCATCTCTTTTATGACATGAGCAGTTGCTCTAGCAGGCTCTAAACAGGGATTATGTGGTGCCTGTAAATGTTAACAAGAAGCCTTAGAGAACTTCTACTGACAAGCCAGTATAGCTTTATGACATTATACTGGCAAAACTCTGTATGTCATATTTGTGTCTACATATGTGGAAAGGTATAGTGCATTTTGCTAGCTGTAGTTTTTAGGCAGGTATGGTGATTTGATGTCATGCTGCACATATTTCTGTATCATAGTAAACAAAATACTTGTATCTTGTTAAATTAATAAATCAAGTAGATTTTGTAGCTGTGTTTTAGTAACTGGATAAAGTATAATTTAAATTCTGGCTGGTTACCAATGTTTATCAGTGATGAAAAATTACAGATTAGTCTGTGTTTCTATAATCAGAACATTTACACAATGGATATATTGTTACAGTTGTCGTTTTAGTTCTGATTATTACTCAGTATGTCTATTGCAATTTTCTCATTTACAGCTGTTATTGAGCTCCATGTGTAATAGATGGAATTACTGTGTCTACCATTTATTTAATGAATAGCCTACAGAAACATTAGTGTTAATAATATTATCCACTTAATGTACACAACAGTTTATAATATGGATAGATGAATAATGTGCTGCACTATTTCAATTTTATTGGAATGAGATAAATAGATCTAGGGCATTTTTGTTCGTAAGTGCGGTCTCAGAGTCATCTGGGGGATTTAAAAAAAGTCAATTCTAAGCAAAGTGATTGCAACTAGTCTGTTATCTAATATATGAATAAAATACTTTAGACTTACAGCTCTTGTTTTTTTTTGGGGGGGGGGTGGGATGGGGACATGGGGGGTTTGAACCAAGAGGAAATTTTGATTTTTAAAATAAGTGAGAGTGTCATCTGTTCAAGTTCTTTCTTAGAGGGGTATATTCTGCTAATATGGAGAACTGGGTTGGAAAATTAACAATTTGGTTTCTTTGCTCAGTAGCAAGGAAGTGTACATGAGACACATATGTTAAACAGAACTAAACTAAATTTACCAGTTTGATAAATATGACATGCAACTCTGATTAAATAGCAAAAATAGCAGCCTGTATAGTAAGCAAAGTCAGTCCTTGTCCAATGCAGGCAGCTTCCTAGCTGTTCTTGCTTTTTATCTGCTCTTTTGGCTTAGGTCAATGTAGAAAGGCTTGATTTTGTAAGCCTAAGAGGAAGATATTTCCTCCCCCAGTTTTGGGTAATTTTGATTGTATGAAAGAGGAACTCCTTGGCCTGTTTTGTCAGACTTAGTAGGGCTTCTCTAAACTGACTCTTCAAGATGCTATTTTTGAAAAAGTTGTTGTATTACAGGTAATAAGGATATACTTTGGTTTCATGAAAAAGCACTGTAAAATGGAGAACCATAATTGAGGGTTGGGTTTGTTTTTTTTTGAATAGATGCTTAAGCAAAATCTCCAGTAAATATTACATAGAAGTTATGCTGTTTGAATCAGAGAAAATGAAGTTTAAGTTTCTGACAGCAGTGTTTAAGTTCTGATATTTTCCTTGCTGTGTTGAGACAAGTTTGATAAGGTAAAGGTAATGATGTATTAGACCAACCTGTAAGGTTACAAAAGTTAGACAAGGCTGAAGAAGAGCTTGTGTCCTAAAGCTAGACTGACCTTGCTTAGTGGCTCTGGGTGGTCTTATAAGGGACATACCTACAGCTGTTGTAGTCCCATGTACTTTGGGTTAGTTGCCCCAACACCCCCAGAATGTTCTTTATAGCAGACAAACTGAGCTGTGCAGACCAGTGAGTCTTTGTTGCTGAAATTACACAGGTCATCTGTTGTTAATTTAACTCCACAGATCTCACAAGAACTCTGAAAGATGTTGGCATATTCAGTTGTGAATTTTGGTGGATTTTTAAATTTTAATTTTAACTCTGTGGTGAATGGTTTAAACCGAGTGTGTACAGAAAAAGGTCTGTGCATTTATGTGTATCTGAGGGGTTCTTCTACTGAATAAAATACCTACTGAGTCTTCCTGCCATAAGACTTATGTCCTCATAGCTATGTATCCATAAATTCCTTAACATTACCAATACCTTGTCACTCTCCATTCTGAGCTACTTTGTAGTCCAGGGATTCATGAGCAGTGACCTACCAGCATTTTAGGACCACCAGAGGACTGCAGAGAGCTGTCTGGTATTTTAACTCTAGTCCCTCAGAAGTACCTGGTGTTTCAGAGAGCGCAAAATATGTGCATCACATACACATGCTTTTCTTCTGGCCAGTTGTACAATGTTGTAATTTTCTTCCTTAAAATAATGTGTCATGTGTTACTTGTTTGGGGCCATCTATAATTCTATTGCAATGTAAAGTAATTTATGTCCAGCTTTTATATGATTTTTTCTCAAAAATGTAGAGCTTTCTAGAAGTTCTGTAACATATCACACATGAAGAATAGCATAGAAATTGATATTTTAGTAGAATAAATAATTCTGGTATCTTCAATGTTTTCTCTGGTTACTCTATCAGTTCTTTTCACAGATTTTTTTTTCTCTTTTGCTTACTACAGAAAAATTACATCAAATGCAGGATAACAGAACACTGTCAAACTAAGAAGGTTTTATATGGACAGCATTAGACAGGAGCAGAAAGATCCAGTGCACTAATAGGCATGCTCACATGAGCTACCTAGTCCATTGACAGTTTTTTCCTTTGTTCTCCCTCTCGACCCACTTTCTGCCAGTGATTTGTGACATATTTTGTAAGAGATCAAATAAGCCCTTGACACCTGATTGCAATGTAGTGCTTGTTTACAGTTGCATTTTTGAAGGACCTCTAGACAAGATGGAAGGTTTAACTTAAAGTAATTAAATTTGCATCTGCTCTGTGACAGGAATTTTTTTATGTGTGTATCCTGTTGAGCAACTTCTACTGTAATTGGCCATGAAGTACCAAAAGAAGGATCCAGGTAGACAAAATCATTGTTGCCTACTACTAAAATCTGTCATGGTATTTCTAAGGACTGGCTTGTACTTGGCTTGTGCCAGGTTCTTTGAAATATAGTAATGCCTACTTTTCTTTTTCTTTTTCTATTATTTTAAATGTGAACCCTGACTTGAAACACAAATTAAGCTGAACTTGATGAATAGCATTTTCTATTCACATTTTAAAATCTAAAGAACTATTTTATAGTTGCTTTGAATTTAACATGATTAATTAATATGTGTTATTTGTGATATATTTTTGCCAAATTGATATTGTTGAGTCCTCTGATCATTGAGGTTTTAAGTAACCTGCCAGGATGTTCACCTAATACCATCTGAAGTGGTTTTATGAGGACCAAGAATTATTTGCATCTTGCATGACCTGTCCTTACGGCTACTTTTTAGAACAATGTAGGTTAGCAGAAGTAGTTATTTTCAGCCTACTGACTACAAGCGAGATTAATAGCTTTTGAAAGGGCTGTAATGAAAGGCTGACCCAACTGGCTTTTGTATTATACCTTGTTTATCCTGCTCTCATCTCTATCACCTTTGGGCTACAACAAAATGTAATTTATGTTAGCAGTGCTTCATTGAAGGTGAAAGGTCACATTTTTAATGAGGGTAGCCCTGATTGGGATTCAGGTTCTAAAATGTTGTGTGGTAGAGTACAGTCAACAAAGTCTATGTAAAGAAAATTATTGCAGAAAGGGGCAAGGTAACATTATTTGAGGGGGAAATAAGACCACTTTGTTTTATTTAAAGTTTAATTAACAGAAGTTAAATAGTTAGGAAAAGGGATTTAACAAAATACCAGCAATGTGATGGTCACATCTAATAAGCCTTTATAGTTTTTGCAGGGTGGTGTGTTCTTTGTGGTGAGAAAAATATTTTGCAGAAAATCAAGTTCCTCTTTCCTCATCTTGGTGGTATTTGCAAAAAAACATCTCTCTCTCTCATATCTTTGACTTGTGCAGGACAAAAATGAAACGACCACCTGTGCTTGTTCCATTGAGAACTTGTCTGTATTTGGAATGGTTAACCATGACACCCAACTAGGTTTGAGTTTTCCCTTTAGAAGGAAAAGTTGTGTTATGCTCAGGAGATTAAGCAATGGTGTCTATTAGTGGTGTATTCACTTTGGTGATGCAGAGCTATTGAGAGTGGTGTGCTTTAAAAATGATCAGCTGGACTTTTGTTGAATCGTGTTAATATTAGAATTCACTATGTGACTGAAATAACCAATTTTGTGAAACATGCACCGTCTCATAGAAGCCAAAATTTTTTTGAGATAGGTTAAAACTTCAAGAGAATTCTAGTCAAAAGAAGTTTAGCAGGTATATGGGGAAGTTTTAGGGAAGTTGTAAACGCAGAGTAGTCAAAAGCTGATTTGAAAGAAGTTCTTGGCAGTTCTTTCAGCATTCAAATACTTACCCTGATTGACTGGTGCTTGCCATGAAAACTCCCTCTTTCATTTATGTGTGTTGTTTGCAAGTGACAAAGTGCTTCAGTTATGTTCAAGAAAGGAATGGGAAACACATTAGGGATTCTGAATTTCATTACTTCTTGTGGAAACAATTAACCTGGGCTTAGTTCAAAGTTTGCATGGAGAATAGTGGTGGAACGAACTGCTTTGGTTCTTTACAGCCAAATTGCCTTCATGGAGATACAGATTATCGAAGTCAGAGCTTTTGTATCTTGTTTATTAACCATATATATATAGACTGTGCAACGGTAACCACTGTGCAAAACTGTAAGGCCCATAGGATTCACCTTGTGTGGGCTTTTGGAATGAAAGTTTAGGAGGGCTGCAGGTTAGATTGCCTAAGAGCTGCAAGACTTTGGAGAGTTATTGTGCTAATGTCAGAAGCTTTTCCCCCTGATTTTGGGTTGTTTTCTGTGTATCATGCTGCAGCATAACTAAATATTGGATTGTGCTCCTGTATGACAGGAACTTTTTATTCCATGGTGATATGTGAAGCAATGTATTGAGGCCCTGTTCTAGCAGTTTGAACGCTGGGTTTCTTCTTCTCCCCAGCACTCCCCGCTCCTGTAGCTGCCTTTGCCTTTTTAGCAGAGGTCAGCCTTGTTGTGCTGCTCCTGCAATGCCTCTCCACCCCGCTCTCTCCCTTCTTCCCCACCGCAGCACTCCCCTGTGCCTGGGCTCCTGCTGTCTCTTGGCAAGGAATAGAATCACACTGTGCTTTAAAGTAACATAATGTTGGGATTCCCCTTCCTTTCATCCATGCCAATGGGTCTTGAACTATTAATGCAAATCTTCAAAATGATTCTTTTAAATTTACACTTGTTTTACATTATTTTATAATTAAGTTTGAGTGTTTAAAGAGAAGAAAGGAATAGAAGTTTTTGAGATGATGAAATATTAATTTTATTCACATTTAACCCTAATTTGCATTAAGGATGTTAACTGAAAGGCAGATCTTTTGAATTCAACGTTTTCATTTTCTTTTAGCCTCATTGATGAACAGTTAGATCTTGTCAAATAAAGTGTCAGGGTCCTCTGGGATAGAAGGAATAATTCTGCAGTCTTATGCTTTTTAGAATGGTCTGTTTGTGATGCTCACTGTTTCCTAACAAAATAAAAGAATTTTAAAAATCTTTTATCTAAACTAAAACTGAGATTTGAAACAAGACTTTGTTTCAAACCACTAGAGAGACTGTTGTCCTGCTTGAGGACTCTGGCTTGTTGTCTGTCTTAACAGGATTTCAGTGTCTTAGAAAGCTGATTTCTATCATATTTTACTGGAAGGTATATCAAGGGGTGATATTGGTGAAAAAATCTTGAATTACACATGGGATATATATATATATAGATAGATATATATATATATATATTTCATGCAGGGATATGAATTTAGGTAAATACAAAAAATTTGTTCTGCATGCAACTACAACCAGGTGTGAATCGACCACTGATTATTTCCTTTCAGAGAACTATGTTAACTAAAATGCACTCAGTGTCCTTCTGTTAAGATCTGTAGTTCTTACGTGAGAGTTCAGGAAATGTAGAACTTATTTCTGTGATGTAAATTGCTTACAGAACCCTGGATAAAAGTTCAGTCTTGGTATTGCATAAACTGCTGTAGCCTATTTGATGCATTCAGTGCTTCCACTTGCACAAGTAAAATCCTGCAAATGATACAGGCCTTTGTGCGGTGTTTAATAAATTATGGGACTTTGAAGAATCTTTGAGAAGCGGGGCCTGCATGTGACTGAGCAGTAGACATGAATAAGTGTTATCCTCAAGTGTATCTAGCAGACAGTAATAGATGCTTGAACAGACAATATGAGCACTGAGTGAATGATGGTAATAACATTAAATATTTACATATAGCAAAAGCATTTTGACAGCAGAAAAGACACTGTCTCTGCAGTAAGGTGGATAAACCCCAGTGTGATATAGTATACCTTTCTATAGGACAACTTTTTATTAATAACTAGCAGCATTTCTCTGTAAGACACATATTATGATCTACTGTCATACAAGACAATTTTCAAGACTTTATTGGTATAATCTCCAGGTGCTAATATCACTCCATACCTACCATAATGCAAAAACAGTTACTGAGTTCAGAAACAATTGGATATAACTAAATGCTTAATATTAACCAAAGTAGGTTTTAACCTGTTACCAAAAGCCCAGATTCACTCTACTTTGCCTTACCTCAGTTTTTCATTGCATTTTCTAACATAGGAGCTGTCTGGAGAACTGTGTTCTAAAGAAAGCTGTACTCTGGCTATGCCTGAAAGAGTTGATGAAAGCAAGAAGTCCTCCTGCCTTCTCCACTGCTGAGCAGTTTCATAGGAGTAAATCCATTTTATTGATTCCAGAGTTGTTGAAGTGCAGGATATTTGTTTATGTGCCCTTGTTTTGGTTTTTGAGGGAACCTGCAAATTATGACTGTGGAACAATTGGTATTCCTTGCCCTGGAATTGTTAAAATAGGTAATGCTTGACTTCCCACATAATTTTTAAAGGAAATTGCTTTATCAGAAGCATAGGATAACAGTTTTTGTACTGAGGAGCATATGAATTTTGTTAGAGGTTTTTATCCTTCTAAATGCATTCCAAATAGCTTTCACTTACAGGAAAGAAATAAGACAATGGTGACAGTGAATTGAATTTTTTTGAAATACTGTATGAAGCTTGTATCACTATGATGAACCTGTTTGCATGTAATGATCTGTCATGTCACGTAATTAAAACAAATTAATACTGAAAATGAAGTAAAATTGAGTGCTGTCAAGCCACTTTTTCATATATTCATTTTCTTGTAATAGCAAAAGAGAACACAGACCACAATTCTGGAATTTGTTGCTTTAAATCATCAGTAGAGTTGGTTTTTATTTTGTTTCAGTATTTTATGGCAAAGATAGTTCTTTGGAAGTGAGTAAGGGAAACTTCTTGTTGAAAAGATGCTTGGCAATTCCTTTCTTAGCAGTGGCTTTGGTGTGTGGGCATCCAATCAACATCCATAAGTAATCTGCATCATTTGAGAATATTAATAATTATGAATATCTGGAATATCTAAGGCAAATAACAAGTTGAGCTTTGGTCAGTCAAGCGTTTCTTGAGGTGTAAAGGCAAATACATTTTTACAGCTTTTAAGGAAAGAATCTTAATCCTGTGGAGAAAAGCGCTGATATATTGCAAGAGGGAAAAAAAAAGTTATATTCCTGCAAATATGTGAATGATATGCTTTGGAAAAGGAATGTGACAGAAATTTAATGTGATGTGTTCTCTTCCTGGACAAGTTTTACTTTAAGGGGAAAAAGTTTTGCAGGTGATAGCTGTTCTGAGGAGCATTCCTCCGTGGCTGTAAAATTGATGTGGGTTACAGAGCTAGAATGTTGATAACTTGATGCCAGTGGATGTGAGCTGAGATGTTTTCAATGGGGACTGCACTGAAGATAAACCCAAGTGGGCTCATTCCACTGTCTAAAACTTGAACTGTATTCCTTATTTGTTTTTTGGGTATCAAGAACTGGAAATTATGCAGCATTTAAATTTCAGATTGAATCTGAAATGTGGTACAGGAGCATGCCCCTGGCTTTCAGAGGGCTGCGCATCTCAGGATCCTCTAGAAACAATACGTGGTTTGGAGTAGATGAGATCATCTGATGTGTTTTTCAAGGCAACTACTACTTTGGGATCTTTTTGGATTAAAACTTCTAACATGCTGATCAGGAGTTAATCTAGTTTAAATCATTTTTCTTTCTAACACAGCCTCTGTGTTAGAAGTCAGGAAGTATTGTAATAAAAGCAATAAAACAACAGATTCTTAAAAGCTTGGACAATAATACTTCAGTGACCATCAGACTTCGGACTTTTTTTTGTTCATTGCTATGGTAAACAGGAGCTTGCACTTGGTTTTTGCTGTTAATGCTGCCTTCTTTCTCACGTGGTCTCTACACTTCCCGACCATTTTTCATTGCTTTGTATCAGCACATCTTCCCTCCAGTCTGTTCATCTGATCTTTCCAAGGTGTTACAGCACCAGAAAGTACAAGTACTTTCTTTGAATCTGAAAGAGCAATTTGAGAAGCCATGGGTAGAATTCTATGTGACACATAAGGAACGAGTTTATCTTGCCTTTTTTACTTCATATTTAGAGCAGGGACAATGTTGATTCTTGTGGCAGCAGTTTAGGTCCTAAAATAGAGTATCAATTCAAATACTTAAAGTGTATTTACAGTAAAGGTTTGAAAACTTAGAGTTACAGTGTGCTGCCCACTCACTGAATGAAGCTTCTCCCCTTTGGATTTCTAAGAGGATTTTAGTGCTGTAGTATTTATACATTTTACATCATAACTGTTTGCCTAATACAATGGAAGGTTTAGTCCGTGTGGTTGTATTGTCCTAATCTAACCATCAAAATGAGAATTTTAACTTCAGTAACTTCTTTCATCACATAATTTCAGGGTTTCCTGATGCAGGTACATAACTAATCAAGATTCTGTGTTCATCATATAACCCTCAAGGTCTTGACTGAGCAATGGTCAGGACCTGAGAATGTACAAAACTTTGCTGAAGTTTTATATTTCCATTTCACTGAGTTTGCAGTAGGAAAATTACATTAGACAAAGTCTGCAAGTGTTGTTCTGTTGTAGCCTGAATAATGTTTTCATGAGCAATGTTTTAAAAGTTGTTATTCCTCCTTTTCATTCTTGCCCCTCACACTTCTCCTTGTGGCTTCAGAATTTGGAGAAATTATTTTTAAAGCAACTTCTAAGCATCTTGTGATACAAGTTATATTTCAATCAGAACAGACATTTGATGTCCTCCTGTAGCAGTAAGTCTGCTTGGTGGGGATTTTTGATTTTTTTTTTCCTTGTTTTGTAGTATACAGTTCTACATACACTAAAATACATTTTTTTTTTTAGTTTAATGAAGCACATAAAATTTGGAGTAATGAGAAGTGGTGATTTAATGCCAGTAATAGGAAGCAGCTTGGTGGAGGGTGATTTTCTGCTGAAATTAGTACTATAAAGTATTAATATATTGCTGTTCATTTCATGATGATAGATGTGGGGTTCAGATGTAGAATTTTTAATTTATTCATTAATATATAAAGTGTCCATAAATAAATGGTGTCCGTGTGCTAAATGGCTAGAGAACATAGACCTTTTTCTTGCCTTTTCCCGTAAAAATGTTGTGAAATAAAAATGCAGAGACTAATGGCAGGGATTGTACTAGCATACTTTTTTGCAATCTATGCTTTTAACTTGATCTAAGCATGTAAATTTTTTTTTTTTTTTACTTGGTAGACAATTGTGCTGGTGTTCACACGTTAATTTATATTCATCATGAAATGTATTTCAACCTCTTCACGGCTTTTCATGAGTGGGGTTGTGCTGCAAAGTTTAGTTTGTTTGCATAAACCTCAGCACTGAGCTGCAGCCCTGATCAGCAGAAGAGAAGCAGGGTAGCGGAGATGTGGGATGGCTGTGACTCCATTGTAGTGACAATAAATACCATGGCAGGAGTATACAAAGTGTCAACATGCGAGCAAGGAATGGAAGGATGTGCAAAGTTTGCAGCCTCTAGAACACTTTATTGAGCTGTGAAAGCACTCCAGATAAAAATAGTAATGATAGAGTCCATTTAAAACGGTGGGGGGGGGGGGGGGGGGGGATTAAAAATGTTAAGTTGATGAAATATTTTCCTACAATCAATTTCAAAAGCTGCCCAAAGCCTGCAGTGCACAGGCCTTAGGATGCCCTGGCTGGGCTGTGAGAGCAGGCTGTAGTAGCTCTGTGTGTGCGGCGTTACCTGCTCTTTGAGGGCGCGTGTGTCGGGTTCTAGAGCAAGAGCCGGAGCCTGTCTCCCCATGACCCGGCTCTGTCTGTTTCCCCAGCAAGGAGCGGGGCTCCTGCCGTGCCCTGTGCTGGCTGCTCGCCGCGCCCAGCCCGTTTCTGGGCTCGGTGCGGGCTGCGGCCCTGCGGGGCCCGGCACGAGGTGGCGCTGGAGCACCGCCTGTGCCCTTCCCCGCGCCGCGGCTGCTGCCTCGGCAAGTGTCAGGGAAATTGTTTTATTGTTAGAGGGCACGGTGTAATGTATTCATCTCCATCCGAGGCAGCCATTTAATGCCCTGAAACATGCCCTCTCACAGCTCTGGCCTGTTGACTATGCTTATTTGGTGTAATAATTAGCAGAATTTCTCGCTAACAGCGGTACTTACCAACACCTCGCATTTTCCTCTGTGTTTTTGTACGTGATGGATTGTGCATTCTATGAATAAAGTTAAGCGGGTCACAGCCTAAGCCCTGTACAACACAGCTATTTTCTGCACAATAGTTCTGAATAGATATATATTAACTCCTTTTTAATCCCCGTAGTGTGTAATGCAAACAACTTTCAGTCTTTTTGTAATAGGCTATTGAAAACTTGTAAGCACAGAACACTTAACTTGTCAACTTAAAAAACAGAAAAAGAGAAATGGAATGAGGAGCTACAGAAATTCGAGTGCAGTGTCTTTTACCAATGGCAGGCTCTAGGAGCCTGTTCTAGTGCTTCATGAAGTTTGGTACAGATCACTGTACTTTGTTCTAGAGGAACAATTCTCATATGCATGGTACAGGTGATCTGTCTGCTGTTCAGGTGTTCAAAGTTAGTGTGCTTGGTGTGAAAATACAGGTAGGAGTTCTGAGTTGAACAGTACTTGGGTTTTTTGCGCTTTTCTAGATGTAGATCATTATTTTGTTTAAAATTCCTCTCATGGAAATTAAAAAAAAAATGGTCCCTGAATAAATGCTGTGGGTAGGGATCCTCATTGTGCTTCTTTCCAAATGCAGGGGCTGGTAAAGTTAAGCATTCCCAAAATTGTTAGGTAACTGTAGTCTTTCTTCAGTTAAACTCTTAAGTAAAAATCTGATGGAATTCTTACATAATGAATTAGCTCAACTAACAGTGGTTTGAGGCATATTTCATATGGCAGTTCAGCTCTGCATGGAGACTATCAAGCCTTTGTCACTAGTTTAGTTGGGAATTGCAGCATATGTAGTGCTAAATGTGGGTCATAAGCTCTTGCAGTTGTCTGTTATTTAATTTTAAAATCCTCCCTTTGA
Source organism: Monarcha castaneiventris obscurior (assembly GCA_026261815.1). Taxonomy (NCBI): domain Eukaryota; kingdom Metazoa; phylum Chordata; class Aves; order Passeriformes; family Monarchidae; genus Monarcha; species Monarcha castaneiventris. The sequence continues at coordinate 9,108,569 of JAMPIT010000712.1, read as the reverse complement.
ATATTTTTTTAAAATCCTACATTGTTCATTCTTTTTTCATTCAGCCCTTCTTGAATTCTAGTTACTGCTGAAGCAATTCCATTGTAGGAGGGGAAGTAATACAGCATGTTAAGCCGGCAAATAAGAACAAAGGTGGGTCTGGCAGCTTTCTCTTAATGTCAGTTCCTTGCCCTCAGCCTCCCTTATTAATGCAACTGAGCTGCTGTCACTCAGCTGGTTTTAACACAGACATGCGGGCTATGTGTCAGAAAGGGTGGCCTAGATTTTTGAATTTCAGGTTGCGAGTACCCCAACATACAAAACCACTGTATCAAATTACAAAATGGTTGACTCCAGTCCTTGTAGACATTCTGAAGGAAATGAAATTTATTTATTCTTGTCTTTGACGTATCCTCTAAGGAAGCAAAAGAGTTTAGATTTTAAGATGTCTGCAGTATGTTCAGTTGAATGGAGACTTTCCTGTGTGCCTTTAATTTTACGATAGTTCAGAACAATCCTTCTCTTTGTCAAGTTGTTCTTCCATGTTAGAATTATTCTTTTTGTGCTCGTGTCTCTTTATATAAAGGGTTTTTATGTTTTCTCACTGTTCCTTCAGTTGTTCTACTGTGGGCTTTTTGATAATGTTCTTATGTAACATATACAGATATTTACTTAAAAATACAATCAGAAGTTATTTGGTGCTTTCTCTTTACTGGGTCATTTAATGGATTCAATTTTGAGTGTCACCACACAGTTGATTAAACATGTCTGTATTTTCCTATCAGCCTGCTACAGCTTTAGTATGTTGTGGATCAGCATGGCTGCCCCTCTTCTTCCTTTGTTTAGACAATGAATCCAAGCCATTCTGGAGTGAGTTAGTACTCTTGGTAGGAATTGTTATTTTATTAAATTTGGTAGAAGAAATTTTTTTTCAGCAGAAGGGAGCAAGTAGGGCAAAGGAGAGTTGTGTTGAAATCTGGAATAGTCTTCTGTGTGCCAGCCTCTCTCTTTTTCACCTTCAGAAATCCAGCCTGTATTTGAGAATAGCGTGGAGAAGGGAAGAGATGATTTTGAAAAGATTTGTTATTACTGTACTACTTCACATTCTCAAAACACAGAGGTAGCAGCAGGACTATCTAGAGTCTTAGACCAATTAGGAATGTAAGTGTATGGGTAGAAAGGCCAGGCAAGAGTTTTCCCTGAACAAATGTAAAAGGAAAACTTAAGAAATAATTTTTGTGCATTTGTATTTTAGTTGAGTAGTGCTGTTCTGCAAAATTATACCTGAACATTGCAAGTGAGGGTAAAAGTTAATGAGAAATAAGGTCTGTATATGCAAATAGTAGAAATGAAAACTGGAAATTAAGTATTAGCCTTTTCATGAGTCAGAATAGCTTTATTAAAACAGCATTATTTGAAAATGTAGGAGTTCTTGAGTTTGCTCAAAAGATGTACTCTTAAGCAAAATGTTGATTTGCATTATGAAATTCACCTGGATTTGACACAAAGAAAATGGCTTAACAGAGATCTACTTCTTTCACAGCACATCAGTGCTCTCCTGTATGTTACCTCTTAGTATACCCTCATATTATTTACATTATGCAAAGATGGCTTAAGAATAAAATGTGAGTAGCCCTTCTTCTAGCTGTACTTCTTTAACCTTACCATAGTACTGCAAACGTTCTCAGTATTGTGAAATACAGATACCAACAAACCCCTGGTTTTTTGGATTGTGAGGCAGAAGAGAATTTCTAGCACCAAGGTCTCCTGATTCACTGACCACTGTTGACGGGCAAAGTGATTAATCAAAACCAAACTGAGGAACAAGATGCATCAAACTTTCAGTCAGTGTGGCTTTGCTGCCTCCAGTTTCTTTGGTTAGGCTGTATGTGCAGAACTTCTTAAGGAAATAGGAATGATTCACTGTAGTCTGCTGGTCTACACAGTTTGGGAACCACTCATTTAGAAAAACTTCCAAACTTGATATAAGTAAAAATTCCCATGAGGGAGAATTCATGTTTCACAGAGGTGTCTCCTCCAATGCCTAATTATCCTTTCTTTGCAATTGTGCTCCCTGTTTCTGGTCTGAACTTGCCCAACATTTCAGACCCTGAATTTTGCTAATTGTTGCCTGCCAACTTAACATTTAAATGTTAGCTTTCTGTTACCCACGTGGCTTATTTTGGAGACTGTGAACAAAACAAAGTCTTCAAGCTAAACAAAATTAACCTAGCCTGAATTGTTCACTATGAGGTGTTTCTTTAAATTACTTTTTTTTGGGAAAAAAACCAAAAAAACCCCAACCTTTTTTCAGCAAACCATATAGCAATATCTTTCTTGAATTTATATGCCAAAATTCAATTCTATAGTATTTCATTAATTATTGTCTTATTATAAAGTTGAGTCAACAACTGTAATATTTAGGTTTTCTAAGTGAGTGTCACCATCATTTGACCGATGGTGTTGTGCATGCAAAGTCTGGAAAGTAGTTTATAATAAATACAAACCAGTGTCTGCATTTATTACACAGGTCACTCTTACAAATCATGGAATCATAAAATACCAGGTTGAAAGGGGATCTCAAGGATTATCTGGTCTAGTTGAGTAAAATGTTACAAATTGCACTTCTCCTCACTGAATACTCTCGTACAAATTTTGTTATGTTAAATTTATGTGCATAATGTGATCTCTAATTTTTATGTCCTTTAAAATACATTGTAAAAAGTGATGCAACTGTATTAACTCTGTTCTCCTATGTATCTTCCTTCAAAAATGATGTCTGAGTTGTGGGGTTTTGGAAAGCCGTTGATAGTGAATTCATTGTAACCATGATTACACATCAGTGGTTACCTTTAAGTTGTTTAGGGGAGAGGAGGAAGAATTGCATGAAGCTTCTGCTCAAAGCCTCCTCTAGTGAGAAATGTTGGAAGGACAATTTGAGTTTATCATGTCCTTGAAAAGGGCAAAGCACAAAGATTGAAGAGCAGAGGCAAGAAGCACGAGGCAAGAAGTCTGGTGCTGCTTCTGCAGCCGGAGCCCAGGGGACTGGCATTCCCCTTCCTTTGGTGCAGTCTGTGGCAGTGATTTTGTTAACTGTCCACACACTCTCAAGAATTGTCTGGTAAATGCCTCCTGTAAAATGCATCAGCTGTGTGCCTGGTGAAATGTGACTAACACAAAAGAAAAGGGTTCCTGGAATACATTTCCTTTTATCTGTAAACCATCTTCCTGTCTTTTCATTCTGGAATGAAGAATACAGTACTGCATTCTGTAAATATGTAAATATGACATCTTGGAAGGCTGTAAAGGTCTTCAGATTTCACCAAGTTTGTAAGTGCTTTTAGACTTTCATAGTGCTTACTGTGCTAATAAAATCTCAGGAAAATAATTTGGTTCTGTAAAAAATACCAAGAATCAACAATTTTTTAATGGCCTGCGAAGATGTTCAAATACTGTGTAATGGGCATGACAGTTACAGTATGTGAAATTTAATGCTCTAGCTCCTTATTGATCTTCCTTGTAGCCGATTGCATGGCACATGCATTTGCACTTAACACCTGCTCTTTCTACATTAACACCATCTTCTGCAGTGTCTTCAAGGGCAGGTTAGAAGCTGCATTTGATGCTAAACTGAAGTATTTAAGGAAATATCTATTTTTTTTCATATCCTTTTCACTTCACTTTTGACAGCTTTATCTTCTGGGTGATATTTTAACACTTAGAATTTTTCCCCCCTTTTTGAAGTGTTCTTATTACACATTGGTTGCTTCTACCACTACCTATCAATAGATATAGAGACCAGCAATCCTGCCAGGCTTGTTGTTTTCTGGAAATGATGAAAAGCTGCAAGAAAATTAACTGAATCCTTGATTTTTCTGGTAGTTTCGAAAAACTGTATTAGTGTGACCTGCCAGAGTTTGTGTTGGCAAGTTCTTTGTCTATATCTACAGAAGTTATGAGCCTATTGCAAAGGTTCTGAATCTGCAATTCAAGCTGTGTCAGCCCTTGGATTTCAATCTGGAGGTCCTTGGTCTGTTCTGTGGTTGTTGGTCAGTGTGTTTGCTTTTACTTTGCTACATTAATTAGATATTGAATCCCAGTGGAGTTTGTACAATTCCACATTGCAGATAGGCAGTACTTTCCAAAATAATGTGGTGATCTTTAATGTTTCTCTCTGTTTCCTTGAGTTATTCAGGGAGAAATAGCACCATGTCAGCATTATTTTCCATTTTTACGCATAATGCGCATTTCCTAAGGCTGCAGAGATCTAGTGCCATGTGTCCTGGTAATAGATTTCCATAGAAGTTAGGAACCATCAGTATCTTTATGTCATTAGGACATGAGATGAACATGAACAGCAACACCAAATGTATCCTTGTTTCAATATTAACCCTTGTTTCAATATTAACCCTTGTTACAGTTTTTATTTTATCTGTATGTAGCCTTTATTGAATCTTTTGTCCATCAAACTGTGTTGCTTAGTATTTCACAGCTGGTCAAACCCCCTTGGTTTCTTGGGACTGGGTGTGTGGGGGTGTTTTTGCTACATCATGCAGAATTAGTTATTGGTAACAGTCACTAAGGTTTCTGTCTGCTGATTCTTTGGAGGTAAACTAGTTAAGAATTGCTAGATCAAGAAATCAAATTTCTCAGAAGCTATTGGCTATTTTTTAGAAACTGTGCAAAGAATGGCATGCAGAAATGCTCCAGTGCCCTTACCTATTCATTGTGACTCACAACCACGTTGAACTAAAAGTATCCACTGTCTTAAGTGTTTTCTGAAGTACACCTGTGATCTTGAGTCCATATGTATGAGAACAAACTAAGAACTGGAGATCTTAGTGAAACTTGATCATTTTCAAACAAAGTTTGAATGTTCTTACTTCTCACCTAATACATGGACCTGACCCATTTACCAACTGGTACCTGCTGCAGAAGCATGCACAGATGGTAAGAGGGAACAAGACATGGATGATGGTATCAAAATGCTTGCAGTGATGGTAGAAGAAGTAGAAGTTTATTCACAATTATGTGGAGGAGGCTTAGGAGCAGCCCAAAGTGTCTGTGTTTGAACTATTTATTACTTCAAATTTTTATTATGATTACTTACAGTGCTAATCCATGTGTGACAAATCTACACTCAGCTAGGTAAGGAAATTGCCAGTTCTGTTCCATTAACGGCTACTGGCCAAGGAACAATGTTCCTGTAGGTTAAAACAACAATTAAGGGGCCCTTAACACTTCAAGGTGGGGAGAGAGGGGATACTGGCAGCAGACATTTTTCACACATTGCTAAGCTGCTTCAATGCATAAATTAACTCCCAGTTCAGTTACATCAGTTGAGTGTGTTGTGCATATGCATGACTGGTCTATGTGTGTGTGAACCAAAACCTGGGCCTGTTGATTTATGAGAAAGGGTAAGAGAGGTTGAAATTAGTAAGCAAAGCCAAACAGTACCTTTGCAGCAGAGAATATCAAACAGTCTTTGAGACAGCTACTCACAGATGCTGATGTTAGACTTGAGGTCTTTGTGTGGTAGTGGATTGTTCATTACATAATTTTTTTTGTGCCCTGATCACTTGAACTGTATTTTGTTACTTCTGTAGCTGGATCTGTTTGTTCAGCAGAAGAAAAGGATTCACTGTGGTTATATTAAATAACAAGTATAATTTATTGTAGTATAATTGGCAAGTGGATATATGGGACATGAAATATTGCTAGACTGTTGTAGATAATTTTAATATGAGTTTACATAGAATAATAGTAATGCATGGTTTTGCCCTTAATATAAAAATGTTTTTGACTTATATTCAGGGGGTGGGGAGGGCAGCTTATAGTATGCAAATATGGTACAGTATGGTCATATGTCTACCAGTATTTTTGGGAGGCTGTATTGTAGAATGTAGCACAGACAATGTTTTTTGGTAAGTCTTGAGTGTAATGAAGGGTAAGCTGGCAATATAACATTTTCATGTCAGTAAATGGTGCTGTAAAATTGGCCAGTCCCTTAAGATCTTTTGATGAGTAGAGTTTACAGAAATTATTTGAAGAAAAAAAAATTTCTGAAATCTAATATATGTGATAATGGAGAAATAAAAGCTGTAATGTTACATTTAGAATGCATTATTTATTACTTGAGGTTCATTTCTGACATAACTTGTTTTAGTGAGCCACTTGAATGATCTTGGTAGCTATGAAGTTTTAATAGCTAACACTTGGAAGGCCTTGTAGTTTAAACAAATGTCAACTTCAAAATCACATTCCTTCCTTAAGTAACTATCCCAATTTTATAAAAAAACCCCAAAAAACCCAACACGTGAAAGGCTCTTAGGAGGTAATGTTGTGGAAGTTCCTGTAAAATGGTGGCTGTTTTCTTGATGAGGTTTGAGTATTGTGTCGCAAAATGTTTGCTATATGTTTAATCGTCCTCCTTTATAAAACTGTTTATTAAGCATTTCAGAGCATTAGCCCTTTGTTTCATGCAGGACTTGAAAGAAATCCATGTTTTATTAGAGTTGATTAAGAAAACAGAATGAAAGGGAAACAGAGGCCCTAATGGACATTCTTATGTAGGTAAAAAAGGTAATAGGAGGGAGAGATTTTTTAGAAACCAAAGGTTTGCATCTGAACTGTGATTCAGATCTATCATTCTCAGGCATTCTAAACCTGATAATGCTTTGGAAAACAAAAGACTATTGGGAAAAACTGTATTGGAGACGGACATGATACTTTCTTATGCTTTGAATAGTGGCTCTTTTTTTAATATCTATCCCTGAAATTTCTGCAAACATATTGGATTGCATTAAAAACAAAAAAAAAATCAAGTGTTTTACTAATTCTGGTCCCAAGTAGTCTCAAAAGTGTAAAAACTGCAGTAGGCAGTTAGCAAAACTTTTTAAGATGAAAAAATGGGCAATGTTTTAAGAACTTCTGATGAAAGGAGCTGAGGCAGAGGGGCTGTTGTAGGCTGGGAGTGGAGATGATGTTCCAGAGCTGCTACACCAACCTTTTTGCACCCTCTCCTCCAGCAGCATGGTGTTCCCACCTTTAGCCCCAGCAAGATCATTTGTCAGATGTAGACATGAGGTAGACAAAAAAAATCCTTTTTGCATGGATTTAAGTCTTCCTTGTGCTAACAATTGCAATTTCTTCAATGAATTCTTCAGTACATTTTATGCCCGGTACTTGGGGGAAAAAACCCCAAACTTTTGCTTAATGTTTTCAGTGGTTTTACATGTTAGAAATTGTGACATTGCAGCCTTAAATTTGTTGTCAAAATTAATTTCAGTAATATTTCAGTGTGATTATAATAAATTTAGTTTTTATAGTATATTGGTTCAGCCAAGAAAATTACCTCTAAGTTGGAAAATAACTATTGTTTTCTGACTTGTTTGATGAGGAAACTAAGTAGGAATTCTATGCTGGAAACACTAAAGTCTTCATAAGCCATTATAGCCTAGATATTGAACTTCTGTCTTACAATTAAGAGACAAATGAAACCTTCTGAGAGTGGTACTGACACCCCACAGGGAAAAATGTCAGCTGTGAAAGTTTTTATATTGTCATGCTTCTTGGTCAGAAAATGTCATTAAGTCCCATCTTTTTCTTACATCACTTAATTTGAAAATAGCAAAACATGTGTAACATAACTGCATTTTGGCTTGTGCTTTTGATGTGTCTTAGCTGTGTTTCTGTTACTTCTCTCGCTCTGTAACACACAATGCACCACTTCTCTTGCCAGGAAAAAGAAATAATTACTAGTATAGTGATAGAGAGATTCCAATTATTAATATTCCACTTGCTGAATTTTACAACCGTCTCATTAATAATCCTGTTTATTATTAATAAATGAGCAGAGATTGTTAATGTCTGCAGGATGTTCGTTGTGCACTCTAAAACTGGGTGTTTGTGCTTCTGATTCTTGTTGCAGTCAGTTAAAATAGCTCCAGGAACACTCACAGCAGCCCACAAAATTAGTATTTGCAGAGGTTTTTGCCTTTCTGAAGGCCCAAGATGAACTCTTAACAAAGTTTCTAAAGCAGTACATAGTGCATGGGGACAGGGATGGCGCACTTTAGATTGTCTTTCATGTACGGGTGTCACTAATGTGTGTATAAAAATCACATTGTTTTTTAAAATGTAAGAAATATAATCTTGATATCTGAATAAACTGTTACACCGTTGATAATTTTTAAAATGTAAAAATCAGACTTAGAAAAAGGCTTTTTAAGAAGTCTGATACCTTCAAATAAAGGCAATTTTTGAGTTTTTATTTAGGGGTTTATGTGTTTGAAGAGCCAATAAACAATGCTTATGTAACAGTGCTTAGACTTTCAGATCAGCCAGCTGGTATAGCCAGATACTCAGTTTTTCTTCTTTTTTTTTTTTTTTACTTTTTGGAGGTATTTGTGAGTAGCTTGATGTTTTTGACATCTGTGTGACAGCTTCTTGCATAAGAGATGAGCAGCATGTTATACCACCCAGCTGTGTGTATTAGTCTGCACATCAAGCTGAAGAGCGGCACTTAGCCAGATCTGACAATCAAATGTGAACTACTACTACCTATACACAAGAGTGCATTTTAATGTTGTGTGCTTTTTGCCAAGAGCCTGATACTTGACAAAGAAATTGTCAGATTCTCTCTTCTTCCCACTTTTTTTTTTCTTCCCACAGATGTGAGTCCGTGTTAAAATATCTTATTTTATTTTCCTGCAGTTTAATATGGTTTATCTTACAGATAACAAAGCCAGTCTAATGTTTTCAGCAATTTCATATAATAAAATTCTGGCAGGCTTTTGGTAATAGAGGAGTGTAATTGTTTTAGAATATGCAGGAAATCAGCATGTCATTTTCTGCCAACTTAATCTGAAGTTACAATCTGCTGGGTTTCACCAATGACTTTATGTCAACATACCAACAGCCTGTCCCCAAAGAAAACTGAGGACATAGAGAAATTACACCACTAGTTCAGAAATGTCAGTTCTGCTCTTCTCAGGCTTGTTAAGAACTGGTGCTCAGCACATTGTGAGTGTGGAGATGAGTGAGAGCCACCTGCTCTTATTGTAGTTTGACTGATCTATGAACCTTAAAATTCTCTACACTTCCACCTGACTTTAAGCCTCTGTCATCTTCTTTGATGCTTAAATTTGAATAAATGGAATTCATTGTCACAGAATTCAGAATTATACTCCAGAGTTCAGCTTTCCTTGTTTACATGTTTGTTATAAGCCAGGAATTAGTTACTACATGGGATGTTTTTTCTTCCTTTTTTATATTGTAGTGCCAGAATAGGGAAGATCTCTTTTGACCTTGTTTTGAACTTGGTTTTATGAAAGTGTTAGTCATGCCTTTTTTTTTTTACTTACTCTGTTTCCCTTTGTATTATACCCTTAATATTCTTTTAAAAACAGTATTCCGTTTCCATCTGGTCTTTCTCTTACAACGTAAAAATATTGAGTGAGCTGCAACTTGAGTTGTTTCTTGTGCTAGTGTTTATGTAGTTGAAAGTATTGCAATAAAAATAAGAATTTGAGTCCTGTTATATATTTAAGCATTATGGCAGATATAGTTTTATGGTCTTTGAGTTGCAAGTAAGTCAAAATTTGTTAATAATCGAAGTTTCTAAAAAGTAATCCTTGCAAGCTAAAAGAAGGAAGTAGAAGAAGGAGTTTATTAGTTTTCTAGGCCAGTACTTCCACTGTAATAATTTTTACACTGTTGTTAATCTGTACTTACACTAAGTTAGCATTGAGTTAGTCTGTGAGTAGATAAGTGTGAATGGATCTGTCATGGACCAGGATTGTTTGATTCCAAAATTCTGATGGCATGTTTCACACACCTCTTGCACTTTGCAAATCATTGACACAATTAATTGTATAGTGCCACAAAAAAATCTATTTTGATTAATTAAAACCTGAAAGATACAATTTGGAGAAAAATTAGGCTTTTATCTTAGCAATTTATTAGTGGTCAAATTGGCTAAATATTGGTGGAGATGCTCTTAGTCTAAACCAGAGGTAAAAATGGAGTTAAGAGAACAAGGGGACAGAGAAAATCTGTTTTTACAGGCAGGTGGTTCTTTGTGCACTCCCAACATCAAACCATAGATTTATGGCTGGCTGTGGGATGGCAGGTCTTGAGGATGGCATTTTAAATATTGTCAGGCTGTGGGGGCTTTGGGGTACAGTAGACAGTGCTTTCTCTTTCTTCCATAAACCATTTCAGGAAATTATTTTAGAGTACACCCAACACTGGGGCTCATTATTTTAATGAAGTGGGTTATTGAGCCATTTGATGAAATATGAGCTTTGTACCCATTGGATGCACAAATTGAAGTAAAAAACAAAATGAAAAGGAAATATGAAATTAGTGTGTAATTATAAAGTAGGCACAGGTCTGAAGAACATAAGGCCAAGATGAATTTTGATCAGTGTAACAAGGTGAAAAAGATAGGAGTGAAAGTACTCATGTGCTCTAAAATTACCCAAACTGAATTACTGCTTTATAAGTGGAGAATTTCCATGGATTTCTTAAATTAGTTTTTCATTATTTAAATTTCAAAAATTGAAGGTAGTAAGAGAAGTAATTGCACCTGGTTTTGTCATTTTAATACAACTACTTTTATACTTCTCTGTTTATATCTTGATTTTTAGTCTAATTTTCTGTTTCAATTTTACCCCTCCAAAACAGAAGAAGAAACTTCTTGAAGAACTTGGGGAGAATAGACTTCCATATCTGACACCAGCTGATGCTGATTTCTACCAGTTGGTAATGTATTTCTTTTAACTCGTTTTAAAATGGCTGTTTGCACTGAACAACAGATAAATCATCCTTTGAAGAGACACTGTGAAATCTGATATGAAAAAAGATATCCTGATGGATGATAATGCACTTCCAGGTGGTGTGAAATAAGATCTCTAGAACTAGGATATTCACAAATGAGAACTTGGTGAACCTTTTTTATTTTATGTGTGTGTCCTCAGTACCAGTAATGTATAACAATTAATCACAGTTTCTCATGCTTTGTCGAAACAAAATCCATGTCACCATTCTTTTAATTTATTTTTTTCTGAGTGGTGAAGAGACCTTTATAGCTCCCATTTAGCATAATAGGGGGAATATTAACATAGAAATTTGAATTTTGGGGGGCTTAATTCTACTTTCCAGCAATAAGTAATTGTTGAGACTTTGCTTACAAAACAAACTGTGGAAACTGGAATGCCTCAAATGAAACCAAACAAAGTAAGATCAGGCCCAGTAGCCACGTGAGTAGTAAACCAAGTGAGTGTATGGAAGAATACAATGAATTAATAGAATTTTCTGCACCCATCTTGGATCTTTCCAGATCAGCTACAGAACTCGGGGTAGGTTCAATCAGATCAAATTGGATTGTGGTAAGACAAAAAGGTGTAAGAAATCACCTGGGTGTTTGAACAGCTCCAGTGAGCATGCTCATGTTACTTGACACAGGAGTGGTGCCTGCCGTGTGTTGATAGATGGATCAAAGATGTGCAAGCGGACAAGAGCTGGGAAAATTTATAAGAGCAATACAGACGGATTTTATTATTTCTTTTTTCTTTACACAAAACCCCAAATACGTTCTTTTCAGTCTTAAACTTAGGAAGAAACTCTTCCCTCTTTTAAGAATCGGGCAGCTGACTTTTCTCCTCCCTAGTCCTGTTACTTTCCCTCCTGTTTGTTCTCTTCTATCTGAGATGCTGCCAAGAGCTCCTTTGCCCAGCATCTTTTTTTTTTCCCCATCTTTGTAAATTCACCTCATGGAGTTGACGTGAAAAGAGAAGGTGGAGTCAAGGTTGCCCAAGTGGCATCTCATTTGCTCAGGGTCAGTAACCCATAAATATAGAAGACAATGGGAACAAGATAAGCAGTAAAATCACACCTGATCAAGATTTAATTAAGTTTAGATACATTCTTTTTGCAAATATAGATTGGTACTTTTTATGCAGTATTTGCGTGCATACTAGGTATTTTTAGGTATATATGATAACCAGAAGCATCACAAACACCTTTTGAATTCTGTGGTGGTTATGAAATGTTACTTGAATTACAGCTGTAGAAATTGCAAGTTCCATGATGCTTAAATGCACTACAGCTGGAGAGGAAAAGAAGGGTGAGAGCTTGAAGACAACAAACCGGCAAAGTAAAATATCACATACCATTTAGTTTTATAGTCTGTCTTTCCTGGACAGACCTGCTCCACTCCTTGAAAGATTCGCCTCTTACAAAATAGTATTCTTTGAACATGTTGGAAAAGTTAGGTTGGATGCAACACAAAAAATCTGCCATATCCTGTAGGGTATGGAAGTGTATAGGCTGAACAGAAGTAAGAAATTCCATCACAAGCAAAACTTCCACTGACATCCTCTTTCAATGTGTTTTGCCTGATGAAGGATTTTAGAAATGGGCCCCAAGCCATAAGCTGAAACAATGTGATGTTTAAAGCCAGTACTGAACAAGAAAGGGCTGTAGCAAGGTAATTCCCAAATATTTGAAGTACAGACTATCATTTCATGATGCACATGGCAGTTTGCTTATCAAGGGTCCTCATTGCTGATTCCTAACTTTATCCTGTCACGTGAGTCCATAGGGTGATTCTCTGTGTTGAGTGTCACCATCAGAAGTGAAAGCACATTTAAAATCTTGTGTGTAACATTCACAAGATGATTTGAGCATCAAATGTATTTTTTTTTCTGTCCTGTAGTTGCCTGTAATGCACCCACTCCTTTCAGAGTGAAGAGTGAGTTGACCTTTAATACTGGCTGTCAGAGTTACAACACAGAGTACATGATTACTGCCCTTCCCCATCCCCCTGAAACAACAAGGTGTCCGGTGTGAACCCAGCGTTTACCCCGTGTTCTGATCCTGTAATTCTTTCCTTATGGAGGGCACAGCACAGGCACTGGCTGGGGATTTAAAGAAGACCAGGCTGTTTTCATGTGATGTGTCGGAAATTTGTTTCCACTTCCTGATTTCTTTTGAGATACCTTAATGATAAAATAGTTCTTAAGCATGTGATCTTAAAGCACAACCCAAAGGTAACATGCCTCTGACTTGGCTGGCAACTAAATGTGCAAGGCATTACCTCTGCAGTTCAGGAGGGAAATACAATATTGTTACCTTTGTAAAATCTGTGTTCTTCCTTTCTAGTGCATGTTTTCAGGCGTTTAATTGCTTTACGTCATATTGTTAGTTCCCTCTTTCTGTTTCTAATAATTGTTTGGAATTTTGTGTGTGTGATTCATGTCAGAAATTCAGTGTATTTATATTTTCATATAAATGGTTTAAAAATGTATAGTATTAGTGACTGTTTGAATATACCATAATAGGGTACATAATGTGGTATGATTATGTCCAGTATACAGAATTATTTAAAGAAATACTGGGGTACTGCTATAGAAATGTTAGTGCTCTTTCTTTCATACAGGATATTTGCATAATGAAAGAAATAATGAAGTAATAATCTTTACATGTCACAATATATAATATTCTGTCACTATTAAGTAGGATTGTGAAAGAATATTTATTATTCTCATCAGCCTGTACCTACACACCTGACTGCAGAGTCTTACATTTACAGTTACTGATTTCAATAGGTGTTGTTTATAAGGATTTTTTTCACTGTACTGTTCAAAGGCTGCAGATACACAGCACTAATAGAAACAAAAGGGCAGTTCAGGACCTCTAAAGGAATCATTTCAGGCTTTTGACAAGCTCAGGTGAACTTAGTTTATCAAGTTTGGATTCATTTCTTTGAATGAAAGCTGGGATCCCCAGCTTTCATTCTGGGATTGTAGAGGGACCTTCACACAGATCTGGGACTGTTTTCAAGCTTTGGTATTTGAAGCTAAGCATGTAAATACAATTGTCAGGAATTATTATCTGTAGATATTGTTACAGGTTTTTTTTCCTCTGGGAAGCTAGTTTTTGGAACCCTAAGAATGTATAAAGAAAAGGAGTTAGCTTCACTGTGAAAATTTCACAAGGAATGGTGGTGAGGTTTATAGATAAACTAAGATTTATTATGTGTAATCATTATTTTTTAAATAGACTTCCTTTTATGTTCCCCTTTTTAGTAGAAACAAATGATCCTATAAAGCCAGCTCTTCAGTGTTGTAGGATAACAGTGCATTATGATGCAAAAGTCTGTTTTCACGCAGTGAAAAATGTGCATACTTACTGCCTGGTTTGTGTTTTTTAAGGGCACGTTCTTTGGATTTTAAAATTAATTTCCTGAAAGACAGGTTTGAATGAGACTTGGAAGTAGATAGTACTAGTACAGTGGGTTTGAGTTGTACCAGAAGGAGCTCACAGATGGATTGTAGGTCAGTGTGGTGCTTTGTGCTGGTGACTTTTATTTGTCTTTTTTAAAAGCCCTTTGAACATAAGCTATTAGACTTGTAAAGTTTTGACAGATCAGTTTTGTGCATCCATATGCTCTTTCCCCATTGCCTAATGCCTTCAGATTTCAGTTTACCTTAATATGTGTCCCCACACCACCATCAGTATCTACCTTTTCTCCAGACTAGTGATTAATTTTTGGACAAAAGGAAATAGGTGTGGTGAGTCCTCAGGAGCTTCACAAGTGCTAATTGATACCTGATAACACTCACATTACCGCCCTTCCCTTACTGAGGGCACTAGTCTGCATCTGTTTCTTTTATTTATCTATTAATTTTAATGAAATACATAAGAACTCACTCTTCTTAAGCACTTATTCTCTAGCCTTTGTCCAGTTTGCCAAACAGTCTCAGCAGTAGTTAAAGCAGACTTACAGGCAACCAATAAAAGGTGTGATTATGTGATACTCACTTCCTTAGAAAACCAGATTAACAAAATAAAATTATCCAAGCCTTCCTGGAGTGGGAAGCACTGTTGTGCATATAAAGCAAGAAGCTGCTGATTAGCAGTGTTATACCTTGCTGGGAGTTGTTGCCTCCACACACGGCTGGATTCTGAACTCCAGCTGATACCAAAGCTGGTGTGGTCACAAGAGGATATGAGGGAAAAGGATACTACAGGTAGGGAGCTGGGGAGGAAAATAAGTTTGGACATTTTCTGTTATCAAAAGGGAGCTTTTATGTAAAACAGGAGAGCTGATTGGCAGACACTAAGGAAAGTAAAAATAGAAAGGTCCAGAATGTTAGCAGCGCATTTTTTGAAAATTTACGTTTTGATTTTGTTATTTTTTTCCCTGAAAAGTGTTGCTATATAAAACTATTTGAGTTTATCATATAGCCTTCTAGATTTCTGTACATCAGAACAAAAGAGAATGGTCTTTGCAACCATTGCAAAAAGAGGAATCACTTTCTTACTGCTTGATATTCCATTGTTTATATACTTAAAGGTGGCATTATCTACAGATTCATCAGATGAGCTGTATGTTCTACTGAGTTCTTCTAGAGTCTTCCTGTTTATTTATTTGGAGATTTCCCCGGTTATACTCTCTGGCTGAAGCCAGTGGTACATATCCACAGTTTGTGCAAGATACCAAAATATGAGAATAAAGTAACAAACATCTATTTCTTCACCACATTCTAGACTCATGCTTGTTAACTTGACAGCTTTGCATTGTCTTGAAATACCTTGACTCTTGTAAAAAGAATAATTATTTTCCTATTTTTGTTGTTTGTTTTTTTTCTCCTTTAGTGGAAGACCAAGTATTCCAAGCTGATTTTCAGGAAATCTGATACAGTACCTGAAGAGCTCCATCACATGGTACAAGAAAGCTTCCTGACCTTGCGAGAACACAACTGTTTCTTCCAAGATCTTGTAAGAATCAAAGGAAAAGACTTTTTTACTCCAGTGTCTCGTATTTTAATTGGAAACCCAGGATGCACTTACAAGTACTTGAACACAAGATTATTTACAGTTCCTTGGCCTACTGAAGGTTATGATATAAAATACTGCAGTCCTCAAATACATGATGCTTGTAAAGCATTAATGAGACTTAATGACTACTTGCATATTGAAGCAGTCAAGGCATTACAAGGACAAAATTTGTTTGAGACCAAAGAAATCAAAGATACTACTGTAATAGATAGGGAGCAAAGTTTTGCTACTTCTCTGACGGAGCAAGGGTCTGGTTCAAAAGTTCAAAGTGGTGTGTGTGTACCAGAGGATGACAGAAGTCTAAAGAACAGAACATCTTATAACTTGACTTTATTAAATTATATGGATCCGCTACAAATGCTGTACTTGAAACAAGAACCTTACTTTGGAATGGGGAACATGGCAGTGAGCTGGCACCATGACGAGAATCTGGTGGAAAGGTCAGTGGTGGCTGTGTACAGTTACAGCTGTGAAGGTGAGTGATGGGACTTGAACAGTTGCAAGAACATCTGAAATCCCTGAAGCTCTCCTCTGTTCTCTTGTGTGTATGTACATAAGCACACCTGCATGCTGGTCTAGACTTGTCATGTGCTTCTGAATGCATTGTGGTACCTTTTGTATTTAAGCCTTATCTTTATTTCCACTAAAACCTGTACAAAATACCTGTGTTTACTGCAGCTGGCTTAGCAGTTGTTCTCTAAGTAGATTTAAAAATTGGTATAATTAACTCCCTGACTAAGAGCCAGGAAATCAAAATCTGTCAAATACCTTTCTCAGGTTAATGCACGTGCATGTTTTCTATCCTGTAAAATGTTTCATTGTAGTTGAGATCACCATTTTTATGGTGTTATTTATCATTCACAGACTTGCTTTTCTTTATGCTGATTTTACTTGCCAAGATTTCCCTAGCTGGGAAGGGTGGACACCTTGCAGTAAAACAACTGTTGTCTGACAGGCTTTGCAGGCTCTTGCTTATTTTAAAACCACTTGCATACAGTATTTTGGGGGTGGTGGTGGTGGTGGTAAAAGTGCAGTTGAATCCTCATTAAATATTTCATCTTTAGTTTAAAGTACCTGTCCCATTTTTATTTTTATTTAAGAGCAGACATGAGGATTTTTTTGTTTGTTTTGTTCCTAACAATGCTTGAACAAAGGCTTGGATTTTTGTTTAAATGACTCTCAGTTTTGCAAACATAAGATTAGAATTTAGACACTTGATCTTGAATTTGCAAATGTTCTGTTATGTTTCATAATTGACAATGGATTTTTGCTTCTTCCAAAAGTCCTGTGATGTTTGCTTTAGAACATGGGAAGAATTCATGTTGACTTCAGTTGGTTTTGAAAATAGACTGTGATATAAAAATAATAGTTTATATTCCCATGTGCATTCTCTTATTGTCTTTGTTACTAGTTTTGAAACTGTCACTTTTTTTACTTAATATATAGCTGAAGTCCTAGTATTTATATTTTCTTCAATATAAAACATCAACTGGCTTAGCAAACTGAGTAGAAGAGATTTCCTGACGGGGAAAAGTGTAATTTTCTTCATGAACTTCTTTCTGTCCTATTTGTCAGTGGTGTCAAGTAGATGTGATGGGTTTTTTCCAGTAGTACTGTAGAGAAATATTTTTTCAGTAGGATTTTAAGTTAAAGAAACCTAAACATGAACTTGAAGTAATAATACTGTGTATAAGGATTTATTGTAGTATGCTTAAAACTTTTTTACTTTAACATAAAGTTTGCTTATGGAGGGGGAAACAAGTGAGTCCCTTTAAGTTCAGAGAGCTATAAATTAACAAAAATGAAAGCTGCTATGTTTATTCATAACTTGTCAGTTGACTTTGTTTCTTTTATTCAGCAAGTTGAATAAGTAAAAATTATGGTGTTTTAAAACCACTGCAAATTCTGTAGAAGATTTGATTGATGTGGGTAGGCAGAAATATTTTATATATTTAGACTAAAAATTATTTTGATGTCTATGTACAATTAATGTTTTTGCCAAATACAAGGTCTTTTTTTTCATAAATACGCTTACAATTTAAAGTTTGTATTTTTTTTTCCTGAAAGGCTTGGAAATAGACATGAAAACAAAGAAACCAGCATCTTTCTAGTAAATAAATTGATTGTTCTGTCATTTACATTAAAAAAAAATTAGAAGTCACTACTTAAAATTTTTCTGGTTTTGCATTGCTCAAGTTGGGTTCTTGAACTTTAGAGGGAGTTTCAGGTGCCTGACATGGCTATGAAGCATCATGGAGAAATGTCCTGCAGTACAGCTCTGTGTGCAAGCAGTTCACTCCCATCTCTGTGTTCAGGGTGTGGTTGTCATTGTATATCCTTGGAGCAGTGACCTGCTTATTCATAAATTGGAGGAAATGGATCCTGTTTATAGCTTAGGAATATGATTTTGTAACTGAAGTGACAGTAAATATCTGTATGTGTTAAAGTTTTGTACCCAGGGCATCCAACAGGATTTGATTTTAGAGAAATAGATTGTCTTTTTGCTCTTCTGATTTTCTGTTTACAGCTTTTCAATGCTGGTGGTTGTAAGCTCATCAATGTTTATATTATTATTCCTTCCAGTTCTCTATAATGTCAATGTTTTGATGGTTTTCTGCAGTTCAAAAAGACTTTCAATATTTCCAATATCCTTGCCAGGTCTCCGTAACTCTGAAACATGAGGTTCTCACATCTTTTTGAAGAATATTCTTATATCTTTGTAGAATCGTGTCTCAACTTCTCTTACTTTCCATGAATATATTTAATTTTATGCTGATATCTTTTATTATATACTTATATCTTTTATTATTATACTTACTCCATTAATTCATTTAGTATTGAATTAGCATTGAATTCTCAGTGTAGTGTAAAAAGACTGTCACAGACTCATTACAGAATATACAATCAAAAGAGTAGATGTTATCAGAATTTTTTTGATGGAACTGTTTTTCCTTTAGAAGATGTAGATATGCTGGATTAGTAATTTCCTGTGAGAAAACAGTGATTCTGTGGGGAATGCAAACACAAATTAAGCACATTGAAATTTGCTGGAACTGGCTTGATTCTCTTTTCTGCCAGGCCTTGCGCGTTTGTTTTGTCAGCTCTCAGTTCCTCAAATCTCTGAGGTGCTCCAAGCACTGAGGGTCTGTGGCAGCCTTTAGCATGTGGAAGCTTGGGCTTCCAGAGCTCCATGGCTGCTACTGAACTACCCTGCTGCAAATGCAGAATCCCCAGGTTGTCAGATTTTGAGCAGCAGGAGCCCTTGGAGCCAAGCAGTCTCACTGAGTTATGGCAGCTCTGTCAGACTGTTTAGAGATGCACAGCTCAGCTTATATGGTTTTCTTTTTAGTTTCTTTTACATTTTTATACCAGTATTTGTTTTGTACCTACTTATTGGATTAAATAGCATTAAAATGGTACTACTGTAATTGAAACAACTTGTTTTCTTGTTTATTTGTTCATTGTTTGATGCCATAATGAAAATTTCATGTTTGAAACTTTGATCAGTAATAATTGGAGTAGAAACAGTTTTCAATATGCCAGAAAAGTAATTTAGACATCAACATAAAGATATTGGAACAAGCTGATATTTTAATTGGTATCAGTGTTTATTTTCTTGTTTCCAGTGTAAAACTCTTTCAAAGCAACTTCAAATGAAGTACATTTCTAACAACAAAATAAGGTAAACATTTTGCTTGATGCTTTTACTTACATTACATTAGGTTAAGAGTAGGTTGTCAAGTGATGAGAATAGGGCCTCATAAAAATTTGAGAGGTTTCCTGTTAGTGTGTATACTGCATGGAAGTGCATGAGTGGTAGTGGTGCATATGCAGAACTGAACAGGTTCCAGAATGTGTGTTCAATTTTACTGCCACTAATGCTATTCAGAATTAATTTACTTTTCAGAATTTATCAAGGAACAGGAATTTCAAATTTTGACCAATTCAGCATTTTTTAGTAACGCATTAGCTTACAAATACCCCATCACCTGAGAACATGAGGGTAAAAAAATTGTTCAGGATTTTAATATAGTAAGCTAATAACCCATATTTATTTCCTGCTGCAGTTATAAAAGTGAATTTCAATCCAGCAGAATAAAGGCATTTTCAAAAATTGGATTTTATCCATGAAAAGTTCCTAATGACCAGGTTTCCATCAGGTCGTTGTAAGTTTTGTAGGAAGTTTTATTACTTAGCAGAGCACTTGCTGGTGCTAAAGATGTTCTTTGAAGTACAGACTTGTTTCAGTTACTAACTTACAGGAGATGGAAAAAAAACATAAACACTTGGAAGTGTGTCCATCTTTCTCTTACCTGGATTTCCCACAGACTGTGTTAGATATTATATAAGTAGTTTTCTCTAGATTCTTTACCATATCTAGTTTGTCTTCTTGCTGTAAGGCCTATTTGCTGTTTAACTCTTGAACTTCTGAACAACTGCCTCTGTCTGCTTACAAGGTTATGTTAAAAGGCTTAACAGTTTAACATTTTAACATTTAAACTTAGGGTTAGTTGCAGCGATGACTGATCTTGAAGGACTTTTTGTGCTTGTTTCTTTTGTAAAATGCTGTTTGTATAGAAGCAACTTCATGGCACGTAGCCTAATGATGGCTGTTTCATTTAATTGGGGATAAAAGTAATTGAGATGCACTACAGATGTATGTGTCCTCACCAAGTTAAAAAAAATCCTGAAACTACAAAAGTTGTTCAGATTTTAAGTCAATCTAACTTTGTAGTTGACCAATAACCCTCTTTATGTACTGCTTAATGGATAAAACTCATGGAGTAGATGTTTTTTGCAGGATTGGAATAATTTCTAATGTCAGTCATATAATGGAAATATTGCTTGCTGAAATAACAGAAATGGTATGTAGAAAATTTTATGTTACTCATTTCTTTAAAAGTAAGTGCATGAAATGGTCATGGCTCTAACTTGTAGCATCTGGCCAGTTGGAATTGTGTTTTGAGAGTCACAAATTTTTAGTGATCCACTTACTTTCACAGTAATAGATTTGAATCCCTGTTGTCTAAAAAGAAATCATCACTTGAATAGACTGTTGTAGGTTGTGGGGTTTCTTTTAAACATGTTCTCACTGATTTGATCAAATACAGCTTCTCCTTCAGAAATGAAGGGATGACACAATATTCTTTGTTCTTATTTTAATGCTTTTGTCCCTAATATATTGGGATACAGCTTTCCAAACATGAATTGATAAGAATATTGTTGACAAAATCTTATGATTTTTGGTTTTGTGAATGTCAGTCACAAGAAAAATTTAAATGTTAATAGAGTTTAACCTCTTACACTACGGCTTTTCAGTAATGAGGTAGAGGAAATAACTGTGGACAGATGCTTATTCTTTCCCATCAGCTGCTGAGAAGCAAAACATGCTCTGCTTCTTTTACTTCTTGCATGTAACATATATATTGCTATTGAAAGACACTGATAATTTATATATTTTTTTGATTGAGAGACATGTGCCCAAATTCTTTTACATTCTGGAAAAAATCAATCAATCTGTAAAAAAATAATATAACAATGGTCAGTTGGATTTAATGTGAAAGTAAATGCTTACAGTCCTTGTTCTTAGCAATGTGTTGGCAGTGATTCTATTGTCTTAAGAAATGGTGTGTAAGATTACATTTAGGATATAATTTGGCATTTCAGTTTTACTTGAATAGAGATCATTTAGGTTTCAGAGCATCAAAAAAGTCTCAAACTCTGGAAGATTTTGGAGCCAAATAGCAAAGAAACCTTTCAAAGCTTTTACTTTCTGTGCTGTGGAACAATAACCAAAGCAGTTCCAGGAAAACAAGTTTCATATTGTTCTGAACCTAACCATGACCCAAACCTGATAAGATCAGATATTAGTGCTGGAACATCTCTGAAATTTGAGCTGTCTTGTTAAACACATAATGTTGTGGCCAATTTTCTGCAGCTACATTCTCTCTTTCATGGTTCTACCATAATTACAGGTTTGATGAGGTATTGTTGTTATGTTGTGGTAAGCTTTTTACTTCATTGCACCATTTTATTTGGGATGCCAGCATAAAGGTTTCTTGCAGGCCCAAGTCTGTAAATCTCTGCTGACCAAATTCAAATTTGCACTTAGTTTTGTTATCCTTCCATTAAATTCTTGTATATTTGACCATTTCTGTATGGCTTACTACAAAATAAGTTTGTGTTCTTAAGGTGAGTATGTGCAACATCCACATGATTTATTCTCAAATACTTATGATTTAGGTGCATCCAAATGTTTTCACTTAAATGGGAAATGTAATTATATCAATAAATATGCAGCATTCAGTCATTCCTGAGGTGTCATAGAGAATTTAATAACAACTTTTTATGTAGAAGTTTGTCAGTGCTACCTGGGGATATGCCACAAATGTTAAGGTATCTTTTTTTCCCTTGCTCTCACTTTCAGGGTAGCTTGCATTTAAAAGCAAGTAGGAGCTTGCTTCCATTTGTTACCAAAATAACATGGTAGGAGCAATCAGTTTCAATTGCTGCTGATAATTATAAGGTGCAATAATTGAGAATATAGAGAAAAGGAGACTGTGAGCTGTATTTGAACTCAGTACTTAAGCAATAAAAAATTTATCAAACTGCAAAAAATAAGTCATTTTAACGAGCACATTCCAGAGGTGCTGGATTTATGAGGAGACCCCAGGAAACTTTGATTGAAATTGCTGTCTCTGATTGTAGTTCTATATTTTATTGGTGCCATATTGTGAACAGTGCTGCTGCCAAAGTGAATGGGAAAGCAGCATAACAGAGAGAGTTAACCCAGAAAGGTTACTTCTTTTTATAATATCCATGATGTATTGCATTAAAAATGCCTTGAAAGCCATCCTATTTGCAGTTTTCAGAAAACATTTTTCTTAAATTAAGTTACGATTTATCTGAACAGGGTAGAAAATATGAAAGCCCCTTGAAGAGTTTAGTATTGATTTTTCTGAGTATTTGCTAGCTCTTGTTTTCTCATTTGTGTGCTCCTTGATGGAAGGGCCTAGAGCTGCTCCCGAGCCAGAGCTTCAGTTGGATGAGAACTGCAGCAGTGAAGGGAGTGAACTTGGGGGCTGTAAGAATTTTCACTTAAGAACATTTAAATTGACTCCTTAATAGGCTTTGTCTCTCTGCTTCCTGAATTTAGACAATATTTAATTGACATAGTAGTTAATAACTTAATTGTCTTAATTTTCTAAAGGCTGCCCCCAGCCAAACAACCTGCAGTAACCATGTGAGATGAATGACGTGAATATTTTAAAAGTGTGAGTTTGTGGTCACACTTCATGTGTGCCTCTTAAAATAAGAGCTATCCATCTTTAATATTTTTCTTCTAGAATTAAATTTAGATAAAAGTTTTAAAAATTATTACCTGAAAGCACGTTTCAAGTGGACAGTGAAATGGACACAGTTACTAAGTTGTAAGTAAGAATTGGGCATGGTACATAGTTAATTTCTAACTGTTCACTGCTGTTACGTGCCAACTGCTTATTAAAACTTCATCCTTCCTCTGTCAAAATGCACTGTTGCTTTAGCTGTAAAACTGTTACACCATAGCTCCCAAATACCTTGTTATAAATGCTGACTGTATCTTTCAATTTATACTGTGGTGAAGTAAGCTTATGAAAACAGTTCTGAGGGATTAAGCTCTAAATACTATTTCTATGCAGTGGATTATTTTTTCCCCAAGCTCAACATGTTCATGTTGCTTAATGATAAGAAAAGTGTTGTGACCAATGTATTGAATCTTTATTGGCTCTTGCACATGTTATCTAGCATGTTTGACTAGTAATTTTGAGAAAAGAATGACAAAGATGGTTCCAAGATTTGCTTTGCTGGTCTAGACGGTGTTTTGTAAACATTATTTCACCTTACTTTGCCTCAGTTTATGATTTGGTGAAATTGCCAGTACATAAACAAATGAAATTGTTCCTAAAATGCTTTGGCAGTTTGACTTGAAATTCTTTCAGAAGTTATCTATTGTTGTATCAGCATTGCTGCATTTTTAAATTTTTTTCTTCCACGCTTTTAGTTTTAGTAATGAAAAAAATTAAATTGAGTGAAGCTTAACTAAAATTCCCCTTAAATGTGCTTGAGAATTTCAGAAAACCTTGAGTCCATGACAAGCCTTGACTTGATTAGCCTTCATTTGGTAGTTAACATAAACTTTTCATCTTGGTAACGTTATTTGGAAAACAGTTCTTGATCTCATATGGTTTTTTTTCTTTTACCTATTTCATACTTTTGAATTTGGATGGTGATTATAGAAAATGGAGATTATAGAATCTTTAAGCCTATTAAGATGGTACCAATAACCGATATCTTTATGTCTAAACCAGAATTTGTGTTTATGATTCTTACCTGTTCTCTCATTTTTGTGTGTCTCTCTCTCTCTCTCAAGATTCAGCCATAGAAGAAAGCAATGAAGAAGCACTGAAGGGAAGAGATCCAGCTGTTTGGCACGTAGGCTTGAAGGTAGCATGGGACATAGAGACACCTGGATTAGCAATACCACTTCACCAAGGAGACATCTACTTGATGCTTGGTAATTTTCAAGGACTAAGAAGTTGAACTTTCTGTTGAAAATAGAGAAAAACACATTTATGTTAAAATTAGTTACCATACCTTTCTCCCAGTTAGGAATTTCCTTATTTAGAAAGACATGAAATCTGTCTGGAGTATATAATAAATTCTTCGTACCCTGCCTACTTCCAGAGTATTTTAGGGAACTTTTTTTTCTTAATGTTGCTTTCACTTCACAGCTAAGCAAGAAATAGCCTTTTCTCACCTTTTCTGCCTGTTGTGCAGTCAGAACTACTAGTCGAAGTCAGGCTTCAGGCCATAACCAGAATTCCCCCAGATCGTGCAAGAAGTTGTGCTGTATCTGTCCCATCCTTGTATTTCTAGATGTTTTTTGTATTCTTAGTGCAGTTTTTCTGAGCATCTCTCATGTTCAACAAGTAAATTTCTGTTCTTCAGCTTGGCTTATCAAGTGGCTCCTGTATTATGTAAGATATGAATGAATGTCTTAAAGTTTTCTGGTACCATTGTTGTTGTGGTTTCAATCATTTTGCCAATCTGCGGATATTTTATTAGTTTTACAGTACCAGTTTTATACATGACACTTCTCTCCTTCTGCTACACTTTTCCATGTCTATATTCAAGCATGCTATTTTCTAGTCACGGGATTATACTAAGATCATAATGAACAGAGCTGTCTTACTCCAAGAATGAGTCTCAATGTCTCAAGCGTAGAGGATTAAAAAAAGAAAATTAAATTGAGTTAATTTGTTTGAGCAGCTGAGCTCATGTGCTAAGGTTTATCCATTGAAAGAAATGAAGGGAGAACAGTTGCTAAGGTTTATTGACACAAAATCTGTTGCTTTCTCTTTTGGCTTGTGTTTCTCTTGGTTATCATTTTTGTTGAAGTAAATTTAGTGATAAATCACACAAAAACAAGAACAAGGCCTCTGACAACATGATGTTTAGTGTCTTGGTGTGACAGACATCATCTTTGATGACTGAGAGCACTTGCAGAGCTCCCTGCTTATGTGTCTGTGACTTGGAAGGCATAGTCTGTGGAATGTCCCTAGAATGACTTGTACACTCCCAACTTTATGGGCAGGACAGTCTTTTGAACGTCACCTTTCACAGTTTGTATGCTAAAACCAAAGCATTCATAAGCCATCATAAAAACCATATACCATTCATCAAATCTTGTGCACTGTCATCAGGGAAGTATCTCGTGTAAAAGTACTGGACTAATTGTGCTCTGAAGTGTGTTCAGTCATGGAAAGATCAAGCATTAAGATGTGAGATCCTTTGGTCTGGATGTGCCTCCCTTTTCTGTATTTGTAAGGGTTTAAAGTAGAAGTCTGAAGGGAAAGAGGGACAATGAAAGTGAAGTTTAAATGGCAACTAAACATTCCTAGAAAGGTTATTAGTAATTTATTTTTGTGCAATAGCAGTTAGGGCATCAAGTAAACTTATCTAATCCTTCCTGACTGGAAACTTTGAGCATATAGAGCTGTGCTGGCCAACAGATTCAGAAGGTATTTAATAAAAGAAGGGGACTAACTTTAGTATTTTTATTGCAAAATACTGTAGATTGTAGTTGATTGAGTTACCAGATCATAAGGGTGTTTTTTATTCCCTAGTGGAATTTATATAGTAACTAAAGTATTTTCAGGGATTCTATATGAAGGGTAGATCAGAAAGTTAGTTTATTTAATGAGTAACATCATGAGCATGTTTAGATGGAAACAAAGGATATATTAAACATTCTTTTGAAGATGATGTGTAAATCACTTTCTTATTAATACTTTTGAAGAGCTACAGATTTGAGCTCTGTAGGCCAGGTGTTTTGTTAATCTCTTCTGCATTTCCATAGTCTTTGTATTTCTTTTCAATTACTTGGAAAAAAAATTACTCTCCTAAATAGTCTTAGAGGGTATTCTCAAAATGACCCTTTTATTAGGTTTCTTTGTATAGCAGAACTGCCTTTATCATTTTGACTTGGAGTGAAAGACAATATAAGGAAACATATATATGTTTTAGCATATTTTTTACTGTTCAGACTTTTTGCACTAACTTTTAAGAGAGGGCATCTTGAGGATGCCCTATAGAAGATAAAATATGAAAACTGTAAAAAAAGAAACTTGGCAATAAAAAAAAAAAAAGATTCATTTGTCTTATGCTTTTGTACATACTGTATTCCAGAACCTCATTTCAGTAAGCAGGGTCCTCTTACTGGCATTGTGTTAAAAGCAGTGGCAGCAGTATGCAAAACATCTAGAAAATAGAGCTTTAAGGGTCCTGCAGCAGGTGGTGGTTCATGTACAGGGACTGATTGATAGGACTGGTAGGATTGGTTCTGCCCACCAGTGATGCATCCACTCTAACACAAAGCTCAGCCACTCTGTAGATCTGTTCTTCCAGTTGTTGGAATGGTGTATTGCTACTGCTTTGTATGAATGTTGTAAAATGCTGAAACATCCCATTCAATATGTTGCTTATAATTTAAAAGTCAGGTCCTATCAATTCCTGTACCTGTAATACCATGAGTATTTCCTATGGTACACACAAATCTGTATAAGAAAGTGTGGTAACTGGATATTTCTTACAGTAATATGCAATTACAGTAACTTGTAAATCAAGATCAATGGGTACAGAAAAGTTAAAAAAAAAAAAACCCAGGGTTTTTTTGTAGCATTTCTAGTAGACATTTAATAATGTTTCTGTTCCTCTCTTCATTGGCTTTCTAAATGGTTTTTGTTATTCTGGGGAGAAATTTAGTAAAATGTCTTAAAATTTAAATTTACATTTTCCTTCTCAGCAGCCCTCTTCAGATGAAATCATGAGCCATAATTTAGATGTATGCTAATACTTAACATAAGGTGATCAAATCCATTCTACTATTAAGCTATTACAATAATATAAATATATTTTTTTAAGCAAAACCAACAGAAACTCAAAATTACTTTCAGTAAGACAGATTTTTTTAAAATAATTTTTTTAAGCTTTTCTTAATGTGAAGAAAAAAGTCTGGTGAATGGCTGCAAGCTTGGTGCCTAAAAATTCAAATCTAAACTTTATATCATTCATGAAGCGGAAACACTTTAGCTCAATTTAGAATAATATATTGGTCTGCAGAGGAAGTGCACACTGAACCCTGCTGTCTCAAGTACACAGTCAAGGGGTGTCTAATATGAAACGTGTTGGGTGCATGCAATAAATCCAAAACGCGTGGAGGTGAGCAAAGGGCCCCATCTGCTCTGTCCTAGAGCATGCTTAACTAGGCTTGCCATGGTCCTACTATTAGATTGGAATTTTTCCCCTAATCTTTGAGTTAGACATGACCAGATTTGCAAGCAGATTTACAATTTTCACTAATTTTCCTACCATGACTTCAAAACATACTTAACAAAAATACATTCTGGACTCTTTCAAAGGCAGATTTACTTTTCTGCAGCTGTTTCCCATAGATCAAGCTCTTGCTTGAAGGTTAGGGTTTTAAAACAGCATGAAGATGAACTTTGAGTCTTATACCACTCCCCACCCCCAGCAAATTATAGTTTGAGAAGCATCAAAAAATTATTTTCATAACCAACCAGAAGTAGGTTGCACACATTGCAGAGGTTGGCTTGTGGTTAAAGATAAGTATTTAATGGAAACACTTCCACATGTATATAGTGACTCATTAAACTATTTCTAGATATTTAATCTGCTTCTATTTTCACAAACTAACTTGAACCCTCTTTGCTCTCTAGCATCTTGAATGTGTTGGAGTTTTTCAACCGCTCCCCCTTTTTTTTTTGAGTCCACATTTAATCCAAATGGTATATACCCTACTATTAAGACTTAGAACTCCAGAAATGTATGTGTCATTACCAAACTTTGATCATGAAGTTTGACAAATCACTGACATACTTCTTTTAAATTCATTATTTTTTTGACTTTAAAAAAATTCTATTTTATTTGTGATGGTTTTCTTGTTTAAAAACTAAGAACATTTCTTAATGCTGGAAAGGTCATCCCTCTAGCTTTCTGTTATGAAAGGGATATTCCACTGACCCATAATGTCCTAGGGAAGGAGATACGTCTTCCCGGTGCTTTTGTTGATATACCTGCAGTAAAATTAGTTTTATTCAGTTTTCTCCTGTTAAAGCATTGTGTGCAGTTGGATACAAATAAAATTGGAAACAGTGGAAAAGTATTTTACTTCTTTGAAAATTGCACTGTAATATGGTTAAAAATAAAATTTTTTATTTGTTAATGGCAGTTAAGGAAATTAATAGCAAACACTTTTATTTGTAGATACTTGTGGTTGTTAGAATAGCAAAGATTTTGCCAGTGCTTTAAACACCACTGTATCTTTTGTCTCTTGAAATAGATAAAAGACAACTGTCTAAAAAGTTCAGGAGGAACACTTGAGAGAAGATAGAAAAGACTGTAGAAACCCCTGTTGGTAATTCTGGGAGTCATTTTTCATTGTGGTTTGTGTTTTCCTGGGAAATACTTTACCTCTAAGTAATAAGTTTAGGGCCTTAATCCCCCACTCCTTTAAGGATTGGCTAAGAATTTCTTGCTTTTCTACCAAGTATTTGTTATGTTGCAATTATCTGCAGAGACATGGGTACAGTCACTCTTCTGGCAGTGCTTTGGCTCCTCAGCTCAGTGATAATTAGTTCAGTAGTAGAATGAGAGTTAAGTGTATGTGTGTTATTTCAGTGTTTGTACACAGACATATCCATTTGTCTGTTCTTTTGGCAAAGGCTGTGTGAACAAAGGCTGTGTGAGCATTAAAGCAAAAAAACCACAGGGCTCTCAGTGCTGCTGGTGGAGCCCAGGTAATTCAGCCATCAGAAGAAAGCCCAGAGTGGACAGAGGAGGGGCAGGGACTGAGAACAGGATCTGAGAGAAAAGGGAGGAACTGGCAGTAGTTTGAAGCAGAGAGGAGAGGACTGTGCTGAAGTTCTGTGCTGGAGGGATGTATTTTGAGAAAACAAGAGGCAAAAACCCTAGATGTCAGTATAGTGGAGGGAGAGATAGATCTACAATGTGAACTTGCCCCCACAGTTAAAAATTGAATGTGCAACATCCGGATTCCAAAATGTATCTGCTATCTGTAAATAACAGGGAAATCACTGAGAAGTTTAACTGGTAAGGGGGTCCCATGTAGGGAGTAATAGTCTGCATTCTATACTGAAGAGGCACTGTTTTGGTTTTCCAGACCTCAGGGGTCAGTGCTTACTCATGTAATACTGAGGCCGACTCCTTATACGTTGTTTTTTACTGAACCCCACGAGAGCACTGTGGTACTTCCAACATGGGTGACCAAGGAGTGAAACAGCTTTGGTTTGGCTCTAAAACCAAAATAGTAATCTGGGTGTAGTGTTCTGTATCTGAATAAAAGCTTTTAATGCCAGATGGACAACAGCCAATTTAACAAAGAGTGATTTTTCTTTTCAGTTAATATATACTTAGTAGAAAAAGAAAGTAAATCTTTACAACAATCTTTTAAGACCTAAAATGTAGTTCTTTGAGGCATGCAATCAATGAAGCTTCAACTATTTTTGTACAATTAGAGTGTTAGATTAATTGTAAACTCTTAAATTAAAATTACAGACTTCTTTCTGAGATTTATAAAGGATTAGGGACAGTTGGAAGCAATTCCAGGGTGGAGCTCTACAATGAAAGATTTGCCAAGGGTTTGTATAAAGGTGCAAATCAAAATGCAGTAAGTCTAATTCTGTGTTTGCTACATAAAACACACCACAATGAATGGGCACGGAAAGGAGGAGTGGAAGTGTTTAGGTTTGTTTTCGGACACAATTCTTGTTGAAAGTGATTGTGATATATAAATATTGTGATGTCCAGAGATGATAATGTTCTGTGGCCCTTGCAAGGCTGGGTTCTGAGCAATTTACCCTCATATGTTTCTGTAGGAAATAGCTTTTTTGTAAGTTCTTTTTTAATGTTTTGTAGCATTTTCTTCAAGCTTTTCAACGGCAGCTCTCTGCAAACCTCATGCAAACAGAAAATAAACCTCCTATCTAAACCATCTCAGTGCAAATTCAATCCTGTTTTTATCACTTGTCTACTACTTCTTACATAAATTATTTTTCTGATTTTGATTTTTGATTTTTTTCATATGTATCATGCTATCTGCTGTCTTGGATATGTGAATAAATGCTTGTAAAATTCATAAAAAGACACTTTGTACAACTAGGATAACTTAAGTAATTTTTCTGATTTCTTATTTACTAGACTTTTCTCAGTTTTAAAGTTTCAGACTTGCTGCAAGGCAAGTAGAAGTTTTAGACCATGTATTTTTTCCAGTAGTAAAGGATACAACGAAGCCTCATGCACTGTATTCTGTTCCATATGATAGTCTCATTATTATGGTCAGAAGAGTGTTTTCAAAAATTAGTAGGAATTTGCGATATCAGGCTTCAGGTTTGCAAATACTGATCTCTTAAAGAGAAATAATGTTTATATGAAGCTTGATAATGTTCATCGTGCTGGTTCCCTGAAAGAATAAATCTTACTAAAAATACAGACTCCCGGTTAACTGACATCTTTGTAGATCTCTATTCCTGTTCTCTTCTAATTTTGTCTATGATGATTTTTTTCTTGGTGACTCATCAGGTCACCCAGTTTTGTATGACTTTTTAAATCTCTTTCTATGCCATACAAAACTGTATCCCAGGAGTGATTTTACACAAATTTTTGATAAATTTTCCTGTATGCCTTAAGGTTGAGAGAGCAGTCTGACTTTAAGAACAAAATTGCATTGAACTGAATTCAGCAATTCGTTTTTATTGAAAGCACTTCATGAGTGGTTTTCAACATAAACGTGAGTGTTGTTATTAGATCCAGTCTGAACTTTTCCAGAGGAGTGTCTCCTTAAAAGTGCTGATTTTTCAGAGTTCAGGCGTTCTTCAGTTACGATAATTTTGATGAAATTCTTGATGGCAACCAAATAGGTTCAATCTCCAGAGTTGTTTGTTTGCCAGTTCATGAACCAGAGTCCATGTCAGTCCTCTGGCAGGCTACAAGGAAATCACAAAAAAGTCACTTTGGAGACAGTTCTTTGAGCAGATTTGGGTGTCAGATAAAAAGATGAAGTAACATGTGTGGGGGTTCTTTTCTTCCTTTTTTTCAAAAAATTTCAGTACTTTTTAGTGATTTTTGGGAAAGAGATTGTAACTTCCAAGTAGTCTGTTGAGTGATCCTCAGCTTTGGAGGAATTAATTTGTTTAGTTGAACTTTCCCCGTAAGAGGTGAGAAAATGTCACGTCTAAACTGTATAAATTTGGAGAAAACTAGTGTAAGTAGAAGTATTTCTGACTCTAGGATGGTGAATAGTTATTGTGCTCTGCAAAACATTAGAGCTATGAATTCTCTAAGCATTAAAGAATCACAGAATCACAGAATCACCAGGTTGGAAGAGACCTTCAAGATCATCGAGTCCAACTCATGTCCGAACACCTCAACTAAACTAAACCATGGCACCGAGTGCCACATCCAATCTCTTTTTAAACACGTCCAGGGATGGTGATTCCACCACCTCCCCAGGTAAACCATTCCAATATTTTATCACTCTTTCTGTAAAAAACTTTTTCCTAATATCCAACCTATATTTTCCTTGGCACAACTTAAGACTGTGTCCTCTTGTTCTGTCAGTTGTTGCCTGGAAAAAGAGACCAACCCCCACCTCACTACAACCACCTTTCAAGAAGTTGTAGAGAGTGATAAGGTCACCTCTGAGTCTCCTTTTCTCCAGGCTAAACAACCCCTGTTCCCTCAGACGTTCCTCATAGGGCTTGTGTTCCAAGCCCTTCACCAGCAAAAAAAGTAGTGTATTTTATTCATATTCAACCAGATTAACTTTTATTAAGTATTTTTTTTGCCTGTACTTAAGGTTTTTTAATCTCTCCGTAGATGATCTCAATATGACCCATCAGCACTGTGTTCTGGCTGGTTTATCACCTCGGTTCAGCTCCACTCACAGGGTGGCAGATGTAAGTACCAACAGCATTTCACTGTTTGGTCCCTTGTAAAACCAGTTATCCTGGTGCCATATATGCATCACCGTGGGGTCTTACCCAGAATCGTGGTTCATATTATGCTTATGACTCCAACTCTTTTCATTAGCAACTGCTGTTGTTTGTTTTTAGTTGAGGTACACTTGGTTCTGTGTTGGTAGTTGGCCTTAACTCCCAGGTAGGCTTATCAGATGTGAACTGAGAATGTGCTGCACCACAACTCATGGACTGCTGATGAAATATAGTTGAGAAATACATATTTTCTGAACTGGCAATATATAAGTTTTTATTGTATCTTTATAGTCTTCAAGAGGAACATTGGAATACATACTTGGACAATGTGAACTGGCACTCCAGAATTTACAGACTGATTCTGATTCAATGGCTTTGTCTTTGAAGTCACTGGAAGCTGCAGTTGTGAAGCAAGTAGAAGAAATACATAACGAGGTGAGATGATCTGCACTGAAAATACTTCAGCCAGGTCTGAGCAGTGCAGTCTCCTCATGGAGTTAATGGCAATTAAGTGTGTTCAGCTGCTTGCAAGGCATTGCTTTGTATGAGTTGGCAATGTGGCTTTTATGACTTTTTTACTTGGATACAGTAATTGGGATTATCGTGGAAGTTTTCACTTTTCCTTCTTAAGATCCCTCTGCTGGTAAAGTAAGAGAAGTTTCACAAAATACAACGCCAGAACTGACTGTGGTGGACAAACAGACTACTCTAGCACTTTTCTAACAGAAAGGAAGAGAGAGAAGGGATTAGAGGATTAGAGGGAAAGAGCAGGTAAAATTTTTTAGTTATTCCTTCCTGGTTTGTGTTGAACCAGGTTTCTGCATACTGCCAAGGGTGGCACAATTGTGAGTGTGGGCTCTAAAGTATGTTCTGAAAAAAATACAGTGGAAATAATTGTGAGGAACATATTTAAGCAGGTCATTTAGTTCTACAAAAGATGCAAGTGTGTTAATGCACTTTGACAGGATTCCACAGAAGCTGGCAGTGCTTTCATGCTTGGACCTGTGCTGTATTTCTACTAAGATAAATTAGAAGCTGTACAGAGGTAATTTTCACTCAAATTAGAATGCATGCAAAATGTTTAAATTGCTGTCTGCTGAGCAATATAATATTGTGTAGTGCTACTAAAACTTTGTAGAATACATTTGTATCTGCATTGTGTTTACACTTGGTAAAATGGAGCATAGCGTTGGCAAAAGATTTGTGCCCTTGACTTTTACCAAAACAGCTCCTAGGGCAATTTAAAGAAGTCTGATGCATGCAGGGGTTTACAAAACATTAATCAGGCTCAGTCCATAAAACTACACGCATATGTGGTTTGCACAGCAAGGGCCACAGGCACAGCTGGTGTAAATTTGCACGGGTCCTTTAACATCAAAGCCATGTGCTGTTTACATCAGGTGAGAGAGTAGCCCCTGGTGTTTGCAGTCACCTGAATAATTTTGCAATGTGACATACAGGGATGTTTCCTGTTACACATATGGGATATACTGTAACAGCAATCCTTGTTTAACTTGTACATATTGTGCACTTAGTAGACACATTGGACCTCTAATTTGAAAAGAGACTACCCATCCACCTATTTTACTATTCTTTTTTTATTATTTTTTATGCCAAGGTCAAGTCTTCACTTGCTGTTAGAGTGCTACTTAATTTTCATTTATTGCTGCACAAGTAGACAAAATTTCTAGAGGCTTATCTCTGTGGTAAATGCCTATTTCTTTTTCAAACATCACTGAGCTGAAAATATAAAGACCTGTGAAGCTAATGCAACTTTTCTTGCATATAAAAGCTCCCTACCTTCTTTAATTCTGCATGATAAATCTTTGTCTTTTCAGGCACTAATACAGGTTTTACGTTCAAACTTTATCAGGCAGGTGGAAGAACAAGAAGCTGTTTTGTTTCTTTAAAAAATCAAACTGCTTACTGATGAAAATGAGCCTTCCATTTCACTCTCTTAGTTTGTTAGCAATTTTTAATGCAAAATCAAAATAGCACAAAAATCCAAATCTCCATAGGATTAATGGAGAACTGCCACCGAATTTCCCAGTTTTGCCTGGATATTTCTGATATACAGTTTTCTGGGCTATTTATAAACCTCCTTGTGATTTTTTTTCTCTTCCTCTGAACCAGAGATCTTGAGCTTGAAATGAGATAGTATCTAGAGGTGACGATACTGTTGTATTTTATTTTTAAATATTGTCATAACTGAAGTTCTTCAGTTTAACTCATAACTAGATGCAGCCATTCTTCTTGGTTCTTTATCTTCCTGAAATGCTACGGGTTCATTCTTTTTACCCCCCTGCTGGTGCCTCCAGAGCAGTCATCAGAGAACATTAACCAGAACAGAACCATCACAGTACCAAGCTAAAATATAGTAGTTTAGCAGATTCACAGTCTGTGCTGAAATTAACTGCTCTGCCAAATGAGGCCTGGATGAATTATCTGTGTCTGCTCGAGGGAAAAAGCCTAAGAGTGGGTCTGAAAGAATGAGGAATGATTCTGTGCCTTCACTTTTGTACTCCTGGGCAGGAAAATTGACTTGCTGTGCTGATAAAGTGTGTTTGAACTGAGGATCTGAAGCATAGGTGGAGACTTTGGTTTTTTCCAGTTTTGTGCTGGGCAGAGAAACCTCTAAAAGAGTATCTGGGGGATGTCCTTACTTGATGTTGGATTTCCCAGAGTTCATTTGTCAGGGCCCTGTCTTGGATGTCTTGACAGAGGTATTCCTGTTGAAAAAGTAAGATGCTAACCTGAGGAGGATTTTAGCATCTCTAGCGGGCAGCCAGGTGGAAGTTTAATATTTCTTTAAACCTAGCTTTGTTGTCATGGTCTCCCTCACTAAAACAGCCTTCAAAGGAATATCTGAGTAATTGCAAGGTATGTGGTGTGTGTTAGATGTGTGAGTCACTTCTCTCCCAGTGTGTACTTTGTAGCTGTAAGTAAAGATAACCTTAATTAAGGGTGTTCACGTGCAGCTTGTCTGAGTGGCTTATGGGCTTGCAGTCTGAACAAATCCTGCAGTGGCAGGGGTGTAGCAGGGTGAGCAGATGTAGTTACCTGGCAGCTGTGGAGTACAATAGCCTGACAACTCACACACAGTCACAGATTGTTGTTTGGTCAGGAATAATTTAACCTGAAAGGAATGATCTTGCACAATTCTCTGAATGGCATCCTCTTGCTCCTACTACTACTTTCCTCCTACTTGGCTTTCCAAAACATATACAGCTGCTGAGTACATCCCAAATAGAGCTACACCTGGGGAAAACCATTGGCAACTAAAATCTTTTTAAAGGAACTAAATACTTCTGGGCAGATCATGTAAATACTCATACATATAAAAATAAATCTGCAAAAAAGAGCTTCACCACCCTGTTCTTCACATTTCAAAGAAATTTTTTCTTGCTCTGACTAATGCAAAATCTGCCAATAGTCCATGTTGGTGTGAGGTACTTTCAAGGCTTCTGTATTTGCCAACACCAAACTAATGTTCAGATGTTCTCAGTGTAGTAAAACACTAGAGGAGGTCTTCTTAATGTCATGGGATTGTGCTGAAAATACAGCAGGTTTCAAAGGAAGTACTCAAGTTTTAAGGGTAGGGGTTTGTTCTCATCAGGGTATTTGCTCATCTGCGATAATCATATCCTGATTACCATGATTAAAACTAGAGACTGAATTGGTTGCCCTGTTGCTTGTGAGGTACAGTCACTTTTGCCTACAGCAAATCTGTTTTAATGGCAGCAGTAGATAAGTTGAGCTTGGAGGATGCACGGGGAGGTAGAAAGCCTGGGCTAGCTGAGTTGAAGGGATGTGGTGTTAGACACTGAGGTCACTGATGAGAAAGGGAGAGGTGTAGGCAGCCAAAGGAAGGATTATATGTTTTAGCACATTATGGTGAGCTGGCAGCATGGTTGGTGGCTGACAAGTATGGCAGAGAGAAAATACAGATCACCTGCATATGTGGCATTTAATAACCAGTACTTTGAAATAATTGACTGAGGATCATTGCCTCACAAAACGTTAAATGCTACTGTTGGCCTTTTACTACCCAATATTAACAATAACCTAAAATTGGCCTTTAATCATTGCTGAAAGGACAACCTGAAAATATGTTGAGATTAGACATATGAGGCCTGATTCTGAGCTTACTTGCACAGATGTAAGTCATAAGTGAAAATCAGAAGATGAAAATTATTCCTCAGATACTCAGTCTATATATTTTTATATGTAAATCAGTTTAAGCTGTGTCCTCTTCAGTCATGTAAAATGTTTTCTAATGATAACTAAAATTAGTTATCACGCATGGAAGTCTCCAAATTAAAACTCTTTGACAAAATCCTTAACAAGAGGTAACCTGAGAGTTTTGTCACAGAAGATGAATGTTCTGTAACTTCCATGCCAATAAGGCTAGAAATGAGCTTTCTGTGTCTCTACAGTATTTAGTGTTGAGGGTTTTTTTACTGGTACAGCTTCTCCTGTGCATGGGAGGAGACAAGCCAAGAGGAGTGAGTTCCTGCTGCAGAAAAAGTTACTACAGAAGAGAAATCATGTCACTCTTGCCTCATGAAAATAATTTTCTTTCTCAGAATCAACAGTTATCTGTTCAGAGATCACAGTTCAGAGCAGTCACTTGTCAGGCAGCTTGGTGGCCACCTTGGAGGGTGAAACATTGTTTTTCTCCCCAACCACAATTTATTAACCAGGTTAGAGCTAAACAGAGATGCTGTGAGATGAATGCAGAGCGGAGTTTCATAGCTTTATTTGATGGCAGTCCACATCATTTAACAGCCTCTTGTTGCAATTAGGTACACACTGACCTCTGATGAGACCAGCTAATCCTGCAGAAAATGAATTAGCTTGTTGCTATACTTCATGTCTTAGACCAAAAAAGCAGCTCTTATATGGCAAATTATTGTGTATAGGATCGAGATACATTTAAATTTTGGCCAATATGCCAGACTGCAATTAGAGTGAAATTAGATAGATTATTGTAACAAATCCATGTGACTAGTTAAAAATCACATTGACTGAAATAGATCTATGATGAGACATATTTTAACATTGATTTTAATAAAAAGATTGTTTTTTTCATTGATTGATGGCCTCGTGATTAATTTCATGGAACCTGTTTGCCAGACATCATGTGGTAGAGGCCAGAAAACACAAAAAGAAAGGGAGAGAGAAAAAAGAAGTTCTTAAAATTCTAACTGCATAATGATATGCTCAGCTTTCCCAAAACTGCGCATGCTGATTTTAATTTTTTTTTTTACCAAACCATAACTGGATCCTTCATACCGTTAATATTACAGAGGAAGCAAAGTTTCCTTCAGCTTTTTTTTGGTTTTTTTTTGTTTTAGGAAGGATGTCATCAAACTTCTGTGCTAAAAAGTCACTAGCTAGCAGTCAGGTTTTTTTAAAAACGTTTTAGGATCTGTGTCTGCCAACTAATCATGTTATATTTTACTAATACATGTGCTTTAATATTCTTTTTATGCACTGAAAACTTAAATATTTTTTATTATAATCTTTAACGTATTGACCTAACCTTTAGTTAATGTTAACTGGACCACTTTCAGATTTCTGTAGCTGTTCAGTTTTCTCTTGCAGGAAAGGAAGCATTAGGTGACAGCTTTGGGCAGTTTTCTTTATTCTTTCCCCTTGGTAGGTTGTCTTTGTTTGCATCTTCAGAGTTGAGCAGGGATAAACAAATCTTCTTTGTGGTACAAATAATGATTAAAGCAGCTTTGAACTCAGTGTGAAACGTAACTACCACAACAAAGATAAATATGGAATTCTAAAGACCAGAGCTATGGATTACTCTTAAAGAAAAGCAGCGTCTCTGGTAACTGGGCTGTCTGGTGAAGGATGAGAGGCTGTGATTCCCTGTAGTGCCACCCTCTCATTCCATAGCAACTGGGCTGCATTTTAGCAGGGTTATTACTGCAAGTTTTTTTCAATCTTTTATGACTGAAGCAATTTGAAACCCACAGTGTTAATTGCAATAAGGCAGAGTTGGTGCATATTTGACTGAATTGTGAGTAAACTGGAATTTTTAATGTTTGTTGTACATGAACAACATGTGAAAAACAGAGGAAAAAAAGAGAGTTGCATCTTGCATCTCTCTGGGTTTGAAGAGAGTAGCTCAGGTCACAAATTGATGTGTAATGGAAATAAACAGCTGGGTGTAAGCGTGTGTTTAGAAATGACTGCTTTGGTGACTGTCTCCTTTTCTGTGGGGCTGTTCAGGTATAGCTGGATTCTTGCATTACCCCATTCCTGCCCCAGATAATGACCATGGATGTTTATGGTGCAGTATGTTTTTATCTTGCAGGTCGAATTTGAGTGGCTTAGGCAGTTTTGGTTCCAAGGCAAGAGGTATTTGAAGTGCACTGATTGGTGGCTTAAGCCTATGGCTAAACTGGAAGAATTTTGGAGAAAAATGGAGATTATGGTAAGTACTAGTTCTGAAGTCTAAAGCCTCTAGGGCTTAATTCTGAGAGCACTCACAATTATGTTTTTAATTGTACTGTAGTAATGGGTTTTAGACTTTATTCAGAACATATGAGAAGCAGAATCAATGTCAGCCTTTCACTGTCTCCTCTTACTTTTATCCCTCAGTAGCTACAAAAAAATGTGAGCAAAATCAGATCCAAAACCCCAGGATTTTAGTTAGTTCTTGACTTTGCTTGTTTTTAAAGTTTGAAAGCCTCATAAAAGCCTCATATGAGCCTTTTAGAGCCTCATAAGATGACAGCCATATATTACACCACACAAATTCTATGCATTGTCAACTTTTTTGTACAACACCCAGATAGACAACAGTGCTAATGACAACAGTGGTTCGTGTGTCTGAGGAAAGTTGAGCACAAAATTGGTGATCTGGAAGTACAACTGTCTGGTCCACCTGCACAGTTAGACTATAGCCAGAACCTGCATGAGGGGATTATTTCAATAATGTTACAAAATAAATGTAATGTTTTCTGAGTACTTCAAAGTACATCGTGCATTCCTTGAAAATGGATTCAGTGCCAAACACTGTTATCCTGTTGCTGCTGCTGTCCTTGTAGAGCCTGAGGTGAGAGACTGTGCTGTCAGAGTGTTCAAAGCTGTTGTCAGCACACCTGTTTCTGGATTTGCACTCAGAAGGGGCTGTGCTGGCAAACCTGTGGTGCTCCTCTCCATCGATGGATGGATCAGCAGCTGCTTCTCGGTCCCTTCTGCTGGTCACAGCACAAAGCCTCAGTGTGCCTCTGCTGGCTTGGGAGAGTTTTATGGTAGCTGAGGGTGCTGAGTGCCATTTGTATCAAGGGTGTGTTTGAGGCTCTGGAGATGTGGTGCAACAGGAACATGTTCTTGAGTCTCGCTGGAAATGTTGTGACTCAGCTGCTCAAATGTATTGTGAGCTTCTCCAGCAATGTCTGGTTTCAGACTTGGAAAACATGCCTGGAAAAGTGCAACTTCCAGTTGGGGAATCAGTTGCCACAAGAAATCAGTGAACAATGAATTTTCCTACAAAAGGAGAGAAAATAAAACTTGCTTATGTGGGGGTTTTTTTCTCATTTTTGTGTTCTTGTGTGCTCATATTCTTGAATGACCCTTATAATTTAAAAAAATCTTTTGGTTTGTTTTTCTTTCAAATGACAACTTACTCTCTTGTAACACAGGCTTAGATGAGGTAGAGACAAGAATGTTTGATATTTTATATCCATTGTGTGTTGAAAACATGGAAAAACAGCAAACTCAGGAACTCTCAAGGGTTAGGTTTTCTGCAATTGGTGTGACATTGCCATGTGTCTCTAATTAGAAACATGGTGGCGTCAGTGTATCTCCTTTCAACAGGCCTCAGGATGATATTTATCAGCAAACTGAGGCTTGGGCCAAGACAGAAGCTGCTTCTAATTTAAATTTTAAGAATTGCTTTAATGTTTTATGACTTATAACATATTAATCACAATTAATTTCAGCTATTGGAGGAGACAGAGGAGAATGTTAATTGAGAATGTCTGTTTTGTTGAGTCTCTGAGTAAATGTGATGCTCGCTGTGCTCGGGCCTTGGCGCTGGGGTATTTTTGGGGACATAACCCGCGTTTTGTGCTGCGGCGTTTCGCAGGCTGCCATTAGGGGGCAATGTTGAGCCGCAGTTTCCAGGCGCGGCCCCGGTAAAAATCCATCGAAATGTGGCATTAACATCAAGAATTATCCCTGTTGCTCCAAGTTAGCCGTAATCTCTAAGATTCCATAACACAGGAAATCAATTGCGGGTTAACAAATTCAACAGCAATTTAACATAAAAAGTGCAGTGTTTTGGTGCATGCTTAGCTTCCACAGCTAAGTTAAATCAAAAGGGTGTTTTTGAAGGTACCCAGTAGTCTACAGTCGATGGGTTTTTTCCTCCAAATTTATCATTTTAGCTGGAGGATTCTTAAAAAAGAAAAAAAAGAAAAGAAAAAAGAGAATAATGTAAAATGCTAAAAGTAAAAATGTCTTATAATTGTGGGTCTTGTTTTGGAAGAATTTTGCTATTAAAAGGAATTATTTCTTAAAAGAAAATATTTAAGCAATGTATTTTTCCTTTGTGTGTGAGCTGAACAACTGTTGACGTAGTTTTTTTATATGTGTGTCTAGAGTGATACAAAAGTCAGTCTCGGGGTCGGTCTGTGCCTTTTAAAATTTTTCCCCTTGTTCAGTAAAGCAGCTATAAAGAAGAAAAGAAAGTTTCCAAAATTATCTCTGATTCTGCTAATTGTAATTACTCTTCTGTCACTGCATAGTATGATATTGCAGGAAGTTCAGCCCAGTGTCTTCAAACCTATGGGCTTTATTTAATATTTTTGTACATTATAGCAAACACACAATTTTATCATAATGTTTATTCCTGGCATTTCTTTCCCTGAGGGTAGTTTCACTTGGAGCTCACTCTTGTGATGTAAATGTTAAACCTTTCATTTGAATGACATTCTGATAAAACATCACATTTCCCACAATATTTCCTCATGAATTTATGAGCCATTAAATCCGAAGCAGTTTAACCAATCTTCCTTTTTTTCCCCCTCCCTTGAAAATATGAAGGCTATTCATATGTTGGAGGGTTTTTTTTTTAAAAGTCATCCAAGATTAACACGTTATCGCCTGCAACATCAGGATAAATGCTTGCAGAATTCAAAGGGAGAGTTACCATTTGAAAAAAGACCGTACAAGCTTTGCTTTCTGGGTAAAGAGAAGTCTGAAAAGCTGAAATCTCATGTGATGTGAGCAAATCTTGCTGTAGCTGTTCTGAGATTCAGTGGAGAGACAATTTGTCTCACAGGGTCTGATATCATGCAAACCTTGCAATCTGACATTTATTTTAGCTATGAAAATCCGAAACCACCACACCAAATCTGTAAGAACTGCAGAAGTCCGACAGCCTTTTTTTGGTTATTTTGTTTTAGGTTGATTCCCATTAGAAAAGTAAAATGTGAATCTATGAAATTATTTTTGTTTGTGGAATGAAAAGTAAATATATGTGGCTACACTTGCATGTTGAATTTTTGAAGGCTTTTTTGAACATATCTAGTGTTCCTTTAAAAAAAAAAGGCCCTTACAGTGCTATATGGTGTGAATTGTATTTCCTTCTTTGACAGTCCATTTAGCAATGTAGCAATGTATTTATATGGCAGTTGGCCTTAATAACCTTTATTGACTTTAGTGGGTAAGAGCCAAGACTGGCATTATTAAAATGTATCAATTTCATTGCAGTATAAAATCACAACATATATAATTATGTTAGGTAGGCTAGGCTCCATTTAATCCCACCTATTTATGCAGGAATTTGGCAAGACGAAAGAAAGTGTGGAACTGAAATGTAGAGAAAAGTGTGAGTGACTGGGAGTTACATTTAACAGCACAAGTGTCTGCCTGCAGTGAAGGACTACTTAAAGGAATGAAACATAGATCTTGAGGAAGTAATTTCTTAATGGGATAACTAAAACACAAGTAATTGTTACACCATTTGTTTCACTTTTTGGCATCTTAAAATAGAGCTGATGACAATGAAATGCAGCACACCTTTTAATTTGTAGTAGTGCAAAAGCAGAAGCGTGCACACTCGGTGTAAGTAGAATGATCAAAGTGGCATTTCATGTAGACTGGTGTCTTTCTGCACAACTTTCATCCTGATTTGTAAAACTTTAAAAACTGTCTTTAGTCTTGTTATTACTGTTACTCTCAATAACAGGCTTTTAATCAGTTTATACAACTGAATTGAAATCAGAGAGCAAGGCTATTTTCTTGTAAAATTATTTTTCTTTCCTTTCTGAGGTCTATTTCATTATTTGCTCCTATTTCTATATATGAAGTATGTCATAGTTTCAGCAATAAGCCACTATTGTCAGGGGCTTACAGCCTGACAGTTAGAATTGAGTCTACACTGAAACTTGAGCTACAAAATCTCAGCCCAGAGCCCTTTTTTTTTCCAAATTAAAGCAAGGCCTTAAATATGTATTTAAATCAAGAGCATTTCAGTTCCCAGATAACCATGAAAAGCTCTAAGAAAAAATATGCTTTTACAAGGAATTCTCCTAGCTTTTGTAGACTTTGGCACTTTAAACAACTAACCAATTATTTTAAAAAAAATAGATAATGGGATCACAAACAGGCTGGTTGGTTGTTTAGCTTCTTTCAGAAATTGCATAGCAACTTAACTGACATTTGAATTGGTTTGACCTTGTCAGCCAAAATTCCAGGAACTCTGAGGTATTATTTTAATTTCTCTTCTGGTTTTCCCGTTGTGCTCAGATATTGCAGTGTCACATTTTATTGGAGGGCCATGTGGCGATGGGTGATCAGATTTGCCTAATGAGCTGTGAAATGTAGGTACAACATGGCAGCTCGAAGACCCAAATTTTGCCTGTATTTCTTGTCTTTTGGGGCTCTCCTTATCTGTTTAGGCCAGAGCCTTTAAATAAATGTATTTTTGGCAGGTTATATTTTATGTACACTGGGAGTCAGATGTTTCTGGAAATGTATCTTTTATCTTAAACAACAACAACAAAACCCGATCCTGGAGACTTAGTTTTCTTTTTTTTTTTTTCTTCTTTTCTTTTTCTGGCAATAATTTCTTTGACCCCAATATTTTCAGCTGTCAGAAATGGGAGAAAGGATTTAGCATTCTCTGTAGTAGAATCACAATGAATCTGTAAAAAGAAAAAAAAAAAAAGTAAAGTTGTATTGCACATCTTTGAGGAAAAAAATTATTTACAATTCTGAGGGAATTCAGACTTAAGCTTCCAAAACAACATGTGTGCTGAAAGCACAAAAGACAGTGTTTATGATTCTCTTTGAAGTGTTTCTGCAACAGGATAAGGAAAATTTTAGAAACTGTCTGATAGTGTTCAGGGTAAATACTTAAACCCCTTTAGAGAATTTCACACACAGATACTGTGCAGCAGAAAAAAGGATACTTATGTTTCCTAAAGCTGCTACAGCCTACAGCTTTGTACTTAAAGACAGAGGTGTTGAATAGAATTCTTCTGAGGATACATCCAGTGACAATATCTACAGGAACATCAGAGCAAACCAGTGGATAGCACTTTCTATTTTTAACCCTTACGTGAGCAGGTTGAGATCTGAGCTGCGTTGATATGAACCACTATAATGTTTCTGTTATAAACTGGGATTGTTCAAAGGGCAGCCTTCCCACTCCGGCAGCATTCTGGGAAAATCACACTGACAACACTGAGGTTATAATGTACCCTGGCATAAGCCAGGAGAAGTTTAGGACAATTTGTGTCCTGTGGGACAGTGAGGTGCATTTCTGATGGCCCAAGTGGGAGAACCATGGGTGGGTTGTGTTGCTGTGCCCGTGGTGTGGTCCTGCCTCTGCCTTCCCCTCCAGGTGGATTTGCACCTGAGTCACAAATTTGACATTTGTAGGTGTTCTTGTGCACACAAGTGTTCTTGGTGAGCTGCAGTTTTGGACAACTAGAATTCTGTTGTCTTGTACTTAATTCTTACTGTAAAGGGATCTTTCTGTGATCTTCACT
The DNA here is from genome assembly GCA_026261815.1 of Monarcha castaneiventris obscurior. Classification (NCBI taxonomy): domain Eukaryota; kingdom Metazoa; phylum Chordata; class Aves; order Passeriformes; family Monarchidae; genus Monarcha; species Monarcha castaneiventris. The sequence continues at coordinate 9,064,147 of JAMPIT010000712.1, read as the reverse complement.
GTATTTTTATACTCTTGGATGTGTACAATTGTGTGTACTAAATACCTTCACTCGTGTGTAAAATGTGATGAGCTCTGTGTTAGTATTTAAGGCATAAATGCACATACCACTATCAGCAGAAATCAAAATTGTGCAGATAGGTTATTCCCAGTCTTGTGTTTGAATTGTGTAAATGGATCTCTGTCTGAGCTGAGACTGTGGCTAAAACAGGATTCTTTCTCCACTACATGTTACAAGTTTTCCCGTAGTGGATAGAGCACCAGAGCTGGTGCACAGTGTGACTGTGTGTGTGTACATGCTCTACACACAAATCCATGCACACCCATACTGGGGATTTTAACTGGGATAATCTAATTTACTTCTTTATGTAACTTCTGAATCATGTAAACTTTAATTTAGAGAAAAGGCGTTTATAGGGAATGAGCACTGGGGCCAACTGCTTGGAGTTCTGTGCAGCAGGAAAAACATAGGAAAAGAGTTTAGAGAGCATTAGAATGCATTTGGCAGTACTGCAAGTTGCCCTGGGTCTGACAGGGAGGGAAAACCTCAGATGATGGCTCCTGCTGCATCCTTGTGAATCCACTGTCAATCCTGGAAGGATATTTTAGAACCTGGTGTTGCCACCCTTTTATTGTTGATGGGAACTGTGTTATTGGGAGCTATGCTGATTTCAGTGAAAGAAGGGTCAGTTTGGTGTAGATTGTATAAAACTGGGTGCTGTTTCCACCACTGTTGCCCCAGAACCTTGGATGGACATGCACTAGAATAACAAAAGATCTTTGTATCAATAGTATGCTTATTGAGGCTTATTATTCGCTGGGGAAATAATGATGCTGTAGTATTGAGCTACTGTTTTACCAGTCTCATTATTCTTTGCAAAGCCTTTCACAAGGGCATGGAGTGACAGGACAAGGGGGAATGGTTTTAAACTGACAGAGGGCAGGTTTTGTTTGGATATGAGGAAGAAATTGTTTACTATGAGGCTGTCGAGGCCCTGGCACAGGTTGCCCAGAGAAGCTGTGGATGCCCCATCCCTGGAAGTGTTCAGGGCCAAGTTGGACAGGGCTTGGAGCAACCTGTGATAGTGGAACGTGTCCCTGCCCATGGGGGATGGAACTAAATTGTCTTTGAGGTATCTTCCAAGCCAGAAGATTCTATCATAGGCTTTAATGTTCTCAGAAATCTATTTCCTAGTAGAAAAACTGCATAAAAGACCATATTTGAACACTGAGAATAGTATTTCCTGAAAAGAAATTAATCTGTGTTTTTAGAATTTATATTATATGCTATATAGAAATTGATTAATGATAACCAATATTTAAAATTATATCTAGTTCTCATTTATTCAATCCTAGAAGTCAGCAGATACAGAGCTTATGGATTTGTATTTGTGTATATATGTTTATGGACATGCTACACAGAAAAAAAAGGATTTGGCTTGGTGTTAAAACTGTGAATTACAGTGGTTTGGCAGGAATAATTTGTACTGTGATTGTTATAAACTAGGGTAAGTTGTGATTTTGAAAGAAAGTGAAAGCAAATGGCAGTATGACTAAAATGTCACCATCTACATTGCTGTATGTTTTTTAATACAGCTAGTGTTGCTAAATGTGGTTTTATTGCTATTGTATTTTAGTGGCTCTGTAACCACTATAAAATAGAATACAGCTGCTTTACTTTGCAAATGGCTTGGTAGGCAGAGGAGGTTGACGTCTTCTGAAAAGCTGCTGGTGCTGCATTGATACCTTTTCTTTCCTATCTGATCTTTATTCCTTCTAATTCCTAACAAGATCGTGGATGAATAGTATTTTTGTAATGTGTTCTTTAACAGTTACTTCATCTTTGCTCAAAATTGCAGCTTTCATTTTATACATAAAGAAATAAAACTTGGCTTCAGAAGTTGCTATGGAGAACATTATGCCCTGATGAATTAGGTGCTAATTCTTCTACTGACCCTCTGTTTAACTTGTGTAAGTAACTTAGGTGTGGTTTTCAAAATCGGTCTGGCAATCAAAACATTGAGGTCTTACTTTGGTTTTAGATTGCAGACAATTTCTGATCTTAAATTCCTCCTCAATTAAATGAGGCTATGATTTTTTCTGTATCTGACAGTTGCTTTTGTCTATGTCCTAGGGAGAGAACATCGTGCATTTGAAGGAAGCCAACAAATTTCTGCCTCTCCATATCATGGTTGGAAAGTGTAGATGGGGCCACATAGGCGCGTTTTGTTATTTTTTTTTCTTCAGATGGGCAAATTCTGTCTGTTTAAGGAAGAGTTTACTCTGTTTTGGCTGACCCTAATTGTCTCCTGGCAGTTCCCAGGTCTAGTTCTCAAGAGCTTTTGTGTGAATCTTTTTTGCACTTTCTGTTTGTCACTACTCATGCTTCTGCTTAATGATCCTGAAACTGTAGATATAATAATCTTTACTGTTCTGCAGTAGGTAGATAATTACTGGTTTTTCTCAAATGTTACAAGTGAACATCAGATTTTGACAGTTTTCCTTGGACTGCTAGTCAATCTGAACTCTATATAATTTTCACAACAGAGGCACTAATATAAAGTGTAGCAAATATTTTAAATTATTCCAGTAAAATAATGTGATTGTTTATCACAATCAGACTAGTTTTCATAGGACTCATTTTGAATTTCTGTAATAAGAGTAGAACCATTAGTGGGATGGTGAGAACAGGCTGGATTGTTGCTGGGGGACAGGAGTGGCATCAGTGGAGCTGTGCTCAAGATGAATCCAGCTCCGTGCTTAGCATGCAGTGATCCACAAAGTGCACTGTTAATAGCTGGGGATAGTGCATCAGTTCATGTTGTCTAGCTGCCTAGGGATCAATATCATTGTGTAATAAACTGAAGTGATTATTTTTATGTGTCTGTGTATATATGTATGCATATATACACTGCTAATAATTACATTTTAGCTCGATTTTCAAGCTGTGTCCTACATGCTAATGGATTAGAGCTTCACCAGCTAGCTAGAAGGTCAATTGTTTTGTGATGTTATGGTGGGACTCAGCTTGGATAACTGAATTATAAGACTTTTTTTGTAATTCAGACACATGGCAGAGGAAGTTAACTCATTGTGATCCTTTTGGTCTCTTTCTATCCAATTTTTTCCATTCCATTTCATGAAATAGAAATCATGTGCTGAAATCATTTGCAGTAGTAGGACCACAAAATTCATTCTTTTGCTCAAAAGTAATGATTGGTTGTTTTGCTGATAGATGATAGAAATGATTTTAAGGTTAGTCTGTACAAAGCAGTTTATGCTGATGCTGTGTATTACCCACACAGAGATTGTACTTTTCAGACTTCCGTGAGGTGACAGAAATCTGAAAGTCAGCAGAGCTTTACATTTCATGTCTTCTCTTATGGGCAAGAGGAAAGAGCACCATGGTGTTGCATGTCCAGTGGTAATAAATCTATCCCCAGGAAGCAGGGGTGGGGCAAGATGAAATTAGTTCTGTCTTGCATTTATGTAGATGCTCAAAGCAAAGACCAGTACAAGTCCTGACTAGGTCCTAGTCCAAAATGTTAGGATGATTTTGACAGGATTTAAAAGAAACAGAATTAAGATTATTAATATTTCTCACTTCGAAAAATCTTATCCTGTAGGTGTTATCTTCATTAATGCAACTTTACAGGGACTGGCATTGTTTCTCAGAGGAAAGCCAGCAGAGAAAGGTACACTTGTACACTTGTACAGTCAAGGCTCTTCAAAACATTTTTCCATTACTGATCTTTTGTTGGTTTTAGACGTTTAGAAAATATTTATACATTCATGGGTCAATTCCACTGATGGTTGTTATGTTAAAGGAATTGTGAATTTGCAATTTGCATGATGCCTTAGGTGAGTCTGAAAACTCTCAAAATTTGCAGAAATATTGAAGAAAACAAAAAAATTCTCACTGGTTTCTTTAAGAAATCCTACTGTTAAAAAACTTGGTAAGGAGGCTGTTTTCTCAAGTTTTTTCTTTGCTTTTCATCTTCTACATTTTCTTCTTAAATGTAAAATACTGTAATTGAATCACAGCATTAGCTGGCTTTTCCCAACAAAACAGCAGATTTAGGCTCTTTGCTGCTAGTTTCAAAAGTAATATGTATGGAGAGAGAGCGCAAAGACAAAAATTGAGCACATAGATGTATAATCCCAAAGGAATAAACTGACTTCTACTAGACAAGCTGAAAGCTGATTAAAATATTTTTCATCCTTTGGGTATGCAACAGCTTTTGATGATGGAGAGTGTATTAATATTCAGCTTAGCTGCTTGTCGACACTTCAGACAGGTCCCAGGAAAGACTCTGATACTGACCAGGTTTTCTCACTCTGCCAGAAATCTTTATGAGACACAGAGCAGCAGCCTTGTACCAGGAAAAGGCAAGATAAGAATACTGCTATGTCTTTATTTTAGAAGTTGCTTTTATTGATTTTTAAAGTATTGAAAATTTTAAAGAATTCTTTCAATGATATAAATGCATTTAAATACAACCAAGGAGAAAGATTATTTTTAATTATTTTAAAATAAAGCTGTTGTAATCTATTCAATTTTCTATTCATTTCTCTGAGTTGTTTGTAAACTTACAAAGATTCTAGTAATAATATCAGTGATCAAGATTTTTGGAGAGTGTGCTCCTTCTTAAATTATTTTGCAACGGTCAGATCTGAGGTGGTGGAGTACTGTTCTCTTAACTTTGTCTGTTCCCTTGTAATGTAATACCTACCTTCCAGACAAGAATGAGATGTAAACAGCTGCTTTATCAGCTGATACTTCTTCTGTTCTTTTGTTGGCATGCTGACATATAGGGTGTTTGCTTTTTCCCCTTCCACAGTGACTAAATATATACAGTATCTCTGGAAAACATGTCATACCCTGCGCAAGGTGCCTTTAGGATGGCTCCAGGGCTAAATACTTCCTGTAGTAGGTGAAAGAGCATGGCTTAATCAGCTTAGTTAACTTAATTAAGCTGTGCTTTTCCTCATGGTACAGCTTTAAAGTGTATTTCATATAGAAACTGTATTTTGTAGTTGTGTAATGACACAAGGTTGGAGAAATTGTGTAGAATTTTTATAGCGGGCTTGAAAAAGATAAGATTTGCTACTTTGCAAAGGGAAGAAGTGAACTAAAGGAGTGTGTCCTTTTTACTGAAGATTTAAAGGAGAAAATCTAATGCAGTTTAGATTGTAAAGGCTTCTCAAACTGAGAAAGTCTACTGTTCTTTTTATGCCTATCTAATTTTAAGATTTTATATATGGGAAGAGCTGTCCATTTTCATCCCAGCCTTGGCTTGCCTGCTTGTAGGTGTGTCACCAGATTCCATGACCCTACATTCTTTTACTGTTCTTTGGAAGAAGTAAACTAATGCAGTGTAATTGTGACAATGTGGGTCTTTTCTCCACTGCTCTTTGAGTCTCAGCAGAAAATACTATTACAAATTAAAGTTCATATTCTTCATGAGGTACTCCATGTTGAGGAAAAGGTCTGATTTTCCTCTTGGGGAAATGCTGGGGTTCTGGTCCTAGTGGAACCCTCCTGTCTGGGTAGAGGAGGAGATTGACTAGCAAGGCACAGGCACAGCTGGAAACAGTAAGTGCTGACTGAGTTCTGCTTGCCATCTCATTTGCTTCATCTGACTTGTTAATGTCTTTACTTTAATCTTTACTTACCTCTACAGGTTTCTGAGAGAGTGAGGGGTGGGGGGAGAAGCAATCAGGGCAGCAGTTGCAGCTGGCCAAGGGGAGAGTGGCAGCAGGTGCCAGTGGCCAGTGAAAATATGGGATGAGGGTTAGGAGCCCTTCTGTTGGCAGAATGGCAGCACGGAAGGCAAGGTGAGTGAGAACTCCTGGGACAGCAGCTTTGGAGTGAGTGCAGAAGTGCTTGGAAAACTTGAAACTGGTTTGTGGGTGGAATGGACCTTTGGGTACAGTGGGAATAGAAAACAAGCTTGGCAGGAAAAGCTTTGGAGATTGAGAAAGAGTGGGAGAGGATGGCAAAGGCTCTCAGGCAAAAAGGAGTGGAATGGTTTGAGAGAAAATAGAATGGAGAGGCTTTGCAAGTGGGAAGTGGTTATGGGGAAGATGGCAGAAGATAAGGGTGTAGCTGTGTCTCCTTCAAAGCTAAATACTGTGGGTAGTGATTTCTTTGATTTTTTGTTTTCCTGTCTCTTTAAAAAGGTAGTGTTTTGACAGGATTCCATTAATTGATACCTCTGTGTAGTAATAATACTACATTTAATATGTTACTGGTTTGTAGTACAGAATCAAAAAAGGGAGAAATAGTCTTTGTTTAAGAAAAAAGTAATTATGTCGAATGCAGAAAACTATTTAAAGTATGCTGGAAAGTATTTGCTTTTAATTCAATAAACAAAATTATTCTGAAAAAACCCAGGGAGATTATATATGCATAGATTTAAAAAAATGTTAAAAATGCACATAATGATTAAGACATGAGGATTATTTTTTTGGTGTTTATATGGCACATGGATGCATACATATACATAGATATATATATACAGCCATGTGCACCCAGAGAGGGAAAGACTTTTGCCTGTTTAAGTCCTGAGCTTCCCTCCATAATGCTTGAAGTTGCAGAATCTCAGTGAACTGATACAATGTGTTAAGTTTCTCATCTGAGTACCTCTCACCCTGCTGCTTGGGCATAGTTCTGTTATAGACTTCAGTGTTTCTTGATTATATGGGGTGTTATAATTTCCTGATGACTGGTTATGTTATTTATAATACAGAGGGTGTTAATCCTTTGGTGATTAACACTCTATTTGAATTACCAGAGGTCAAAGGTACATTCTTTTATTTGGGTTTTGGGGTTTTTTCAGTGTTTTTTCCTTTGTGTGTGTGTGTGTTTTTTTTTTTTCCTAAAGGTTTTTTCATTCTCTGTTTTATCTGAAAATTATTTTGAGACAATTTGGGGTGAGGAGAGGAGCATGCTTCTTCTGTAGGGGCCCAAGTCTGTTGAAGCTGTAGGCATTAGAACATAAGTTCTCTTTGCACTGAACAGCTCCTCCAGATATCCACCGTTTAAAGATAATGAAAATCTCATAACCAAAAGAATCATAGTAAAAAGCATATGGAAGAAGGTATTCTCTGCTTAAGCCTGTGAAAAAGCAGATACCTACCTGTGTCTCTCATTCTAAGCCTTTTTGGAAAGATTTATTAAAGATTATAAATGTGTGTACATATATATGTGTATGTATATGTATAAACACACACTTTATAAGGTATAAATGTATATGGCTGTCATTTCAGGTGATGTGGAGATATTGCAGAGATTCTTGTCCAGCTGCATCAGTCACTGTGGTTTCAGAATTGAGGAGCTCTATTAAAAGCCTTCAGTTGTTTCAAAGGCTGTGGCTGTGCAGAAGTTACCCTTCCCCTAATATTTCAGTCCTTTCTTGAAATACCATAGGGTTTTTTGGTGTTTTTCTCAGCTGTGTTCCTTAAAGTGCTGGAGCTAATTGAGAGGGAAGAACCAAAGGATTTTTGCTGTTTTGTTTTTCACACATTTCTGGGGTTATGTAACCATTCCCACAGCTCCAGGAGAATTCAGTTATGTGTCCAGGTTTGCTGAGTTGCTGTGTTCAACTGCAAAGCCTTTATAGTGGCCTAGAGCAATGGCCAGTGTTCACCAAAGTGTGCTGTGGCTTTGCTCCCTTCTGTAGAGGTGACCATAACACATTCCTTGGCTGAAAATCGGAGGTACATGTCCCACCTGGAGATTCTTCATGCTGTGGTCATTCCACCTACTCCAAATCTGGAGAAGTGTGGGCATGATGGAAGACCTGCAAGAGCTCCCTCTCTAGTGTTTTTCCACTCCAAAACCTCTCTGGTAGTACCTGAAACTGCGACAAGCCAGTTACAGGAGAGTTACGTTGATGCAGCATAGCCCTCTGCAGTGTTTAGGACTTGCATATCAATAAAGGGGATGGTCAAAGAGCAAAGGAAACACTAAAATTAGGAAGCCAAAAATGGAAGGGGAGCAGCTCATCTGGTTGGGACAGTTTTTTGAGCTTGTAGATTGTTCTCAGCTCACATGATGGCAATCTGGGAAGCTGTAACACAATATGATAAACCTCCCTCTGCATTTTCCAATAGAGGCATAATTGGTCCTGACTTGCTGCTTTGGGAAAACTCAGCATCAGACTACACTGAACAAATGTTAACAGTGTCTGTTTTGCAGAGCTGGAGCATGAGTTCACTGGTGCATAAAGCTCAGTTTTAACTCAGTTATCAGAATGAGCTCAATGCCTGAACTGCTGGATGAAGTCCTCCAATCTGCCTGAAAATCGAAGCATATTCTAATAATTCTTAAACATTTAATCTATGTACCAATGCTCTAATGTTTAATGTTGCTCTACAGCAGATATGATGATTGTTACCCAAGTGGAGGCACAGAGGCAAGTTGCTCCTGTCCAGCCACTCATTTGATGATTGTGTTTCAGTGTCTGCTTAGTTTCTCTCTGCTTTGCTCTCTGGTGTTTTGCTCTGAGCTCAGTGAGGTGCTAAGATTAGTGCTGGTTTGCTTTTGTCATAATCTTTCATGTTTACTGTGACGGATAGGTGAAAAAGTAGTATTTGTTCTGCTCCAGCATGCAAGGAATCCAGCTCAGACACTGAGGGCAATTAGTCCCTACGTTGTGGGATAAAAAGCAGACATGCTAAAATTTTAGAGGTAGCTTTTTCCTGTACATGCTCCAGGGGAATGCTGCACACTGCACTGTGGCTTCCTACATGATTTCTCTGTTTAAGATTGCTTAAGTGCCATTCAACTGCTGGTCTGTGGTTAGTGCAAATACTAAATGCTACACTGGCTTCATTCCTTGTGCCTTTAATGTTTCCATTTTAATAGCTTCATTTACGCTTGGAAATGGTTTTTTCTAATGCTTTAGAGAGACTGTGAGTAGTCTGGCACCACAAAATGTATTGAAAGCATTTGAAGTAGTTTGGTAGGAGGCAGAATTAAAGGTCAAAGTGGTTTTGTGACCAGAACAAGAAACTGGGAGGAAATAGGTTGCAGAAAAGAGGGAGTAACAATAACCAGGTGAGAGAAATAGGAATAAATATAATGGAAGTATAAAGAGTCTTGGAAGTGCAAAGGATGCTAGGGTTAAAAGAACTGAATTCTCATCTCTTAAATTTGGCTGCAGCATTTAGTAGGGCCTTGCTCTGGGAATATTAAATATGTAAACTATTAATACAAAGTGATGCAAGTAGTTAAAAATGTGACTTTTGTCTGAATGTATAATTTTACTTTATATGTCAAAATTGTTTTTTGTCTGCTGACATATTTCTGAAACAGCTTTCTTGAAGAAGTGGTTATGTTATGGCCTCACAGTAGCAGAACATTCAGCCTGAAAGTCTGTAGATAGAACATTTGCAATAGTGTGTATGTGTGAAATTTTAAGTGATGAACTGCCTGATTAAAACCAGAATATGTTTTTACTGAAAATTGTTGTTGGTTTTGTGTAAATCCATTTTTAATACAAAAAAAAAGAAAAAAAAAAAAAGAATTTGGGGAGAAATAAATTACTAGGTAGCAAGCAAGACTGAAAGAACATACAACTAAAGGTGTAACTTAAACATATAAATATCATTCCTTTAAATGAGAGTAATAAGAATCAGGTTGCTAAATAAGATTTGCTTCATGAAAGATGGAGAAAGTTGTTTGCTGATTTAGCTGGTATAGCTGGAACAATGTACTTAGCAGTTTTCCTATTGAAGATTATGCTCTGCACAAATATATAGTACATTAGAATTTTGCTAGTCCTGTTTCAAAGTCTGCTGAAATATTTTTGATTCCTTCTTACATTTATCACAACCATTTATTTTCTTGTGTTGAACCATAAATATTTGCAGAAGTGTTGTAATCTTTTTTTAAAAACAAGCATTTGAAAATTTGCATAATGGGCTTAAGTAAATAACATGACTTACAAGTAAGGCTATGAATCTGTTGCCTGTGATGCTCTTTTTTGGTGAATTTTTCCATAGTCAGAATTTATACAATTAAATTCATTACTAGACATTCAAAGTATGCTACTTAAAGTATGCTTAGAGATTTACATCAGAAATAATAATTATTTATATCATGTTTTCATTTTACACCTACTTTTGCCTCACATTTGTACTAGCCCAGTCAATAAGCATATATAAACCATGTCAGTTTTTGCTGTTTCATTGCATTTTTGCTGTTTAATTGCATTTTTCAAATACGTTTTAATCAAAAAATATTTTACTGCTTATTTGCACTGTACAGCTTCTAAATCTAAGACACCACTGGGGTCAGAAGATAGCAGATAGCCTATCCAGTGTTTGAACTGGTACTCCAGTTCCTGGTTTCTTAAGGATAAATGTGATTGCTCCAATATAAATGTTTTAGATCACAGTGACAGCTGTGGAAATTAAACATAGCCAGCAAAATCTATATTCTGTCTACCTAAGTGAAGGAGAGGACAGATGAAAAAATTCCCTGGGCAAATGAATTCTTATGAACAGTGGTGAATCTTTTCCCTTTGCTATATTAATCACGAAAAAAATCTAACTTGTATTTCTGTATACACTTTTCATATTCAAGTTTATCATATAAAGGTGAAAAATTTACAATATCACTCTGAGACCACGTTATAGCACACATTGCAAACACTTTTCTAACCACAGGGAAAAGTTAGCCTTTAGGATAGTTTCCAGAGAGTTGCAATGGTTTGTGAATGGAATAGACTTTAGAATTCTATGCAAATCTGGGCTTTGGAGAGAGGTGGAAAACTTACAATTTCTCAGAAATTTCCTTTCTCCTAGTTTATTATGAATAATGTTTTGTTTTCAGAAGCTTTGCCTTGTCCTGCCTTAAAGTATCTTAAAATGTTGAATTTACAATTCTGTTTCTTAAACATAAGTTTTGATACCTGCTTCAGAGGCTACTGCCATGCAGAAAAATGCAGGATTTTCTCACATAGACTATGCAGCAGGTTGGGCACCAAGGAAGAATAAGAAGAGAGAGACTCCCCTGCCAAAAAAGTAACTCTTTGAGTCATGTTCATCGCTGGTTTGTTTTTCACCTGAGGCATGGTCCTGGGCTCCATGGTTCTGGAGGATTCCTTTTCCCTGCTACTGAAACTGCTCAGCCTTGACCAGTGGTTTGAGTCCCCTGTTTGCATTTTTCAGAGGAGACAAAACAGTTCTGCCTTTTCAGGTGCTTCTTTCAGCTGGGGCTTGGATGCTGTTGTTAATAAGCTTACACCCCTGTTCTCTGGGCCAATTCTTTCTTGTTTCCACAACTACTTCTTAAGTAACTCCCTCTAGCAAAGTGTGCTTTTAGAAACTTGCCATTAGAAGCAATTTGATAGTCTTTTTTGTGAACTATACCAGTCACTGGATATTTCTGTTTGGGCTGAAGAGCCAAAATGAACTATGGAGTGCTCAGTTGTGCCATTGTGATTTTATTTTTTTTTTGCTGAGGTGGAGGAGTTAATGTAGGTTGTATCTCAGAAGTGAGGCTATGGGATATTACTAATTTTAAAAAAATATACAAATATATTGTGACCCTTAAGATACACAGGCCCTTTTTTTTTTTTTCTTTTGTAGGGGTAAAAAAAAAAGAAATCTCTCTTTAAAATGTTTATTGCAAAGTAAATAGTTAAAATGGAGCTGCAGTTACTTGAAAGAGACAAATATACATTCATTATTTCCTGAGTATGTTGTTTTTACGGGAAAGCAAAGGAAGCAATGGCTGGGTGTCATTAAGGAGTAGCTCGTGGAAAGCAGTGAAATGAGCAATGAGACTTGTAAAGTGTCATGAAAACTGAAACACCAGGGTACAAAGTACTGCTTATCCTCCCAGATATGGATACCATATGGCAACATGAAGGGAAATAGAGAGTAGGAGACAAGAATCCTATTATTCCTCACACTTTCATTTGCTTGCTATTTGCTTTGGGCAAATGACTTAAGAAGTTGTGCCTGAACCTTTTTCTGGCACAGTATTTATTGACAAGACACCTGTCTTCCCTGTCAGGCTCCTTGAAGTTTCTTTGTGTAATTCCAGCTTTGGCACTTCTGATTATAAATTTTTTGTTGTTTTTCTAATAGTTTTGGAATAATCTCTTATTGACTGTTCCTAAGTTAAAATCTATATTAATTTTCTGGCATGATATTCCTTTCTTTTCTTACAGCATTTCACTTGTTTTCCTTAAGGAAGCCAATCTGCTATGGTGGGTTCTTGTTGTCCTTGAAATCTGTCTCCTCCTTTTTTTCTTTATCTGCAAGTTGCCATCTCTGGACAACTTTCTGCATCTCTCTTTTATGTGTCTTTGAAATCAAATGGACTGATGGGGTGCTTGGAAAGATCTGGAAAGAATTTGACTTCTGGAAAGACAGCTGTATGGTCCATGTACCTTTGAATGGCATGGAGGAGGAGAGTCTGTGTCAGCTCTCCAGGGCCTGACACAGCTCTGGAAAGATTTTGTCACCTCCTCACCCATTTCTTCCTTTCTACCTCATAAGTACACACCTATCTACCACCCAGTGTTTCCTTCATTTATAACTGTTTCACAGCAGTTTTGTATTTCTCTGAAGTTAACAGATCTTCCTTAAACATTGTTAAACTAAGTCTTGCCAATATACGGTACACTTACCTTCACTGTAATAGTTGTTTAAAATGCCAGTTCTAGCAACTTTCACCTTTGCTCTTCCGATTTCTGTGTTTGTGAAACTATACTTGAGGATTTCTGATGATGTCCCCTAAAGTTAATGGTTGGTGGATAAAACCAAAGCCAAAAGCCAAGAGTGTTGCAAGACCAGGGAGACCATGCTTACCCACTCTTTCATTCTGGCTTACACTGAAACTTTCAGCTATTTTGCCTCATCTGGGGGGATCATTATTTTATGTGGCTTTGCATTCACCTAAGGCTGTGGAAATGAGCAGCTGTTTGACTGTGTTACAGCAAGAAAATGTGATTTTAAGAGCCCGTCCTTTTGTCACAGCAATGGGTGCTGTATCAAGAAAGATAAAGAAAAGGTGCTCATAATGGTTGTATGGGAGGTCAAGAAAATCATGCAGAACTCAACAGAAGATGTTGAAAAGGGAGCCCCTGCTGCATAAGGTTTATGCTTTGTGTGTTGTAATTCTGAAAATTAATGCTTCATGTGTTATATCAGGCTGTTGTGGGCATGTAGTGGTGAAATTACAGATAATAAATTGCTGCTCTTTCTGCTGAAGCTGTATAACCTTCTCCTAATTTTAGCACCACAAGGAAATGCAGTTTAGTGGGTCTCTATGCTATGGAGTTTAGTGCAAGTGTTTGAACTTTGCTGTGGTCTAGGAAAGCTGGCATTTTAAGAAGTATTTCATAGTTGCATAGGTTACCATTACACCATTATAATGACTTTGCAGTGCTTTGTTCAGTAGAACACTAGCCTGTTTGTGGGGGAAAAATGTCCAAAGGACATTCTGACTTCTATTCTCTACAGAAGTGTTTGATATGACACAGCATTAAGGGATAGAATCAACCCCATACATTCTCAATTTCAGAAAGAGGGGAAAAAACTGAAATACGAAGCTATTCCCACTAGAAATGTTGTAAATCTTACAAAATATATAAGCTTTCCTCTTGAACATACATCAAAGGCATAAAACTTGGGAGATTAAAATATGTTTTTAATCTTGGTTTGATGAGCAAAACTTTCACTGTAATATTTATTATGAGAGGCTCTACTTGTGTTGCCTCTTCCCTTTGTTCTGTTTATATATGACTTCCTTTCTTCCAAAAAGTAGGAAGTATCGTTTTCACAAAGCCGAAGGATATTGCAATGGTTTGTTCATTTAAGCTGAATTGTAGGCCCACGTGGCAGACACAAACTTTTCTTTTATTGTCCCGGGTCCCAGAGGACAAGCAATGCTTTCTGATGGCTTCCCCTGAATGCCTTTCATTTGTGGAGGAGTTTCAGTGGCTTATGCTGACTGTACAAAGATCAAACAGGCAGGAAAATTGTGGTTTTATGAAACTTAGCCAAGATCTTTGTTATTTTTTCAGAAGTTTTTCTTCTCTAACCCTATTTTTTAAGGACAATATTAAGACAATTACTTTTAGTGACTGATGGAAAAAAAGATTGTTCATTTTCTCTTTAAAATTTAAGTATTTTCTGGGTTATTAGAAAATTTGTAGGCATGTTTAAAGAAACTACTGACCATAATTGCAGTCTGTCTTTATTGCATTTGGAATCAATGGTATCCAAAATTAAGCTTAAAAAAAATATTGTGGCTGTTTGGTCCTGCAATTTGTTCTATTTTGGGCCCCTGCGCCTGCAGTTTTGCTGAAATCACCCAGTTGGGTTTTTTTTTGCCTGAGTACAAAGGTCTGTCAAACAGATTTGATTGTGATTTGACCTGTCAAAGTCTCATTTGTTTTAAGAACAGTGGGTTTTTTCTCAACAGGTTCTCTTAGCATTCATTACAGAGATTTCCTTTTCGCTCAGCTGTCGGTGAGCTTAGGCATTGGGAAGAGATGTGCAGACCACAACATCTTTTTAACTGCAGCCATGGCATGTTTTGCCAGCAATACATAATTTTCATTGTGTTACTCATATAAAACCTCATGTTTGTCGTACGAATTCAGTTTTTGCTGAAGGATTACTTTAATAAAACTAAAATGGCTTAAGTTTCTGAAGTGAAACCCGTAGCATCTTTAGGGGTCAGACGTAGCTGAAACTTGAACAGCTGTACAACATGCATCCTAGATTGTTTTTAATTGTCTTCCCTTTCTCTAACAGCAGTAATTCTTGTTTATATTGTCAAGAACCTTTCCACTGAGCACAAGAGCACCATACTTTAAGGTCACATGCTTAACCCCACTGCGGGGTTACAATGTAAATGGGCCCCCTTTGTTTTCATTAATGTGTGAGGGGTGGGTGCAAGGCAAGGCTGTTCACAAGGCTTAAATAACTTATTGTAAAAGTGTCTTGAAGAAAGCATATTTTGTCTCCATACCACAGTTGTTTAGCATTACTCTTGTGCATCCAACCGACAGCCAGTTTGGCAATGGATTTTTGTGTGTCATTTTGTTCTTTTGACCTGTGATACTTTTTTCTTTCTTTTTTTTTTTTTTAACTCAGCTTATGGATTCACCTCAAATAATACGAAATGAAGAAGCTTTTTCTCTTTCTGTTCCTGATATACTAAAAAGTAGTAAACAAAGCTGGAACTGCTCTTTTCCACCCCCAAACCTTTTACATAACATTTTGCCAGTTTCTTTTCCTGTGTTGATGAAGAGGTTTAAAATTAGGACTTTCTAAAAATGTCAAATTAAAATAGTATTCTCAGTGTTTTTAATCAGTTAAAAATTAACAAAGTATAGCCTTTTGAAGTGGCTTCAGAAGTTCGAAGTCTTTTTTCTATCTGTCAATGATACATGGAGGAAGAATTATATTGATATATTGCAAGTTGTTTTGATTATCTAGAATTTGCCCTGAATCCCACTATTTTAGGTGATTTCAAGCCCAGTGTGGATGGTGATCTTTGGCTGGCACTGTTAGATGGTTTTGTAGGCTAGAATAACTTCAAAAAAGTGGAAGTCGTGTTCTTAAGTGCTACACTGTGTCAAAAATGGAACCATTTTGGAGGGAAATCTCGCTTTTTTCCCAGGATGAAAACTCTTCAGTATGAACTTAATTTTGTAGTATTTGGTTGCTCTATTTTAAAATGGAAATGCTGTGACAACAAGTTTTCACAAATGCTTCTCTTTTCCTCCTAGTAACTGCTGTGCTTTTGGGCTTTGTGCAGAGATGTTTTGTCTTGGGTTTTAATTTTCTTACACTTCATCTCTAGATGCCTTTAATAAGAGCAACTTACTAAATCTAGTGATCTCTCCAGTATGGCAATAACTGATTTGATGGGTTGTAAACCGGATGAAATCTGCCAACCTTAAAGGATTACTTAGTACTCAGGAACATAGTGGTAGTTTGACATTTAAGTAGTTCTGTTTACA
The DNA here is from genome assembly GCA_026261815.1 of Monarcha castaneiventris obscurior. Taxonomy (NCBI): domain Eukaryota; kingdom Metazoa; phylum Chordata; class Aves; order Passeriformes; family Monarchidae; genus Monarcha; species Monarcha castaneiventris. The sequence goes on along the minus strand of JAMPIT010000712.1, from coordinate 9,048,150 downwards.
AATATTTAAGAAACATTTTTGTGAAACAAAAAAAATGTATAGCATTTAACACTGCAGTAAGTATGAGTCTTCCAGCATGCATTCTTGACAGAGTTGTTAATGAATAGGAAAAAATAGTCAAATATTGTTAAAAAGCAGTCCATATCCTAATGAAAATGTTTTACTTTTTTTTTTTTTTTTCTTTTCCTAGGGGAATGTGGTTATTCCTGAAAATTGATTCGGTACACGTGAAAAGATTGCATAATGACATCCTAAATAAAAAATTTAAAAGTGAAAAAAAAAATAAGGAACACAAACTCTGGTGAGGAGAGACACCAGTTTATCAAATGACATGTTCTCCTCTTTAAGAAGAGAAATATTTTTATATACCACATTAATAGTTTGGGTGATTGTTCACCTAGGCTGTGCCTCTTATGTGTGGGCTCTGAATTCTGTGAAGTGTGATTTGCCCTGTAGCATCATGGTAAAGCAGGATGTGAAGCAGGTAGACAGTTACAGTATATGGAGATTTTGAGAGCTCTGGCACAGCTCATCATGATGTATCTTTAACGGTGGAAGTTTTTGTATGAGAGAGCACAGGTCAAACCCTTCTCCACAAACTATTATTTTTCATTTCTGCAGCAGCCCAGGAGATACAAAGGCTTTTTTAGGTTAGTGGAGAACATCTCCTTTGTGGCATGTACTCAGTACGTGTCTGTTAAGGATGCTCAGCCAGTTTGTGTTAATACATCCTTGACATTGCTTTTTTACCAGTGGATTAACGGTTCCTTCTGGAAGAGTGCAGAGGTGATTAGTCAGCCACCTCTGACCTCTCTCTTAAGTTGGACTTTGCAGCTGAACTTGAGAACCCATATCTTGTTTCACATGCCTGTAGAAGGAAGCGTTGGTGAGTGGTGAGGCAGGAGCTGGGAATGTCGTGGTGCAGGGTAACAGAATACACTGTTACGGAGTGTCTGAGCTCTAATAGGGTTGTCTGTTTTCCAAATTGTATTGTCATAATTTGTGAGTGCATCATGCAAATGTCATCTCTGTTGAGTTGCCAGAATCTGCAGCACGTGATTTTTGTTTCAGAGAGAAATCAGTGTGCATATGTTTGTGTGCGTTTGATTTGGTGATCACAGTCTTTTTTCTTTGTTAGACACATGAATCAGATGATTAAAGTTTATTTTCCCTGATTGAGTGCTGTCACATTAATGAAATGTGACAGCACATCAATATGTATCTATTATTAATATATATTTACTATATATTATTTTTTGATATGGTGAAATTTTCAAATAGTTGGACATTCAGTCTTCTTCAGTGTTGTAGCATGGTGTTTTACTGGAACACAACTCTATCAGACTGATCAATAGCTGCCTACAGCTGCCACTAAGAGCCTTGTTAAGTGTAGGTTTTACAGATACATTGCATTCAGAAGAAAAATAAGTAGCAATATACGTTACTGAGTTCCTGGCAGAATGGAAGTTGGCAACTGAGTGTGTCAAGAGGATGAGAACCTCAGTGCGAAGTGATGTGTCCTTGGAAGGGGTGGAGGTGTGCCTGTGTGTTCCTTGGGTTGATGCTCCAGATCCATGATGCTGCCCTGAAACTAAGTGGAATGTGAGGAAGCCGTAACTGCAGGTGTGTGATATCCTGGTGTGTATATTGTATTCAGCAAACACAGGCCTACACATATAAGGTTAGACAGAGTTTTAATATTCTTCAGTTTAGGAGGAGCTGTGGTTTGTGTATTTTTTTATTTTTTATTCTAGAAAAAAAAGTGTAGTTTTCCTTTGAGCCTACAGGATGTTATGTTTGATCAGATTTATTAACTATAGTTCAGCATTGTAATTTTACGATTATCTCTTTTTCTTGTAAGATTTGTGTTGCCTTTATATACCAGTAAGATGTATTCCCCTTTATCACTCATAATGGAAAATTAGTGTCCATCTGTAAGTGGCATATATATATATATTACAGGTTTATGTAGTTTTATGTTCTAATAAGTCAGGATGACGTGCAAAACTTTATTCCTGAACGTGCTGTGAATGCAAGAGAATTAAGAGTAAGTGGTTGCCTTGCTCTTTCAGGAGGAATCCATATTTAGTGTAAGTACTGAATCCAAAATAGTGATGGTACATATTCTGGGCAACTGTTTGATGTAAGTTAAATCAGAAGGCTTTTCTGTTTGTTCTCCTTTGTCAGCTCCCTTTTTTAAAAACTTGCTAGTGCATTGCATTTTCTTGTTCATTTTACACTGCCCATCACCAGCATTTTCATGGTGTATACGTGAAGTACCTAGCACGTGGTTTGATGTAAAAAATAGTTATGTACTGTAACAAAACTGGAGAAGAATAAGGCACTGAAATCAGACAGCCTAGTTTTCCATTGAGGAACGAGGATCATAGCTTCCAAAAAAGTGTACTTCCTAATGCTGTTGTCATCAACTCCTAGCAATGTCTGGTGGTGTTCTCCTTGCTGCTTGACAATGTCATATTCCCTGTATATTAAATACACGTAATGTAGCAGGCTCTGTTTTGGTTTTATTTCCTATGTTCTTCCCAGCGGTGCGCTCTCAATTCTCTTTCTATCTGTTTTGCCATGACAGCTGGTATCACTACTGCACTTAAATGATTACAAATTTTAAATCTTCACAACGGTGTGCCATGGTGTCACTGGGGGTAATGAAGTTGTTACTTGAGCCAAGTGTGACAAAACTTCATTTTTGAAAAAAAGGTGGTGGGAATCCCGTTCTCACAGGGATAGCCAGAGACCTGGTGCCTTTAGTGCTGTGAGGATGATAAAGGCATTGAACCCCTTATGTCATTCGAAGATATGATTCAGCTGTATGTAGTTATCTTGCATATGTACTAAATTGCTATTCTGCTATGGCATGTGTCTTAGACAAAGCATGCCCACAGGCACTTCTGGACATGTGGCTTGCTGTTTCATTTGATTGTGGCTTGCAGCTTCTTCATTCTGCAGTGTTTAACCCATTCTGTAACTTGGCTTTCTGTTTTAAATTCTTTCAATAAAACTAATGACATTGGGAATACACTTCAAATTTCTACAGAACTATATTTTAGTAGACAGTGTGTTAAAAGATGTTGTGACTAAGGCAGTGGGTAGCTTGATGGCAACAGATGGCTTCAGTGATGGGAGGAAAATGCTGGTATTCTAGGCTTTTCCATACTAAATAGATGCTGAGACATGCTGTTCAAGAAAATCAGTAATGTGACATGTAATTAAACACTAAAAGATAGCCACAAATAAAAATGTACTAATGAATTCAGAATCTAGCACTCACTGTTTTCCATTTTCCTTCATAACTTGTGGATGTTTAAAATTTTTTTTTTGGTGATTATTACTCGTATCTTTAGAGATTCCAGTTTGCATTTTGAGTGCTACAAAGAATGGAGATCTAGTTTGGAGATTTTGGTACAAGTTTGCATTTATAAATATTTTAAGAGAAGCTCGTGTGTAGCTTAGAGTTGTAGGGCTTCCGTATAAATTAGATGAGTTGAAGCAATGTCTCACGTGTCAAATTATTTCATTAGAATCAGTAAAATTATATGAGTATTTATTTTGAACTACAGTTCATTTCAGTGTGTGTGAGATAATACTATCTACTTCTGGCTTTGAAGCCCATCATTTTTTCCTCTCCCCTCTCCTCCACCCTAATTTATTCATAATAGTTGATTATGTTAATTTTGAGATGCTAGGAAAATTACAGGGTACTCTTTCGAGTTATCTTGAATGCATAAAATTATTTGTTGTATAATTCTTCAGTGCTTATTAGAACTGCATGTAATTGTTGATGATGAAAATTGAGACTGCTGGCTGAGTGAGCATGTGCAGGTTGTACTCAGCGTGATTCAGCACTGCAAAATCTAAGCTGTCCAGAGTGCAGATTAGCCAAGTGAGTCTTGTAGTGCATCTTAGCTCAACTGATTTCAGCAATAGTAGATAATCACTGAAGCATACACTGCTGTGCAGTCCTTCAGAACTTAAGTGTTCAGCGTAACTACTGTTTGCATGTGACCAAAATGGAAAAAGGGAGGTGTATACAAAGGAGTGAATTATAACAAAGAACACTTTCTGCTTCAGTTCTTGTTCCGAAAACATATGTTCAGCCATGCAGGCAGCAGTTGGGGTAAAGACACACTGTAGGTTTGGAAACAAAAGGCATGTTCTTTTCTTGCATTCACAATGTTTTCAAACATATTCACTTGTTAGGGACTGGCCTGTCAGCTGGATCTTCTTGCAAGCGTGATTTCTTTTTCCTGACTTCTTTCAAAAGCTTTTTCCCCACAATGTTTTACACTTCATATAATCCACTATGCATGCTAGGCCTGCCTCAGTCTTTGTGCTATTGATGATTCAGAGGTGGAGGGGCCATGCTCTGGGAGAATGTGGCTGAAGGGTAACCTTTCAGTCACCCATACATCTGAAGATGCTAAGCCACTCTTATTCCAAATATCCTAAGTGGTTTGGTTGCTTTTTCATGATGAGGTGGGTTATACTTCACCTTTAGAACATTGCCAAACCGATTAGTACAGCAAAAATATTTTGTAAGTGTTGATCTTTTTACATTTTTTACTTTATAACTACATATTGAAAACCTTACGGAGACTTGTCATAACTGCCTTAAATCATCCAGTAAAAAGGATTTTTTTTCTCAGTTGGAAATTCATCCAGTTGTGGCATGCCAGAGTAACCAAAAATTACTTGGTCATTACTTCTGTTTGGATTCCTTTTTCCTAAATATATGGTTCAAGACCTGGGTATAAATATGCTTATATAGGCATAAAGGTAATGGTTATTTCCAAATAAGCTAAACCTGGTTTAATTTATGGCCTTTAAACTCATATAGCTAGAAAATGTACTACTTCAGCTCCACAGGTATAGATAAATGGAACAACTTTCTAGTGCAGACAAGACCTACAGTTTCTTTGGAAATGTCGAAGTGATCTACTCGCTGTAGGTTTTTCTAGGTCAAACTACTCATTTATCAAGTCAGGTATTCATCCTTTGTTGTCAACAGTGAATACCTCAAAGCAAGGCAGGGCTGCCTACATTTTAATGCATGTAGACTTGCATATGGAGCTTAAGCATATGTCTGGCTTAAAGCATTCTGCTATCTAATTGTGTTATGTACATGTTTGGTTTTGATGTGCACCATTGAATATAATGGTAGGAGAGAATGTATAATCTTTGTGGCAATGGTTTCACACCAGCAGCTTGTGTTTCCATTCCTTTTATGCTACAAAAATGATACTTCTTTCATAAAATTCTCTGTTCTTTATATTTTATTTAAAAACAGGCATAATGTTTGAGTCAAAAAACCTGATTTTATGTTGGAAGTTCTCAATCAATAACCAGAACAGTTAAGGAGTTTTATGTTGGCTTGCAGATTATTCCTGTTTTGTTGAAGTATTAACAGTGTTACCTGAATTCTCAGTAGCCTGGGAAATTACCACTGGTGAATGTCTAATGTTTAGAATATCCCATATAAGGCCCTCCAGTCCATAAGGATCATTTACTCAACTAGAAAATCCTCAGACAAGAAAACTCCATGTAAATATTTTCTAATGGAAGGTGCCAGCAAATGCATCCTTGCCAACGTATGTCAAAACTGCCAGAAGATCTGTGAGGATGGGGATTAACTTTTTAGCACTGTCATCTTAAGAGCTTTGACAGGCAAACATTATTTAAATGTTTTTTCTTTGACTGCGTATGACTGAAAAGATGTTAACGGTAGATAAAACTAATATAAAGCAGTTAATGATACTGACATATATTCCAAGTCTGCACCTTTCTCTTTTCTTGAGGTCTGTGTCAGAAATCCTTGAGAATACTACAGCTTTAAAATAAATTGTCCTTCCTTCTGAAATGAAATTTGATGATTTGTCTCCAGTCTGATAAAAGAAAGCACACACTAATATATTGCTTCTTTTGAGGAATTTTTGTTTTGTTTTACAGGCTCCTTAGAAGTAAATTACATTTTAGATGTTGCAGTGACTTCTCTGACTCTCAGAAAGAAAATAGTTAATAATAATGTCTTTCCTTTCAGTTCCCATGAGCCTACCTTCATTGCACAGTTTGCATATAACAGCTAGTAAGAGTAGAATGTACTGAACCTTAAACAAATCTATTAGGATCACCACGGCAAGAAACTGGGAAAATGGCAGGAAAAACGAACAATGATTTTGTAAACCCTCCAAAGGTCAGAAAAAGGCTTTCAGTAAGTATGCAGAGGCTAGAAATCAAATCCCATTTCCTATCATAAGAAACCAGTTGTTTTAGCAGCAGTGGTTAATGTACTGTATGTGAAAGATTTAAGACTAGTTGGAAAGCTTTGCTTCTGTTTTATTAGGCTGCTATTGAAAAGCCAACAGCATAACTTCAACTAGGTGCTTTGAGATTTCTTAATGGGCTGTCAAGGGCAAGACACCAGGTCTGTGCTATACTAGCTCTTTCCTGTACATTAAAACAACAGGGGCCAAATGATCATATACAGAAGTATGAATTACTTGATGCTTTCTCTGTTCCATATGGTCAGCCATGTCTTTGGCAATTAATCATGTACAGAATCAGTTGAGTGCTCTCTGAAGCATTGAAGTCAACATTTAGTTGTACCTGTGCCAGTGGGGGCAGTGGGGGTTGCGAGCGTAAAATAGCAGGATGAAGAGCTGCTGGCGCCGAAGCCAGAGCAGCTGGCTTCTATAAACAACACTTTTTTCCTCTTTACCTTTTTTTTTTTTTTTAACTTTCTTTGACAAACATGACTCATTTTTCAATATCATCCAAAACATGAGGGTTGCTGAGTGAAACTGTGATATCTGGCATAGTGGATTAATAAACAAAAGGCAGAGAATTGGGTTTAATGTGCCCAAATTACCGGGTGATAACTTAAACCATACTGGCTGTTTCTATGGTATCAATGAAAATGGGCACATTTACTCATGTTTTAAGTAGAAATTTTAAAAGTAAAGAAGAAATGAGTGGGGTTTTGTAATCAACTACTAGCTTTTTTTTATCATGGAGGAGTTACAACATGTTAAATTAACATGGCTTAATAGATTTCAGGTTCTTTTTCCCTCCCCTCTAAAAGGGACCATGTTCTAGTTTCGTGGAATTTCATCAGGATACTTCTTGCACTAAAAGCAAATGACAAAAATAACAGGGAAAATACAGGACAGCATTTTAGCCCTGTGTAGAGATTTTACTCATAATGTTTTTCCTTTCTGTATTAGTTATTGATTTTTTAGAGATGATTGCTATGTTAAAGTAGAAGTGGTTGGTAAAGATTCAGAAGCTTATCCTATTTAAACTGGTGGTGAGTAAATTAAATCTTAACTTAGACTGAAAAATCTGATTTGTTGACCCAATAAAGTAGGACCAAGAGGCAAACTGTCCCAAGTGCCACTTTAGTTCAGGCTGAAGGCTAATTTGTTTGACAGAACTCTAGGCTTCATGTCTCCAGTTATACAGTGTTTCTAACCTTATGTCTGACTCCTCATGAGGTCTGTATTGAAGTAAGGAAAAAATATAGCTTTATAAGATTGAAAATGTACCAGTGTGGGGTTTGGAGTGTTTAGATGTTGCTTTTTCGTGCTTGTTTGTGAGCACATTGTGATATTCACCCAGGACACACAGTTCAGCAAGGCAGTGGCCTGTGGATGTTAAAACAGACTTTCTTCTGCTGAGTATATAAGGAAAAAATAATGTTATCCTGTTACAATACCTAGATTAGCTTTGTTAGGTATCTAATTTTGTGTGTATCCTGGGTGAATAGAAAGACTTGGTTATAATAGTTTCTATTCAGTCCTGTGTGTCTGATATATTTTGTTGGTGGTAATGAGAGAAATAGGGTGTTGGTCTCTTGAAATCTAATCTTAGAACCTTCCTTTCTCACATAATGAGAGAAGATGCTCTGATGGCTGCTGCCTGATATGCCTAAATTTAGTTCTGCTGCTGTACCAGGAGGAAGACAAAGAGTACAGTTTCCTAAATACTATGTTTAACATAAAAGGCTGGATTTGCTCCTGATATACATATATATATATACACACACACACATATATATATGTACACCCACACATATACTTTGGGTTTTGAGAAGAGAGTTGTGTATTTATTTTTAAGACTTGGTGCCATTTGGGATTTACAAAGAAAGTCCTAAATATACTAATAGATCTGTAAAGAATTGGGTAAGATTTACTGAAAATACTAGCAATACTGCTTATTAAAGAGGTATGCTGGCCAATGAGATTTGCTTCCCAGAAGTGATAAGCAAATTGTGTAATCTCATTGCTTAGGTTGTCCAGGATATGTTTTTGCCAGCTCAGGAAGCAGAAGAAAGAAAGTTTCACCAGTTTGTAAACACTACCACTCTCAAGAATCTCTGTGAACACAAGGATGAGATAAGACAGGCTGTAGGGCTGGTTGCACTGTTTATTTATTCTACTGTCCTGCAGTCCCAAATGTGCTGAGAAACACCGAGTCAGTGCTGAGTCCAATTCAGAATTGTGAAGGCTTCACTCAGCATTGGGCAAAGGGGGCCTCAGCAGGCAATTATCTGTCATTAAAAGAATTGAGACACAAGATCAGATTTTCTTTGATGGGATGTGCAACTATAGTGATGTTCAAAAGAAGGTCATTCCTGCTCTTTAGAGCAGGGGTGGTATCAGCCGGGTTTCTGATGGATTTTTATCAGTGTTGATGTGAGGAAATGGCTTTCCCAGCTGATAACATCTTTGACCGAGTTTCTTGAACCCTTGACCTTTATCAGTCAAGGTATATATTGAATCCTCTTGTTAAAAATAAATCCCAAAACAAGTTACATGGAAAAGAAAACTTTCAAAGGAACATGCTTTATAATATTATTTTACCCAGAATGCTGCTTTATTTGTTACAATTCGAGATTTTTATTGCGATTATAAGAATAGCAGGTTATTAAGAAATGCCTCAATAAAAGCTGCACATCAAGCCCTGCACTGGCATTCCAGGTGACCTTACTGCCCTTTCAGCACTCTTAGAAAACAAGTAAATCAGTTAAATTGCTATGTATTGTTGTTGTATGTTGCGTAATAATACTATTTCACCCTCCAGGTAGCTGTGACTGTACTCACAGGGCTCAATAAAGAAGCGTTTATGATGTCAGTGTCAAACTATGCGTTTGACTTGAGCCGTGTACATCACCACATAAATGAAAGGTGCTAACAGAAGGCTGGAGCAATATAATTGTTCTCTCCGTAAAAAATAAATTATGTTCAGTTTCCAGAATTATGATGGTTTCTGTAGATGGAGGGGGCTTTGCTTAATGAAACTCAGGACCAAACTTGCAATTTGACCAGGTCAATAGAATTCATACAATATCACGTACAATGTGATTGCTGATACTTGGAGAGGTGATCACTCATCTCTGACTGATAATACTCTATTAACATCACCTTTTCATCAGATTTTTGACTGAAAATTCTTTAGCAACTACCAGTTCTCCATGCTCTGCACTTTGTGAATCATTTCTTTAGAGGGTCCTGATGTTTGTTGCAGCAAATTACTATACTTCTAACTTTGTGAGGCATAGCATCATTACACTTGGGGCTTTCCTAAAGTCTTAGAGAGAAGCAGACATCTCACCATCACCAGTGGATTTTCCTCTCCCTTTGTGATTAAAATGGCCATTCAAAGATTCTGAAAGGGAAATATTGGTGGACTGTAGCCTAGATGTATGGCTACAGTCTTATCATCCTATAATACAGAGGTAAACTCTGGTTGTAGTGCTCTGTCAAGTCTTGTACATGATGAATACAGAAGTTAAAGCCCTGGTAGGTATATTTATTGTGAATGACAAGGAGTGTTAATTTGCACCATTAAAGAATGTACATCATCTCCTGTGAGTGAGTTCTCACTTGCTGAAGTCCTGTGTCAAGTCCTGCTTTAAACTGTGCAGCTGCTGGAAGTGAGGCTCTAAGGTCAGAATTGTTGAAGTTGGCGGATATTAGAGCTTGCAGAAAAGATGTTGTAGGTCACTGCAAGGGAAACCCATGTCAGGGAATCCTTATCTGAAAATGCTCTCTGGCTTTTTGTTTGCTTTGTAATGTCAAAGCAGGGTCAAGAATGTGATCTGTATAGACAGAGTTTTGAACATTTTGGGTTTTTACAAGAAAATGTTCTTTTTGATGTTTAAGTCCCATATGATGGGGTAATGCCTTTTGGTAGGCCAACAGATAGAGCTGGGAGGTGGAGAGAAAGATGCTTTTTGTTCTTTGTTATGTGATGTTGGTGCAATAAATTTGTCTCTGTGAACCCTGTCATGCTTCTCTGTTGGAATGACCATGGCAGTAGCAGAGCTACTCCTACTTTACGTAGCTTAAGAAGTGTATAATCTGGATGTTATTGTTGTGGAAAAAAACCCTATCAGAATGAGGATAGATCTGTCTATTTCCACAAACTGAAGATAATAACAATCATTTTTCTCACAGAATTCCCAGAGGAATTTTAGTTGGGCAGGACAGAATGTAATGTGTATGTGATGTTGAGGAGGAGGCAATATGCTATGTGTTTTGTCATGTTGTTCCAATAAGGGGGGTTATGTATATTCCAAGGGGAATTTCAGCTCTTGGTTATGTTTGAGTTGTGTTTTCAAACTCACATGCACAACTTCCCAGGTAAGAAACTTCTTTTTTTGCCTCCTTTTCTGTGAAAAGAAAGCAGGTTTATGTTAGAATTGTGTCTTCTGTCATCCTTCCCAAAAGCATTTAGATGCTTTGATCCATTTTTAGAACATGTGAGTAAAGGTTAGAATATCAACAATAATTCAGTGTATGTTGGAGGCTGGTTGAGGTGAAAAATGGTAGTATAATGTCTTCACTGAAGAGACTCTCAGTCTCTGCCATGGTGGCACTGCTGCACATCAAGGAGCACATGGGCATTGGTGGATGTAGGACTGGTTGGTAGCTGAGCATCAACCATTTCCTTCCCAACTTGGTAGACATGGAAAATTGCAGGGAAAGAAGAGGAGAAAATGGTGCATGAGTTAGTAGGCAAAGATGGAGTGAGGGATCTGGAGTCAGCTTGGTGGAAGGGTGAAGGATGATAATAACATCTCCAGTTCTCTTACATCAGCTGTCAGCACAACATTTGGGAAGGCCAGTAACATTTGATCTGCAGAGACTGAGTGTCATCCTGCTTCAGATTACTTAAATCCATTGCATGTGTATGTATATACATATATATATATTTTCTAATTTATTCCATATGTTAAAAGACTTTATTACTTGTTTATCTGAAGTTTTTAATGATAAAGAGAACATGGGGACATCAGCATAAAATTCCATTCAGAGGACACAATACAAACAGGTATTTTTTTCAGTAGCTTTACCAAGAACCAAAGGGGAGAGTGAAATCCCCCAAAAAAATGCTACATTGAGGAAAATACTTCTGATATTATTTGATACAAGATAATATTTAGACAATAACTATGCCTCAAGAAAATGTGGGCTAGAATACACAATGTCTTGTTGTGATACTTAAGGCAATGAGATTTTAAGGTTTACCTTATGTGCCATGTATATTGATTAAATAGCAAATATATGGTGGCCATTTCTAACCATCATTTACTGTATTGATTTGTCAGCAGTGGAACTGTAATAAAAAAAGCTATTGATTTACTGTCCTTATTTGCTTATGGGCTTTTTATTAATTTTACACATTGTTTTCTATTTCTAGATTATAATTTTTATGTGTTTCCTCCCTTTAAGACAAGTCTGGTCCTCTCTGAAGTTAGAAAAGAGCAACAACTTGAGGAACAAAGGCATGAGACCATCAGCTGCTTCCTGCTACTTCTTAAGGAGAGACAAAAACTACGTAAAGAATGGACAGCAAGGTGAGAAATACTCCTATAAATCCCCTTGCATGGGGAAAAGAGATGTTTAAAAAAAAAAAAAAATCTAAATTTTCACTGTTCACATAGTAATTCCTTGAATGGGGTAGTCCATGTTCCTGTGGGGTAGGCTGCTCCCTTACTGTGCTCATACAGTGCACAGCTTGGTAGGCAGCACTCAGACCTGAGGAGTGGTGCCACCTAAAGTGCTCTCAGGTTTTCCACATATTGCTGGCAATATGAGCAATGCTCTTGGCTGGAATGCTCTGCTAAAACTACACTTCTTGGCTGCTCTCTTTGTGCTCCTCCCATTTCCCTGTGGTGTCCTGCTGGTGTAAACTGGGTCGTGTTGGGTGAGATGGGCATAAGTGTATGTACTGCTGGAATTCATATCCTGGGCCTGTTTTATTATACCTGGGTTCTAAAAGAGAACTCACTGCCATAGATCAGGAGGTGCTGTTAACAGTGTTAAAAAGTTGTTTATGTTTCTGTTTGGAAAGGTTTATGTTACTGGTACTTAATCTGCTGAATGCATTTCAGAAGCACCAGTTACACCATACTTTTAGTTTGTTCAGAAACAGGTGAATGAGAGTTTCCACCATGTTCCATCTTATGTCCTTCTCTTTAGCTGCTCAATGAGTTGATGACCCCTTTTTTCACACCTATGTCTAAAAGCTATAGTTTTATACTAATATTATAATCTCTTACTATTTTCTTATTTGATATTTGCATGAATATCTAGCAGTCTGTAGAATTTTTCTACCAAATGTACAGCTTTTATTTAAAACCAGGAGATGTTTCTTACTTACAATTATATACAGTTTTTAGTCAAAAGTATTTTTAAATCAGATTTTTGTTACGTAAATTTAGCATTTAACTGGCGTGATTGTTTTACCTGCACTAAATATTACAGTTAAGGGAAATCTCTTGTATTTTGCTGGTGTAGTTCCTGAAGACTCTATGAGGTTGCTTTTAAAATATTATATGTAGATTTTGAGTCTGACACTTGAGTATCTTTGCTGCTCCAAATAATTATAGCAAGTCAACTTGAAACATTTTAGAAACTTTAGATAAAAATTGAACATAGTTACATGTAATTATTTTGCAAATTACAGGTTGTGTTTTAGAAGTTTGTGTTCTTGTGAGTATGGAATGTTTGTATGCTACTCATTTAAGATTTCAGAGTAAGCTGGCTCTAAAATATTTTTCTTATTATCATGTGGGGTTTACGTTTTTCTTTGTGAGCAATTTGAGGGATTTTTATGGGGGTTTTTGGGGGTTTTTTTATTTGTTTTTTTGATTGGTTGGGTTTTGTTGGGTTTTTTTTTGGGGGGCTGTTTATTTGGTTTTTTGCCTTCTATCACCATACATACTAAATAATGCAGATGTTTTAGCTATGTTGGAAACAGAGGAAATCACAAAGATTTTCTGTGGTGCATGTGCATCTTCGTTGTGAAACAGAATAGAAAGTTCCTAATGAGTGGGATACTGTTTTAGAGTTCATTTTGTTTAACAATGGTTTCCTAATATACAAAGTCATCAGAAATTGTGGCAATTGTGATTAATTTAGAAGTACTGTGGGTTTCAGTGCTCCTGGCCTCGCTCACTGCTCACAGGGAGCTCTGGGGCTGGAGCCAGGGCTGCAGTTGGAGACGTAGCCCAGCCTCTGACACAGCAAAGCTGCAGCTCTTGGGGGTTGGGAGAGGCACAAGCAGATGAAGTGCAGGCCTTCTTAAAACTAAACACCTGAAAGAAAATTTCAAGAGCATTGTGCCTTGAAAGTTCTGAAAGAAAGTGTCCTTTGAGTATTAAATATCCATAATCCTTTTTCTTTCCATTTGATGTTTCCCATCCCATGACCTATCTGGGAGTCTCATCCATATGATCTGCATAAAGAGACTGTTACCGTACACCTCACTTGGCTCCATCAAAGCCTCAGCTTTGTGTCTGGAATGAAACACTGGCTGTGGCAGCCATGGAGCACACGGTGCTGAAAGTTATAAAACGTCCGCCGTGGTACGAGCAGGGCTGCCCATGTTTTAGAGATCAGTCTATTGTGTACTTTGGAATTACATGAGAAAAATGTGCTTGGACAGGAAATAATTAGCACTTGTCAAAGGGCAGGCAATAGGTTACAGTACTTTACTTTCAACAGGCTATCAGGGGATCAGCTAGATTAGATAATAGAATTTTTTTTCCTGTGGAAGTTAAATACAGATGACTCTAATTACCTCACATTGTGCATTAGAGAGCAGATTATGAACAGTACAACTTCAAGAAATTTAGGTCAATGAAGGGAGGGCAGCTGGCAGAAAACTTCACTCTGCACTTGGTCTTTGTAGAGTTATGTAGTAATTCTGTTCTTTCTTGTGTTTTATTTGTGTCATTAACACCTGAAATAAAAAAATAAAAGTACATGTTGGGAACTGGTGATATAAACTGCTTGAACTTCTGGAAATCTAGCCTTTCCCAGAGACAGGCATATGAACTATTCTGGTTTGTACGTACTCCATTAAAGCATATTCTTGTGTTACTTGCTGTGCGTTGTACCAGTGTTTCTGCATATTAACAGACTGAAATGGCTCTTTAAGATTTTATTTCAGCTCCACAGCCCGAAACACATGGCAGTGTGCTTAGTGTCGCACTCACCATTTCATAGACTTGTGATGCAAAGATGTCATCAGTATCTTAAGTATCTGAGCAGGTCTTCCAGGGATTCAAGTTGTTCTCTGAGTGGTAGTGATCCAAAATACTTCAGGTAGGACTCAGTGAATGTCCTCTGAGTGTTAACAGAAATGGTCCAGAGTTTCCAAAGCCCCAGATTTGTTTATACTGCATGATAGTGCCTGATGGACAGGTTGTTATAGCTGTTAAAGAGCTGCTCTAGCCCTTTGAACTGAACCCTTCTTGACCTCTGCTTGCAGAAGGTCACTGTTCAGCTTATAAAGTGAGGGGAACCTCAGCTTCTACTGTAACAGAGGGTGAAGGGAACAGCTGTGAATTTTGGACTAACCATGCAAACCTGGATAGACTTTTTAGGGTCACTGTATGATAATGAAAATTGTTACCAAATTATATGGAAATTTAACAGCAATAGTGGGAAAGAGAGGGTGGAGTCTAATGCATTGGGTTTGATAAATGAAGTGTGAAGTTACCCATCTGGCTCTAGACAGCCCTCTTTTTCTCTACGAAAGGGAAACATTTAAAAATAACCATGGTACATCTAGAATCAATGACCCATACAGAGAGCTGGAATAGATCAAGATTTAATGGTGACTGTGGAAGAAATTATCATTTGAAAAGTGAGACAAAGGATGAGAAAGTACAGTTCAATATCTGCACCTGATTCATTTTTAAAAAAGGCCTTAATATTTTTCCCTGTTGATGATGTTATTGACATTTTTTATTTTACTTTTTAACTGGAACCAGAAAAGTTGTTATATCACAAAGAAATGGGGGGGAAAAAAAGGGAAAAAAAAGTACTTGAATTTCAAGAGAATGTTGCACTCTTCAGTAAGTGCCTGAGAGAACTGGGCTGTAGTTGAATAAAATTGTAGCTCTTATTTCTCCTAACAGAACTTGTATCATGTTATAATAGCATTGTTTTTAATGTTTGCATGACATATTGCACTTAATTGCTAGTAGGGTTTTGTTGTATTTTTCATAGAGATATGTTAAGTACCAAACTAATTTGTCATCAATAAATCAACAAGAGATTAATTTAAAGGGTAGTGTTTAACTGCATTGAAAATATTGACTGCTAAGAAAAAAATATGGTTACTTAAACCATTACCAAAGTATGGAGTTTTTAATCGAAAAATTTTATTAGCCCAAAATGGTTTTATTATGACACAGACTCTGATGTCCATTTTGCTATTTCCCTCGGTGAAATTGTATCATTTCTCTTAGGCGAAATTCAGCCAGATACTGGAAAATATAAAGTTTTGGAGAAAGGCATAATGAAGTGGAAAATTTGATAAAATTATTTATGATTGTTGAAGTTTCATAGTTGTGGTACTTATCCAAATTCTGAAATCTTAACTTCTCTCTAAATCATCTAATGACAAATTGACATTGTGAAAACAGAATAAACATTTAATAAGTAATCTGTACCAAAGTAAACACAAAATTCTTCTGGTTCATGAGATAAACAGCAGAGAAGTGTTAATTGATTATATCTGGTAAAAAGCAATAACTTATAAGCTTGCATCATTAAAATAACACAGTAAAAAAATCTCTTTTTATGGGGTCATTCTATAACCCATAATATTTTGTAGACCAGGTCACTGTATTTCTAGAATTGTTATATACTTGCATTTTTGCATGGCAGTGGAAGAAAGAACCTCTTACTTGTGGCAAATCATATTAGTTTCAGGTTTCAAGTCATATGTGAGCTATAATTCCTCAGCATTTTTTGCCTTTGTCAAACCTTCTCTTAGATCTCACAATTTTGACATAACGATTTAAAGGTATGTATTTTTTTTCTAGCTACAATGAGCACTTATACTACAGAGGTAGTCTTAGCTCTCAACAGTGAAATCTGGATTTCTATGTTGATATTTATATAGGAATATAAATTATAAATACCTAGTGAGAAAACTGAGTCCTAATCTGTGATAACACACTTCAATTCTATGAGAAAAATGAAGACCCTTATAGTGGAATCCTAAAATAGCATGCATGTTAAATAAGATACAAACTGGAAGATTTTATATATTTTATTTTCTGTTTTGAAGAAAAAGTTAATTTTTTCTTCTTTTGCCTAACGTCCTTCTGTCTCGGAATTTTAGATCATAATTAAGGAGATCATTGAGGTAGATTTTACTCTTTCTAGGTCCAGTAGGAGAAAGTAGTGTTGATGTAAAGAAGGACTGTGTTTCCTCTGTAGCAGGGGAAATGTTGATGGGTTAAGAAGTCAGCATGGGCTTGGGGAAAATCAGAGCTTTTTTTTTTCCTGTCACAGGCTTTGTATATTGTCAGGAACTCATGAATGCTATTTTTAAAAAGAAATGTAATAATACCAGTTGAAAGACTGGTTGACAAATACTGAATTTTTTTTAAACTCTCGCAGACCTGGCAAGATGGTAAGTATATGAAATAATGTGAATTCTTCAGAAACTACTGAATAGGAGCTATACCAGTTCCCAAGATTTTACACACAAACTGCAGAGGTATCAAAGTTTGTCAGAGAGTGGGGGGGAGTATTTGGGTTGTTTAAAACTTGTGGTTGTTTTGTGTAACATGAGAATGTGACAATTTGGTTTTTCTATGTTGTGGAATCCAGTATCCATGTTTCTGAAATTAGTAAGGATCTCAGTACATACAGCTGCGTGATCTCCAGTGTGTTTTTTGATAACAGTTGTCCTCTCTGGACAGTGGGTCTCAGTAAGTTAGCAATGAGCATACACCAAAATTTTTATTCACCGTTTCGGAAATCACAGGGAGAAAAAGAGAAAATTCCATTTGGATTCTTTGACATTCATACTTTAGATGTTGTGTGTGTGAATACTCCTTAAAAGAAGCAAATGAAACTGTTCAGCACCCAGTATGTAACCTAAAATAGGTTTTCAGAATGTAAATATACTTCGACAATGTGCAGAAGGTAAATTGTGGCTCAGTAATCCTGAATACAGTATGTTAATCAAGAAGATGTTTTGAGTCAGACTGAAAACCAACCTTGCAGCTTTCAAATGAATGGAGAAAACACTGCAGTGTCGATGAAGTTGTCAGGTCTCCTGCTGTAGTTATGCTTAGACATTAGCTGCCTTGATTGACCTTTGACTTTTCTCCAGTTGCTTATTGCCAGATTTCTTTTGCTCCTCGTGACCCTTCCTGTTTTCTGCCTCTGTCTTTCACCTGTGTTCCTTGTATGGAGGAGTCTTTGAAGCAGCCAAGCTTGGCATCAATAGGTACAAGTACTCTACAGAACAATGGAAATGCAGCTTGATTAAATGCTGCTGTTTAGCTGTTCCTTTGAAACTGTCTTGACCCTTTACCCTTGGAAAGACTATCTGTTTACAAGCTGTGCCTACTTACAGAAAATCCTGCCTCTTACCTTGTGATGTCACTATATGCACAGGAAATATGGTGCAGAAAAGTTACGTGGTGTAGCAACCTAAACCAAATGGTATTATAGGGCAGTCTGAGGAAAGTTACAGAACTTCAGCTCTGTCTCTGTGTGGCTTTTGTTTGTCAGACTCTGTCATTAAGGCACTTCGTAGGGATTGTTTACACTGAGTGTTTACTTTAACATTTTAGTTTAATTTTAATGGTTTACTTCTGAAAACCATAGAGATGCATCATCCTATACCTGAATACCTACCAGATGAAATTTCTTTGACATTTTTCTTTTTTGATTTTTTCTTTCTTGATTTTTAGTTATTGTGCTAGATGAGTTTTTCAAATAATTCAATGGCACTTCCAAAACTGGCAAATGACACAAATTTAGTCCTTATTTATAGTGCAATTAAAGCTTCCAAAAAAAAAGTGGTAAAGAATTTTCCCACTTTATCAGAGATTATTCAATGATTTATGATTTTTATGCTTGGTTTGACTTGGACAGGCTTTTAAATTCAGCATTGGTGACATTTCCTTATTTACGTAAGCTTTCATAATTGCAGTACAAGGAAGATAGATAGTGTTGTTTTTCCAGTGGCTTGACAATGATTTGTTCACTACCATTGGGAGGCCTGAATGCTGGAAATGGAGATTATTGCATTTTCAGGCTGCAGGATACTGGAGATTGACTAGATCACAGAGGTGACAAATTTATAATCTGTGGAGACCAAGTGTTAGCCACATCATCAGACAGTTGAACCACAAAGAAGCATTAGCATCAGCTGTCATCCTTTCTGTAGGAGAGAATGGTGTCTACTAGAGGCAGGGGAAAAGGAGAACAGCTGGGAAAGTCCAGCGTGTTATACTGTGCTCTATAGCTGCCCACATTAGATAAAGACCTGCTGTTATAGACTAGAGATAAGGCGTGAGTGGTCCAGTGAATGGAAAATTGTCATAGATATTTTACTTTATCCACTGAGGTCTATTTCTATCAATCCATACTTTCCTTTGCCTTCAGCAAAATGCACTAATGCCATGGTGTCTAACATCCATTGCACTACTGACAAACTTTTTGTGAGCTCGACCTTTGTCTAAAACTAGACATTTAAAAAGAAAAGTCTAAAGAGAGAATTCTCTCTTCTGTAAAAAGATAGAAGCCTTATTCAAACAGGACTTTACCTGTCACAAAGCTGAATCAAATAAGTTTAATTTGGAGGCGTGTCAAATAATCTGTATACATTAGCAATGGTGACAAAGCAGAGAGTAGCTTAACGGGTTTACCCAGCCAAATGGTGCTGATCATGTCATACCACAAGTGTAAGTGAGCAGATGCTTACGGAAGTTCATGACTTAAGTCTTAAAGGCTGTCAGCCTTGTGTTATTCAAGTTTTTCCACAAATATAGAACTTGATGGCTCCAGGGATTGGCAGTGAAATACAAAGCCTTTTGTTTTCAGGTCAGCAGTTTAAATATGGTTCAGGTAGGTAGTGCCAAAGATTATTCCCACTGGGTATCTGTGTTTGATGGCCTATGTAAAATGCATCGGTTCTCCAGCCCTGGTAGGCAGGTGTGTATATCACACACAGCAACTGCTACAGCTGACACTAATTGGTACCCTTGCTGGCACTTCTGGAGCAGCCAAAAATTAAATGGATGTTGAAACTGAGCAAGATGCTGTCAATGCTCTGAGCAGTCTAGGCCGTGGTGGTGAGGTGGTGATAAGCCAATGAATGTCATGGATGGCTGTGGGCAAAAAGAGGATCAGTCTATTGCATCGCTCTACAGTTTGCTTGCATTAAAGTTCTGGTAGCACATGCAGATAATCATGTGTTGGGAGAGGGGGTAAATTCCTGGGCAGTCTTAACAGGATTGGCAAGAGGGAAGTGCAGTCCACAGAGAGGTCAAAGAATAGCTTCGAGATGTGTCAGCTAATCTGAGAAACTGAGATGAACTGGAGAACAGGATTTGATTTACTTGCTACTAATGAGATCTTTTGGGCATTTGAAGAGTTTGATTTGGCTACTATTATTTGTTCAATTTATTTTGTTTGAATTTTCAATACTTAATATATCATTGCTGTGTAATTATTAAATTATAAACTATGCTGATGTTTTAAAATAGCTAAAAAAGGGACCTGTTACAGAACATACATTGTTTTCATATTATTTGTCCTTTTTTGGTAAATGACAGCAGCCCCAAATGGGAACAGTGCTCAGAGCATATGTAATAGTAATAGAAAATCCTATTACAACTTACTTGAGTAACTTAGCCAACTGAGAACTCTTTCAGAGGTATGCAATAGAGTACTCATATTTCCATAGTGCTGTATTTGAGAGATTTGATTTGTATTGCGTTGGTGGTGGAGCAGATAGGACTCATGGGAGGAAGGGTGTTAAAGTAACAATGGTGGACATGAGGGATATGATTAGAAACAGAGAAATAATTGGAACAAAAAGGTATCTTGAACAGTATCAAAAAATTGAGAAAAAAGTTTTCAAAATGCGGGGTTTGTGGAAGAAGCCAAGAAAAGTCTGTTGAGTGTTGAAGTGAGGGCAGTAATAATAGCAGAAAAGAGTGTTCTGTTGGAAAATGAGAGTTCTGAGAATTCTAAGAGCTAGCAATAAGAGGGTGTTCCACTTTTTCTGCAAGGTTAAGCTGAATGGATCCATTAATTATGGATCTGCTGGAGTTAGATTTAGTGCCAAATTATGCTGGAGGGTGTTTTTTTGTATAAATTTGGACAATACTGTTAAAATTTTTGCCAGTTGTTTTTAGGCAAGTCAACATTTTCTCATTTTTATTTTCTCATATTTAATAATGTCAGCATTTGGTCTTCCTGAGATATGAAAAATATTTTTTATCAGAATTATTTTTGACCACCTAGTTAATGTAGATTTGAGCAGGTGCACAGGGGAGGTGAAGTAATCCCAGTACCCGCTCCAGTGTAGATGACTTGCTGGCTGCACAGCATGTTTATTGTAAGGTGTAGTTTACTGCACAAAAGATCTAAGTATTTTATATTAGACCATTCTGAAAGCACTTTAGGTATTTGCCCTTCTTTTCCTACTTGGAAATATGGATAATCCCCAAATCCAGGTGTGTATTATTAGGGACTGAGGGGGAGGTTGGAGGAGGGGAAAGGAAGGCAGGAGAAGGATTTGAGAGGTAAGAGGGTGCAATATTGGAGGAGGCTTCTGCCTGTTTTGCTTGCCTGTAGGTGACACTGTTGCATCATTTATCTGTACATTTTCCAATATGTTGTCCAGGGACAAAAAAAAGTTTCATTAAAATAATTTGAGAGATTCAAAAAAATACATTTCGCTAATGATTCTTTAAGCCTTGGCTAGAGAGTGGAGTCTCAGATGCAGATACGTGAATTTCATGTTTGCCTTCCCAAAGATGGCAGCAGTTTATAATATTATTTCTGATTAACTAGCTCACTAGCATTGCATCTTCAGTTCAGTATTCCCTTGAAAGGTGAGATTCTAAAAAGACTGCTCTGCATGTTTCTGAAGACTAATGTAATAAACCAAGATGATAATACATTGATGAAAAAAAAAATCTTAATTTGCTGCTAAATTACAGCAATATAAAGTTAAAATGTTTTTCTGTGCTCAAGTCATTTAAATTAATAATGTGTGTCATTAAGTGAAATCTCACAGAGGATTTTTTCTTCTTTGCCATTAAGTCTACTGGCTGCAGCGAAAATGAAATATTCTATGAGGCTTGAGCAATCATCTATCTCTAAGCTACAGTGTGCCTGCTGCCAGATGTTCAGGTGCTGGTGCTGCTGCTTTGACATGTATATCTCTTCCAGGCAAAAAAAACCAATATATACATCAGTCCAGGTGCAAGGTGGCCTTGCCAGCAAACCTGCCTCCTCCTAGCTGTGACACTCATCCACTCCCCGTCAGAGTGTGTACGTTGGAAGGGGATTGTAATTAACCCCTGGAAAGCATAGGTTTCACTAAAGTGATGTGCACAGTAATGATATTGTTAGCTTCCTTAATTTCCAGTTTCACCATCAATTATGCCATGTGTTTCATCCAGTTGGTGCTACCCTCCCAGTGTTAATTATAACCTACAAGACTGTTACAGTTAATTTTATGGCAAGCATATTGTCTCTTCAAGGCTCCACAGCAGCTCATAAATTATCTTGAAGGTAAAATGTAACTTGGGGAACTAGTTATGAAAATTCCATCCATCTCGCTTAGGAGGTGCAGCTGCTACTGTCAGCTGCCTCGCTGCTGCATTGTGAAGGAATTATGGTGGGTCAGGTTTAAAAGGCGAGGCCCAGGCTGTCACTGAGGAGAAAGGCTGTCCTGGCCCTGTCAGACAAGTACCTTCTGCCAGTCCCTTGTGGTTTCACTTTGCAGGCAGTAAAAGGCAGGCGGTGCAGGTGGATAGTCCCCAAGCTGTCTCTATTCATTACTTTACAGAAACTTGTTTTAGGTAGGCAGGTACGGAGACCTTTTCACTGTTGTCATAATGTTAGGCATCATCTGCAAAGTGCAAGATAGATAACTCTATAAATAACTCGCTGTTCTGTTGGGCTGGGATGGTGGAGAAAAGATGATTAGCGCTGTAGAGGCACATGAAATAGCTCGCTGGTTTGTAAAATGACTGTTGGTTTAATTGTAGCAATAGCTTGGTCTGGAAGAGCACATCTGTTCGCCTTTATTTCGCATACACAATAAGAGGAGGTGCAATTTCTCTGCTAAGTAATTTCTGTTGGAGTTTCACATTAAATAAATTAGCATGGGTTTATATGGGCTTATTTATGACATCTGTGTGTGTGTCCTGTTTTTTTTGCTGAAGGAATTGCAAACACTCATTTCTTAAAAAGAAATAAAAGTGGGGGGGAAAAATAAAAATAAAGCTGCCCATTGCTCAGAACAATGAGATCAGCATTCAGTGCTATTTATATTTTAGTAGTACACTTTTATTGTTACTATGATGCCTTATTCTGCTCTTTACAGTAATAATACAGGACTGCCATAGAATATAATGCCTTATTCTGCTATCTCTTCCTTTAATATTTCGTATTTCAGTAGTTTTAAATGCTGTTAAGTTTTGGGTGTTCCTTTAAGAATAAAACCGAAGTGCAAATCAAATTTCCTGAGAGGCTTTTTATTCTTCCACTCTTTTACCTTTCGAAAGGCCTTCTGTGTTTATGGTGTTGTTTCCTAACCTCATTTACAGCTGGGAGGGCACATGAGAAGGAATACTGAAAGCTGATACTTTTCCATAGGCAACCACAGTGCAGATGTGAATGTACAGACCCATTGTGAATGAGTAAATGTTATGAATTTAATTGAGGAGAAAATTAAAAAATACAATAATGAAAAACAGTAAGGATAATTCATATAAATATATATTGTTGGTTTGTTTTGACAGTCTTCATTCAGTTCTAATTATTTTTGATTACTCATTACACAGGGAAGAAAACATTTTCAAAGTAGTGCTGACATTGTAAATTAGACCTCTTTAATGTTTGAATAGGGGGAAAAAAGGCTCATTAGAGCCTGAAAATTACTACACTTTTAATTTATGTTCTTTCTTTCTTTCCTCTTGGAATTTACAGTAAATGTGCGTTGTGATATATTTTAGAGGTCCATCCTTTTCCCAGTCAAAAGCACACATTTTGGTTTATTCCCAGAAGAAACTACTAAGTTTCAACTGACCAGAACCCTGTATTTCTATTTGTTTAGTTTATTTAGAGGGAAGATCTGCATTAGGCAGAGCCTTGGGCTAAGTGAGGTGTATAAACAGGATTGCCTTGAGAGTAGACCCAGAAGTGTTGCTTCTCCAAGTTCCTTTTTGGCTTCATTCTTTCCTTGTCTCCCACAGAAGAGAAGGGGGAAAGTTCTAGGTAGTGCTAGAATTTCCCATTTAATATGGGGTTGCTTCAGCTGGTCGTGTATGTTATGATCTCCAACACTGTAGGATGTCAACCTGTGTACAGAGATTATCCATTAATATTGCCAAAGCAATTCCTCCCTTGTGGGGTACTCCCACTTAGGATTGTGCATCACAGCTGGGGGTATCTGCAGCTGCTGTAGTCTAATTCTCATGAGTTTGTTTAGGTTCAGAAGGCTGGGGACAGGAGAGAGGTCTGAGAATTCAGATGTCCCACACTGGTTTCTTAAGGGATAATTTGACTGCTGAGTATCCAAAAACAAATACAAAATGATACAAAACCGTATCATTTATTTTGCTTAAAGTCATGTGAAAGTCTCTGGATTATTGTCATCGTTGTCTCCCCAGTTTGATTTTGCACCATTGCAGTACTGCTGAGTTTAAGAGAGTTAATCTTGATTTAAGTTGGTGTGATTGAGAACAGAATGAGTGCACAGGTCCTGATAATTTTTCGTTTACACTTTCTGGTGATGGAATCTCAGACTTTGATTGTGATACTGTTGCAGAAAGACATGCATCTGATTTGAGAAATCTGTGGTTTTCATTTGACACATAAAATGATCTTTACCAAAGTAATTCTCTTTTAAATATAAGAAAAAATTTTTATGTAGTTGCATGAGAAAAGATTTCTTTTTTCAGAATAAAGTGCCTTTATTTCTTAGCTCTCGGCCAACTTTGAAAGGGAAAATCTGCATTTGGAAAGAAAACTAAGAAGTAGTGCAAAATTGTTTTTTACAAAAACAGATTGAATTAGCTGTAACATAACTGGAGAGAGAACTTTGAGTAGGATTGCTTGAGTACCATAATACTATGCAAATTTAATTGTTTATCAAAGCTACATGATTAAGAAACAAGATGTTGGTATGCCTTTGGTTCCTGACTCAGCAGAAGTATGAAACAAGATAATTTCAAGAACATTTATAGTTTCTTAGAAGGCAAATAGCTCGAAACAATATCAACAGAATCACGTATGTGAGTTTTCACATGTTCAAGGCAAGCTACTGGAAGTGTTTCTCTGACTCTTAGCATGAATTCAGGTCCTCTTGTCATTAGTCATTCAGTGTCACTGCACACAGAATACTTTGTTGAAGACATTCTATTGACGGAGCTGCTCTGTACTTAGGATTTCTTGCTCTGTACAATCTCTGTACAAGGAAATCCTCTTGGTGTCTCATCAGAGTATTTTAAAGCAAACAAAGTGGCCAAAACAAAAAAATCGAGCAGAAGAAAACCAAACCTCCCTTGAACTTTATGACATACCTATGTTTATGAAATATGTCGCTTTTCTTTTTTCTCACTAGAACCTATCAGCATATGCATTAATGTACTAACATAGATGATCTCAAAAAGTGCTTTTTCTGCACACTCTTAATTGCTAACTAATATGGAAAAGTCTTCCTTCAATTTTTGCTAATTCTTATTTTTATCCTATAAAAGAAACTGTAGTAAAACAACATACTGTCATTTTTTTTTTTTAATGTTCAAGTGTACAACTTTTAAAAATGTATCAGTTATTATGAGGGGCAGTTGAAGATGAATACAGAAAAATAATTTTGTTTGCCTGCTCATTTTTTTTGCTCAAAGCCTGGCCTTTATTTAAGCATATTATTTTTCTGTGTCACACACACAAAAATAACCCTACAAGATTTATTGGCGTTTGTATGGAAAAAATGAAAGGATTTTCATGTTTTGTAAGAAACTTAATACACTCTCACAGATGGCCCAGCTCAGGTGTGATTTTAATTATGAGATAAAACAAAGCCCAACACAGTAGGAAGTAGTCTTAATAAACGGCCTGAAGCTTTTGTCTTCATGTGTCAAAAAGCCTTTTTATTGCGTGATGAAATTTTTTTTTCCTAGCTGTTTCTAAAAATTGGTTGAAAAAAATATAAGGGCTTCCAAAATTCAAATGAATTATGTTGGTCAAGTTAAAAATAAGAATTTTTTTTTAATTTCATTTTTCCTCCCAAGTTTAGACTTCTGGCAAGTGGTAGAAAAAATGCATTAATAGTAATTAAACCAGCAAGGACACAAATGCTTTATTTACAAGTAAAATAGTTTTCTATTTAGATGTCATTGTTTATTGGAGTATCACATTGCTTAGTAGTAACAAAAACTGAGAATTTGCTAAGCCTGGCTTAAACTGCACTATCAGAAACTAATATTAATTTAAACCTGGCTATGGTATTCAGCCTTCATTATTAAAACACAAATAGTATGATCCTGTTGTTAAATATTAGTAATATATTATAATAATGTTGTACTGTCTTTCCCTTAGTGGGGAATTATGAGGACCTCATGTTAGGACCTCAGTGTCCTGACATAGTTAATTATCCATAGATAATGGTTTTCAGCAGTGGCTGTTCCGAACATCACATCCTCACTGTTAAGGGCTTAATAAATATTTGCAGACTCAGGTGCAGAGCACCTACGTCCTCCTCTGCAGAAGCAAACAGCTGTGGTTGCCTTCCTGTGCCATACATCACACCCAGCCTCTCATTTGTCCTGGCAAACCTAATGGTGCAAATGGCAAGTTTTATGTCCTGTGCTAGACTGGGGTAATGTTTGCTGCAGAAATGCTAACTTACCTTTCAGGAGTCATCTGTCTTTTCTAATGCAGAAATATCTTAGGAAGCTGAGACTTCTGGGGTTCATTACTCAAATACTGTGTGTATTGATAAAATCATTTAAAACTTCATTTTAGAGTGTATGACCGCTATCACCACCCATGCTGGAAGGTGGAAAACTACAACCAGATGGTTCACAATTGAAATCTGTATCCACAAGCTTACTTTTAGGGGACAGTTATTTGTAATAATTATTTCAATTATAGGACAGTGAAGAGCTTAATCATAATGAGCTTTTACAAGTAATACAGGTTAGGGATTTTTATTTTTTTTTGTGTGGTTGAATACACCTTGTGGGGGGAAGTACCCATAAGCTTCAGGTAGCTGTTTCTCACCTTAACTTAGGGCTCGGAATATCGGGTGATTCTTACATAACATCCCAACTGTAATTGCTGTTGAATAATGGAGTGAAAGGAGGAAACCCTAGGTTTATATATGTGGAACTGAGCCACATTCAGACAGAGGCATTCTAGAAACGGAGCAACTTACATGGTCTTTGATGATTAGTAGTCAGTGAGCTCCTCTGTCTAACCAGTTGCACTAGCAGTCATATTTTAAATGCTACTCAAAAACTCTTTGCAATTTAGTCCAAAATAAACCCACCAGCTTAACTTCTTCATATTTTTCTCATAGATTTCAATGCTTTCAGCAAAGGCCCTAAGGGGAAGTTCTTGGGTTTTTTCCCCAGAAGTTTTTAATTCTCTGCTTCCTCCTTGCCTTGCCATTTATGCATCCTCAGTCCTCATCCTTTTCCATTTTTGGATTTTCAATTGATCTTGTCTAGTCATATTCATTATGTGTTGTGAGACGGTATAATATAAAGAGTAATCTAATAAATTAAAAATGATGTGGTTCAAGTTTTTGACCATGTGCTGATTGAGGGAGCATTTAGAAGAATACTGTATGGTCCATATTCTACAGAATTTATCATGCAGTTTAGGCATAAAAATGGTCCTTTTCTGTCCTGTTCTGTATTAAGCACTGTGATTCTCACATTTTCTAGGAAATCAGTTACTGCTGAGCAGGGGTTGCAATCATGATTGACCTGTGTGGGTTGCTGTGAAGCAGGGATCCTCAGTGTTGGTTACCCTGTTCTCTGGAACACTTCTAACTGGTTTCTGGATGTCAAACACAAATTCTATTATTCTCACCATTCAGCAAACTGTAGTGACTGCAGGAAATCAGTGTTAATATTACTGTGAGCTTTACGTTTCAACTGAAGTTGTTATTATGGTGTTGCTTATTCAGTTACGAGTTTGGTACAAACCTAGAGGAAGGAATTTTCGTTGTGATGTGCACTGATTATGTCTTTCCTACTTGTTAATCCAGCCCTGGTGACTGACTCTGGGTGAAACACAAGCTGGCATTACTGGTCTGTGTTACACTCACAGATGCTGCATTCTCCTTCTGCTCTGGATGTGAGCAGTGCTAACATGTAACTAACCTGGCCTGGCTCTCTGGCCAAGAACTTATGAATGTCACATAAAAACTCCAAAGTAAACAAAGGGTGCTGTATTTAAGTAAGGACTGTTAGTCCTAAGTGTTATATCTCCTCATCAAACAGAAAATGCAATGGCAGTGCTCACTTCCCCTTAATTTTTAATGGTACAAACCTAAAAGCTACATGAAAAACACAGACATGACTCCAGAATTAAAACTCAGTGTTGGATTAATTTAACTCAATCATATTCCTTTCTGATTGAGTGCACTTTAAATTCTGTTCTAACTATTCTGTTGGTAGCCTATGTCCCTTTGAGTCATTAACAAAATGTAACTGATCTTCATCTATTTGGTTAGAGAGAATGGGGGGGTGGGGGGGTTAATCTTCAAAATAATCAAGGCAAGGAGCTTTTGGCTTATTCATGAAAGTAAATGTTTTCGATCCTTTGTTGTCAGATACCACAATTTTCTCCACAGCAAACTTAGATGAAACAGAAAACTGATACACTGAGCCACTGGAATTGCAGTCTTGTAATTTAGAAATATTCACTTTATCCTTTATAATTCACTAAGATTCTTCAGTCTGAATCTGATATAGGTAGGAGCCAAGACAAACAGTAACCATTTATAATCATTCAGAACAGTTTGGATTTCACTAGAATGTAAAGCCAAAGAGTTCTTGGCTTTGTTTCATGTGTCTTACAAGAATAGAAAGTGTACTTAAATTGTAGTATTCACCATAGCTGCATGTTTCTGTAGTACCTGCAAGCTTTTATGTTCAGCATTATAAAGATGTGAAACTACTGTTCAGTAAAATATCTCACTTTACCAGTTGAAGAACTCGATGTAAGGTTTTTTAACTTGCTAGAAATAGTGTACACAAAAAGCTGTCTCCAGTCCTTCAAGCAGGAGTGAGAATGCAGTGATACCAGGGGTGCCATATATGTGCTTATGTGAAGGAAAGGGCAGGTGTGCATCCCTTCTGCGTGGGGCATTGCCCTGGAGTGCTGACACCTATTAAGAGTTTTGATCCTTCAGAACACTTCTGAATTCACAGCTGGCTTGCTGGGCTTTTAAAGAACAAGTATTGCAGCAGAGAGTATTTTCAGGACCGAGCCATAAAATTGCTTTTGTGATTTACTTGTTTTAGAGATATTTTCCAACTAGCTAGAATAGCTTTGAGTGAATGTTCCAGTTGCACAGGACAAAAATGGGCACTCTGTTTATTTTGCCTCAGGAGTTTTAGTCCTAGAAATACAAAAACTATCAAAATAGGTTCTTCCCCTCATTTTAGTGTGTTACTGCCCTACCACCCAACATGTATGTGCATGCACACTTGACTTCCAGGTATGTATATGGAGTTGACACAAGGAGTCCTTCTAGTAAGGAGAGTTTGCCAAAATATCATTCAGAATTTGTCCTGTCTTGCCCTGTCCTCCTGAATCATAAATAACTTTAGAATCAGAGCAGTAGTGTAATTGCTTTGTACCTCCAGAAAGTTCTTTCTAGTATAGGTTAAACTATGTATTTTACCTTATATAGAGTTTTGAAATTCCTAGATGAAATTGCCAATACATATATGACAATGAAAAAGAGAGAAGCCTCATGTTTACAAAATCCATGCTGGGAAAGCATTATGGCAAAAAACATTGTAGTACTCTACTCTTTACAGCTGAAATTTGTGAAATGTTTCGCCCTGGACGTAGATAAGCTTATGGTGAGCTTTCCACATCTGGGGTCAAGCAGTAGCAAAAGTTGTCTTATCCTTAGACTTGAGCTGGGCTGGCATTTCTGACAGACGTGTAAACAGATGCAAGCGTTGTTGCTAATGACAGGTGATTATAAGTGGCATGGGTGCCAAGGTAATTAAACCATGCCTTGACAGGAACATTTGGTGAAATGGTATTTCAGCATTAGAAAAATTGTTGCAACACTTTTTTTCCCTGCTAAGCTATAACCTGAATATCATTCATTTTGATTCTTTGGCCACAGTGCTCCCAAACCTGCTCCCTGTTTTATGTATAGAAGTATTGAGAAATAGCTGAATAGAACCAGTACAAATCAGTGGGGTTTTGGAGCTTTGAATTGAAGCATCTGCTCCTAAGAAGGCTTTTAGCATATAAATGCAGTATAAAGTCCAACATGGAGGGATTGGTGATGTATTATCTTACTTTATGACAAGATAATGGTTATTGTGCCAGATTTATTAATGGCTGAATTATTGTGCTACTGTTTGTCATATATTTCTTACTGGACATCTTAACTGCTTTTACTGCTGCAGATTGTAGTTTCTAAATCTAGTTTTTTTGTGTGTGTGTGAATGTACTTCACCATGAAATACAGTTTATTCTTAAAGCAAAAGTAATGGTTGCTTTAGAAGTAATGCACTCGATATTAGAACTTTTATGAACTTCAGGCAGTATCTTCTCAGCTCTTCATGCTGCAATTTCATAGTTTAAGATGACTTTCTTTTCCATTCCAATTTCTGTAGCTGGTAGTGAATAATGCTAAAGTTCCTTATTGATCTCAGAATTCCAAGCAACCCTTTATTTAAAATATTCACTCACATATTGCATCAGAGCAGTGCAAAAATTTGGTTTAATCCTATAAATTAATCAAAATTGATTTAATAAAATATGAAAGATCTAGTTTAGGGATATTTTTCCATTATTCTGTGTGAAATTCATTATAATCTTTGGATGGAAACTAACTGTTCACATTATTGATGTTCCTTTGGTTTTTGCTTCAGCCTTGAAGCAATGAGTGTTTAATATAATAATAGCTAAAATTCTGGGCTTCTACCAAATTTGGGAGCAGAATTTAATCCTGTTTATTTTTTGTTCAGGGCACTTAGGATGGAAAGAAATTATTTCTCTTTGCTAGTTGGTCAGGACATCATTAAGCAATATAAGAAACTGCTACAAATATTCAATTGTAGCTGATACAGTGTTTACATGTGCGCTGGGTACTTAGCAGAGGCTCTTTGAAATCTAGTAACTTTTAGTTTAAAGGTGGTTCTTAAAAATGAAATATTAAATTTGGTGAAAGCAATTTTCACATCAGTTACTTGAAGAGATGCAATTAAACTATTTGTTAGGTACCTTTCTTCCGCAGTCATATAAGAAGTTAAAATTGAGCTAAACCCATCAAGATGGCAAAGAAATTTTCAGTATCTT
Source organism: Monarcha castaneiventris obscurior (assembly GCA_026261815.1). Classification (NCBI taxonomy): domain Eukaryota; kingdom Metazoa; phylum Chordata; class Aves; order Passeriformes; family Monarchidae; genus Monarcha; species Monarcha castaneiventris. Next base: position 9,017,059 of record JAMPIT010000712.1, on the reverse strand, counting down.
TTGTTGCCTTTTTTTTTTGTTTCCCTGATCTCCCAATTCAAGTCTCTCAACTTTCCATCCCCTGAATTCTAATGAATGTGCTAGTAGAATGTTGATGTACAGTTAATGCAATTGTAGAATTTTAAACCCTTGGACTGAGAAAGATCCTGTAAATAATTAGTGTGGTCCAAAGAAGCTGGCTGGAATGTATCTGATGAATTCAGGTGTGGCAGAGGTGAGTGGTGTGCCTGTCAGATGCTGCAGCAATGACCTAGCAAAGTGAAGTAGTGCCTCTACAAAGAAAATAAATTAGGGGATCACTTGTAAGGATTGTAAAGCTGAGAAGTGAGAGGATAACTGGCATTTTTGCATTTAGAATTTCTATGTCCAGGAGTGTTTCAGAGGTTAGAAAATCTTGGCTGTTTTCCTTTGTGTTCAGTGAAACAGAAGGTGTGCTAGTCGTGCTCCTGTTACTGTTTGCAGCTTATAAGGAAAAATACTGTAGCAGAAAGAAAAGGATTTGGATGCCCATAGTTAAGAGAGGTGTAATATCTGTAAACCCTATCCAAAATAAAATCAGTGTCATATTGAGATCTAGAATTAAGTGTGTGTTTATACATACAACTTTTTCGAAGGATTTTAGTGTTATGTGCAAGTAACCTTGGAGCTGCCAGTTCATTTTATTTCTGATGTTGCCTGCTATTCCCTGAAGCAGATAAGCTATGGATTTTTTTGATCTTCCATTTGCTAGGCTTTCGTTATATTGTGGTTACAGTCACAATGTCAGCACATAAAATGTTAAACATCACTGGTCTGAAAGAAGCTTCCATTGTCTTCTACTTCTGGTGCCTGGGGATTCTTTCTAGTCTTGCAGTGGTGGTTCTGTCAGTGTAATATGTCATGAAGCATTTCTCAGTAATGACAGACATTGAATATGAGTGACAGGAACTCTGACCGAGTGAAATGGGTTCAATTACCAGAGATGTAGGGTTACCTGAGATAAAACCAAATGGTCCAATTGTGCTCAGTTTTGACCCTGTGACTCCCAACTATCCAGCAGCAAAGACAAATGGCTGATTAACCATCCCCTAACCCTCCTTTTCTGTGATAAACTTGTTTGGATTTCCTTGTCTGAATAAAAATCTAAGTGTGGCATGTTTCTAAAAGGAAATATGATAGGAAAACAATGGGTACTGGTGCTAGTCATTTTCTTCTGTTACCGACACAAAACAGAAAGCTGTCATTCTATCTTGGAATGTATCTTGGACATAGTGTCCAGAAATCAATACAAGATAAATGATTGCTCTCTTAACCTCACCTTTCTTCTGCTGCAGCGGTTACGTTGCTCCTGTTCACCTGTAGCCAACCTGACGCCAGAATAAATGAGAGAACCTGCCATGAAAAGTATCTTCTTGGGGTTTTTTTGTGTTGGAGGGTTTTTGTTGGCTGGGGGGGCAGGGGTTGCTAGTCAGTATTGAGTGCCGTTTTGCACTTGTTCTAGTCCAGTGCCTACAGCTCCCAGATAGAGTTATAGCAAGCTCCCTAATTAAACTGTCGCTGTCTGCCCTCACTTGACTGCCTTTACAAAGTCATTTAACTAACAGACATTCCTGACTATTAAAGCTAGGAGCTGCGTGTCTCCAGTGCTGGAGATAAAATGAATGAAATTTGTTAATCTCCACTGACACTTGATCCTAGATGTTGAACTAATGCTGTTGCATCTGAACTTTTTCTTTATTGTAATTACTTCTTGTGTTATTATTTCATGTAATAAATTGGAAGAAAATTTCAACAGGTATTAAATTATTCAAGTTGATTTATGGATGCTGAGTGAATATGACATTTATCTTGTGCATTCTTCAAAAGCACAATTCAGTGGATGTTCAGAGCTGGATTCAAGGATTGCAGTAATAGAAAACTGTAGTAAGGCGATGTACTTCCTTCATCTGAAAGGAATGCCATTTTAAAGTGTCTACCCTTTAGTAATGAAAATAAATTTTGCCTTTGTGATTTTATCTACTCTTAATTTAAGCAAATACTTTGATTGAAAATTTAATACATTTTCAAATAGCACATCAGAAAAATTGCATGCCATTGGTACATTTAGAAGGGCTCAAATTACAGGGTAGAATTCAGTTCTGTTTGAAGGAACAAACTCTTTAAATGAAGATTTGTAGTTTATTTTCCATCTCCTTTATTTGTTTGGTGTTCTTTTACTGTCATAGATTTTAAGTCCAGAAGGGACATTTAGACCATCTGGTTTGACCTTTTGTATGTTGCAAGAAGTTACATTTCACTTGGCTGTCTCTGTATTGAGCCCAGTGATTTGTCTTTGGGTTTAAATGGATTTTTCAGAATGGTGTCCATTGGTTTGAGGATGGTGGGAAATGGGAAACTACCATTTCTCTGGAAATGGAACCAGTTGCTAATTAGCCTCACAACTTAAAATTTTCTGTTTCCTACTGGAATGCTTTGCTTCAACAACCTTTCTGTACTACTTCCTTCCTATGATTTTTTTCTGCTGGAAGGAAAAAGCCCAACATTAGTGTCCAGTTCCTTCTGCAGAAGTATTTGTAAGCTGCAGTCATTTCAGTCTTCTCTCATTCTCAGCTGGGCAGACTGAGATCTAGGAGGGTTTATACTTCATGTAGGGTAAAGGCAGAGCTGCTGCTGTGGGTTCAAGAACTTATGTCATGTTGGCTCAAGGCTCTGCACCACCTTCTGTTGCATACTTTCAGTCCTGTATCTCCAGTGTTGTGAAGTTTCTATGGGATCTTTAGTGTTTAACATCTAAAAGTGAACAGCAAGCCAAAATACTACTAATAATAATAATAATAATTTTCTCTTCCTGCTCTTTAGTAACTCTCAGATATACCTATTTATGCGGTTTATTTTAAGAGTTTTTACATAACAGTGATAATTTATAGTGCTTTTGATTCCTAGTGAACTTTTACAAGTTCATCATCATCTTCATCACTTGGTTCTGTTCCTTGTTTCCAGGTCAGAGAGTTATGTTTTGAACCTTTCTGACATTTCTGCATAGTGTACTAATAAAAAGGTATAATTACTAGGAGATTTGGTTGTTCATATTTCAGCATATTTATTCCTGCAGGGTTGGAAGGAAGATGTTTCTTTAAAGTACCTAAACACTGTCTTTCCACCCCAGAGATACTTTAATTAACTTCCTTCTGCTAAAAGCAAGTAATAATGCCAGTAGAGGCTCAGACTGCAATTTGTTGATCTAAACCAATGGATGTGATTTCTGAGCTCAGGACTTTGGGTGATGATATAAATGGTAAGTCATAGGTGGTTAAATGTCATTTATTTCCTGTGAAAAAAAGGTTTCGTTAAGAAAAGTTTGAGCTGTGTTCCCTTCCAGATAGATCAGTAGTAGAAGTATTATTTTGTTGTTTTTAAGTCATACCTGGAAGATTTACTGTAAACTTTCTTGTATAAAAGCGTATTTTTTAGCTTGCTTTTAATGACTTCTTGCATCTGCTGGCTGGAACAATGTTGTGATTTATTTTAGTCCTGGAAGTAGTGGATAACCATGAACTACCTTGTTCACATCTTTTTTGCGTGACTGGTAGTGTATCTGGTGCAGTTTATTTTGCTTTAAAAAATTGTTCCTTGTTTTTCCATTCACAAATACTGTTCCTACCACATATAAACAGAGATCTAGAGAACTTCTGCTGATTGCTAGGTGTTATCTGCCCTCTGTCCTTTACAACTAACAGCAGCCAATAAAAATACAGTCTGTTTTCTTTCTGGAATAGGAGTTGGTCATATAGGATTGGATTTCTTGAAATAGATGGGTCATGACCAATGTCAATTCTGTTCATGCCAGAAAAAGCTTAGATACAGCTCATCTTTTCTGTTATATTTTTGCAGTAAAGACTAATACTGAACTTGAGAGTGACTCAGCAAAAAGTTGTGTGCTTACCTACACACTCTACAGAACAGGCATCTCCAGGAAAGTCTCACAGTCTTTCACCTTACTATAATAATTCCTTAATTCCTCACATCATTTAATGCCTGTGAATTTGCATCCCCAGTGCAGCTTGGTCCCCATTGTGCCCACCTAAGCAGTGGATTTCAGGTGAGAGATGCAAAGGGACAGTGCAGTAAGTTTAGTGGAGTCTTCAGCAAATCATAGTGTTTGTTTTTCAAATAAATAAATTATTGGCTTGGGTTTTTTCAGTTGATGCAAAATCCATCATATTTGAGTCTAATTTACTCTGCTTTAAGCAGACATTGTAGCCAGGCCTTTAGGGCTATTCACAGAAATACGATGTTCAACAAATTGGTTTTTGTAGCACCAAAATACTGAACATCAGTGACAACAGCCAGAGACAGATGGATTAAAATACATGCATCTTTATTTACAAATCTAAATAAAATGTGCGTCTGCAAACTTCTATATAGTAAACAGTCTTCTCTGAAAACAAGAAGTATTTCACTAGTATTGGGTATGGAATAGTGTAAACAATTACTAGCTAGTTATAAATCTACATTTATTTCCTTAATTTTATTATGGTGTTGTGGTAATGTTTCTATGACATCCTTCCCCTGCCTCCCCTTTTGTTTTGACCTTTTACTCACACCATTATAATATGTCATTGCAATCTACAAGAATAAATTCTTTGAAAATTAGTTCTTTAGTTTCTGTACATGCTTTTTTACAGTCACGTTCCACAGCATCCAACATATTTACAAAATCCATATCAATATATAGCAGATTCCAGTCCCATGCTGTTCTTGCCAGTGCAGCTATCCAATAAAAATGCCTTCCACAGCTGTCAGGATGGAAGTTTGCAGGAAAGCAGCCATTGCATCCCACTTGGAGCACTGTTTGTGCACTGCTCCCCCTGAGCCTGGCGGGCCAAAGTGAACAGTGGGAGCTGTTGATCGATGGATAATATTCAGTTCCAAGCTTCCATAGCACCTTATTCTGAGGCTGGCTCATTCACCAGCTCATGTTCTGTGCCATGAGAAGTCTGGAAAAAAACCCTGGTATTTTGGCATTTAGATGTAATAAGACTGTGTATGTTGAATTATTTTACTCTTGTGTAAAGAGTGGTGGGTCAGGAGTGGTTTATTCGCTATTTTGGGGAGGGTGGGGGTGGTGGTAGTGTTTTTTTTTTTTTGTACCAGTTGGTCTTAACTTTAATATTTGTCTGTTGTATTACTAGTATTCTTGAGGTAGTTGGAATGTATTTCATGAGAATAAAAATATGTACAGAGCAGGTTTTTCTCTCAGTTTCTAGAGGCCTGTATTTAAAATCGAACCAAGTAAAGCAAGCAAAAAGCCTCACCCTCTGTTATTTCCTAAACTCTGTGTCACAGGGTCTGTAAAAGAAAGCACTGCTTAATGCAAGTGTCAGGAACACTGTGGATTTTCCTACATTACTGTAAAGGCTGTGGGGTATATTCCCTTGTGTGGCCACCTAAGGATATTGTCCTTGTGTGTGTAGGACTGTCAAGTGAAAAATTTTTGTAGATATTTATTGTATTGAAAAACCAAATTTTTTTGTAGTGCTGTAAGTGGTCATCTACCTCATATAAAATGACCTCTTGGGTTTCTTTCATTCCATCTTCCTTTAGAAAGGCTGCCACAATCAGGTTCATAGGTTTGAAAACACAATTCACAAAAATATAGAAAAAAGATGGTCCATCAGGTACAAGTTCAAACATGGAGAATTAGATTGAAAAAATATTAAACTGATGGAGTAGATATCTTTTTATATAAATGTCATATTATGCTGGTTCATCAAGTGTGTATTTGAGAAGGATACAAATGTAAAAATTAAGTGTATCCATTGGATAGCACTGCCAAGCTTTCTCAGTGGAATAGATACCTTGGTACTTGGAGTAACCCAAAATATATTTTTACTATTGTAAGCTATATATTAGTTAAAAAACACAGTGCAACTATTGTATTTCTAGAATGTAATTATTTATTTGCATATTATAAAATTTTGTAAAAAATAGCATGAAACCCATCTTTTGGAAGCTAATTGATGTAAGTTTGATATTAATATTCATTGTATTAGTAAGAAATAATCTCTAAATTTCCTTAACACATTTAGTAAGAATGACGTTTCTTTTCACAGATTCTAAAACAGTCATGTGGCCTTAGTAAAACTGCTTTTTTAGGACTTCTGTAAGGTCGAATTCATTTCATTAAGAGAACAGGACTTTTTCAATGCTGTATTTTCTGTATAACCATGAGACTCAGGGAGGATGGGTGAGCATTTTCCCTCACGGGGACTTTGATCTTTGTAGCTCTGCAAGCTAAACCAGATCTTGGTGCAACTTTGTTTGGTGGGTAGCCGCTAGTACACACAATTCTGTTAATTTAAAAATTCTTCTGTTTTAAATCTGCGTCCTCTCGCATTTCATCTGTGTAAATAAAGCTCCTCGTGCAAGGCGGCCAGGAAAACATATGATACCATTTGCGATTGCAGAATGCGGCATGCTGTTCTTCTGTAATTATAATGGCCTGAGCAGTGAGGGGTTGCTTAGCCTTCCTTAACAATCATTAATCTAGCGAGTCTTAGGTACAGTGGCCCATCTTGGAGAACAGCAGTCCTTGGCATGAGGCACCTTGGGCTGCGAGGTTGTTGTGAGCGAGGGATAGCCTTGTTTGTTACATGCTGCTGCTCGCCGCTCCCTCAGGAGTCTGGGAGGAGGCTTCTGCCGTGTCTTGATTGCTGCTTGCCCTCTCCCTCACTCTCTCGCTTGTCCCTTTATTTCTCCTTGTTGTGAAAGTTTCTTTCTGTGTGACTGGGAGTCTGTTTAGCAGACCATATTGCAAGTGAAGGTGCATCGTTTGTTGCCTGATTTTGGCAACGCTGGGCAGTCAGCTGGGATGTAATTAAGACTCTGAGAACAGGCTGTCTTCTCCACAGGAAGGGCATGTTAGATGTTGCTGGGATTTGGGGCTGTCAGTTTGGCCAAGGCTGGAAACTGAGAGCTAGGGACAGTGATCTTTTCTTTCATTTATAATCCCTTTATGTACAGTGTATGCACTTGGCAAAGTTTACATATAACCTAGTGGCTGGAGCTTGCAAGCCAGTGCGGCTGAATTAGCATATGTTACATGTATATTTTAGTAATATTTTAAAGCAAGTGCAAATTTCCAAAGTGAATTATGCATGTATGACAGAAATAGGGTTGTGTTGCATTGGGTGTCAAATCCCACAACTTTTTGTCAAGACCATGGATTTTACATTAAAAAGGCAGAGAGACTAAACGAGGTAAAACAGTTTTAATTTTTAACAGTTTGGTCCAGCCCAAGGAACTGCTCTCTGACAGTTATAACTGACATTTGAATAATTGGATTAATTCAGAGAGGGGCAAATCCTGTATTGATAGCTGTGCTTGTTCTATATATTTTTTAACTTAGGGAAGGAGCCGAATGGTTTAATTATTTAAAGGACACATCTTGCAATATAAAATACTGCTGTTTTGAAACTTTGGTCTAAAATCAAGGAGGAAAAATATTTGCATTATTTCATTCTTTACATATAAAAGCTTAAGGAAAAAAAAACCCAAAACTTACTGCTTTGTGGTTTTTAAGCCTATGTAAAGAAAAACGCAAGAGGCAGAAATTATCATTTGTGGCCCAAAGCACCAGAAATGGAGATGAGCCTGATTTAGTCAAGTAGATTCCAATCTTTTTTAGGGAAGTGTAAACCCTCAGTAATAATCACATTACGCTGCAATTGCAGGATATTCAATCAGCGTTTTTGCAAGAAGGACAGCCTCCAGTTTCCTTAAGCTAATATGAAATTCTTCTTTTATTGACTCTTTTTTTTTTCCTTTTTTTTTTTTTTTTTTAATGGGAAATTTAAAATGTACGGAAGTAAATGGTTTTACTGCGCTGAAAAGCAAGGGTAGGAAGGCTAACTATTGTCAGGGACAGTTCAGAACACTGGTTTGGTTCTGGCTGTTTACCCAGCAGGACATAAAGAGTATTAACACTCAAGGAGAAAATGTGGATTCACAGCTTACGATATTAACACCCTGCAAATGAAGTATGAAACATGCCTATGAAATGTCACATGCATATATGGATGCTTGTATGACTTTAGACAAGCAGAAGTGCTTTTTTAAAGGATTGTGCAGTCTGCTTTGGTTTTGTTAGTTTATGTTGCAAAACAAGCAACACCTTTCTTAAGCATTCCTAGCTCCCAGGCTGCGTTTGCGTGTTGTATTATCTTAAATTCTGCTACCGTCATTCTCTTTTTCAAAAGATCTGCTTCAAAATATTTAGGTATAAATAACTAAGTGAAATTTGAAAGTGTGTGAGTGAATTCTAAATTTTTATTATTAGATGGCAAGGAAGTATTATTTCAAGTGAATATTATTTAAAGTGGATTTTGTAAATTGGCATCCTTAGGACTTTCTGTGTAGTCCTCAAATGTTTTATCGTTTGCTTCGCAAACAAGAGAGTTCAGCTTTCCTGTATCCAGACTATCATTCCTTTGGGAATACTCAAAGCCTTTTAAAATTATGGGGGTTTTGGTGTTGGTTTTGTTTTGGGTTGTTGGTTTTGTTGTTTTTTTTTTCTGGGGCAGTCTAAGGAAGTCCCAGGAGTGAAGTTGCCATCTGTCCTCTATATTAAAAGAATCTTCTATATTATATACCTGATGTTCTTGTCCCAGAGATAAATGTTGATAATTAAAAGAACAGCATTTGTCCTTTATTCTGAATTAAAAATTCTTTCTTAAAAACAGTTACAAAACTTATGAACAATTTCTAGGTTCTTTAAGCTCCTATTTTCTAGTCTGTGTCCTTTTTTCTTATTACAGTTTTGATAAGTATTGGCAGGTAAATAGAACAATTTATTAATTTAAGAATGTGCATGTATGATTTAAGGAAGGCTTCAGCAATGCTGGATACAGTTGAGTTGTAGATAAATTATTGTTACAGATAAGTCTGTCTTGTGGAAGAGAGGAGGGAAAGCAAGGCGCTGAGAATGAGAGATTTACACAAGCCAGACGCTTATTTTGGGAATGTTCCCTCCATAAAAATTGCAAGTTACAGACTCCACCTCCCCCTTCAGGAAAGGAGCCTTCTTCATTGTGTGAACTTCCTTCCCCAACACACATTTGCCCAGGAACAATTCTGTATCTTTACACTTCAGCTGTAGCTCATTAGTGTCCATAGTTGCTCCCAGTGGTCCCTCCTTTCAGAGCATCGTGGTGCATGCATGGCCTGAATACCAAGTACTTCTGTTCTGAATATCACACTTATGCAAGCCAAGATTAATAATTTTTAAGTAGCATCCTTGTTTGTTGTTCTAATATTCTCTCCATTTGTGGCTTTAAGACAATAATGTAAAGATTATGTCTATCAATAAGAAGAGTGGGGGAAGAAAAACGCTGTGAAGTTTGTATCTGTTCTGCTGCTCTCTTTCCCCCATGGTGAGCAACACCATGGGGGAAAGAGACCAAAAACCTTTCTAGCCCAGTGCCACACAGAGAGGGACAATAGCACACAGCAAAAAAAAAAAAAAGAGAATAAGTGATTTTCTCTCTGGATATTGATCTATCCCCAAGAACTTATGGCTAACAGAATTTCTGATGCAAAGGTGTTATTTTTAATGGTCCTGCACAGATACTTGTTCTCAGTGTATTTATGCAGTAGCTTTTAATTTATGTGGACTTTTAACAGCCTTGCTATTCTGTTCTGAGCTGGGGCACTACCTACTAAAGGTTATGACTACAGCCCACCCCATTCCTTCCCCCAAAATATTCCACAAAACAAACCCCCAAACCCAAAAAATCCACAAAACCAAAAATCCCACCAACCCAGAAGTTCTATCTCCTTTTGCTAACTTGTTGTTTTTATTAGGAAAGAGTAAAAACTTAATTCCCATGGTAAAATTTGGTGGTTGGTTTGGATTGTAGTTTTTTGTTCATTCAATAAATTAAATAATTTTTCATAAAGAGTCCTCTACACATCAGTGTTTTTTGTCTTTCTTAATTGCATTGTATTTGCTTTAAGATGGGGACCGAAACTATTTAGTTCTTCCTGCCTTGCCCCCTAGTCACATCCAAACTGTACCATATTAATCTAAATTAGTTCATTTTTCTTCCTAGTTCTAATTTGTCTAAAACAGCCTGTGTATTTTTTGTGAAGTGAAATGTCAGACACAGGACTAGTAATTGTTGTTTTTACAACACAATACATGTCTAGTATCTACTATTCAGATCTAAAATTGTGTCATTAAGCATACAAGGTAGAAGTGAAGTCAGAGTTTATTTACCTACCTTAGGTAAAAGAATGAAGACATTTATGATGTCTTTGCTAGGCAGAATACTGCTGTTGATAAATCAGTGTTACATGTAAAGGAACTTCACAAGTATCTGTTCTAAACTGAGGTTATATTCTGTCTGGCATACCTTGGATACAGAAAAAGTGCAGAAGTTAAATCCAAGAGCTGTGTTAGCAAAAGTCCTCCTTATAAACAGGCCACTGACGAATTATATAGAACTTTATATTAATATTTAGTTCAAAAGGCTTGTTTGCATACAGTGCCTGTCTTTCCATTTTATTGCCAGACCATCAGCAATCAGAATTTTTATGACTCCCAAGAACTTCTGTGCAGCAGTTCTGTATATTTCTGTCACAAACCAGTCTTTAAGATAGCAACTCTTGTTAAGTTTTAGTTACTACAGATTTTCTTTCAGTAATTTAAAAAAATTACATATTTAAAATGTTAGTCATTTGTAAGGCATAGAAGTGTATTAGCATTCATTGTTGCTTTCTTATTTGCTCTGATTGCCATACGTTGTTAGTTACTAAATTTTTGGGTAATCGCTTTGCTTTATAGGAAGATAAAATATTTTGCATGATTCTTAATGGCATAAAGTTAGGCAAATGTATGCTGTATACAGATCCAGCTATTCCACCTTTTAATCATTTTGTTCCCATAGAGGATTCCAGCTTAGCAATTTTGGGTGCAGTGAGTTTCCTACTGATGATATGCATAGAGGTGTGTATGCATATGTATTTTAGGTAGTGATAAGTGGCTTATTTCAATCTTTGTTCTTCAGCTCCCTACTCATTCAATTTCTGATACCAAGTTTTGGTTTAGTGTATGTGAGGTGGCAGTGCCTAATAGATGAATGACCTTCCAGAGCATATACAGGATTGTTAGTCTCTTCTTAAATTCATCCCTTGCAGATTTTCTTTTATACAGTATGCATCTGATGCTGTTAGCTGTATGATTATTGAAAACTTAATTTAAAAAAAATCCTGTTCCCCAACAGCTTCTAATGCACCGGGTTTTGTTACCTTAACATTTTTCTTTCATTAATATTGATTAAACTGTAAAGGGTTTCATTGCTGTTAATAGGGGGCACATTTTAAATTTTACATCATTAACATTTAAATAGATTTTAATTGTTACATTTAACAAATTTATGCAGGTAAAGATTCAATTTCTTCAATTAATTTACATTTACACGTTCAGAGATCTTTCACTAGGGCTATTCTCATAAAACTTTAAGGGTCCCAGAAGGATCTCTCTATACTTATATTCTTTTCATTTTATCCCTGCTACCCTTTCCATATTATGTCTTTGAAATTGCTAGGCTTATTTCCATGTGCTACTAAATAAAATAGCATTTCTTTAGCCTTTTTCGTGGAGGCTTGTTTCAACAGATTTATATGTAAAGAATCAAGTGAAATTTATGGATATGAGTGAATTCTAAATTTTACAAGTTTCAGATCATTCTTCTCCATTATGCCATACATGAGGAAAAATAAGTACCTGCTTGTTTGAGGTAACATGCAAACCAGTCAAAAAAACAATTCCAGGGAGTATTTTTTCATTCCCAAAGGTTTCTGAAGTCTAAATGAAAATAGGTAAAGTTAGTTTGGTACTTTATCTCATACATCAGAGGAAAATTGAGAAAGATTGTATTATGCATCCCTTGACCTGGGTCTGGCATTTCTCTGGAAGCAAAATATCTTGGGTATAGCCATGTTCTACACAGGATATAAGTATTTAGGATAAGTTTCTATCAGTTTGGTAAAAAGCTGCCTGTTTTACTTTATCAAACTAATTGACTTGCGTGACATCAAAATAAAACATAGTAATAGAGCAAGGACAGGAAAGACAGAGGTGGTGAGCACCTTATGTGTTATATGAACAAGAGTACAAATATCTCTTGCAATATTAAATTTCACCGAGAAGGGAGACAAATTTCTTCATTTTCTTAGAAACAGCCAGATCAGCTCATACTCGCATAAGTATGCTCCCAAATAAATTACTAGTGAAGATTACATGTAACACATTTTTTATTTCTAAAAGTTATTATGTGTCTTAAAATAATTGTCTGAATTACCTAACCTGACATGGAAAAACAGGCACTCAAGGGATTGTAGAAGATGGATCAGTCATTTGAAGTTTTGAAATTGATAAGAAATTTGCAAAGAGTTGTTAGGGGCATGATGTGAGTTTGACAGTGGGGTCAAATCACTAGACAGCAGTGTTTATTGTGGTGGAAAGCAAAAGTTTAATGCATTCCCTATGAAAGAACTGGTCACTGGAAGAGATGAGTGGACCAAGAATGGGACAGGGGAGGACAAGGACCTGCTAGAAGACAATATCGAACTGTGGAAGAGAATATCAAATGAGTATCAAATTAATCTAAAATGCTCAGACACAAACAGATTTTAAGGACTGTGGGCCCAGCAAGATTAAGGGCAATAAAGGAGAATAAACGTGCATGGAAATAGTAAAGGCTCTAAAAATTTTCAAGGCAATTATTACACCATTTAGTGGAAGTGATTTCTGTGGACAAAAGGTGGTCCAGAGTGAGGTGATCAGAAAGGAAGTTGATAGAAACTTGACACAAAGGTAGTGAGCTGATATTCCGTGCCTATAAGAGGAACAAAAATATAAGTAAACATTGAAAAGGAAATTGAGACCTAAAACACCATTTTTTTCTCATGCTAATAAAAATATTTTGGGAGGATTTTGCTGATAAGGAGTGAAAAGAAGAGTGAAAGAAAAAAATTGAGATGGAGGAAAGAAAGGACTTGAACATGATGGAAAAGTTTATATAATTGTTAGTTGACATAAAATATGATCAGAAGGACACACTACTGGAGTATACTGACCATTAATGAACAAAAGCATATACATATCTTGAGGGTACCTTGTCGTGTGTTATGAAAGGCAGTTTGTGTCCGGGGCTGGAGTGTTTTTCCTGGTTGTTATTTATCCTGTCAGACAATATTGATTCTAATTGTGTAGGAGGTACTAGAGAAAAAACCCAGCAGCTCCACCATGCTGGCACCTACTGGCTCAAGGTTACCAGATTTCTATGAAGGAGCTGTTGGCTGCTGTTCTGGCAGCATTCATAAGTGTAATTATTGTTTGTGAGGGGCAGAAGCTCACTTGAAAGTGTGAAACTCAACTTGGAAACGGAAAAAGAATTTAAAATATTTCTTCACTGGGTCAGTTTCTTGACTTCATGATAATTAGTGTTCTGCATGGCCCCCTCCAAAAAAAAGAAGTTACAGAACTGTATATTCATATAGGAAATAGAGCTCAATTGGAAAGTGATGTAAAGTATCTCAGTATAAATACAATTCGCAACAACGGATATTTCCCTCCCAGAGACAAGAATATAGAAATGTTTTTCTTCAGCTTTTTGCTGAAGAATTTGCTTTTTCATATTTTGATTTTACATCTGTCCATTACCAAATGCAGACGTGATTTTATGCATTTAAGACAGGAGAAGGTGATCTGATTTCCAAGAAAGAAAGTCTTTCATATTAAAGCATCATGTTAGTCTTGGGCTTCTGCTAATGTGAAAATAAGAATGTTTGCTGCTGAGGGACTGAGATCTGCACATAAAATATCTATGAAGGAAATAAATATTTTAAAATGCAAGCACTAAAGTGGTATTGGCACTTCAAAATAGGGTCAGAGGCTGATCCCTCCTTTAGAAGTGTCAGTGTTCTAATGCGTGTGACTGCATACACTGAACCTTTCAGGATAAAGTAACTACTGTTGATTTTTTCCAATGGAAAAAACATACAGTTCTTTTTTCATTCAGATCACAAGTTTTCTATAAATAGTAATACAAGGCCTAATATTATGTGAAAAAGGAAGTTTTTATAAAGCTGTTTTATTCAACTGCACAGAAGAGAACACCAGAATAATAATCTGCCTGGCAAATTAATTCGTGTTTCTTTTAATGAAGATAACTTCTTTAAAATGAGCAAAGAATGAGCTGTGCTTTTGCAAGATAAATGTCTTTTTCCAGTTGATCTAGATCTAATACTGAAACATGTAAAAAATGTACTTCAGCCTATATGTACTCGGCCTCAGTGCACAAAAGGAGAGGTGTTCAGCATTAGGTATTTAGAAGCCAGGGATTTCTGCAGCCTGCTGTCATCAGCTCTGACTCCTCTTTGTTCTAGGCAGCATAAAGGATGCTCGAGGAAACCAAATCTTTGCTTCAAAAAACTCCTTGCACCTAATATTAGTGATGTTATTTGATCTATCTTTTTAAGACAGACCAGTAATCAGTAATAGGACTTTCCAGTAGTCCTATTTCCTTCTGATGTACAACAGCAACAGGGAGGACTCAGATCTTCTTCCTCGCTTTGCTTATTCCCCCAAAATTGGTTTGTGCCTTAGAGCACATCTTGGTTTCAACTTTTGGTTTCAAGATCACATTTTTGTACAGAATCAAAGTGTTCATTATTCATTAAGTGATTTTCTGTAAATACTAAACTTCTAATAGACTAGAAATAGAATGAAAGAATACAGATTTTGAGGACCCTAAATGGGAATTTCACTTGGGTCCTGAGCTCGACAGGTACTGAGTACCTGTAATTAAGTGCTGAGCAATCTGAACTTCTGTTGACCTGGGAACTGAAGTTGTTTCAAATGTGTCTCTTATCATTTTAACAACCCCCAAGTTTCTCTTGCAAATTACATATGGTTGTGGGTAAGTGGAAAGGTTGAATAGCTTGTGCTTTTACTTACCTTGTCTTGCACTCAAACTGCTGGCAGATGAAACAGACGTTCAGTTGTGCTACTCCTTAGAGTTTGCTATAGTCCAAGACTAAAATAACAAAGAGGACAAGGGGATGCTTTGGCAGGGTTTGGCCACCTCAAGTCAGTCTGGTTTGACTGCTGGTGCTTGCAGTGTCAGCAAAGCAAGCTCACAGACAAAAGCCATTCCTAGGTGACATTTGGGTGTTTAGGTGTTAGGAAGAGATTCTTCCCTATGAGGGGGATGAGCCACTGGAACAGATTTCCAGAGAAGCTGTGGATGCCCCATCCCTGGAGGTGCTCAAGGCCAGGTTGGATGGGACTTTAAACAACCTGGTCTAATGGAAGGTGCCCCTGCCCAGTGCAAGGGGTTGGAATGAGATGATCTTTAAGGTTGCTTCCAACCCAAAACATTCTGTGATTCTATGACTTTATGACTATTCTTAACTGTTTATTTAATCTAAAAATAATTTGTTAGGAAAAAAAAAAAGACATGCTTTTGCATGTTCCTACAAAGCTGTGGTTATCAGCTTGTTGAACCTTCTTTGGTCATATGCAGCCTAAGAAGTCCATAGATGTGTAATAGGATACAAAGAACAGACTAGCAAAGTGTAGATGTACACACAAAACCTACGTAAGAGCTGCTTCGTGGCAGTAGATATAAATTTCATAATCTTATTATCCACCTACACAAGTCTGTACAAGTGCCTTGGATAGAAAAGCATGCAGATGGCAAACTCTATAAAAGCGTGAACAAATAAGGTAATTAAAAGATAGGTTTTATTGCAGATAAAAATGTATGATTGCTTTTTCCCTCAAGTAGTACTCCCAATAGAAGTCACAGCTATTTGCATGCAATTCAAATATTTTAATACAAAACATTACCACTATCTTAAGTTCCTGAGAGTGACAATAGGAATACAGAATCCTGCATTTGTATTTCCTTTTCCACACTATCTCTCATATGCTTAGATGTGCCTTACCAATGCAAGTCACTCTTTTGGGGGCCAGGCTTTGAAATTTTAGCCCTTTCCAGTAAATACGTTTGAATGAAAATTAGATTTATTTTCCCTTCATTAAATAATCAAGGAGAGTTGATTCTAGTCTTTCCACTGTACTCACTATATCATTATTATTAGTCCCTCAGATTTATGTCTAGTGAATTTATGTTTGTGCAGAGAGAAATAGAAGTAAATACGGTATCTGTCCTGAAAACTGCAGGTCTCTGCTAAAAATAAAAAAGCACACTCAGGTTGAATGTTGGTATGTGATTTCGCAGTCCAGCCAGTCCAGACAGGTCTGCCTAAAACTATAATCAAGTTGAATGTATTGCATTGGTATTCCAATTTCCAATTTGGGATTTTGCTACATAAACTCTAGTGGAGTATGTCTAATCTTTATGAGACCCAAAGTCTCTGTATAAACTCCCTGAATTTTCCTCCATGTGTCTCTGCTAAACTGAGATGTGTCTTCTGGCTGAGTTGTAGAGACATTAAATTACTGAGTAAATCAATACACTGCTGTTATGTCACTGTATCTTTTTCAAAGACCAGCTCAAATTTTGTGTGCTGTAGCTTTGATCCCTTTCATTTAATTCTAAGAACACTTGTTATTATAGTAACTGTTGTTTGTATGTTATTTTAGCTTTTTACTTAAGTAGCTATATAGCAATTTAAATGAAAATGTAATTGGGTTACATCTGTTTTACATGCATGTAATACCACGCAGATGTAAACTTATATTAAAACCATATTTTCTTTTTGGCAAAAAGACATAAAAATAGAATTGTAGCAATCATGCAATACATTTTTTTTTTTTTAAGTAGTGTACACAAGATGTATTCCAGTGTTTATGTTGTGATGGTAACAGCCCTTTCTATTTTTATGGGAGTTAACTGGTATAGCTGTACAAGGACAAGTACACTGTTATGCTGGTGTAAATCCAAAGGAACTCCACTGAAGTTAGTTAAAATTCCTTACCAAACTTATCAGTTTCAATAACTGACTCTTTCCAGAGCCAAATTTCACTCCAAGGATCTCCACTGAAAAAAGGAATCTTTGTGAGGCTGCACAGTTATGAATGACAGGGATATTTGGCTTCCAATAGCTTTATTTTAAAGAAGAACTTCTTGCTGGCTGATCTTACAAAGTGCTGTGTGCCCTCAGCTATTGTTGATTTTGATAGGGTTGTTTTCTATGATCTGGAAAGAAATATAAGAGATATGGATTGAATTTCAGCTTTCTCTCTGCTTTTGTATAGGTACTTAGGGAAGGTTCTTAATGTCTCTGTACTACTGTAATCGTAACACAGAATTCCTCCTGCCCTATTTGTCCTGTCTTCTTTTTCTTTTTTTTTTTTACTTTAGGCTCTTCATAGCTGATTACTATTCTTTGTTTATGTCGTGTCTAGCACAATGTCAGGATCGTGAGTAGTGTCCATTGGTACAGGTGCAAGTCCCAAGAGAAATACAGGAATGAATTAGAGTACCTGGCAATTCCCTAAAATTACTGGGATCTTTAAAGACTCTGGAATTTATTTAGAATAGCTCTTTTGTCTATCAGCAGGCTAAAAATACTATGTTTGTTCTGCAGTCTAGCACACAGCTTTTTCATAATGCAATGCCTTGAAGCCTGTGTTAGTAAGGGAAGACTTCTCACTACCTTTGTTTCACTTATATAAGCATAAGTTCAAAATAAACCATGTATCTTTTACTTGGAGCAAGGCTATATTTAGCAGACTTTTTTTGTTTCAATGTATGTTCCTGTTCAGTAACTCTGCCTTTTTAGAGGATAATTGTGAAGGACACATGAGAAAACTCTTGCACGTTTTTCTTCTTACTTTTTACCTATGAGCACTTAAGGCTCTGATTCTACAGCCATGAACACAAACATATGAGACAGAATCAGGATATAAATTTAAATTGATTCCAGTTTCTCATTTTTAAGTGCTTTTAGATTAAATCTTGTTGCTCTAGAGTGTGAATTGGGCCCAAATAAGGACTTCAGGATTGTCTCTGAAGAGAATTTAAGCAAATTCTCTTGCAAATTACCAATGAAAAGATGATAGGAAGCCACACAGAGTGAGTATTAAGGTATTGTTTCTCAGTTGTGGCCAGTAGCTCTGCTACAGTTCTGTTTGCTACAAGGTTTGTATTTCAGGAGTGAGTAATGCATTTATTCTGAACAATCTGTAATGATCCACTCAAAATAATTTTCTCCAAACACTTTGTTTGTTTTCCCTTGTTTGTTTAAATTAACTAAGCCTGGGACTTCATGAGAAGTCCACAATCCAAGTCTTGGTTAAAAATTATTACAAAGTAGTTTGGTAAATATTGACAAATCAGATTTCTGTGAGCATATAGAGTAAACACCTATTTTTAAAATACTTTTTCCACATACACTGTGTAACTCCTAAGTTTTGACATTTCGTGGGATTTATCTTTCACTTTTGTTTTAACTGAGCTGGCCCAGTTAACTTTGCTGTGTAAGATACTCTGAATTTTCTTCATGAGTTTGCCAGAGAAATTGATGGGTGCAGAAATGTTTACTTCCTACATGTGGACTTGTTAATTGGTTGTCTGCTTTGCAGTTAAGAGTTGGACTCAATAAAATCCTTGTGGGTCCCTTCCAACTCAGAATATTCTGTGATTATACCTATTGTATGTACATAGGATGGTAATAGTAGCAGCATGAAGAAAAGAAAAACAAAGAGGTTTTTTTAAGTACTGTCAGGTAAAGACTGGAAGCTGGGATGCTCCACATATTTCCCCTTCCTTTCTGCATAGAAATATTTTTTCCCTTTCAGTGCCTTTCTCCTCCCCTGTGGACTGGGCTGTGAAGCACTTGCCCTTGAGTTGAGGTAATGATTTATAGAAATAGATAAATATGTGTAGATGTATAAATATACATAGAGAGATGTATATATACAGATGTATAAATATCTATCTAGGGAGATGTATATATACATTTTTAAAACCTCTTGAGTTTTAAGAATTTTTAGTGGCCCAAAGCCATGCTCTCAGTACTGTAGGAACTGTCTCAGTTTCCAGACTGCTGGTGCCAAGGACCCTGAGCTGCTGCTGCTGGGGATAACTCTGCTCTCTGCACCTCTCATGGCATTTGCAGGCTGGCTAAACTCTGCAGAGAATGATTCAGTGTTAACTCACACGGTGACTGCCTGTATGATTTATGGAGACTTTCAGTAGGAACTTAGTATGTACAGTGGATTCTTTCTATGTCTGTCTCCTTCTGGACAGCTGTAACTCCATTTATTCCATGTAAAAAGTAACTGCCTGTGCTTGGCAAGGAAAGCCATTTCAGAGATGTGGTGGGGAGGCTTAGAACTTCTAAGTACTTTGTCCTGGATCCACAGCTGCTCCAGCCTCGTTACTCAAGCATTCTTTCTTTTGGCAATGAGACAGAACATGTCCCTAACCTGCCCTTTTATGCCACTGTGATGTAATGCTTGTGGTAAATAAAAATCATTGTAGTTGTGAGTTAATGTTAACTTTGATTATTGACACCTGTAGTTGACTAAGACAGATCTCTGATTATTAGCATTTTCAAAATAGTCTTACAAAGATACTGAATATATTTTAAATTCAATCTATTGAGTGCAGGGGGAGGACACAGTTACATGATTAATAACAATTATTAAAGCACTTGATGTGGCATGTAACATCTTTCCCTTTATGCTATGACAGTTTCCTTTGCTGAAGAGGTAAATGAGTGTCTGTTACAGCTGCCAGAGTGGGAAAAGAGCACTGGAACTTGGACTCAGTATCAGATCGTGTTTCACTAACAGAACAAGATTGATTTATTGTGTTACATCAGGGTTAGATGGACCTAGTACTGCTTCACCACATGCTATTTCATTCCCTTGTCTACTAAGTATGCAAGTACAAACAGCTTTAACACAATTCTTTACCTAGAAACAAGCCTGAGGCTTCATCCAAATACTTTTAACATATGAAAATTGAGCTGCTTTGAACTTGTATGTTTTTGATAACTGCTTGGTATGCTTCCTGGAGGATCACCTGTAGGCTTTTCTTTCCAAATCCTAATCCCTTTGATTAAGTGCCAGGACAGATAGCTCTCATTGAATAACTCCAGTCTCATAATTCTTCCTTCATTCAGAGTTGAAAGGGAGCTGCTCAAGCTTCAATAGGCAAATCCTCAGATTTAGTTAAAGTAATTCAGACACTTAAAAACTGAAATTGTTTTGTTCTGAAACAGGGTTCAGATGGGCTACTGAACATTTACATACCACTTGCTGCCAGAAGCTGTAGGATGAAAAATAAAACAAAACAAATTTTTTAGCAAGAAGGATTAAGAGTAAGCAAACTTTGAGAACCAGACATTAAAGACAACCTGGCATGGAAATTTAAACCCAGAAATAGGAACAGAGTTACTTTGCTTGACTGCTCTTGTGGGTTTTTTTCTGCAAGATCAGACTGTGGTGCTGGGCTAAACATTCCATTCCTTCCTTGGCCCTTCTTGATAGAAACTACCAAAATAGGGAGTAAGCAGGGTAAAAAAAACTCCTAGTCTTTTTATCTTTACAAGTATGCCTGCTGGGAACAAACCTGAGCCAGTTCAAGATTCTTCTATTTAAAAGTGTTTGTGGCAGACGAGTATGACGGGGAATTAGAACTGAACCTGTTAGCTGCTGATATCTGGGGGAAATAGAGCTATCTATTGCACATAGAGTTTTGCACACGTCAGTTTGCCTATGTGCATAATGAAGCAGTTTTCTCTGTGGAGGACTTGCAGTTCACCTAGAAAATGAGAATATTTCCACATGAATAATTTGCCTTGGTTAATTCTAGTACAGCCAGAAATGGAGCAGAACAATTAAAGAAACTACACTCAGTTCATGTGATACAGATTTTCATAGCTCCTTCAGTCTGAAAATTTGTTCTATTTAGCAGAATGCAACCTGCTAAAATAGTACATGAAACTGAGTATTGTGGCACTGTACTAAAGAACTGCCCATTCTGTGAACAAGAGATGGGGCTTGCATGGCTATAACCAGTTTCTAGTTAAACTTGAACAAGGTGACTGTGCACCTTGCCAGCATTAGACTTTCAGTCAGATCCTTTTGCCTCTTTGCTACCAGATTGTTCCAAAATATTAATATGCAGTCATTTACTCTTATAGGTAAAAAAAGGTAAATTCTTACATTGTCTCTCTTGTTTGTTGTTGCCATGGCAGGCAGTACTGTTATTTCTGCAGCTCTTTGGCAGGTAAGACATGTGAACCATTTGAAGATGTGGCTTTACCATGAAAACAAACCACCACTGGAATTAAGTATAGACCTTAAAAGTGACAAGATTAGATTAAAAATTAGGAAATATGTAAGAAAGCAAACCCTACAATCTGTAGGGTAGATCGAACTGTTCAGATTGCTTTCCAGTGTGACAGTAAAGTTCAACTTGATCTTTTTCTTTTAAGAAGCTGTTTTTGTTTTTCAAATCATATTCCCAATATCAAGAGATTTGTAATTGAGTTGCAGTTCAGATACATCAATATGATTAAGTGTGGAAAAAGAATGGAGTGGTATCCAGCTGCAACTAATAAGCAAAAACGAGTAGGCAGGATGACATAAATGAGCTAGAATTTTTTAGGACACAAGTGCTAATTTCTTTGATCTAGAAAATAATTACATAGGGTAGAGGATTAGGATGTCAGTCTTTTCTAGGAGATCTTGCTGCCAACAGCAGAGCAACATCTAGGGTCTCAAATCAGTACAAACTCAGTGTTACATCCAGACGAGTTCATCTCTGTCTAATGACCTTTTTTAAGTTCTTAGGTCTAGCTTGTTATTTTATTCCTTAACTAATTTAATAAATGAATCCAGTAGGTATTCAAATTGTTATTAGGGCAATGAGAACTTGAGGGTTCTGGTTAATAAGATAAAAATAAAGTAGTTTGGTTAAATAAACTTTGAAGCAGAAAGCCTGAAGGCTTCTTGTTATTACCTCATTAACAAGAAATGCCATTAAGTTATTGTTATTATCCTGTAATGGTTCTCCTTCTTATCACTCTTGCATTCTGATCAGCAGGGATATTTAATGAAATAGCAATAAATTTTAAGAAATTACATGTACCCAAGCAAGACTATAAACTAAAAATGGAAATAGAAAGATTTAACTTTAGAACATACACTTTTGAAATGGGGAAAGATTCTGCGTGTTCTTACGACAAAGCTTCGGAATGAAAGCAAAAGTTTATGACACATTTTATTAGACCTGTAAATCTGAAAGCTTAGCTGTACTTTTTAATTTTTTTTTTGCCTCCATAACTGTTTTTATACCCTCTTTATAGTTGACTGGTCCAAATAAGTTCTGCTAGGAGTCTATGCCCCATTAGTCTTCTATAATAAAATGTGAACCTGGCTAAAATAAAACATGATGCCTTAAGAGCAATTAAGAATGGTCTTTTGTAGATAACTGTAGCATGAAACACTATCACTGTTTTTATTAATGGATTTGGGAAAAGCAGCTCAATGATTTATAGCAGAGAAAAGGGTTATTTTACATTTTTATTTCCTTTATTTTATGTCTCACTCTTCAGAAAACCTTTTAAGACCCCTGAAATAATCAAAATCTGTGTTTCAAATGTTTATCATGTTCATGTGAACCTTGGTATCCATTTTATTTAGGTAGTGCTATGATGTCAGCTAAGAACGTGTCCTTTTTTGCTGTTACTTCATTCCAAAAAGTGTTGTTTTTGAAAGGAAATCTTGTTGACTGTTATATAAGAGTGATAAAATGTAAAAGCTGTGCATTGTACTTTATAAAGGCAGGGTTTGAAGGACACATATAATCTACTGGGCATTGTCTGAACATAAAGCATGGCATTTAATTAACACAGTTTTGTAAAAAGTATAAACACAGTTGACACCTGTCTCTCTAATTGTATAATAATTGTTTCTTTGTGATTATTACATTAAGTTTCTAATAACTTGAAGTCTTCAAGATCAGAGTTTAATATGGCTGGAAATGGCATCAGCACTGTTTAACTTGGAGATGTTGTTCTTATGTTTGGCACATTTAGAAAACTTCTGTTTGGATTTCCATTGTACAAAATATGCTGCTTGCAACAAGCAAAAAGTGTAAATTTGCCATCATTATGAATGGGGGAAGGACAGAGAAAAGAAGGAAGGTCTAAAATGGACGGTGTCTTTTCTTATGTGCTTGGGACGATAAATGCTGCCAGTGTTCTGTGGGCTGTGTGCTCCTTTGGAGGCCCTGCTTTCCCAAAGCCCTGAAAGCTCCTCCTGGGTTCCTCCCAACAAACCAGGGTAGCTGAGGGGTGTCACACATTGTCCTTTACATCTCAGCCTGTGTCTGTGGGGACTTGCAAAGTCCTGAAGCAGTGCAATCCTGGTTACACAGAATTAGGAGCATATTTCCCAGATTTTGTACTTGTGTATTGGTATCTCAAATAAGAAATTGATTATTATGTGCTGTTAAGTGTTTAAATAAGGGCAGCTCATTTTGTCTATGAAACCTCTTTTTCCACAGCAGAGCTGAGTGTAGCTTTAAAAGCCAAGAGTGTATAAAGAGAAGGGCCACAGCAATATTCCTCACGGGTTGGCTGCTGGCATTTAGCACATGCAGTATCAAAGTAGAGTGTGCCTTGTAAAGAATGGAGTATACACTCCTCTAGGCTAGGTAAGTCTAAATTCTAACTGATGAACCCAAACTAAATTTCATGTCTGATACCAACATTTGGAAAAGCAATCAAAATCACATGCTAAACTTGTCTTCAATTAAATATATGCAGTGTTTATGTATATATATTATATATGCGTGTGCATATGTAATTTATGCATATATATTTGAGGGGGGTGGTTATTTTAGTGTACAAGAGGCTCTTTATGCTTCTGAAGGGTAGTAGGGATGTGATCACTGGCCTTATTGTGCTCTTTGTTTCACCCGCCTTAAGAAAGAGAAAGTTTTAAATGAAGTTTCTTTTACAGGAAATTCTGCTTCCACAACAGTGGAAATACATGATAAAAATCAGTAGCCTTATGCTTCTGCACTTACAGTAAAGTATAGTTGCAAATGAAGCAATTTATTTGATTTGTAAGCACATTCACAAATGTTTTGACAACCTTCTAGTTTACACCACAAATTGTGTGGTAGCAGTGACTTCTGGAGTTAAACCTCCTGGCCCAAAACCAAGGGTGGCCTTAACTGCCTTTGAATGCTTGGCCCAAAGTATTATTTGGTAGGGACAAATAGTAGCTGACATACACTGTGCTAGTAATATCCTCTGTCTGCTGTAACAAGATCCTTCCCCAGCCAGTGCAGTGCCCTATTTTTGGAATGTGCTGGCTGGCAGAACAAAGTGGGCAGTTAGTCACCTTGAGTTCCACCCGCTTGACTTTCACTCCCCGGGGTCTCAGCTCCAAGCTCAGTGCTAGCTGCTGCTGGCACAGGCCTTGAGTCAGTCAAAATTCTGTTCATTCTTCAAGATAAGATCTGAAATAAATGTGCCTTTTGAAAACGTGTGTGGTTGCCATAGCCATAGGAATGCAGCCTTCATTTAAAATCAGTAGCACATCAGAGTCACTGTCTGTGTCTTTTAGAAAATGTTACGTGGGGTTATTCAAAGATTCAGAGTCTAGAGAATGAGGAGGATGTGCATTTCCTTAGCCTCCTTCAGAAAGCTAGCAGGAAAATGTTAGGTTAAATCAAGAAGATTCAAAGAATCTGGCATGTATTCTCTTTAAAAGTGATAGGATTGTTCTCTGAACTCACCTAGGACAGCTCTGAAATTGCCACAGAAAGTCAAATGGAACTAAAGGGAAAAGTAGCCTAGGAAAAAATACTGCATTGAGACTCAGCAATCCACCTGTGCAAATCCATTTGCCCCAAATCCACCTCCAGAAGAAGCAAGGGAACACAGGGTTCTGTGGGAACATTGTTCTGCAACATCTGAGATACTTTGGTAATGAAGAACTCAGTTCTGTCTAGTGAATCTGAATATAATGGCTTTACTGTAGATAGAATGATCCCCACCAAATTCACATAGGAATGTAAAATTTGAGGAAAAAATTTTACCTTGGCATCATACCACAGGAGCATGAATGTAGTATTTTGCTGGTTTACAAAGGTTATATGCTAGATATTTTTCTTTTCTCTGCATGGCTCTGAAATTAATCATTGAAATGAATGATAATTGTCATTTTGCTGTAGCACTTTATAAGCATTAATGTAATACTTCTAGTCAGCTTTCACTTCTACTGTCAACATGGCCAATGTGCAAGTGTTTGTGTATGGTTTGTCAAAATGTACTTTCATGTGATCTCTCTCTTATTGCAACTGTCAATACAGTTGGGAGGTCTGCAGGATAATTTAATTATCACTGTTTTTTTCACATTAAAGCAATTAAAAACAACTTGCAGAACAAGTCAAACAGTTAAATATGCTTATACAGGCTAAAAAGAATTCTTGAAGGCGAATAGTTCATATTTGGAGACAGACATTTTAGCTGTGGCTGAAGAGTGTGTGTGATTAGTGTAGTGTTACTGCTCATCACAGATGACCACTTTTTTCTTTTTCTGTGCTTTCCTCTTTGCTAAGATAATTATTAAATCGTTTCTATAAATGCAATAATTAGTCTTTTTTTAACATTTAATATTTTAAAACATTTCATGTGTTTTTGAAGGGCAATGTACGGTGGAATTACCATGGATTGTATTAAACAAAATGGATACTTTGGTGTCTTAGTAATATTGACTTGAGAGTGAATAGTAATGAGATTTAAGATGTATAAATCCATTCAGGGCCTTTGCCTGAGAATTTGTGTTGATGCAGTTCCCATGTTTTTTCACTCACCCTATCTGCTGCTCAGCCTTTTACCTTTGAAACAGGCAGTATGATTCAGGCAGTAGCCTTTTTTTTTTTTCAGTTTTCAATGGAACTTGACATTTTTTATTAACATTTTGCATCATTTGAGCTTCCTAACTTGAAGAAATTCGGGGCTATTTGGATGTCTGTGAGAACATTGCTATTAACAACAACAGGGGCCGGGATTTCATTCAGGAGTTTTATAAAGATTTTGCTTGCAGCAGGTGCAGAGCTTCAAATACTGTCCAGAATCATAGAGGGCATCTGTATCACATCTCAGAGAAAGGGACTAATAATCTTTTGGAAAATGAGATGCATGCTAGAGATCAGTTATGCAGAAATGGGTGTTGGTACTGTTCAGGGTTAGAATTCAGATTCTAGATACTTGGTTTCATTGTTTTCCCTTCCTGCACATACCTAACCAACACCAGCTAATTACTGTGCCTATGGCACAGTTCATGAGGTGGCTGTTTACAAACTGGTCAACAAAAACCTGTCATCACTACTTTGCATTATTGGCATTTTCTGTTGGCATTTAAATTCTTTTAAATATTCTGATATGTAAGTATTCATTATAGTATCCCAGAATTAGTTTTTCAAGATGAAAAAAGTAAATAGAGGAGCATTGGCAGAAATGATGTTACTATGTAGAATCAGTAAATATATTTGTATGTTCATTGAGTTCAGTTATATTTTAAATTCTGTTGATGTAAGATATTCTGTACTAAAAAAAGGTTTTTTACTCCTTATGGACAGATAATAGGTAAGTAAAGCTTAGTTTGATTTTAATTTATAGGTCTGATCATTGATATTCATCATTGATGCACAGTGAGACATGCCTTCAGCTCCCTCTATGTACAACAGATCTCCAATTACCTTTGTGCTAGTTTGCACGTATACAACAGCTTTATTTTCAGCCTACAATGTTTTGACTCAAGTCTCTACCTACAACTGTTGCCTTTGGTGGGATGCTATTTTCAATATTTGCAAGTATGGAGTACTTGGGGTAAAGTTTAATTATTAAAATAATGGTTCATAAAAGACCTATACTTTTATATAGAAAACTGAAAAGATGCATTTTCCTATCCACTTAGTTGTTGAAGAGAAGAAGCATAAAAATACTTCTTAAACTATTTCTTTCAAGTCTTTGTGTTCTCTGCTAGGAAATCGTTTTGCTTTTTCATAATTCACAGAAGTTACCTTGTGCTTTTATGTGCCAGTGTGTGTGACACTCAGTTCTGCGCCACTTGTACTGAGACACCTAATGTTGTTTATGTTGTCCTCTTAAATACCACAAGTGATATGAAATATGCACTAAGGACTTCCATAGAGAGATAAATATTTCCTTAAAATTTAGTTTACACAGGTTTGGGATGAAACAACCCACAGAGCAGTTGCTGAGATCGCATACACAGACATTGTGCTTTCTGTAATTTTTAATTGCTTTTTAAATTATACACTAGAAACTGTTTGATGTCTTGAAAAGGGCTGAGTCTTTCTGTGGTTCGTGCTCTGGTTTGGGGGCTCTGGCTGAAATTTCATAGTCCTTTCAGGAATTCCCTCAGTGAGTTTGGAGGAGTCTCTTCATGAAATGTGAGAAAGCACTAGTTAGCTAACTGCGCAGAGCAGCTTGTACAGACAGGAGAGTGGATGTCTCCAGCCTCCATGCATAAGGTATATTTAAAATCACATTTACTTACGAGCTAAATGGTATGTTTGCACTACACTAACATATTATGTTTAATGGATGCTGGAAACACCACCAATAATCAAAGGATTTTTAGTGAGATGTGTTAGTGTATTGAGGCTGGGTTAAGATACTCGAGTATGAGCGTTCTTTCAGCAGGAGATAGCAAACTTGTTTGTGTTCCTTCATTTGAGGCTAAATGTCAGATCATCTTTCAGTAATGCTAGGTTTTTTTTTTTTTTTTTTGGCTAGGGCAGATAATGTTGTGACAGTATTTCAGTGTTGTGACAGTATTTCAATGCTGTTATTCCCATAAATTACATATTGAATGAAAACGTTTCAAGAGTGTCAACTCTGCTTACCTGAATCCTCCTATTTCCTTTGCAAAATTTCTTTGAAAGTCTGGAAAATCATTTTGTGTATTGTCTGTAGAGTGTAAAGGAAGGAGGTACACAGAAGAGGGGGATAAAAGAACATTTCAGTTAGGTGATAAATAGAAAAGCTATGTTCTTTTTGTAAAAGAAAATCAGCTCTGTATATTTCAGAGTATATTACTGGAGTGGCACACTGAGAGGTTTCCTGCATGAGGGTCAATTTAATCTCTGTGTTTTGTTGGACACTGCCTCCAATGACTGTGAAAGCTGTTTTTTTGATAATACAGTTGCTTTGAGTCAGATGAAAAGGGTACTAAGAATGCAATAATGTTGGTAAAATGGAGCTGTTAGGAGCACTGCATTACCCTTGCTTGTGAACTTTTAGTAGTTTGATTTTCTATCAGAATAAACAAGAGTTGAAAGATGACTAGGTCCTAGTGATTATGTGCAAACTTTATCACTCAGCTGTTACCATCTGAAGTCTTGTGTAAACAGCTGGACTGCAGGGGATGTTCCCTAAACTGTGAGGTTCTCCTGCTTTGCTATCACAGAACGCTGACTGCAAGTCAGTCTTTGGCAGCTCATGGTAAAACAGACCCAGTCCCTGTGTTAGGTCATCTATTAGAGGTACATCTCTCTTGTAAATCAAATTAAGATTTTCTGGGCATCTGCTTTTTATCATCAAGATTTTTAAACTGCTAACACTCATTACCATGAACAAAGTTGTCCTGCTGGAGGACTAAGTAGCTGCATATGGGTTTCCTATGCTTTGGACATGAATTTCCATGCTGCATCTACGTGCCTTTGAGGAAAGAGGCATTTTGTTGATCTGTTTGGGCTCGTGTTTGTATAATTACTGTAGATTCTTTGAAGAAATGAAATTTGCCTGTGATCTAAATTGTGAAGTTAAGGAGACTTCTTCACCCCAGTTGTAAAATTTACTGTGAGAGCTACCTGCTAAAAGGGCTGAGCAGGACTGGCTGAGAAAGCTACAAGAAAGCATTTTTTTTGTTTGTCCTCTGCAGGTCCTGTTGAAAAGATATTGGGAAAAAAAATTATGAAAAGAAGTAAGGGTCTGTGTTGTTCTTAATAAATATAAAGGCAAGTTTAAATATGTTATATAGAAGTTAGAGTAAGCAAAAAGAAAATCAGTGTAAGGAAATCAATAAGCACTGACATTTATATTTGTGTCATTCTGCTTTAAAATAAATATGTAAAAATAAACATGAGGCTGTGTAGATGTCTTAAGATCGATGAAACCCAGTAATGAAGCAGCACACTTGTTTACAGCTCAAGTGTTAAAGTCAGATGGCTGAAGGAGTTAAACACCTGGAGCAAGGCTGCTAAACTGCTAAGCTGGCTTTTGGCAGCAGTGGCAGCGTGCAGAGAGTTTTTCCTTCATTAAGGTTCACTGACTAATTCATTCAAAGCTGAGAAACCAACTGAGAGTTGAAAATGCAGGAAAGCTTCTTTTCCCATCCTAACCTTTATATATATTGATATAGAAGAGGACTTGAGCTGCAGGTTTTAAATGCTTGCTGGACATGAAAGACAAAAATAAAAGAATTAATTTTTTTGTAATATATCCAATGTACTAAGTTTTATTTTAATTAAAAAACAACTATTCAAGAAATTACAATCTTGTAATTTTTCAATTTTTCCTAAAGGTGTAAACCTAAACCTAAACCTTATTTTTTATCATTTTTACTAGTACTTATTTCCAAAGTAGTAAAATATATAGAATTGGCTAAATAAGTATGTATTATGTAGAACTGACAAAATGCATTTCTATCAAGTATGGTAGTTATCGTATTGAGTTGTAAAACAATTTCTTTAGTAGTTACTAGTCAATTAGCAGTATTTTTGTAAGAAAACAACTGAAAGTTTTAATTAGCACTTCCTGGCTTCTTACAAATAATCCCTTCTTTTGGTGCTTCCATTTCTATTTAATTTATTGTTCCTCTGAGCTAAAAGTATTCTTTCGTGACAAAATATAAGGTTCATGTGTCAGATCTTGAGCATTTACAGATAGCAATAACTGGTTTATGAAAGTATCTCACATTTGCCTATTTGAAAATAAATACTTCTTTAAAAAGGCTAGAGGTCATATATGTTTTGATAAATTATATTTTTTAACCAGATCTTTTTTATCCCACCTATACTTGTAAAGGCAAGGAAGAATTCTCATATACATTCTCAAATTCAATTTAAGCCCACTGCCTAGTTTGTTGAATATGTTTGGGAAATGTGGAATAGAGTTTTAGATAAACACATGGACTTACAGAGAATTGAATTACAGGAAATACTCAGCTTGAAGTTTTAATTTTAGTTTTTCCTCACCTTTTGATTTGGGAAGTTAGACACAAGTTAGAATACTTTTAATCTAATATCTCCTTTTGGCTGTGATCTTTTAGTTACCTAAACAAAGACTTAGATCAGTGTTCACAGGAATGCATCAACTATTGGTTGATTAAGATTTCAAAGGTTTTATTGTTGTTTTTTTAAATACGGGATTACAATTGTAGATAAATATTTTTCTAGTTTATTAAGCTCTATTTCATCTCTCTATAATTTCAAGTTTCATAACCTTTTCCCTCTTATTTCAAGAGATATTTTGAATATGAAAAGATCATGTCAAAACTTAGCTCTACCCTTCATCAGGCTTTTTAAAATCTGAGTTAGAATTCTGTTTCTAAGATAAACAGATTTGGATCAGAAAGATTTTCAACTAGCTAGTATTCATTTTGGCTGAGAGTTCAAGCAACATCTTTAATCATATTTTTGTTGATTATTTATTAGTTTCTGTGGGAAATCAAAGGACAGACAACCTAAAGTACGTCTTCCGTAAGATACATCATGAATCAGAAGCTGTAGCAAAGAATTTCTAGGATGTGCCTTTCATGTACTTATATGAATTGATTGAGAGATAAAATATACATCTTTAGTGTGTGTATAACATGCAGATGAAGGCTGACCCAAAAAATGGAAGGCACCACTCTCTGGCTGGAGTATGATTTGTATTTCATTACCAAAGTAAGAAAATCTGTTGTGAGAGAAAAGAGTATTTCTGTTCTGTTCCTTGTCATCTGAAGGACAGTGGTTATCACTAATGCAAAACATCAAAGAAAAGTGGCATAAAAGTGCACATTAAGATGACATTGGCTGCCTTTGGAAATCTTGCAAAATGTGTGTTTCCGTAATTGGCATGTACTTGTATGGGGTAGCAATAAAATTTGATATCGTTCCACAATATCTATGAGACCCCCATCAACTTCTAGCAGTCACTGTTACATACTTTTGAATGATGACAGTCAAAGACTGACCTTAGCACTGACACCAATGAGGGGACAACAGTCTCTTCTTGGAATTGAAATGCTCTGTGCATTTTATTGCACACACCAGTGGTAGAAAAAAATATCAGTTGATTTAAAATGTGATTATATAAAACTAGTTCTGTGTTTTGAATCTGCTGCTGAAAAAAAAATATCATTCTAAGATTTTTACAGCTTTAGTAACTCACATTTCATTCAGGAAGCTCCTTGGCCAGGGAGAAGCACCATTGTCTAACAGAACAAGTGAGAAGCATTTAGCTCATTTCTAGCTGCCAGTTGATGTCTCGGAGCTTTTCTAGTTTCTTTAGCTTGCAGGGGATTTGTCTCCTTCCTGCCTTCCCTTTCCCAGTCTTTCTTGGTGCACATTTTCTAGATTTCCTACTTCTCTAGTAACAGGGTACCTGTCATCAGTGATGTAAATTTTTGCTGCAATAATTTGTTGATGCAAACTGAGCAGACAGAATGTCCATCATCAAATGCTCCACCAGGATGCTGCTGGCTGCCAAGAGAAGGATTGAAATACTGAAAAAGTGATGCATGCCCCTAGCAAGAATACTAGAGAAAAAAATAAATGGTGAGATCCATGCCAACTTTGTGGTGGAATTTGGATTTTATTCCAAAATGTACTGACAGTTTAATAAAAATAATCTAAGTATGGAATTTTATCATTAAAACCAATTATTTTTCTCATATTTGTTTCTAGTGTGAGTAGCAAGTACATTTTTCTCTGTGTATACCAGTTTGGCAGTAGAATTAATTCTATTTTTTTTCCCTCCAACACAGGATAATAGAAACCAAAAGACAAATATAAAATTTTTATAAAATAAATAATATAACATGTTCTTAATTTTTTATTGGAAAGCAATCAAATATCTTATTACGAGAATATTTTCTTTCTATAAAATATATTGAGCTTTTTTTCAAAAAGCTCTTCTTATGGGGGGAAGGTAATGATTTCATTTAAATCTTTAGCTTTTCCTCGTGAAGGTTTCCAAAGGGCAGAGTCTGCTGGAGTATTAAAACAGAGGTTTAGTGCTGCAGTTGGAATTGGGTGGTATTTGGCAGTCTGAATATCAGTGCTGCCAAATACAATATGATTCAAACACCACTAATAGTTTCTACTTAGCCATATGTGCGATTTTGTAAATGTCTATGGAAATTGTGCAATGGTCATTTTTTGGGGATGATCTATACAGGCAAACACAAACTGTGTCCTCGTTCTGCGTCCTAAGGCAAGATCTCCAAATAAGAGAAAGTACAAGCCACTAGCTAAGATACAGCATAGCTCTTGAGAGCTTGTGTCATCTTCAGTGTAGAAGTTCTGTCTATCCAAAAATAAATTCATTACCTTGTGCTTCATTTTCATGCAATGAGCCAAATGCTTGAGGAAAGCATCAACTCTCTAATTAGAGAATTAAATAAGAATAAATAAAGAATAAATTAGGTACAGCCCCATGTTTGCTTGCCTTTGTCAAGAAGGTGAGAGATGCTGCTGCAGTTTATTTCACTTGTATCTTAAAGTGAGAGCAAAGCCTGCTGTGTTTTCCCCTGCCCTTTTCATAAATACTTTTTTTTTTTTTTCTTCATTGTAGTGATTTAAAGACACTTGGGACTAAGGATTTTTATTTTTTTAAATAGTCATTATTTCATTTCTAGATGTATTGGTGAGGAAACAAAGATTACCTTGTTCATAAGGGAATTGGTGCCCCAGGTTAATGTCCAGGTGTTCTTTCAACTGATGGCTGAGACTAATTTCTTCCTGGCCCTCTGGTAACCAGCTGAAGCAGGAGCCCAGCTGGTATATCTTCACTCTTGCATACCAACATCTTTCACTGATTCACAGATTTCCTTATATCCTCAGTACTTCCTCTACTGCTTAACAATCTTTGAACAGTAGTTTGAAGATAAATGCTGCTTTACCTTGCAATGGCTGCATCTGAACCAAGGAATGAATTTTTTTTTTTTTTAAATCATAATCTCATAATGATCCTCGTAAGCTCCATTTGTCAAAAGGTCATAAATTTGAGAACCCATCAAAGGTTTGCTAAAGAAATACTTAACACTGAATATTATCTGGTTTGAATCTTGTGAGTTTGGATGGCATTTCAGCAGGTAATGCTACAAAGAAGAGTTCCTAATATGTTTAAGTCAAGCGTTCAGTCTCTCATTTTCTCACACTTACACATGCACAATTATCTGCTGCCACCTGTCAAAGTTCACAATTTCAGTCAGATTTTGCCTGCTACATATAGACTACGTCAACCTAAAAATACACTGAGCAGCAGAGACATCTGATGTTTCTTTGTTGCAGTCTGAATTTTAGGGTGCCTGTATCCTGTGCTTAGTTTTTAAGCTTCCTTGCAAGGTTTACAGATCTTTTGTATTCAGCATTTGGTGTGTGCTGTCTTTGAATAAGGGAGGTAGTAAATGTTGGATGGGAGCAGGAGAGGGGACAGCAAAGGGGATGCCATCAGTTTTAACTGCATCTTAGGAAAGAATATGCTTACTCTGAGGGTACGTGAAAAGTGGAAGCTTCAGAGTTGGAGTTTCTTGTGGGTAAAGATGACAAGCAAAGTGATCTTTGCAGGTGCTGTTGACCAGTGAAGTAGGAAGAAGGCAGTTCACTATTTACGTGGTGGAAAATATTAGATGGGAGTGCACAGAATAGAGAGAAATAAATTTAACCTCATGCTGTAAACACCAGCTTGAGGAAATAGACTCTGAAGACCATTGTCAGGGAAAAACAGCAGAGTCACGAGGGATTCACTGAAGTAAAATAGCTTCAGAGTTTTCATATGAGCCAGGATAAAACTTCACAGTTCTGAGGGCTTCTCAGCCCTTCCGTAGATGTATTTGTGTGGTGTTGCTTGGTTGTATATAATTGAATCATACAGGCTACGTACATTTGGACATTTAGACCAAATTGAATTCAGAGCAAATTGCACATAACTGCACCGGCCATGAAGGACTGGTAACTAAGATGTGGAAAGAGAAGGAAGTCCTTATTCACCAGAATGTCCACATAACTCCCTGTCTGCTTTCATTGTAGTCACTCAGACTTTTCCGTCCCTGTCAGTACGAGAAACGTTTAAATCACTATTGACAAATGTAGAAGAGGGAGGGTGGAAGCTGCTTATAATGGTTTGTGTAAAGGGTTGTTGTTTGAACAGCTCTTTTGAGAGAACTTCTGAAATTATTTCTTTTGTGTTGTCTGTAAAAACTGAAGTGCAGTTCAGTGAGTTATGTTAATTCTCTCAGGTCTGTGTACAATATCATCTGGGGATTCTTCAGTTCCACAAGGACCTTCACAGCATAACTGCATGTTCTAATTATATAATCACACATTTACACCACTTATATCATTAAGTATTATTGCACTTGCTGTGTGAACATGCAATGATAGAGCAAAAATTACTTTGAGAAAAATGATACAACAGAATATTAGAAAAACATTAAATATGTAAGACATACGTACCAAAATATAGTATGTACTAGAGACTAAAAACTCCCATGATGCACAAGTATTTGCAAAATCTCAGTGTTTTCTTATCCAAGCACTTGTGAAATCTTTGCCTTAATTTGGCTGCAGTTTTTGTTGTAAAACTCATCCAATGTCTGTGCTACATAGAAATAATGCTCATTGTTGAGAACTGTAGTTCTGGATGTAAACAGTTACACCTTTGTGTATAGATTCTCCATCATATTTAGCTAAGGAAATATGGTCTAAATGGCTTGATCTAAATGGCTCCACTCTGTGAAGAGAAGAGCCTTGGTCCAAATGGCCAGGCAGATAGGTGTACTCAGACTCATTCCCCAGACTTTTTCATTTGGACTCCAATTTGTCTTTTCCTAAAACTATTGATTTGTGTTAAATCAATAACACAATATTAATATTAATATTAAATTATTATAATAGCTTTTGCCTTTTATTCAGACCTTGCTGGAGTTCAGCAATTTATCTGAAGTTGTGAAGGGTAGTCTAGGACAACTCATCAAAGGCTCAGCAAAATCAGTTTCTTAATGGGAAGTAATTTTCCAATCACCATATAACAGAGCTGTAATAATACATTGCAGTATCCTTTGATGTAGCTTAAGGCAAACAGTTGCCTAATAAGAATGCCTAATTGTGTAGGTTGCATTGTACACAGCTCAGGAACAATTTTCAATAGCTTCTAAGGTATTATGAGTTACTTTTGACAGAAATTTAAATTCAAGATTATATCATATAATGAAAATGGAGACATGGTGCATTAGCATAATTGTGTCTCTCTAGTTGTATATATTTATGTAACAATAGTGCAAAGACCCAATATAGTTATGTGCTTTTCTTCCAGTTGGTCTAAACATTCAAGAAAAACTAGCTCTTCAGCAGTTCTAGGAATAGTTTACTTGTCAAGTTACAAATAAGGTTTTAGAGGATTTAAGTTCACCTTTGTAACACAGATTTATTTTTTCTTATTTATTTGCTTCAGATATTTCACTTTTTTTTTTTTTATGGTATCCCATGAAATTTCTCATACTTCTAAAAAGAAAGCCCCTTTTTAAAGTGAAAGTTTCTGTTGGAAAAGTATGCTTATAAATCTCACCTGTACCTTTATTTTAAAGAGAAGCTCGGAGAAGGGACATTGTCTGCTAGGTATCTCTCTGAACATATGGGCTGAATTACTCAGCAAAGAATTGAACTACACTGTTTCAGATTGGTTACGGTGGTAAAAACTGCCTCACACTGCTTTGCAGAAGAGGGATGGATAAAATGCTCTTTGAACAGTCAAGATTTTTTAAAAATGTCAGTGCAGAGGGCTTGCATTTGTGTTTGGCTTTCTAGACCTGCCTCTTGACCTTCTAATTACTTGATTTGAAACAGCACTGAGGGTATAATAAAACTGGAGGTTGTCTCTCGTTTGCTTTATCATAAATTAAAGCTGTTAGTTTGGTGAGGTGAAAGTAAAGGCAGAGTGTTCATTACTGCTCAAGTGACGGCTTGTCAATAGCACTGCCTTTTAGTTTGTTCTAGTCAGCACTTGCTGTGCATTTTGTTGGACCACTGGGAAATAAATACAACAAGATTATACATTTGGAATACCACAAGAGTTCATGAAGGGAAAAACCAAAAAAAACCCAACCAGATGATAAATTATACACTTGGTAGAAAGTGACATGCTATCTTGTGCTATTAACAACCAGAGATAATTGCAGTGAATTGTAATTGCAGTTTGCAACTTACAGTACAGTGTGTCCAACATCAATCTTAATAGTGAA
The DNA here is from genome assembly GCA_026261815.1 of Monarcha castaneiventris obscurior. NCBI lineage: Eukaryota > Metazoa > Chordata > Aves > Passeriformes > Monarchidae > Monarcha > Monarcha castaneiventris. The sequence continues at coordinate 8,980,536 of JAMPIT010000712.1, read as the reverse complement.
CAAAGCAATTTATATTAAAAGTTAATTCACTTGGTAAGTTTCGGCTGTATACAAGGGAGCTAACAGATGTAGCTTTTCAGAAAGTTCAAAGGCATTTGGAACATGGAGAGAAATGCTAATGTAGTAAGCCTCAGAGAAATATTGCATTACTACTTGTAATGAAAACAAATGTATGCCATTATATCCCAGTTTGTGTTTATTTAATAAACTATGCAGTTTTGTACATTGAAGAAATTCTGTTTCTGAATGTTACAAAACCAGATTTTTAGTCATAGATTATACAAGAATAGCAATTACATATGTATATAGCAAATGGGGTCTAAATTTCCATGTATTTGATTCTATATTCAATTTTAACTTACTCCTTTTATGAGTCAGTGCTGAAAAGAGTGTGTGTGTGTATGTGTTTGTACATACGTATTACTGGGATTTTTTAATCTAGGCCTTTATTCTGGAATTCTTTAGTAGTGCCCAGCGTATTTTGCTAGGTTGCCTGGTTATAATTAGTCTAGATGTTGAGTGATATCTTTAATCGAGTTTAATTAAAATGAAACTTTATTTTGGGAGAGCCTAACACCCCTTCTCCTGGAGATGATAATCTGGCATTCACTGGCCATCCACTGGTGCCCTCCTGTCTGGGAGAGCTTCTGCGTACCCGCTGACTTTGTTTTGTGGGCTGCAGCACTTCACATAAACTTTAACAAGCATTACCATTCTCTGAGTGTTGTGGTCAGTCCCTGGTGCTCATCAGATGACGGAGAATTCCCTGATCTGCAGAGTCATGTTCCAAGCACGTAGTGCTGTGCTCTGGGACTGGCTGTGCGTTGGTGGGTGACCATTGATACAGCTTGAAAACGCAGGGTGAAAGTGCTGCCATTTTTGGTAGTTAGTTAGCAAAGTATGAAAATCTCCCAATTAAGACATAGTTAGACTTGCCTAACTGGATAATTGCTATGTTTTTTAGAATGGGGGAAAGCATTGAGAGGGACGGGGGTTGAAAAAGTTTAATTACTGTCACCTTACGCGTCCCCATCTCGTTCAGAGGGTTCATCCAACAGAAGGGAGCCTTGCTCCCCATTTTGTGCCATCTTGCTTTTCCATAAACGCCTTGTCCTTATGAGAGAGCAGAGTTTGTTCATATATGAGTCTTGTCTAGGGTTTCACCCAGCATGAGCTGCTTTAGTTCTACTGAATTCAGTGGAACAAAGACATTTAACACTAGCTAATGATTGATTCTCGCAGGAGTTTGGGGAGTAGCTGAAAAGCTGGACTGAGGCTATTTTTCTTCTTCATGACATTATTTTTGTTAGGTAGGTAAGAATGTGTAATTCAGAACTAACAATCTTGTTTAGATGGATAGCTTGGAGCTTTGCTTGTCTCTGCTGAAGGAAATCCAGAGCTGCATTAAATGTCTTATACATGTACTGTATATTGTCTCTCTTATACAATGTACACGTGCATTAGGCAGGGTCAGGGTTTCAGTAAAGATCTGTCCTATTAAAAAGACAATCTTAAATTATTTGTTCATTAAAGTTTTCATGTGGAGATAAATTAGCAGTACGTAGTAGCACACTTTTAAATTTCATTGCAAATACTTGGCTGGAATTTTTAGAACGATATAGAAGATAAAAGAACCTTTGCTTTTTTGATGGTAATTAATTTTCTCCTGTAAAACAACATACTGAATCTGACATAAATTGGCAGGAAAAGTAATTTGAGAAACACAGCTTAGAAACGTTCCATATAATTTTCCATTTGTTTTAGCAAAAGTCATCTATAGATCTAAGGGATGTTTTGACAACCAGTCATTATGGATGTACATTATCGTATTCAAATTATTTTTGTTTACTTTTTCATAGGTAATAGTAGTATTATTAATATACAGAAAAGTATGTTTTACTTCATTTTATCAGGAGCAAGTTTCTGCATATGTGAATTACACTAAGTTGTTTAATTCATTTTGCAGACCAGGGCATGTGGTGCTGGCTGTATATATATTTTATATGTCATAACAGGAATTGAGTTCTTTCCCTTAGCTTTTTGACTGTAAGTACATGTTCCATGTATTATTCTGCTAGCAGAACACCTATCCAAAAAACCATCAAATTGATCCTAAAATGTATGTCTATTCTGTAACCCATTTTACGCTGAAAAGTAGAGGGAAGTTGGACAGAGCAATGTGTAGAATCACTGCTCCTTGCACTGGGACATCTGCCTGCCAGCATGGGCAGGTGGATAAACACAGGAGTAGTGCTGTAAGTTCAGAGCAGGGATCCATCAAACTCCTGCTCTGCCTCCGGGAGTGGCCACGTGCAGATACACAGGGAGGAAGGACAGGGCAGGTACAAATGGTGTTTTATTCAGTCTCTAGGTGTGAATGAAGGGGATTCTTAGCTGTGCTGCCAAGGCCCCAGTGCTGTGTCTGGGCAGCTGTTCCCGCTATGTGCTGCAGCAGCCTTGCAGTGACTGACTCTTGCTCTGGGGCAGTGGAGACCTGCCTGGCAGGGACTTGCTTTCCCTCTCTTCAGGTGGCACTGGGACACAGGAGCAGTGCATGAGGCTGGGAAGCACCGGCTGGAAGGGAGTAAGATTGTCTTGCAGGAAAAAAATAATTGGAAAACACAAGGAATCAAATTCTTGAAAAGCTCAGCAGTTAAAACCTTCTATTTAACAATCTGGTTAAAGGAGACAGGTTTTCACAGGAGTTCATGTACCATGTATGTATTTACTCTCCTTATATATACATTCCATAAAAAGGTGTGCCTGTCTTCTTCCCCAGGCACTCCTTGAGAAATGTCAAAAGTGCAATTATAGAACTAGACTACTTGGGACCCTTCATTCACCTAGAAATTAACATAAATCATAATCTGGGAACTGACTTTATTCCTAGGCTTTATTGTCTCCCACCAGAACAGTTAAATGGCCAGACATCAAAATTACTGAGCTGTTAGAAACTCTTCACCCAGAACAGAATTTATTTGGTTTTTGCACATGGATGTCCGTAGAAGGAAAATTCCTGAAAATTAGTCTTGTGAGTCAGATGTGGCTTAGTATTGCTCTTTCTTTGTGTAAATGATGTCACTTTGTTCATTAATGAGAATATTTAGCATTAATTTGTCGTATGTTCAGCACCTACTTCACAGAAAAAGTTGTAAAGTGTTTAAAAAAGAAACTTGGTGTCAGGAATTTATTAATAATGAAAATGAGCAACAGGGGAAAAGCATGAAGGATTCTACAAGGTAAGTAATGGAGCATGCCATGAAATACCTTTTAATGTACTTGAAAATGAAATAAATTACAGTGTTCCTGAAACAGAAAAGCGTAAGTAACGGAAGGATCTACTATGATATTTTTACTTCTTCAAAACTGAAATATATTAGGGATAGGAAGAGGAACAGGAAGCAGAAGACATTGACTAGCAACTCCTTTTTAAATATTAGGGTACTAGAACTAGATTAACTGTTTTGCCAGTGGAGTTGGAGAAGTAAAAGCAGTAAGTTTTATAGTTTTAAATTTTAAGTTCCTATTGTTTCTTTGCAAGATTCCAAGAAATCGTATGCACATAGGGAAATACTTGCACATTTTGGTAAAAATTCAGTACCTTCAATTATAGTTTTATGTTTGCATTCTGTGTTCACTAATACAAACATCATTATGTCAGTCCTTCCCTATTACTTTTTGGCCATAGATCTCGGAACATCTTACTGAGAGGTAGATAATGTATTTCAGGAAACTGATGAACAGAGAACTCATCCAAAGTGACTTTGAAATATTGTGGTGTGTTACTTTATTTAACAACTTTTAATTATCCTTTCAAACAGTAAAACCAGTATCCTATTTGGATAGCATGCCACATAATGGAAATGAAAAATACGCACTTCAAGAAACAGGATTACAGAGACCGTTGTCTGAAAACAATTTGCTGAAAGCATTTAGGCCATTCTTGCAAAATAAGGATGTGTTAAAAAAAACAATTATATTCCTGTAAGGAATTTTAATAAGATCCTCTTCGAACTTGAACCTAGTTCCAGTTCTTAGAACTTTTGTGGGGAAAAACAAGTCTAACTCTGGTTACGAGACAAATGAAACCAGGTCAGGAAACCCAGCTCCTCCACCACTATAGTCTGTGAAAACACGATCCAGCCTGAATATTTGGTGTGGTGTCTGTGCTAGGAAGAAGCATGAACAATTCTGGTAAAGTAGTGAAAATAGGAATTTGGGGTTTGGAGGGTTTTTTTTATTATTATGAAATATGCAAAACGGGTGAAGTTCTTGCAAGCTGGATGCTTGCTGCTGTGCATTTGTGTTTCAGGATAGCAAGCAGCTCTCTGATTTTAGGCATTAGAAAAGAGATGTCAGTCGGGATTTTTTTTTTTTCCCCAAAGTAAACACACAAGTAGCGGGGTTAAACAAAGAAAAGTTTAGGTTATTAAATAAAGTTCCAATACTTCTTACTCGCTCAAGATATTTGCAGCAAGTTCTCTGGAGTAGAAAATGAAGGGAATGTGCCATGCAATTTTTCTTTAGCCTTTTTGCAATGCAACAGGGCAATCGATACAAATCTTTGCAGTAATCATATATTGATTTTCCTAGAATATAACTCCATTTAAAGCATTTTTATCCCCAGGAGTGAAAGCATTGGAGGCTATCAAAGGAGGAAGTAGCTTTCCTTGACCCCATCTGCAGTTCACATTGATTAACAGTGGCTAGGTAAAATAAATAAATATGTGTGAGAGAGAATAAAGAAGAAAGAGTCACAGAAAGGTTAATACTGGCTGGGGAGAAACATAATTATAGTGCATTAGGGTTTTTGTAAAATTATTAGGTCAGGATAAGCTAACAAGTGACTTGGAGAAGGTGGATTCTTCATTAAGTCAGAGCCAAATATTGCAATACCCATTTTTCACTGACTGTGCTACAAGTTCAAATAATGTGGAGCTTTCTAATGATCTGCCCCTGTGCACATGCAGGTATCAGGACAGTGAAATTGAGTTGAAACTGGTAGGTTTTCACTTTACCCTGTAATGGAATGTCTGTTATGATATACTGAGCCTGGGACAAATTCATAGTGAGTGTGCAGAGGTGGCATTGAAAGAAGCTTGATGAATCCATGACATTTTATTTTTGTTAATTGTAAAAATGCTGTTGTTGTAGGTGGTCTTTTAAAGTTGCAAAAACACAACAGATTTGTTTTCTTTTTTATTTAATTTTATAAAAGATTAAAAATCATGCAAGATATTCTTTTAAGATCATTTTAGTAACACTGAAGCAAGTCTCTTCTACTTTCATGTGCTGAATACAGTCTTCAGTGTTTAACCTCTTGCTTTATTCACTGGAACTGCAAAGTAGACGATGTCACATCTCATGTAAGTGTCACACTCTCCTAGGAGACAGTAAAGCCAAGGCCATATATCATAATTTTGGAGTCAGATTTTTCTCAAAGTCAGGAATTTTGGGATTTTGTGATTCGTCTTAGCTGCCCCTAAAGTCCCTGGAGTCCATCCCATGCATCTCTACACTTTCAATCTGGCAGTTTTACCTCCTCTCCTGCCACTTTGGTCATTTCCTGGCCCTTATCCTCCCTTCCCTATGTTTTTGTGGCTGCAGCTAAATTGTCCTAGATCAGCCTTTATTAAATTAAAAGGTGTGTGTAGCCTCATTATCCTTTGCAGTGCTTTGTAGTTGATAGTGTTTATTTTACCAGCAGTTTCAGAGCTATTTTGCTTCAGGCAAAGCAACTACTACACATTGTCAGATAAAGTACCTTATCTGTCAGCAGCACTCTTGTGAATTAATCATAATTCAATAGGTTTACTAATCAAGATTTGAGATGAATGTTTTGATAGAGGAATCAGATTTGTCCAATCTATCATTACTTGAGAGTTGCTTTAGGCAGAGTGCTAACCTGGCATTAGGACCTGGTTTGGATCAGTTTGGCGTGACCCCAACAGTCAGTGGCATCAGTTATTGAAGCAATGGACATCTACATAGATACTAATTATAGTTCTTTTTCAGTTTGAGAGAGACTGGAGTGAAGCTGAGATCAGGCAGCTCACACCTACCCTGTTCCACATTATTAAAACAATTTTGAACCAGGTGTTCACTTCGTAATTTTCACAAATAACAAAACTATTCCAAGCTCGTTGACAAATCTGAGACATGATTTATGGTAGCATATGCAAACATTGCTTAGGACTGAAAGGGTCACTGGAATAGAAAGGAGATAAAGTTAATATATTGTTAAGTGTTGCTAATTATGAATCAAGTCACGTCTGATGTCACTAAAATTTGTTCTTTATTTTGCCCATTTAAACATTCTTGGGGGTAATTTACAACATAGCTTGCAGCAGTTTCCTCAATTTGAAAGCATAAATGAAGGCTTTCATTGTATATTGACATATTTTTCTTGTTAAGCAATGTTTAAAGTACTGATACAAGGTGCTGTAATAGTGGGTTAGACTGCAAGTGCAAGTTTGGTACATTGTAGTCAATAATGCATTAGTGTGGGAAAATGAAGAAGAGAATTGATGTGTTTGGGGTTTTTTTAAGATGGGTGGAGAAGAAGGAAAAAAAAGCCTTCAAAAATCCACAGCTAAATATAGACCTATTTTCCTAGTTCATGTAATTTTAGGGTCTGTTTTAGTAGTATGAACACAATACATGTGTGGACCTCTAGTTTCATCATCGGTTCAACATATATTCTTTCTCTCATGGTAATCTTACGGTACTAGTGACTTTGGGGAGAGCATGTACATGGTGATGTGATAGAAAGTCCACTTTGCCCTGTCCTCTGCACAGACAGTGGCTGTAGCTGAAGCTTGTTTTTGTGCAGCAGGCAGAGAACTGTCTGCCCATTACATCCTCTTGAAGCTTAACACAGAGCTAAAACCAGTCCCTTACCCATGGGATGTCAGCTCTTCTGTCTACGTAGTTTCTCTCTTAATAATTTGAAAACTTGAATCAGATTAGGTAAAAGAAAAAGCTAAAAAGTACTAGTTCTAATATAGATATTCAGCCCTAAGCCTCAAAAACCTGCAGGCTTAGCATTTTATATAGCAGAAATTACATGCCTGTACTGTTGCAGTTGGAGGAGTTTAGTACAATGTTGGGGTAACTTGCCTTGCTGATATTTTGGTAGCAGTGTCATTTAGTGATGACTTCAGAAGACCGTGGTATAAATATTTGTGTTCACTTGATGCTAGATAAGCAATCAGAATGCTCAATTGTTGCAGCCCTGCTTTAGTTGCTTTCCTGGAGTAATCTGTGAGCTCCAAAAAGTTCACTAACTCTCAAAACACCTGCACAGCTGCTTTCTAAAGTCCTGGTGCAAATACTTCTTGGGAACTGCACTGGAATAAGGCTGCCAGCAGCACTAAAGAGTATTGGCAGGTGAGCTGAGTCACAGTCTAATGATCACCCGACCTGTATTGAATCTGTGGCAGACAGTGAGGACAATAACTCCTCTCGGTAATGATCAATGAGATACTTTTCTGGTTAACTTCAGCACAAGTGGAATGCCTTCAGTACCTGCTGCTTTCCAGGGAGAACGTTTCTGTGTTATCTTGTAACGCAACACTGACTAGTAAAAAAACCCCAAAGTGATACTCGAGTGCAAGGAAAAATGAACCTGTAATTTTAACATTTTGGGGTTTTTTTTAGCATAGCCTGCCAAATTTAAAAAAATAAAAGAACAGAATACCATTTTATGACTTCTATTTTAAAAAGAATTTTTTTTATTTTTGCCAGTCACTACTGTGCTAGAAGCCAAAGTGAATATTATTTGTACTCACTGCTCATAAAATACCATAGGCCTGTTTCTGTGGAGTGATGAGAATTACATTGACTTTGCCACCACAGGATTCCTTCTAATATCCTGTCAACATTCTCATGCCCTGTATTTACTGCTGTGCTCAAATCCCATCTCTCCATAACATTTAAAAGGAATAATGAAAGAGCATCTTTGCCAATACCAAACTACCCCATTGTTTCATTTGTGCACTGAACTGCTGTTGATTACTTTGCAAGTTCCCTCTACCTGATAAACTACCTGGGTGAGAATTTTTCCTGTTCAAATTTAGATGAAGAAAGCTTTTTGATGATCAATGAAGTACTGTGTATGTAAAGTGGTTAATTAAATTTCTTTCCTTCCTCCATCAAATTCTGCAAGTTAAAAATCCCATTCTGAGGTTCTCCACTCACGCAAAACCTTAGTGCCTTGACAGCCACCTTTGACTTCATTTTCTTCTTGATAAAATCTATCATGACACGCAAGAGTGCCTTGCTCATGTGAGATGAATGATGGTCCTTCATGCTTACTACAATAACATGAGATTAACATAGATCAAAGATTCTCTAGAGTTATTAAGAGTAGGCAGTCTCCACATACTTAATATATCTGGATTTTTTTGTCTCTTTTGCTAGTTAACGTATCAAACTAATAAATAGCAATGAGTCATTCTGCTTTTTTTCCTTTAGAGTACTAATAAATGTATATGAGTTGACAGTTTTATAATGGTGAAGAGATAAAAAATGTTCTTGGTAAAAAGATGCTCTGTGTGAATACTTGTATGCATTTCTGTTCACATGGTCATATATCTAACACCTGTGTGATCCCTCAGGCAATTCAGTCACTCATTTTTCCTGCCAATTTGCTTGCTTCATTTTGATCTATGTTTGCTATCATTTGTCAACTGACACCTTTAGCATGTTTTCACATCAGTTGTTTTGAGAACATGAATGCTGATAATTACATCAGTGCTGCCCCACTGCAGAAGTATAGACTAGACAGTCACCTGGGACTAGTTTTTTATAAGTTATTTAACAGTTATTAATTTCTGATTTTCATGTGTTGCAAAATTGCTGGTTGCTTATCAATTTCTCTCATTGCAGATTTGTAGCAGTAACTACAACTCCTCCATTAAGTGCATGTAACAATGGCTTCAGTATTTGAGCTTTTGGTTGGGTCTTTTCCCCAGCTGTACATCTCTTGCCTCCCCTCAAATAGATGCCAAAGACCTAAAAATAGTCTCAGGTTTGCAGTGCCTCAGTTTTTCTCAACTTCCTTAGTTTTAAGCAGAATTCCCCAGAGTTTGTGCATGCACGAGGCTGCCATCTCTGCATTCCTCAATTGCCATGAAAGACCAGTCTTTTTCATGACTTACTGAGGTTCCCTAAGGGCTTCATGCAAATATTCTTAACAGTGTCAGGCATTCCTTGTACTTTATGGTTTTTTTCTCATTACCATGGTAGTTCCATCATCCAGTTCCAGGTTCTGGTTGTTCTTCCTTTCTGTGGGAGCAGTCTTCTCTCTAGCATTCACTTGAGATCTACAGAGTAATTGTGGTTCCCACTCATATATGGCTTTGCACAAACAAGATATCCCGGAAGACTCCTTGCTGGAGTTAATTTTCATTTTACTCAACTGGTTCATACGGTTTTCTTCCCCAAACCTCAGGCCTTGAGAATGGAAGCGTTCAGTGCAAGGAGTAACTTGTCTTTCTGTGTACATGGGACTAAACATTTCACCTAACCATTGTCTTTTTATTTAGATAAAGATCTAAAGACATCATGAAATTAGCCAGAAACTCATTGAAATAGAATCACATTACTGTAACAGAAACACATTTTGTATCTAAGCAGTAGATGAAGCTCCTTAACGCAAGTTTTAAATAAAACAGGAATTGTTTCAGTAGTGTTAAACAGTGCTACTGCTTTAAAAGAGACTTACCCCAAAGGGCTTATTACCACAATTTTCCAAGTCTTTAATTTATTATGTGCTCGGTGTTTTACTACCTTTCCCAGATTTTAGTTATCTCAGCCCCGCTCTTGAGTGCTGAAAGGTCAAGAGGTGCACTGCAAAGGCTGTGAGTCGAAAGACACATCAATGCTAAAATGTTTAGACTATTTGAAATCAAGGAATACAATATAAAGCTGTTTACTTCTGAAGTGCTTGTGCATATTTTGAAATCCAGCATAAATCTTCTTTAAACATTGTAATGCATAATTAGCATTTACCTTTGTGTCTATGCATTTCTTCATAAGTGTCTAGAACAGGATTTACTGGGAATCCAGTAAGGGTCCATCAGGTTTTCAGCCTGAAATCTAAATGTATGACTTGTGGGCTTATGTTTTTACTCTTTTTTTTTTTTTAATGTGGGGTCTTTTTACTGAAATTTTGGCTTTTTAGTGTGTCTTCCACAAGGAGACAAAGTGATAAGGCTTTCACAACAACAAACATGCAGTCTGTAAACATCCAGATGTACATGTGTTATAGGGGACACACAATATTGTTGTTTAAAAATACAAATAAGTAAGTATATAAATAAATTTATGTAGCACCTTTTATCCCCAAGGATCCCAAAGTATTTTAGAAAACTCTTAACATATGTTGGATCATCTAGCATGCCACTAGAGTATTGGCACCTGTGGTACAGAGCACAATGGCCTTTAAAAAAAGTAAAATCCTTTTTAAAAATATAGGTTCAAAAGTTGATAAGCATCCAGGTCAACTGCCACTAAGGTCTTCCCATCGATTTTGATGGGAATACACAAGAAAAAATCCAGGTTATTTTATATGGCAAATTGGAAAGAAAAGCTTTTTCCACTTTTCTCCCCCCAAAATCTGTAGTTTTACAGGATCATTAGTATGCTGCTTATGATTTCAGATCTTAAGGAGACTTTTTAAAATCATGTCAGTGTAATTTCAGTTGTTCATACCTAAATTTGCACTGTTCAGCTCCTGCATCTGGAGAAAGGGACAGGGTTTGGGACAGAGGTGCTGCTGGCACCTGGAGGTGGGGAGCAGATAGGGATGGCATGATCACTCCATGGTCACACCAGTGGTGTTAACTCTTTTCTGGAAAAAACTTGTCCTTTATCAACAACAAATGATCTTGGTGAAGGCCTCTGATAATATACAGTGTATTACCATTCTTAAAAATGGTATTTCACTTCATTTGTAGTAAAAACACTTCTTGGAAGAGAGATGAAAAATACTCTTCTGAAAGTCCAGTGGATTTAGCTTAGCTTTGAGAATAGCAGTAGCCAGCCCAGGCATGTTTTTAACTCCTGGGAAACATCTGTGTGAAAGAGGTTTTTAATTTCTGATGTAATGGTTTTGGTTAAGAAACCTCATTTTTTTGGCAGTTGCATGAATGAGTTTAATTTTTATAATTAAAATACTTTGATTAATTTGTTTAATTTTAGTGAAAATGTCAACAACATTGATTACATTTTGATATTTTTCAGTCTAAATTAAGTGGTAAATATTTTTGTAAATGAATTCATCTGTTGTTTAGAGAACATACAAGTGTAAAAGAAAGCAGAGTTAATTTGTTTCTTACCCCATTGACCATCCTGCTAATATTCACCATCCCTTTGTAGCACAAGTTACAAAGTGTTTAATACCTTAAGTCAGAAAACTATGTTGGCATTTTTGCAGGGCCCTTTTAAATAAGTCTGTGGCTTGGGAATGTTTCCACACCTGTCTCTTCCTTAAAATCCCCTCCAAAGCGAAGTAGTTTTCAATCATGGTTAGTCTATCTAAGACTAATGTTTTCTTGCCTTTGCAGCCCCTGCATGTGTTAGCAGAGTGGGATGGAAGTGGAATAATTACTTAATGTCATTATATGTAATGTAAACCCAACTAGGAACCTAAAGATGTGATTCTTTTTTTTTTTTAATTCGTCTCTTTACAAAGGTGAGGGGCAGGTGGGAATAAGGCAGCCATTGCTGTGGGAAATAATTTAAGAAATACCCATGATTATGCTGTATCTGTTCCATTGATTTCACGCAAACTAATGGCTTTTGCATGTTTTTAGAGAAGCTGGTTGGGTGTCAAAAGAAATTAATATGCTTTGGAAGATGTCCAGAACTTTGATAATGCCCTTTTTTAAGAAATACTAGTTATTAAATATTCAATAGTTAAAATAGGTGACAGCTGAGTGTTGATTGGGGTAGGATAAATCAGAATAAATATTAATAACTTGCTTGTGTTCTGCATGGGCAAAATTTCAAGTCAATGGTAAAATATTGTTAATCAGTGGATTGATTTGACCATAAAGCAGTTGTATATTGATGCAATTGAAGCATTAAATTTGAACATTGTCATCTCTGTGTCTGAGATTTGAAAGCTATATTGCAGACTATGACTTCCCCACTATTGATGGTAATCAGAGAAGGGGATTTTTAAAGGAGATATCTACCCTCTGCAGAATGGAAAGGGGGAAAGTTCTCTAATGAATATGATGCAAGATGATCAAAGCAGATCATCAAAGTATGGAGGAGCTGCTGTAACAGTCATATCTCTACTAATGGCCCTTGCTGTCTGCCTGTCACTAAACTGTAGAGAGAGGGACAGGAAACGTAGTTCAGAGGACAAAGTAGCAAGGTGGGGAGATTATTTTCCCAGGCACATTCATGATATTTGAGTCCCTGAATCTGAAATGGTAGGTCGGAGTATTAAGCAGTAATTTTAGATGTATGACTTTTACTGAGCTGGAAGTTCTAGTTTAGGAGACACTGAGGTCCAGGTTTAATTCTCCAGGAAGTACTATTTGGATATTTGGTGTATTGACACTGATTCAGAACACTGATTCAGAACCAAAAGCGTTGTCAGTTGTAAACAGCTGATCTTTTCCTCTTAGAAGTGGGTTTTTATCAGGTGATCTCTCGTGACAAAGAAGTTGTACTGAGATTAGAGAATTTATTTTTTATTTCAAAATAAAAGGACACTTGAGTCTAGGCACAAGGGAAAATGTCTACTCTTTACCTCTTTAGCACCTCTCAAATCCATTGGAATATGTTTATTAGTTCTCTGAAGACTGAAAAGGCTTTGAATTGTCAGTGGCACATGTACTCACACACAGAAATCTGAGAGAAGCTGGAACTTTTTTTTTTGTTTTGACTGGCACTTGCAAGACATCAACTAAGTGAAATGCAGTCGGTAGCTGTGAACAATTTCCTCCTCCTTTTTTTTTGTGTTCATATTTTATTTACTGTAGCTTGCTCTCAGTGCTCCAAATAATCTTAAAATAAATCTGATCCTATTTGATAAGACCAACAGTTTCTTCCCATCTTCTCTCTTCAAATCCAATCAAATTCCTTATCAGCCTAAAAATAATCAGAGCAAGTCTCTTGAGAATTCCCCACAGCCATTACCTGACTTTGCCCAGAACATTTCCTCATCTCTTAGGGAGAAGGGAGTGCCAAAAAAATGCCAATAGTCTGGCTTCAAAGAAAGGGATCTCACTCACTGACTGGTATTGCTTCTCCTGAGGGTTTCTTTTGTGAGCAGTTGCAGCAGTTGCTACTGTGGGCAAATTAAAAAGAGAGGAAGGCCATCTAGAGAGGTAACTTCCCACAAGTTTTGGTGATATACAGGAAAAGCTGCATTTAAAAAGGTGCTTAGAAGACAACAGTAAATAGAAATTTCTATTGCAAATCTTTGCAATGTTTAGGGAACCACCACTTAGACAAATTGCACACTGGTTACATTTTCCAAGTGGACTTATTATAGATACAAAACATTATGGAATTGTCATTGCCATGTTTTCTAGTGTAAATGAAGTAATCATTCAGCAGAAAACAAAACCAAAGAAAAGCAGGTGGTGTGGTGTCCATTGCTAGGGAACAGTTCTGAAGCATGTCAGAGCAGCTTCAATAAGCAGAAGAGTTATGGGGTATCTTAAACCCAGAAATGCTGTATTGCATGGTTAAACACCCCAAATGAAGTCAGAACAATTAAAGAATGAAAGACTACATTTAACTGCACTTTTTCAAAATCTGTGCATATTATAATAACATATAGAACTCCATTTCTAATTGGGGTAACATTGTATATGGTGATGAACAGATGATGCCCAAGGGTCTGAAATTAAATTACATGAATGGCCCTTTCTGTTGTCACAACCATAAAGGAAAGAGAGATTTACACAAGGCCATCTAGTGAGCTCCTGGGCATGCCAAGGAGAAACATCACTCTCTTAGGAATCTCAGTCCAGAGCTCTGTCTGCTGGGGCTCACTGCCTACCTTGTATGGAGACCTGCTCCAGCTTCCTCCAAGTCAGCTCTTTGATTCATGAGCTCTGAACATAACTAAATGATGCTGTAGATGTAGGATGTGAATTCTTACATTTTTACCTCTCTAAAATGTAACTCAATGAAAGACACGAACTGAATAGGAAAGCTGCCATTTTACTCAGGAGTGCTTGTTTTCTCTTTTGGGCTCAGCAAAAACAGTAAGGGCCAAGTCATTTGATCACCATTATGTGTAGTAATTTGTCTGAAGTTATTTTCTCATTGTGCTTTGGAAAAAATGACAGAATAGGGGTAGAGGGGACAATTTACAGCTGTTTTTAATAATTCATTTTAGCATTGATATGTGACAGAAAATCTCCATTTGAGCTCAGAGGTTGAAAGCTATTTCATAGCAAAAGGAAGCGACTTGTTTGCATTGGTTTCTTAATACAGAATACTTAAAGCAGCAGAAACTACGTTAGTAAAACTGCACGAAATAAATACAAATATATTGATGGGATTTGGGAAACGCAATTTGTGAATGAGTCTATATGAGAACAGAAATGAGGCCTGTAGTATTTGGGTAGAGATTGTTCCTCAGGCTGCAAACTGCCTTTAGGTCCATACGCTTCTCTCATCTGCAAGTACAAAGGAGTCTGTGCACAGGGGAGGAGAGAAATGTGGCCCTTTATGATGAGTGAATTGAGAGCTTGAGTACACATAAGCACTGTTCTATTAGCACAGCCCAAGACCAAAGGTATTGCAAATTAATTGAGCAAAAGAATTTGTGTACAGTTGGCATGTCTGTTCTTACATGAATCAAAAGGAGGAATTGGGCAGAGATCCTTTTAGAAAGAAAAGAAAAACATATGTTAGTTATTGTATTGAGAGGATGTTTTTATGAGAAAAGGGGATGCTGCTTCATTAATAACTGACATGTCACACCAATTCTGGTAGGTCTGATAGATTAAACATGAACCTCTCATTATTCAAGCAGCTGAAATGTATTGGCTGCTTTACCCACCTAATATTTATTCCTTGCACAGTATAACTACAAAATTGACATCTTCTTTTAAAATTGTTTGGCTGTAATAAATATAAAACTTTCACCGCTGATGTAAAGCATTGCTAGCTGGCATCATTTCCTATCCCTTTTTAATTATTCTTGACACTGTGGAGAAACATCTAATATAAATCTGTAATGTGCTCTGATGACAAACTACACGGTTGGAAGACCATGTAATCTCTCCACAATTAATTAAAGTGCACAGAGCTGCTTTTTTTTTCCCTTTTTTTTTTCCCCTTATTTTCCACCCCCCTAGCAACCAGATGCCACTGACTGGCTCAAATAACGTTGCTGTCAACTGTAAAAAATTAAGATCCAAACCCTAAGAAAAGTACTTAAATAAAGAAACCAGATGCCCCAGATGCCAGGTTACTTTTTGATACTATGGCATACATCTTGGTGGAAGGCACTATTGTTCAACATCTGTAGCTTTACATACTTAATTACTGGCATAGCAAATCTGTTGGCAGTTTATTTCCACAAGTATCTGTCACTTCAGCAAATCCTTTATTGAAAACTGAACGATGCCAATCAGTGTGAATAGTTCACCAGCACGCCTAGAGCAATGAAATTAAGGAGGATTTGACTGCTGTTTGTTCAATAGCATAGCCTTTTGTTTTTGAATGGGTGTGAATCTGCTTCAGAAGGGCTTCAGCTCTGTGCTAGAAGCACTTAGCTGTCCTCTAAGGCTTGTGGACACATGGAGTTGATCAAATGCAAATTAATAACAATTTTTAGGCCACATAAGAATGTTGCTGTAACATTTATTGACTGTAATAATACTGTGGATGGAAGACAGGTTAATAAAAAGTGTTTATTAAATATTATTGTCCACCATATAACTTTCAGTGGTGAAGTCTGTAGCCACAGGAAACTGCAGGTGCAGGTTAATTTGCAAGATATCAAGCAAAAGTTCAGACACTATTAATTAACATTACCAGAAATAATTTCATAAGCACAATCATTTTTTTGTTGACATTACAGTATGAAAAAATCACCTCAAATTTATTATTTAACATGGCTTTTTTGATAGAAATGTTTGAAATGCATTAATGTGCTTTCTGCTCCTTCTGTAACAATAGGATGAAAAGGATGATATGCTGGGGTCTGGTTTTCCTACCCACCTGGCAGGTGTATTTAGATCAACAAAGTAAAATGTTTTGGGGTCACAGTTATTCAGAAAAACTCCACTGCGCTTCATTACTTTTCAGTTCGGGTTGTTTTATTTTTGGAAAGAGTTTTTCAAGCACCACGAAGTAAATCGTTGTGGTGGTTAGTGGGGCCTTTTTCGGGCAGAATGTACAGCTGTTGTGACAAGCGGGGGCATTTCCCATCTCCAGCACCTCTGCCATGCACACGCAGCTCGTTCTTTGTGCACGGGACCAGCTGTAGGGCAAATGTCCCTGTCGCTGTTCTCACTGCGGCCGAGGAGAGAAACGACACAAAGTCCAGCCTCAGGGACAAATGGAAGCACCTTAATGAATTCTCAGAAGACTTTTATATGTTAGTTTGCAAAGTGTATTTAGTGGCATAAGGTAATTGGTTTTGCCATCCACCCCCTAAGGGGATTGGTCAAGTTCCAAGACACCCATTCCCAAATATTTGTCTGGTCAAAGCCATAACAATACTGCAAAACGACCCACGGGTGCAAGAAGTTCACAATACTGTAATCTGCATGGGAAAGACAGAACTCTCACAAACTACTGCAAAGAGCTGAAGAAATTCTCTGCTGAGGCTTTTTCAGCATCTATACGTCCCAACAATCGACCTCCTCAGGATTAGCAGCTCCATAACTGTGGAGTCGTGTGACCCCACTATCTCAGCTGATTATGCAGTGCTGAAGGCTTCCAGTGCAGAGGAAGGTCTTTAGTTGTGTTGGGTTTTGGGGAGGTTTCTCCTTACGGAATAGTGTCAGTGTTTGTAAACTGTTCTCTTACCTCACCAACTTTTGATTCACATTTCACTTTATGCCACCGTTCACTCACTCCTCATGGATAATAAATCAGTAGGATTACAGTCCATTTCCTTGCTGTGTGGTGTATTTGTTAAAAGGAATTACTGCTATCGCTAGAGACAGAGGAGGATTTTTTTGCTACAAGACAGTTGGCACAGCTAGAACCTAAGCTGTGCTACTTGTTAATGTTTCTCTTGGAGAGGAAACTCCTTTTTCGCAAACTGTACTGACTCATCAGCATTCTGATTCAGCTTACAGTGCTTCCACTGAAGAGTTTTTTAAAATAGAGTGATCAAAACTACAGTGCAGTTCCTAAACTGAGAAATATGGATGCAATGTGGTGGTGTAAATCCATATGAAACTGATATAAACAATGTATAAGCTTTTCTGTGCTGGTTATTTTTGCTGTGTTTTTTAAAATACTTTGTGTTCTGTCAAGAGGTTTAGTGGATTCTCAATTATTACATTTTTTTGAATCATCTTATTTGGAGCTATATACAGTATAATCATGTTATTTATACTTCCATTATAGTTGAGGGATTTACAAACTATGGATCAAATTTCCCTATCAAGAAATCCCATTAGTTTGACCCATTTTAGTGGGCTGTAACTGAGAGCATGTAGAGACCCAAATGGATATGTTCACATGCGAGACAGTCCTTGCAACCATTTGAGGACCAGACAGAGCACCCACAGTGCACAGCAGGCAGGGGGGACTTCTCCCTGCAGAAATCAGGCATAGATCATAAAAATTGTGCATTAAAAACATTCCAGCTTGGGCAAAATCAACATTCTAAGGGCACAGTAATTGCCAGGGGATTTTAGTGACCACAAATGGTTAGGAACCTGGTTTTACATCTCATCTGACCAATAGTTTATGACACACTGTGGTTTTTGCTTTTCTGTAACAACACGTTTCTTGGATCGTTTAAAGTATTTGGCTTGCAACACCTCTGAGGCATGGGTTAGCTCACAGTAATGCATACTTTGATGTCTCTTATTGTTAAATTATATAGTGCGTACAATATTTCATTTTATTTAATACAAATCATTTTTATTTACTTAAAAGGAGCAAGCTGTCTTATTATATGTGTTTGGCTTAGAAACAAAGAAATTATATTCTTTTAAGAGGTGTTTTATGTTTTATGGTTACTGAGAGAATAAATGGCCTTTTAATAGGCATTTATATAAGTGGGATCCATGTCTCCACTCTATTATATATTTTCAAATAATTAAAAGTGCTATACAAATGCTATATGATAGCCTTCCAAAAAAAAAAAAAAAAAGAGGGAAAACCCATGTGGTTTAAGATATCAGGAAAAAATCATGTTTCTTGGGAAAGGGGGAGGCAGAAAGGTTTATTAGGGTAATTTAATTTCTCCTGATGCTACAAACATGCATGGGATGAGGATGTGGGAGTTCAAGTGTAGACGCTGCTTGCACTGTTCCCTATGGTGACCTGTTCTTCATTGAGACAGTCAATTGACACAGACGCCAGTGCATTTTTTACTGAGTCTACTGTAAATGAGACTTTCAGTCTTGCCAGGGATAGATCTTTTTCCTGTGTACACCACTATCACACATCACATTCGAGGATGGGGGAAAAGGAACTTTTAAAACAATAATATCAAACAACTTGGGGGAAAATGTTAAATATTACCATATGAAGAACTGATTAAATTTGTATGGTTTTCTTTCAGTAAAAATTGATATGTGATGAAACACAGTGCAGCTGGATAACTTGTTTTGGCTAACGTTCCAGTGTTCTCTGATCTCTTTACCCAGCTATATATAAAAAAGAAACCATATCAGCATCCTCGTTCCTGTTGTACAGGCTCTGACATAAATGCCCCTCTCGGTTTGCCCCCATACCATCTGGACTGCAAAAAGCTTAACATGAGTTTGCCAATGAGGTAGTTTATCCACATATCTTCTTCATATTCAGATCTACTCTCAAATATAATTTTTTAAAGTCTGCTCATTGCAGTTTTCATTCATTTAATTTGTAAAAACTACTGTACACAGGTATTCCCAATCCATCAGTGCTGAAGAACCAAGGAGCTGATGCTACTTGTGCTTCCTTTTTAATGTAGCCCAGAGAAAATTTTGTTCTGATAGGTGGGAAATAAAGACATTGTTTGAACATTGTCTTGTTCAGTCCTTGAGACTTCATGGGGTCTTACACATGGTCATTAATTAGTGAAAATGCCACAGTCTTAGGTACCTCTTCCTGTTTCATTGCAATGCATTTTTTGGTTGTGCATATACTGGGCTTATGATTGTGGTATTTTTTGTGTGTTGAAGAAATTCAGCATAAGAGGAGCACTTCTTCCATAAGGAGCACTTCTTCCATGAGGATAATGTGTTCAAAAAGCCAGCTCATTTTTGAAACGGCATAAAAGCTCTGTCATAGTAATAAACTTCTGCTTGTCAATATCAAAGGTTATTTTAAAATTGATATTCCTTATGAATATCCCTCAGCACCTGAAATGCAAGATTGTGAGTTTAGGCTAGTTTACTTACTTTAAATTCCTTTCTTCAGCCAAATGTCCTTATATTGCAGGCTTTTTGGCTGGCACAGGAAGATCAGACTTCCTGCTCATTGATGTAAATAGAGTTTTTCTTTTATTTTGGGAGTGGCAGGGGGTTGCTACAAAGTTTAATTTTCCATTTTGTTAACTAAGAACATATGCCAAGGGTCTTGGACTCTCTGAAGTACTGACTGACATAAAATATAATGGCAATCCAGCATGGGCTGGGGCTGAAAAATTTTGGATATTGTCCCACTAGATACTGGAAGACTGCAGATTTTTTTAACTGGGATAGATAGCATGGGTAATTTGCTCTTCACTTTGGCACACTCTGTTTAATTGCAACTACAGCAGAGCAAAACCATCTGCTAAAGTGATCAAGGTCGTAGGTTTTGAGTTATGAACATTAGAGAAAGTCATGGATACAGTTCTTCTTGTCATTTCTTGTGGCGGAGCCCCACGGAGAGCTCCCCCAGCCGGGGTCTGTAGTGGTTGTCTCTATTGTTTGGTGAGTGCCAGCCATGTGCTCCATCCCCTGCCAGTCCTGTGCTGCTGCAGCTGCCACCACGCTGTGCTGCTTCTGCTTGCTCTGCTGGTCCGTGTTGTTCCTAACCCTTCCATATTTTTCAAGGGTGTTTGATGCAACCCTGTGTTGGAAAATAGGAAAAAACAAAGGAAAGCTTCGTAACCAGTGTAGACTCAAGTTAGGAGCATCTGGAGCTGTGAGATTTTCCACACTTACAACAAAGCTCTGTTTTAGCTGTTTTAATCAGATTTTCTGCTTTTGATGCTATTCTTTGCTTAGGAAAAGTTTGTGCTTGTGGCATCCCTCAGTCTGTCCATGAGGACTGCAAAAGGAATGATTCCTCTGTTCTTGTGTTTGCCACTGCTCATCACTCTCCATTAGCTTTCAAATTGCTCTTCATTCTCAGCATAAACTTGCCCTGCAAATATCTCCACAGATTTCTCTTTTTTTGTATTCAGGATGCTACACTTTTATGGAAAAAACTTTCCTGGGGAAAAAAAAAAATCTTAAAGGCCCCCAACAGAGAATTAAATAAGAATGGGAATTTATATCTTTGCAAGAATTATTTGGTTTTAAAAGAAGATATCTGCAGTTCATATACTATTAACACACTAATTCTACAGCAAGCTTTCCATTTCTATTAATTTAATTCTCAGTAAATGCTAATGAACTTTTATATTAAATTGGATACATTTTCTGGTTTAAGTGAGGAAGGCTTATTACTATTTATTGAATGGCAGGACAGAAAGGATTGCAATGTACTTTTATCCCCAAAACACTAAGAGCAGAATTCTGACATTCTCATGATGTTCTCATTGTGTTTAGCCTTCCTGAACACGATTGTTGTATAAGGATATTACACCTTTTTTGTCACTGCAATGCACAATTATGCTTGTGGATTTTCTATGCTCAGAGTTCATACCGTGTAAATGAGAAGTGTTACAGAAGGAGCTTTTGTTGTCCAAGCTCCTAACCATGGACAGGAAGGCTGATACTCTAAAAGGAGCAGTTAGCAACTTCTACTTTTGAACAAAATTCTGATGCAGTCGTGGCCATTTTCTGTACACATAAAGAAAGATCATGGCCTTTTATGCCTGTTAAAACTTGCTTGTTTCATTTTTCTGTCTTACCTTTGCTACTACCATAGCTCTCTGTTCATATTGGGTAGTGTTATATTTGTGTTGCCAACTTAACCTTCTAGGGTAAAGAGTATCTTAGTCATAAGAATATAGAAACTGTTATAAAAGTTCGGCTGAAAGGCTCACCTAATTCAGCAATCCAGTGTGAACTGTGCCTAGTTTTGGAAGCATAAAGAGTGGAGAGAGGATACTTGAAGGCAAAAACTGTTTTTCACATCTCAAACTTACTGGACGTTTATTGTATTGGTATAACTGAGTGGGAGCTAAATCTTTTGAAATGCAGTAGAACTTTGTAAGAATAATTTAAAAATTCATGTACCATTCTGTGCCCATAATTTAATTCAGATGTGTGTGTATTAATTCTGATTTCAGCATGGTGTAATGTATATGCTAAGTTATGACTGACAAGCTAAAATTAGAATTGCAGTTTGTGCAAAGAAAAATTATTTAATAGATGTACAGAATTGAGTAAGCAATTATGTAAGTTCTGTGATACTTTTGTTCACACAAAGGAATAGTACCTGTTTTCTGTAGTAAGGTTCATTCTTTAGATGTATAGGCTAAATAACAGACTTCATGCAGTCAGTAATTTTTGCAAGGCTCAATTGATTCTTTCCACAAGAGCATTGTCTGATCTGTAAACTGCAGAACCAAAAATTTTTCAGAATTACTGCCACTCCCCAAAATTATATTGTGTTATCCTAAACCCCAGCCAAGCAAAGTACTGTATCCATGTGTATATGGGATGATATGTTTTCACTGGAAGAAAGAAAATGTTCAGTTTTTGGACTCTTTTAGAATACCTTTTACATTTTTCCTTTAAATAACATCAGTCCCTAAGTGTAACTCATTGGAAGGAGCATATTTTAAAATGGTGTCTGTGTGGTCCTTAACTTCTGAGAAGTGGCTACTGCCTGAGCTTTGTGGCTACTGCCTTGTTTTAATTCCAAAATACTGGTTCTGACATGATACAGAGACAGCAGAAATGACCCAGAGAGGGTAGGAATCAGCTAAAACAAAGGAAAGCAAGTGCAAGGGAGCAGCAAAAGAAATTTTCTTTTATCAGTTCAAAGTCTTGTCCATCTGCTTTCAATTTACTGTCATGCAGACATTGGATCTTTCACTGCTGTTGGGTCACAATGAATCAAATCCTGTTTCCTAATTTCCACCATTTTAAGTTATGTTCCTAGGAAATGGAATTCTGCAGTTTCTTGCCTCTCTTCATGACAGCTGGAGGAAAGGAATGAGGTGAAGAGAGGAAGCTGGCAGTGTAGACCTTTCTCTTGGGACTTACCTGGGTCCCTCCCTATGGCTTGCAAAGTGTTGAGGTTTTGTAAGTCTTTGACAGTCTTTAGGTAAGGACTTTCTGTGGCCATTGTGTTCCTCTTTATTTGGGTACACCTGTGAAGAATTTGTCTTATTTTGCTAGATGCTATCCGATGTTTTAATGGTATTTCGTAGAAATAAAGGTGAAAATGTTCTATGGCTGAATAGAAAAAGAAAACCCAGATGGATTGCTTCATGCGTTGCTTAGCTGTCCTCTTCCAATAAAGTCAAAATTACATTAAAACTTTGGAGTGTCCCTTCTCAGATTTTATTTGATGATTTCAATATGCCTGATTTCTTTATTGCAGTGATGTTGAATTAAGGGTATATATAGTTCGGAAAAAATTTTAAATAAAGTTTGGGCTCAAAAAGACTCCAAACCAAGTTCATGGATTTTCTTAAAGGTGAACTGCTTTTCATAAGATGTGAGAGGAATTTGGTATGAAGTGACAGAAGTTTGGGTATTAGGCTTGTTCTAAAGATATGAAGCTGCGGTCACTGCTCTGTTGTATTCTCCAAGTGTCTGTGCATCAGGATTTGCAATTGGTGCAAAATTAGAGTGCCCACACTTCATGCACTGACTAGGCAAAGTGCAAATAAAACTAAGACATCGGATACTTCTGGATGACAGAGCAAGGGAGGTTTTGGCAGATGGTATCCAGGTCTGCTTGGAGTGCCTGTGTATGGTATGTGATGAACACACGAAGAGTTTGTGATGCTTATGTTTGATTTCAGCCTATAATTACATTATGAGGTCATTATCTGATACCTTCAGCTTAAAACTGTCAGTTTTAAAATATAGGTAGCATGATGGGCAAAATTGTGGACCACATCACCTCACAGTCCAGTCCCATTTGAAGCAAAGTAAAGACTGCAGAACAAGGAAAGACTTAGTGCATAACTTGTGTTATGTACTGCAGTCAAGTATCAGCTATTGTGAAATTACCTTTACTGTGGTGATTGTCTGTGGCAGACTTCCTTTCCCCAAAAAAGCATGTTGAGAAGATGTTGTCTCAACTCTCAGAAGAGCTTTCCAAATTAATTTTTAAAATCTAAGCAATTAATTTACTTATTATGTTACATTTATGTAAGCTGTTAAATGTAAATGCTTCACTTTCAAGGGAAACCTAAATCATTTGTACACTGTGGTGTAATTGTTTTCCATCAGAATCAGAAGAGTTTCCAGCGAGGCTTTCTCCCACACACAGTCAGTATGCAGCCCCTCTTCTTACACATCCTGGTGTGGGTTTTTCTGTGAACACTTTTTGCTCTTTAGTTATTTGTTGTAATTATCAAGTTCATTTTTCTCTAATAGATGTGATTAAGTATATTTAGCACTGTGTAATGAGTTTTCTGCCTGGTTGCATTCTGGCTAATAAGGAATTCCTCAGAGTCTCTTCTGACAGCTGCTGTGGATCCCAGGTTTGTGCTGCCACAAGAGACCTCTTCCATGAATTGCTAACATTAGAGAAATTAACTCGGTTAGACTAACCATAAAATCTGGGCTGAAATTTGATTACTAATAGATCTTGTGCTAGCTTTCAGCAGCACTGATATTGTGGTGTTCTCTTGCACAGAAAGACCCACAAAAAATCATCACAATTCAAAAATACTTTCGCATCCACATATAGTGAGTATGTAAACTTCTTTGTGGAGGCTGTACTGATTAAAAAAAAAAGGTTGAAAATAATAAATACTGCCAATAATTGTTCAATGTTCTTGTTACAGTAGCTTTTTGGTTTTTTTTAGCTCTTATGATCCATCTGCTAACTTACCGGTCTATGGATAATGGTTTTGTTATCCATACTACTTCCTATTATTATACCAGCTCCCAAATTTGTGAGGCTGAAAATGATGGGAGCAATCTGTACTTGGTGATGCAGTGCTGTGGCTGAGTTGCTTAGCAACAGCAGCTGCAGCCCCTGCGCCCGCTCTCCGGAAGGGGGATACAGAGACAGGGAGATGGAATAAATGCACCTTCAACGGGGCTGGCTTGAGGAGGGAATGATAAACGCTGGAAGTTATTTTTCTGCCAAGTGCCAGTGACTGTGGGAAAAGTCTTCTCTAAACAGGTCCTGTGAAAAAGGAAAAAAAAAAAATGGAAAGTGGTCACTTGACTTTCTGAATTACCGGAAGAGAATGAAAATCCACCAGTAAATGGGTTTTCTTGCTAACTGTGAGCCTGTGCTGCATTATGAGGTTTTTTTCTACTGTGGTGCATAATCATTACAGAAAATGCGTAATCATAACCATGTGTCTTCTATTTATCACTACAATTGAGTACCAAATTCATGGAGAATAGGGATTGAAAATTAATGCCAAGTACCTCTTAAATTCCCTGCTGGTATGTTAATTACATAAAGACTGTTCATAATAGGGTTAGTGGTAATGTAATAAATATGGATGGGTCTACAGTTTTAAATTCTTTTGAGATCTGAACAACTCTACATTTAGGATCACACAGTATTAATTGCTAGGAACTATATTTCAATCCTCTTCTGGTTTCCAGTCAAATATTTTACAAAGACTTGTGTGATTACTGAAGTATCACAGTGTTCAGTGTTATTTTCAGTTCTGTATATCCCACACCCTGAAGCCTTTGGAAATCATCTGTGCTTGAAGCCTCTCTGTAGAGTGAGGTATCACTTTGCTACGATGTTTAGTACAAAATATCAGCCTTTAGGAAGCATAAAATGTAGAAGGGAGTGGGAAGTAAGTTCATGCAGATATACCCAAGTTTGTTAAAGGGCTCTTATCTGCAGTCACCAGCATCACATGGGATTTTTCCAAGTGCTGGTTATTGCTACTAGTCAGTGCTGCTTTGCAATTAGTGTTGGACCACCTCGATAAGGTGGATATATAGGAACTAAGAACAGATAACATAAATGCAAACAAAGGCATTTCAGTCTGTTAACCTCCTTTGTACCTGTTTATTTCTGAATTGACTCTTAAGCAAGTGAGCAAAATGGGGTTGCTTTTTTCGATTCCTTTGGAGGAAAAATATGTCTAGAAATTTAGAAAGACCTTATTATTTAGGAGATTTTATTGCTTCGCTTCCATATTTTGCAAATGGTGCTGCACTCATCATAAGCCTGGTCCTAAAACTCATCGTAAGAAAGACACTGCTTATCATAAAAGCAGAGGTTTTGATCTAAGTGGGAGTCTGTGGGCTCATTTTTAGAAGGTCAGATTGATAGACAATATCTCGCAGTCTAGATAGTGACTCTATCAAACTAATTCTTAAATACATAGTAGTACAATGAATTATTCCTGTCTTGGAAGTATGGTTTATGACCTTTCTGCCCCAGGTATTATTGCTGATTATTATCTGAGAATGGGTAGTAGCATGCTTTTTGTTTCATTGGGTTTTGTGGTTGATTTGAGTTTTTTTTATTTTAACTCAGGCTGTTTTTTAAGCAAATCTGTTTTATGAACCACTTAATACAGCAGATTTATGATAAAATAAATTTATCTTATAGCATGGTAATAAAGAAATGCCCTTCACCTTCCTTTTCTCCTAGAGGTTATTGTTTAAACTAGTATCTCAGGTTCTACAGATAAATATTTCTGTGGCCTTTTGTTTTCCTTTTTTTTATTTAATGCCAATTTGCAGAAAAGTGTGAGCATTTTAGAATATTTTAATTTATTTTGCAAAATCTACACTTTCTAATTGCCAGCTTTTCAAAAACAAAATGGTAGGATTCTTCATACAAGGCTGCATAAAAGATGGACCTATTTTGTATATAGAATATTGCCTGTCCTTTAGATCTATGTGTTTTGCTTATGGAATAAACCAAAGTAGGAGAGATAAACTAATATTTTGTATAAGCTCAGCCAGACAATACACATGATAAAGATGTTTCATCTTCTTATGTATGCAGAAAATATGAAAAATTGTAGTTTACACATATTTTCTCAATTCAAGTGTAAAATTGGGCCCCCAGATTGCCCTGGGCCACGGTGGTTGTGTTAAAGAAGCACTATTTACCTAGCAGCTGAGTGAAAAATGATCAGAATATTAGACTCATCTAGGCCACATTAAGGAGCCATTGCATTTCCCGACAATTTTATGCTATCTCAATATGAAAACAGAGCAATTTCAGCTCATATCAGGTTATGATCGGCAATTACAGTTGCATAATTCACCTAGTCGTCTCTTTTCAGGGCCTTTATTTTCCCTCTTGGTGACATTCCTGAGAAAGTGGCTGATAAAAATGTCATATATCATCCTGGCTTTAAAACTCGTAAGGGGGTAATCTGCTATGCCTTGCTGAGCCTATATTCATCACTAGATTTTTGACTTGGAGGGGTCATGACACTCATAATTTCCTTTTTGATATTGTCCTCACTAGATATGACAAGGGGCTGTAAAAGCTCCGTTGTAGGCTGTGGTTAAGAGCCGTTCCAGTGGGGCTCATCACCAGCAATAACAGTGCATTACTGGGGATTGTGCAGTACTTGGCCGTTTCGAAGATAATTAGATTTGATGTCAACATTTCTTTATCACCTGCATCCTTTTGTGCATCTGCGTGTCAAGTTGTTATTTCCGGATTTATTAGCACCCTCAGAGCTACTATCTATCTGTCAGCCTGTGTGGTGTTTGTGTTGACAGTTGTAAAGTTAATTACTAGTACTAATGAGCATCGGGCTTTTGGTGGACATGGCATTTTGGGCATTTAAAACTGTAATTAGATTTTTTTTTTTCCTTTGTGTACAGCCACAGGAAAAATGCAGAAAAAGAAAAAGAAACTGAAACCGAGCACCCTGACCTCAAATCTCCATCTCCAATTTGACATTGTTTGCAGTATCTCTAATTCAAAAAGCTCAAACAGGCAGCTTTGTTTGCTTTTTGCTACATTTTCTTCTCATCATTAACTCTATGAATATTTGTTTTATCATGTCATCCAAACCCAGACCTTAAGGGAAAAAAAAGTTTTGTTTTCAGATGGCTTTATTAAAAACATGTCCAGATAGCGCATGTATCAGCCGTTCCTTTTTCTTTTAAAGTATTTGTATTTTAGCCCACAGACAATATAAGTATTGTGGTTAAAAATAAATTTGTAACAACATCAAAATTAGCCCATCTTCTGATCCCTCTCCTTTTAATATAATCATGTATTAAACCCAGTGAACACATAGACGCTTCTTGTTTATTATACAATTGTAAATCCAGAGTAATTTCAGTGAAGTGGGATTAACAGAGATGTAACTGAAAGAGGAATTTTGATACTTATTTGCCTTGCATACATGTTAAATTTCCTATCCTGTAAATCATATTACCAGGTCTTTTATGTGATGTTCCAAGTAACATATAACTCATAGGATTTAGAATAATGGCACTTATGTGTGACATATACTTTATGTAAGTATATTGTTTATTTCGCTGCTGCAACTAAGAACCACTCCCTTGCTGCTGTTTCTATTTGCTTTCTATTTATCATTATCTGCCATTTTGTTAAACAACTACCCTTCCCAGACATAAATCATCTGTAAAAATGCTCTGGCTCAGAGAAAATTTCACCCTGGCACTGAAATGATGAGATAACCATTTTCATCTCTTGTTGAAGCATTGAGATTTATTGGGCTTTGATGGGCTACAGACCAGACATCATTCTCTGCTAAACAGACTCCCACTTGCATTTATTCTTATTGCATTTAGCAATTCAAAATGGAGCTCCCGAAGTCCCTGCAGAGCCCCTTCCCTGCTTAGGTGGGGCACAGGACGTCAGTGTTATTACTTTATATTAGATAAGGAAGGGACACACACTGAAGCATGTGGTGATTCAGATGATTTTTTATTTCCGTTTAGCAGTGATGACAGAATGTCATAGTGAAATGACTTCAAAAGTCATTTTTCCCTCTGCCCTGGTTCTGCAGCCTTGTCCCTCGAGGGCACTTCCATTGTACAGTTATATTAATTCTGCTAACTTTCAGACTTCATTGCTGACAATAGGCCTTTTGGCTTTCTCAGACTATTACATTAAATTTCCCATCAAACCATGTCAGCCTCTGAGGTCAGAGATTCCAGGAGAAGCTTTAGATATTTTGCCTTTTGACTTCATGGGCAGGTATTTCTAAATTGCTTTTAGCTTTGTTTTTCCAGTGTCAGAAATCATATTGAACCTATCTGAGAGCTCAGACAATGAGTGTTTGTCAGGTGAAGGACAAATGGTCCGAGGGGTGGGCAGGGTGTGCATGGCCACCCAAACACGTGTTTGCTGGAGCACTCCTGTCCTCGGTCGTGCCAGGGTCAGGTGTCCTTGGTCCAGCTGCGTTTCTCAAGGCAGCAGTGCCTGACCATGCATTTCACACACACAGGCACCCTTGATCATTGTCTAAAGGTTCATCTTCCGAACAAAAGGCTTTTGTTTTATCTCAGTGTACTTTTAATGTTGACTAGTTTTGCTGCTCTGCAGTTTGTTTGGCATTTTTATAGGAAAATTGGGTGTAATTATCTTCAGTTCACAGCTGGGGAAACTGAGGCACAGAGAGATGAGCTGATACAGCAAGGTGATGAAGGGACAAGAACAGAGAGACTCTCCTTCACAGAGTCCTGTCCACTGTCAGTGTCTGGAAACACTTACCTTGAGGATGTTTTGAAGAATTGAAGTACAGTAGACTTAAACAAAGCAGAACTTATTTGCATAAAACCTGGTTCATATAAGAATCACTGAAATCTTAGATTGTACTATGTGACTGTGAAGTAGTTTTTAGATTGTTGAACAAGCTTTGCTGCTGAAGCATTCTTTTTCTCTGTATTTATCAGGATTCTCAGCCTTCTTCAAATAATATATAAATTGTTTTAATTTGATGGATTTTTTTTTTCTCCTTGGAATGATTTTATATTATAAGGGGGGGGAAAATTTTTAAACCAGCACTTGTCAAATGAAATTTTAAATTTATCCCAGATAAGCATCCAGTGTAGAACTGGAGAAAATGTTTATTTTAAAAAAAGGTGTTACTGCATGCAAAATACAATTAAGTAAAAAATGCAACAGAATTACAGGAAAAAAACCCAGGCTTTCATTGATAGACACACATGAAAAAACTAAGAGCATGAATGGCATTTAGAATTCAGCAAAAATCAATGTGTGCAGATTTTTAGGCACTATTTTGAATTTGTAATCATGGTTTCTTTATTTAGAAAACAGGAATTCTACAGTGTATTCTTCCCCCAAAACTCTATTATTTAATAAGCAAATGAATAGACTTTTCAGAGAAAAATATTTCATCTTGAAAGCAAACTCTGCTCTCCTTTTTTGGTGGTAATTTAAAGTACCAAAATTAGAACTGTTTTAATTCTAAGCTGAGGTTTACATCCGTAGAGGGGAATGTGTGCATGTGAGTGCAGAATAACGGGCGGG
This sequence comes from Monarcha castaneiventris obscurior, assembly GCA_026261815.1. Lineage (NCBI taxonomy): Eukaryota > Metazoa > Chordata > Aves > Passeriformes > Monarchidae > Monarcha > Monarcha castaneiventris. The sequence goes on along the minus strand of JAMPIT010000712.1, from coordinate 8,950,614 downwards.
TGGCAGGGCTGGAGAAAGATGAGCTGAGGAAGGCAGTGTCGATGTGTTACTACCTGCTTGCAGCCATAAGGCCGGGGAATCATTTGTGACACTCTGGGGACAATTTTGTCACCCTGACAGTAATGCTGTTATGCACCAACTTGACACACAGGAAGAATCCATAAAGACAGATAAGTAACTGTGAAAGTGGCTGGGGATCAGCCTGAGTGCTACCACTCACCTGCAGTGACAAACAGATAGTCATGAAGGATTGAAAATCCTGCCCAACACAGAGATATGTCAGTCCAAAGCCAGAACGCTGCATGGTTACACAGAGGTTGTAGTAAAAACACACATAAGGCACATGCACAGAAGGGCCCCCAGGCGTAAGTATGAGAAGGTTAACTTCAAAGTATATTAGTTCTTCTTTGTAGCTTTTTTTTTTCCTTAAGAATACTTGATGTGTTTCACAAGTGGACCAAATTCTTATATTAATTGCATTTGTTTGGGCTAATTCCTGCAATTTTAATTAAAATGGATATATGTTAACATTGGTGTAATGAAAATGAGAATTTGGCCAATGTGATTTTTGTGGGAGCCAATGGGTCTGTTTCCAGGTGTCATTTTTTTTAGTAATTATTTTATACCAATAGAGGTCCCCATCTGCAAATCCAATGAAGAAACTTGTGACTTAAGAAATACATTCTGCTTTTAAAAATACTGTACTTTAGCTGTTGCAGTCAACCATAAGTGCTAAAAATCAGTACCAAACTGTTTGCTGTTTGTTATGTTCAAAACTGTGTTAACTCCTAGTGCAAATGCATTTCTTTTTGTAAAAAAACCATAAGTGATTTGCAGTTTAAAAAATATTTTATAGAAAGCTAATGGTAGTTTTATTACTTTTTTTGTTTAAGACAAAGGGATGTAATCTAACCTTGAAGACCACTTCTGAATTCAGTCCCTCTTTTGTGACTTCTGTTTCATTATTCATGTTCGATAACTTGAAGTTTATTTCTCAGGAAAGAAGTGAGTTACAACCAAAGACAGATGATGTGCTTGAGTTTCTATTTTGTTTACATTATAATCTCTGCTTTTCTCCTTTTTTTCTCAGTCTGACCACTGGCTTTTCACTTTTAAGGAACTTCTCTTTGTAGGCAGTCTCTGAAGTAATTTTGATCCCTGGAAGAGGGACTAAAAGAACCTGTCAACCATCCATTTCTTTACATCCCACATGCTCAGGATTATATTTTTACCACGTGTTTTCTTATTTTCTTCCGATCTGGAAATTCCTTGTTGTGTCCTCAGTTCCTTTCTGCAGTGGCAGCTTTTGAGCAGAGTCTGCAGAGCTCTGAGGTGGTGCCTGCTCCCTTCGGTCCCGCGCGGTGCCGAGCTGGAGCTCAGCAGGGTGCGATGGCTCTGATGCTCAGCCCCGAGTGCCAATCCCAACCTCCTTGCTGAGCACTTCCACACATCTCACACACATCCCATTGAACTATTTATTTCATACACTACTAGTTTCTTTTTTCTTCTTTGCCTCTTTGGCATGGTGTTTGGCACAGACTGCCTGGATGGTTTGTGCAAGGTGAGTTGTGGTGCATTTGGCCTCCTTCCCATATGATCTGCACTGACTTTCCTCCAGTCACCCTTTTCTTGAGCTGCTCAGGCATGAGCATTTTATGCTCTTGATAATGCCCTCGTCTGGAAATGCTGAAAAATAAGAGTTTGGGCTAACTCAGGAATCAGTCCCAGTAATGACAAGTCACATAATAAGCTTTTGTGCAATAAGATACACTGGTCATCATTATCAGCACTTTCAAACTATTTAGCAAACACCTAGCTGGCTTCTCCATGGCTATATTTTATTTGAAGCACAGATAAAATAAACCTAATAAACCAAAATAGCAAACCCTAATAAAGAGACTTCAAAACCTATTTCCTCCCTTGCCCCCTGCCCCATCTCGAGTTCCTCATCACAGAATGCTTTTTAGGCCTAAGTCAAAATATCTGTACCTGCTGGGTCTTCCCTCTTCCATTCCTGCACTGTTTTATCCTTTTCTTTTGGTTTTGTTCTTTTCTTTCCTTTTGCCCACCCCTTGTGGTAGAGTACCTGTTCAGACAAGCCTTCCTTTGCTTGCAGGTCTTCTCTTGTGCACTACAAGCCTGGACAAGTGGTCCTTTTTCTTTACATTCTTCCTTCTTGTCCAAGGCTGTAACAAGTTTTGCCTTTGTTAAGGATCATGTGTAGCCACTTCAGCCTAGCATAAGACTTTTTCCTGATTTTTTCTAGTTGTTACAGCAATTTGGAATTCCTAGAGAACAGTTTTACTCTAAGAAATGTCTCAGGAGAAAAAAGGAATTTATAAATTTGGGTTAAACAGACATTAATCTCTCAACTGTTGATGCAATGGTGTCATCCCCCCTGTTCAGTTTTGGCCTGACCCCCAGATACACATTTTCAGCTTCTTTAAGACAATTTCTAAAGTGTTTTCAGGTTCTATTTTTGAGCAGGTAGGGTTTGTATTTCTATTGCAATCTTGAACAGTAAAGCCATTTTAAAGAAATTAAGATTCATGTCTTATTCAAGGATAGGAATTATTTAATAAAGTTGCAGCAAATACTCTGAAATTTTTGTGGTAGGAATTAGCACAGCGGTATCTAGCTTCCCATTTTATCATATTTTTGCTGAGTTACTGAGCTAATTAAAATTAACGTCAAATACTTCTTCACCAAAAAGTGCAATTTTTACAAAGCTCAGGCTTCCCGTGACGAATGTCTCTGTTTTATTAAAACAAGATCTGCTTAATTTTGTATGAATTTGATCTAAAGTTCAGGTTTTTGACTATTCAAAAAAATTTAATTTTGTGGCACATGAATTCACCTTCTAGAAGGGTAGATCAAACTCCCATTTTGTTCAGTTTGTTCAGCTTCTTGGCATAAATACTATATCTTTGATGTATTTTGGACTTGGTAAGATAAAGCTGTGTAACGGCCTGTAGGAGTTAAATGACTGCTGAATAAATTATGGGAGATGTCAACTCATCCCATGAGGGATGTCAACTATAGTGTGAATGTGAACGTCAGGCTCACCTGCCACAAGTCCCATCAAGCTGAACATCAGCACAAAGAAAACAGCCCAATGTTCTGCTCGCTAAAAACCAAGTGTTTCAGCTCAGTGCTACAAATCAGATGGAGTTTTGCAATTTGGAATTATTTGGCCATTATTTGATAAAATAAATGCAATAGATAGAAAAGCAATGGAAATTTCAAAATTTCCTCTGGCACGGAGATTTGCGGTTTCACTCAGCTTATGTGCAATATGCCATTGGCAAAGCAATTCCATTCTATAGTCAATTGCACTTGTTGGTTGAACTGAATGCTAATGCAGGAGCTTTTATCTCATTCGAAACATATTAGTCAAACCCAGAGAGCAAGAGGATACTGCCAAAAGGTGTCTTGCATTGACAGCAAAACTTCAGCTTTGGAGCTCATCTCTCCCATACTTGTGGCTCTGATTGGGGTAAGGAAAAATCAGTTGTTTCCTGTCACTGCCTGGGAATGCCTTAAAAAAAAGTTTGTTTCAGATTTTCCTTCTCTTTTTGTAGTGCCTCTCCCCAGAAGGTACATAATTACTGCAGTGTTTATGGTTTGAATGGTGTTAAAGCAGTAGTTGTGCTTTACTACCTCATGGATTTGCAAAGGGTACTGGAAGACTTTTTTTATACTGTATTCCATACACTCATGAAAAAATTGAATGTAATAATTCAATGGATTGGAAACATATTGCTTAGCCAAGATCTTTTTACCACTGAAGTCTGAATCTCACAATGAATAACTCTTCAGACTGGACTGGAAATGAGTAGAATGGTGTGGTCATTTGTCATCAAGAGACTGAAAATGATAGGCATAGATAACCTGAAACTCAGTATGTATGGTGATTGCTACATCTCCCTTTGTTAACTGTGATTACTCTGCATTTTCTTGGTGATTGCAAGCAGACTATTTCTACTTTTATATTTTCTTCTTCAAAAAAAAGGTATCTCTTTAGCAAAGATCCATACTGGACTCATAGGTCCAGTGCTTTGGCTGGTACACATTCCTCAGGCACAATGTAAGTTGGGCTGGTGGGAAAACAGTGCAATCCAGGAAAAGCATCTCATCTTTGACTGACTTGTTCCCAACTAGGGAATGTTTACTGTGCTCCACTGACTGCCATGACACTCTGTGAATTTATATTGTTTAATGTCACTTTCAAGGTTACTATAAAGTCTAAATGGAAGCAAAAGGTAGGTTGCACACTCCCTGGAAAGGCAATGTGTTACTAATTTTGTGGCAGGGGACTTACAAGACTAGATAGTTTTCCATAACTCTCCACGTTTTTGTCTCTATATACAAGGAAATAATGCCTTGAGCCATTGTGCTTAGTCATCTGCTGCAAAGCTCAGTATCCAAATTTTTTACTGTCCATGCTAATCTAGGGTTCTTCCAGAGAGGAAGAAGAATTAAATTGGTATCAGGAGAATCTGGATTGTATTTATTTCTAAACGTGCCGATCATTTGATGCTTCAAGCTGCTTTATCAATCATCTTCAGCATTTTCTGAAAGATACCTCAAATCATAATTTTTTGGTTGGGTGGGTCTGTAGTCATTGTCTACAGAAGGTACTAGTGGGGTCACAAGTGACAAGTGTAGCAGATTTTTTTTTTTTGTAAAATCAGCAGAGTTGATATGTTGGTTACTATGGGCCTTTGTGGTTACTATGGGCCTTACTGTAGCTCCTGATTAGTAAAGTAGTTATCTGTGAAATGTTTCTACTAAGAATGCCTGACCAAGGGCAGGGAATGGAAGAAAAGCTGGATTTGTGGGGGTTGGTCAGAGAGACCCATGGTGCTTCCAAGCATGGACATGGGGTGGCTGACAGTTCAGGAAGAGTGCTGTGCACTAAATAAGCAATGCGGACACAAGGAATTGTTTTGCAGGAATTTTTCATAGGAATTGAAGTTAGGAGACACCACACGGGTTCTACTGCAGAGAATGCTGGAGTTGTGCACAGAAGCAGTAAAGTCACAGTGTTACGAGAAGGGCTCACAGAGGTCAAACCCTCCATTACAAACTGAATAGATTGTAAATAATACACGTAGGTCACAGACCAATCTTTTTCCAATGATTAATTATGCAAATCTGGTATTCTATCTCAGGTCAGATCTCTGACCATGTAGTTTGCTCCTTTTTTGTGGAAAATTTCAGAGTTCTACCCTCTCCTCCCTAAAAGGAGCTACTAGTAGAGTTTCAGAACTTTCAAGCTGCATTTTTTGCTAATTTATTTCAAGCAAAGTGCCTTTTATGGGCTTATCTACCATTTTTTTGCATTAAAACACAAGCAGAACTCAACCAACTTGAACAGGTTGAATGCCACATCTGTGCAGAAGATATCAGCACACTTATTTACGGCTCAAAGAAACAGAATCTAAATTAAAGCAGCTATTGCTATGGAATGGATAAGCGGCCATTGTGAATTATGCTTAATTATAGCGATTTCCTAAACTAATAAACCTGCTAAATCTTTTTTGCAAAGGTTAGTTTACACAGTGCGTATAAAATCCGCATGTGCTACGCATCAACCACCAGCTGTCTGACAGTGTGTTGCTATTGCAGTGAGTGTTCACATAAATTTTATGTTGGTTATATTAACAGTCAGTCCATATCACTACCCACAGATGCCAGTAGACATAAAAATTGCTCTCCAGTGAGCCTAAATATCCCTAGAAGCTAGTTGTGTCTAATGTTCCATGTAGTATTTGTACGTGAAAGCAGCAGATTGAAAAGTTATTTACAGATGAATATTTCAATCCAGTTAGTTCATATTGGCCTACTTAGGCTTCTTTGCTGGTTTATTTGTATGCTAAATAATTCACTAAAGGTTCTTGTTTACTTTCAAAAGTAGTTTCTATGAAATGCAAACAACAGAGCCAACTTTAGGTGCTCTAAAGGCTAAGCAGCCCTGTTTTAAATGCAGGTCAGAGCTACAGACAGCATCTTGCAGATGGGCTGTCACTCACAGTTTTACTCTTTTAGTTGCTGGGTCTTTAAAGAATTTACTGGGATTTGATGCTTTAATATAAATATTTTGCAATAATGGGTTATTTTTTCTTACTCAAGCCTTTTCTATGGACAAATGTGAAGTCCTTCAGGGTCTTCCCATTAAGCAGACAGAGCTGGCATGTTGCAGGCTGGTTAGATGGACTCTTGACAGTGCACAGGACTAGCAGGTGCAGTAGATATGTGATTCCTTCTGCTGTAGGACATAAATACATTTTCATATGAATGTCTATGATCTAACGTTTGCATACTGTTTGTTTGTATACTTTGATTTCTTAATTAATCAGAGCACTGGGCAAATGCAGCCATTGTCTGTTCCTTTATTGAGATCCAGGAACTCAGCAACACTCCTAACACAGCACTGTCTACATCACAGTGTTCATCTGTGTGCTAACTTTTTTATTTTATAATATTGATTTTATCATTTTTACTGTTTGTAGTAGGAGTTGCTTTATTGATATTTACTCAACCCCTCTTTGTGCAAACGCTGTGGAATACTCTGTTGCAGGTATTGACATACATTTGCTGGTTGCTTCACCAGCATCAGCTTATTTCACCCAAATGGTATTCAGATGCTGTAATTGTTTCTTGCTATTGATTTTAGATTGCATTTATAACATGCTTCCAGGGACCATGGCACACATGCTGAGTCTGGCTGCAGCTTTAGTTCAACCTTTTCAACAAGAATGTAAATCACACGTATTAAAATTGCAACACCATACTGTTTTAAGTCTTGATTTGCTTTTCAGAGATCTCTCAAGAAAGATGGCGACCAGTCCTTGATAGATTGTGAAGGAGGATCTTACTGCTTCCTAAAGAACTCTGAGCTATTAATGAATGTCCCAGCATAATACTAGGGATGATGTACTGTCAATGCTGATCCATTTTTGTACAAATATGTCATTTCTCAGGCATAGGTTCACAAAGACATTTAAGAGTGAGTTATTTTGTTGCCTGCATGTGCTACCATTTGTAAAATGAGGACTTTTGGGCAAATCTTATCTTCAGCAATTACTCTGGATGGGAGTAGAGTGCAACATGCCTACTGCAAGAGTTTCTTTAAAGAGTGTGTGATTTCACTTGACTTGTGCTCAAGTCCCACTCAGTCTTTCCACAGAAGTCTTTATTATAAGTTGACCTGCCAAAGTGCCATGGAGGCATAGGCCTTTAGTGGCATCACCCAGAGAATCAAAACCCCAAATAACAAGTTAAAATAATTTCACTTGGAAATACCCAAGGATAAAGTAGAAGCTTATGATATTACCTGAAAAAGTTAACCAGTAAAACATGCATAACTTGTCTAGTGACTTTTATCTATTACATTTTTATTAATTAGCCAGAAACAGTAGAGCAGAATTACAAATTTAGATAAAATTTGTAAACTTGACATAACCTTCCAAAAAAATCATAGTAAAAATAGGTGCTATAAAGTATAGGAAAATTTCTTCTCTTGTGCCCCTAATGTATGAGATGGCTCCTGATTTATTACTCATTTGACTGGTGGTGCATTTTGCACAGCAAGTGCTGTGTTCCCATGCTGGTATGACTTTAGGTATCTATAGAACATCCCTTTGAAGAACTGAATAGCAGCTTTTAAAATTAATTTGCATACTTGTTTTTGAAAACTGAGTTGCATTTTAATAAAAAAAGGGTAAACATTAAATACACTTAAAAACAGAATCCCCAGGAAGGTTAATGGGGGTTTGCACCAAAAGTACAGATTGGTACAACTGGGCAGATTTGAAAATTTCACTTGCATTAAGAAAAATTTTAAAAGGAGAATTTCATAAACATGCAGGAGTGTACATTTATGTGGAGGGAAACTTCATTACATGGGGAATTAGTTTTCCCAAAAGATGAGTTGGGCGTTGTTAGTATTGAAATACAAAGCCCGTTTGCCAAGATATCAGCAATCAAATGCAGTCCTCACATGATTTGCACCAAATATAAAACTTGGCCCCACTGTGTTGTCTGTGAGTAAAGACAAATCAGCAGTTCTTCTATAGCAGACAGGCAAGGAAAAAAGCCATTATGAAATATTAGTGAACATGTCATGAGACATCAGTAGTTTGCAGAAGCTGTCCCGTTTGTCAGTGCTGCCCTAGTTTCTTAGAATACATGTATTTAAGAAAAAAATCTGTTTAATTTTTATATGTAAAAAACCCCAAATTCATTCCAACTCCTCCAGAAACACAAGTGTTATGAAAGGATTTAAATTGCATGCTTCGTATTTAGATAAGACTGTATGTGTTTTGCAAGTGTACTAAATATTTTGAATGCAGCATTTTAGGGTGGAGAAATTGTGGCATCTTCAGAGTGATTATCAGCTTCCTGCTTTTCCTGAATTCAGGGGAAGTTTCCTTTTGGCAAGGAGCTCAGGACTGGGCTCCATCATCGTCAGTTAATAGGGCAGAAATCTGAAAATGGCAGTGTTTGAAAGAGGTGTGTGTATGAAGGCAGACAGGCATCCTGCAACAACTAATTCACCCACATAGCACATCTTTGAACTGTCTGAGGCACAGCTAACTGTTTACATGCTACCAACAAGAGTAAATACTCTGAACAGAAGGAAGAGACAGAGTTGCTGTGAATAAAGAAAAAGATTACAAGACAGCCCATCTGCTAGAGAGTGCCTGTCACCTCCAGTTACAAGCTGGAGGCAGCCCTACCTCGGAGCAGCTAGAGACCAGTTTATTATTCAAACAGCAGAGAGGGAGAAGCTAACTTAGACACCCACTTTCTGTCTGATACAGTGTCAAAATATCAGTTTCAGGGAATTCTGTGGACAGAATAGTGAGGTTAAGTTGAGTCTAAACACTAACAAGAAAATAGCTAAAAGAACTGCTTCAGCAGAGCTAAATGGCTCTCCTTGCTAATAGCTATGCAGGGGGTTGAACACCCTGGCTCTCAGGTGTAAACAAGAATTCTGCCAAGGAATGTACTGCTAGCAACAAGGACGAGAATTATATTAACAGCTAAGGCAATCTTGTTATTCTTAAGAATCCTGATTATAGTAATTTAAGAAACAATCACCTGGTTGTCATTGTACCGCAAGCCTGACAAAGGCAGTTTTAGAGAGCCTTAAATTAAGCCACGTAATTTCCTTTTCTCTTTGGAATACCTATTGTTTGTATACATATATAATCTAGCAGGGATTGGAACAGCTATTGTCTTTGGAAATTTATTCTAGGTGTCTACAGACAGGTCAAGTTTCCCTCCTTCCATCACCATTGTCAAGACCAGGTAGGGTGGTCACAGACAGTTTTCACTGTTCTTACAATGTGTGAGGAACCAATTTAATTTTTATTTTTGCCTCAACATTGTCTGATTTTACTTCTCGAACTGTGCGTTAAGACCCCATTTTCTGAGAGCAGGTGGAAAATTACTAGAGGAGCTGTACACCACGTGCTGAGGGTCCTAACGCGTGGCACATGCAGAGGTCAGCCAGCACGCGTGGTGGGGTGGAGACCGCCTATGCTACAGTCTCTAAACAAGAACCACTTTGGAAAATGGATCTCCTCTGTCTCTGAGGAGATCTCCCCTGATGGCCAATCAGGGGAGAAAAAAGTGCCACCACTGGGCTGCAGGGGACTCCCTGGAGAGGTGGGGAAAGTCCTGCTCCGAGGGGACAATTTCCCTGAGTAGCCAGTGGTTGTCCCAAGGGATAGGACTGTGGGAGGGGCCTTAGCATATAAAAAGCAATTAAATGCATCACAACTGGGTCCCATCCAGTTTTGGGTTCACTTGCCCACTTGTTCATCCCGTGTTTGCTCCTGTCCTCGCCCTGCCTGCATTCCATCTCCTGCAGTCCACCCTGCTTAGTCCCTGCCTGCCTTCCCTGCCCGTGCCTGTTCTTTCTACCCTGCATCACCACTCCACAAGCCTGCCCACCACTGCCCACAGCAGCCTGCTGCTTCCCAGAAAAAGCCTCTTCAATCTGTGCCACCTGTGGTGGTGAGGACCTCTATCTCAGTGCCAAGTTGCCTTCAGGATTAGGCCTAGGGTTAGGCTTGAGAGAGCCAAGGAGCCTAGAGCTCCAGGAACACTGGGGCTGGAAAGGGCATGCCAAGGCTATCCTGGCAGGGCCCCAACGTTGCTGCTCCTCCTTTCAGATCTGGAAGACCCATGGTATTGGGTCTGGGTTAAGGGCTAGGGTTCGGGTTAGGGTTAGGGTTGAGAAAGCCAAGGAGTCTAGAGCTCCAGGAACACTGGGGCTGGAAAAGGCAGACCAAGGCAGTCACAGCAAGGCCCCAGCATTTTGCTGCTCCTGCTACTTTCTGATCTGGGTCCCCCATAGGGGTGGGGACCTCAGCCCCAGCAACAAGCTGCCCTCTGCCCTTAGGCTCAGGCTTCAGAGAGCTGTTGAGCCTACAGCTCCAGGGACACTGGCACTGGAAAAGGCATTGCAAAGGCTTCTCAGCAGGATGGCATAACATTCCTGACACTGCACTGTTTTAATGTGGGCCACCTGTTGTGATCAGGATCTCACCTGGGGTGACAAGCTACTGTGAGTTAGGGTTAGGGTTTAGGGAGTCAAAGAGCCTACAGCTCCAGGAACACTGAGGCTGGAAGAGGCATGCCATGGCGATCCCATCAGCGCCCCAACATTGCTGCTCCTACATCTTTCTGATCTTCACTACCTGATTTAGTCCAAGGATGTCACCCAGGATTCCCCTCCTGTTCCATCCAGGATGGGTGGGACCGCCCACTCACAAGACAGTCGTTTTGATCACAGGGTTGGCAGAAAGGAATCCCGAAAAAACTAATGAGTGGTCTCCCCATGGACGCATTGGAGAAGGTGGTACTAGAATGTGGGACAAAATGTGTGAGAAACCAAGCTCAGCAAAATTGTGTGTGAACCTGAGCGCATGCCCCTTCCTAGGGAAGAAATTGTGCTGCCATGGCTCACAGCACGCACCCTCTACCTGCTGGTTGGAAGCCAACAGTGCACCCCGGGATTCTGTCCCTTTCTTTCTTTTTTTCTCTTGGTCTCTCTTTCCCCCTCTCTGCTTAATTTTCTCTTCTTCTCCAATAGGGGTACATACCCTTCCTTATCAATAAATGGTTCTCAGGTACAATACTTGCCTCATTTGTGCTTTATTTTGTCCAAGAAATCTGTTAAAAAGAATCCTCCCCATGATTTCCTTATAGTGGAACATGACACAATGTTTTTGTTTTACCTAGTATCCCTTGGGGAATGGACAAATTGGGTGCAGACATGTAGCAGGCCATCTTGACATTGATTTTTGAAGGTTCATTAGATAAATGCTGACATCATAGATTGATGTCTCTTTAAAACAGTGTCTGGCACAGAACCATTGGGAGAATCAAAAATATCGACTTATCATGTTTGTGCAGGAGGCCCATGGAGATCTCCTGCATTAATGGGTCTATCAATTTAGGTATTCTTTAATTATTCTGATTGTACACCTTGCAGCTGGAAAGTGGCTTTATTAGGGCTTCTGGCTAGGTAGTCACACCTTTTAAAGAGGAGAAATAGCAGTGAATTATCTACTTTGTCATCACCTCTTGAATTGTTCAGGGAGTTTTTTAGTTTGTTTCTTTTTCTTTATTATGTGCTAATTTGCCTGTGTAATGTGGTGGTAAAAATGAATAGGGATGCAGTGATGGGCCAATGCAGAGGCCAAAATGCTATGTGGTAGTTTAGAGAAATAGATGCTGGTAAAATAAAGTTGATGGTTTTGTTCGTGTTTAACCCCTCACCCTGGCACCATCAATAGATTGAAGACATCATTTGTATCTGCAAGTGTTTGTTTAATTAAGACCTCCTAAAAATCTTTGCTATTGATTCATTCCATTATCTTATTGATTAACTGCACTGGATCATGTACTTGCTCTTTAGTGGAAGGCAACAGTTTCAGCCTGCCATCATTTACCCACAGATGTGAACAGTAAGCAATGTTCAGCATCCATGTCTGCCAAAGTGTCTTGTGTTTTAATGAAGCACTGGCTGCAATTCCCTGTATTACATGAGAAAAGCCAGTTGTCTCCTGCTGGTGGTGTGACCAAGCATAAAGGTTTTCTTCCAGTTATTCATAAAGCAGCTGCTTACCAGGGAATGTTAGAAAGTTGTGCTTTGCATTTCTATGTTAAAATCTAGAGGTTTGAGTCAGAGCAGCAAATTAACACAGATGACCTGCATATCTCATTTTCACGGTTTGTAGTTTGGTTTTTTCTGTACTGGAAAATGATGTAAACCAGGATTTTTATAATACAATGTCATATTTGTGCCTTGCAGCTTCACCTTGTGGAGTTTTCTGCATAACCTAGTATTAATATATGGGTATTTATGATAAAAGCATCCCACCACTGCCTCTCTGAAGATTTTTCTCAGGAAAATGATTCAGTAGCAACATTCTGGCTGCTCAAGAATTGCACTGTCTAGCTACATTTGTGCAGGCACATGTGCCCTTGTTTGTCAGCTCTTTGTCATCTTTTTTTTTTTTTTTCCTTCTATTAGAGAAGAATCTTTTCTTTATACCATTGTGATAGCAGCGTGGCATGTAGTACCTTATTTTACAATTCCAGAAATGAGTTTCTCTGTTGGAAGTGAGAATCTGACAACTCCAACCTGCGGGGACCAGCTGCCACAAGGTCACACAAATGTAACGTCCTCGGCTGCTTGCCCACCCCAAGGTGGGCTGAGTGCTGCTCTCAGAATTGCTCATGCCACCTCTCAGATTTTTAGGGGATACCATTAGTGGCAAGAAAAAGGTGGTGACTGACAGTAAAATTATTGGTAAGTCTAAAGCAAGGGAAAAACCCCCAGCCCAGCGTTTTCTCTTTCTGTCCTGACATTTGAGTGACAATCCAGATTGGACCAGTGTAACAGCCAGTATTTCAGTGGAAAATTTTAAGACATTATGCATGCCATATTGAAGTGTTCCATAGGAAATAAGGCATATATTCTTTATTTTCACATGCAGCTCACTCTTGCCATTTCCAATATACTATAGGTACTGTGGGTGGTCTCCTAGCAAATGCCAGCGGGTTCTTTGCTGCTCTTGTGAAGGAGGGGCTCAGAAACTCCCACCATGACAAAATCACTACTTTTTCCTCCCTTTTTTATATAAAATGAAAACTTCTGCACTTGAGCTGTTTTAAAATTCTAGCTCAGTTGAGACTTTTATGTTTAGTTAAGTTTATGTATCTGCTGGCATGCTTTGTTAATTTAAGCCGAACCCTCAAATTCACCTTGGCAGAGTCACTGATTTTGTTGGGTTCCCTGCACCCGATTAAATGAGCTAGTACCAAAACAATATCCAGCAGACAGATGACTCTGTTCTGATTACTTTTCAGTGTCTTTGATGGCAGCAGTTGATCCTGACTCAGCCTTTTTGATATCTTAGCATGGCAATTTTTAGTGCCTCAGGTTATTTGTAACTGCATAAATGCTAAAATTAAATCACAAAGTACAAGTCCTTTACGTTCTTGTTCTTTAAGCCATTTCTGAGAAAATGTCATACTACCTTTTTTCCTTCTTTTTTTCCCAGAATCCATTTATGTGCAAGTAATAGGTTCTTCTGTTTGCTATCATAAATAACTGTAATATTTATGATTTAGATATGTAATATGTATCATATATGAGAAATTGCTATTTAGGTTCTGGAATTGTGCAAGACAGTGTAGAAAGGACTGCCTTGTTGCAGGAATTGTCTTTGTTTCCCTTCTGGTCCAGAATCTAATTTTTTTCTGTTTATTTAACCCAAATGACTGCATCACTTTGGGGTTGCTGTTGTGGGAGATCCTGGCAATCTCTTAGGTGGCTGATAGTATCCTAGGAGGTTTTGTCTCAGAGCAGATCTAGAACTGAATTTTGTGTTTGGTGTGGAATCAGCAGGAACACAAATATTTGCCTGACAGGCCCAGAGGAGGCTGAAGGCCTAAGGCAGCAGCCTGGGACATGGGACAGGGTGGGACTTGTTCCCTCCTTTGATAAGCCTTTCTGAACTGCATGGGCTTGGCATCTGTATGATATCCTTTCTGTGCCGTGTTTGGCTTGGATTTTTTGCTTAGCTGGAGTCTTCTCCTTTTGTTAGGTTCTGAGCACTTACTGTGATTAGAGAACGCTCAGCCAGAATGGGCTCTGTCCAGTTCTTACCAATAATTGAAATGATGGGAGAGGAGTTCCACATCTCCTTTCTCATTTCATCTATGGGTGGGCTGATCAGACCCAAATTGCAGTAAATTCACTTTAGTTACTTGTACCCTTGATGGCTTTAAGTGAGCTTCAGGAGGTTTTGGTGGAGCACAACTACACTGTGGCCATCACCTTGTTGAGAGCCCAGTTTACTTTGCCAGATGAGAGACACACACTTTGTACTGGGCACTGTTAGATAAACTGTTAGGAGTATCCTGGCTAGCTCAGGGGTGCTTGAGGAAATGGGATCACACCTTTGGATTGTGAATTAGACTTGATTAATTTATGTTCAAAGAAGTAAAGAACAGTAGAGTTTCAAGTGTTTTTCTGGAAAACAGAATGGTTGTGTTTCTCACTGTTCTAAAATCCACTTTGTAATCTTAAGTAATTCATTTATATCTCTGCAGGAAAATGTAAATGGCAGTAATGAATACTGATATAAAGGGCACTTTTAAGTCCTGTGGAAAATGTCAGCATTTGAGACAGTTTCTATATTTGACAAAAAGTCAAATTCTTAAAAATTTACTGTAATCTTCAATTCGGAAGACACTTTAGCACAGGTTAGTGGAAGTATTTTGTTTTCCAAAAATATGTATGACTTTTGAGAGATCTTTTGGATGTGTTTAGCTAAACATAAGTTAATTGTTTCGAATATGTTAAAATAAGATTTTTTTTTTTCAAATATCTTTCCAAAATATCTTGGAAACATTTAATGAATTGAAACCAACCCCGTCCATCAACTTTTATGCTTTCAAGAAATTAGGATTTTCTGGGGAAAACATATTTCATTGAAAAGATCCCAGCTAAATCTATTGAAGATTTATTATTTATCATGGACCAAACCTTGCTTTCTGTACCTACATAAATAGTTAATGAAAGTGCTTCCAAGCATAAAGCATGAACTATTTGGACCAATGTTATAAAGTGCTTTGAGCTGGGAGAAATAGAAGCTGGAACATGGAAGTTACATTATAAGCAGAGTTATTTTTGTTCTGTAGAAAAACTTTTAATTGTCAAAGACTTAAAAAGAAGGTACTTTTTTTCCCCTTTTGAATCCTAGAAGAGTTAACTTCAACACACATCTAATATTATATTGCAGTTGTCAAAAACACAATGCTACTGTTTTGATTACTGAAACATAGGTGAAGATCAATTTTAACCTCCAAGTAACATTTCAGGAATTGTCAAACTGAGCATGAGCTTCCAGTGGAAAGGACTTATTTTTAAAGTTGAAATTTTGTTATATAATGTCTTTGCCAGTTTACAGCTTTGCTGACTGGAGTATACAAAGGTATTTCACAAAACACAACATCTTGGTCTTTTCTGGAGAGTGAACTTACTACGTTCATATAATAGAAATCTGAACTCATGTATCTTTATGTAACACTGATTAAAATGGGGTATTTTAGAAGAAATAACACTTATAATTGCTGAAACTGGCACAAGTGACTGGACTACTGTGAAATCTGAATAGAAAGAAAGGAACAGTTTGAGGTAAGGTCTACATTAGAACACAAAGGTAATCCAGCATTTTGGGGAAAGCAAATGTATAGGATAATCTTGCTGGATTTTTCCCCAAAATTACGGTTTAGCATTTAAGATAAATTAATTCTGAACATGCTTCCTATATAATACTGAACGCTCTATCAAGGTGAATGGGTATCTTGTCTGAATGAGAACATCAGAATCAGACTGTATATGTTAATATGAAGCATTAGAAACTGGAAGATGTTTGAAAAAGTAAATTAAAGCTTCATGAATCTTTCTTGTTAACTATATCCACTCTACACATACAAGACAGCTTTCTCAACAGATGGGGACCACTGGTAGTAAACATAATTGGGCAAAGTATGTCTAAGAGCTTGGGGCATCATCCTGTTCTGAGCCCTTCATTGCTGTTAGTATATTAGCAATTTCCAGGTTAATTTTTACATGGAGTACTACAGAATAGAACTATCCTAAAATATATACTTCATATTCAGGCACTCTTCGATTTCTGTGGAACCTGTACAGTTCAAATGCAAACTGTGACTGTGATTGTATCTAGCATGTTTGCCAAAACATGACATAGAAAACTTTTCTGCAGACCAGGCAGTCAGAATTTTCACTGCTCTGGGTAGGTTCTTGTTACTTGCTTGTATTAGTGAACTTGCCCTTCCAGCAGAGAGTTTGGTAGGTCATTCCACACCAATGAGGAAAAAAGTGCACAACAGCACAATCTAAAAGTAAATAAACAAAAGCCTCAGTGGAATTTCTGCTCCGCAAACCACTGTGTTGTGAAGATTTCTTTCTAACTTTTTTTCCCTCCATCTGAGCCCAAGATATATGTCCATTAGGATTTCTTGGAGGCTGGAGCAGGCTAAAACAATCCTTGCTGTGATTGCTGGTGCATTCGTGTGGTTCTGTCCCTTTTCTCCTGCAGACAGAAGTGTAGATTTTTCAGAATCTTCGGCCAGGGCTACCCTAGCAATCTTCTGTAAATGGGAGGTACTTGGGAAGAAGGATCCAGAATGTAAAACTGCATGTTGATTTTCATGCACCCCAAAAGACTGGACTGTTTCTGTTTTTCCCCCAGGCAATTATTCCATCTCTCTGTAGGCAGGCAAATAACTTCTCACCTGCAAATGAAACAATGAGCAAACTTGTATGAATTGCTTTTATTTCATGACCACTTATTGCTGAAACACTGAAGTTTAGTTTTAATCTTGTCTATACTTCTACAGAGTCCCTAGGGAAAAGGAGCTGTTTTATGTACAGCTTAGCCTGAAGCACTTGCGTCACTGTACAGTTTTGTATTGCTTGTTTAATAGACCACAAAAGTCAGCATCTCTTTGGAAGAACAATTTGTGCTTAAAGTAGTCGCAAATTCCAGGAGATCCTGTTGAGGCAGAATGTTGTGAGAAACCCAAAGTTGGAACAAAACTTCTTCCCTAATTATAATGTTAATACTTGGGAAAACTTCAGCCACTCTGTGTTGGTTTATGTCAGTAAAGTTTTGGGATTTTTCTTTCTTTCTTGCCCATCCTGCTTTGGGAAGCTGGAAGTAAGTCAACATTTTTACCTTCAATGTACGAATGTTTCAGTTGCATATTATTGTGGAAACAGATTGCATCTTTGAAAAGAGACAATCTGCATTTAAAATACCTTTAATGAAAAGAGGTCAAAAACTTTAGTTCACAGATTTATAGAATAAGTGAGATTGAAAGGGATTTCAGGAATTGTATAGACCAATCTCTTGCTCAAAGCATTATTATCAGTGAGGTCAGATCAGATTGCTCAGGGTATTAACCAGGCAGAGCTTGAAAATCTTCAAAGATGGAGATGGTACAACTTCTTTGGGCAACCTGTTCTACTACTTGGCTGTCTTCATGGGAAGAAGGATTTTTCTTAGATCTGGTTAGAACTTCTCTTGTTTCAGTTTCAATCTGTTGCCCCTTGTCTTCCTCTGAAGAGCCTGGCTCCAGCGTTTCCTTGCATGAATCTCTATGGTACTTTGTTGGTTTTTCTCACACAGGTGGAATTCAAACCATTAACCTTTTTGCTCTGAGCCCTGAGTTGTCAGAGTAATTTTTATTTTGCCTTTCTTATGTGTCCATTCAACCTGGGATGACTTTTTTTCCTGCAGTGGTTTGCTGTAGGTGTCTGTCAGATAAATCCTGCCTTTGGTCACAAGCACAAATCATTTGGTTGTTTAGTATCTTAGTTAGTGAAATGCAACTAAGTCCCTACTTTTCATAGGATGGGAAATAGTGTATGCACTTTTAAAAGTGCACAGTATACATTTACACAGGAAATTAAGCACTGAAGCTAATATGAGATTGATGAGAAAAAGCTCACTGTCAGCATGTCATAGTATTACAAGCTGTATCTGATTTGTGTGCCCAGCATTAGGTTTAAAGAAAGCACATTAAAAGCAATGTATGGTTGCCTGGTTTCTTCTTCAGCTATCAAATACAAAGCCACACATGAGCAATTTTGAGAGCTGAATATAACCCCTCTGACAATATCAAACTCTTGGGTACTTCTGACAGCCACTGTTGAAGCCAGGTGATTTGTAGAATAACACATTGTCCATTCCTTCAGAAAAGTGAAATTACTGTCCTCACCTGGCCATATTGAAATGATTTAATTTGATTTCAGGAAAATCCATTTCTGATCACCTACAACTTTTTAGCAACAACTTTCTGTTGTGATAGATAGTTTTACAGATTTCATACAGCAACTAGAGCTTCTGTCCTCCTGTAGAAGTCCTGAATAGTTCTATGTATACACTCACATCTATATTACATATGTTTCATTCCACAAATTGCTAAACATTCCAGGCCTACTTATGCAGACCAGAGAATCAGCAATTCTGTTGAGACCCATGTCTGACAGTGAGTGCATGGTGAATGACTCAGAACCAGAGTGTACAAAACATTGTGGGATTGTTAACAGTTTATTGAGGTTGACAAGATCCTAAATATCTGGATTTTGTATTAATCTTGAATTTCAATCAAAAAATATTTCTGCAATTGTGCTTTCATTCTTTTTGAAGGGAAAAAGGAATATCAGCTTTTAAATGTTGGCATGACCAAGTGTCTTAATGTATAGGTACAAGTGGTCTGGCAGCTTGTCTGTTCAGCTGTTTACTCTGGAAAATCTACATGTTACCATCCTCCTAGAAGACAGTAATCTGAACTGCAGTTCATCTTCTAGATTTGTGCTGTAATCAATATTATTGTCATGTCTTGAAATTATACGTATATGGTTAATTTGATTGGTATTAACCTACTATATATTTGATTTTTTTTTTTTTTGTGTCTTGTTTCTGTTGGTTTTGCATTGTTTCCGTTCCATTTTAGCATCACCATCATGCAGGTTAATTTTAACATCCTACTTTGGAAGACTATCATGTACCAATTTAACCTCTTCATTAAACTTATACTATGCTTAATTTTCCCATTCTCAAGCAGAATGTGTATTTTGATAAATTTAATGCTCTGATGTTTTCTTTTTATTACTAAATAGCAGATTCTGTCTCTTGCAAGACAAGGATGTTTGCATGTAACATTTCTCCCACCATTCCCACAGTTTAGCAGGGATGCCTGATTGGATTGTAAGTGAAAAAAGAAGTTCATGTAGAGTATCACTGCATCTTAGTCCTTGTTATAGCCCAGCCCAGAGAAGCTTACAGTTTGTAAAGCTAATCATGCTATGTAGTTTATGTACCTAGAAACATTAATCACTAACAACTTAAGGAGAAGAAAGTACAGCACAATCCAAGGTACAACGGGTGTTTGCCTCTCACTTTTATCTTCTGAGAAATTTTAGTTTCAATAACCAAGGTAGAGCAAGCTGAACATAGGCAAAGCTAATTAAACAGAAAACAAAAAAAACCTGTTTTTTGTCTGTTTGAGGCATCAACACAAATGGCAAAGGAAATTCAGCAATCCTGTGGAATAAAATATTAAGGCACGTTTTTTAGCTGGACCAGAGAGTGGCTGATGTACTAAAACGTAATAATGAACTGAGGGAGATTTATAGAGAAGCAGCTGTATGAACATGGAACCAAGCACATTTGAGGCCTGAAGAAGTAGCAAAAAGGGTCAGAGAGACCAGCAAAGTCTCTTTTGGAAGCTCATTTTTTTGGGCCTTGATCTTATGCTGGACAAAGAGAACAGGGAGCAATAGTAATTGAGTTGAAGATACTTAATATGAATTACAACAATAGACATAATGTACCGCTGATGTATAGTGGAGCAAATTATGAGTGTAGCAGAGGACCTTCAGCACATTTTTTTTTTTATTATTATTATTATTATTATTATTATTATTATTATTATTATTATTATTATTATTATTATTATTATTTCTGGGTTTTTCCTGTAACAACATGCAAAATTTTTATCATATAGTAACATTTTTTTCATCAACAATTAATTGAATCCATTATCTACCTCATTACATGGAAGGGGGAAATTTATGAAGGACATTATAAAATATATGAGTTATTTGGTCATTTGAAGTTGCTGGGATCAAATTTGAAAGCAGCTTGCTCAAATTTCTAGGCTGCTGTGCCCTAGCCCCTTGAAAGGTGCCTGTTATTTCCTACCCATTTGTTATAGTATCCTGTTCTTGGCAGGATGCCTACTACTTAAGGTTACTTTCATTAATCAGCCATAAGTTAATTTCTTTGCAGGCAGAATCTCTGATCTCATTATGTTGTCTTTAAAGCTGACGACCTCAGGTTGTTTTATTTTTACTTTGATATCACTGTAAAAAGATAGTCTTAAGTTAAAGAACTGTGTCTCTGAGGAATCATTTGGTAATCTTTGAAAAAGTGACAAATTGGACAATCATGAAGCAATATTCACACCTTTATTTAAAAGTCACAAAATTCAGTGACTGATGCATTTCTGGAATGTGGATCATATCCTTAAAATAACCTGCACTCTATGGATTGCCTTGCAAAGGTACATAGAAGAATTATTCTCACAAGCTGCCTCGTGTCAAGGCTAAACACATAATTAAGTTAGTGACAACATGGGAAAATAATTTTTTTTCTGCCCAGTGACATGCAATTCTTTTTCTAGGGGTTATGTGCATATTTTAGCTTATAGCTGTGACTGTCTTTGTTGTACTTCTTTCTGACATTTTTTAATAGCAGTCAACATGTTTAAAAGTTTATAGGCTGATCCACGACTCCTGTGTAGTACATTTTTGCTTTGAGATGTTTCTTTTCTAACAGACTGATCACTTTTCTTTTCTTTTTTTTTTTTTTTTTTTAAAGATAGATGGCCATTACCAGTACATGGGAACAGCAGTCTGACTTGATATGTTGCATATACTATGAGTTTAATGTTTTTTTCCATTGCACTTCATTTCCCTAATGCTACCTGAGGTACTTCGAGACACATGCATCCCTGTCTTCTGTCTTTGAGAGTTAACTTCAACTAGAGCAATAAAATCTGGGTGCTTTTTAGAGCATTAAATCTGGCGAGTGGATATTTGTCATGATGTCTTTCAGGACCACCAGGTGTATGTCAGGGAGTGGGAAAGTTGCTCCACAGGTAACTCAAATCTCTCTGAGCAAGCCTAGTACATGAAGAAGCCATTTGTATCCCACTGAGTCCCATAATGTTGAGAACGTTGCTGAGATTTACACGAGTCCAATCTCTGCAGCTGGTGAGAAGGGTGGCTGCAGCAAAGTGGCATCTGTGTGACCTGAATCCCTGTTTCTCGTGCTTCAGAGTGGCACTAGTGGGCTTTTTGGGTTTTTATTTGTTTTGGGTTTAGCTGGGTCAAAGCTACTGCGAAGGGTGCATTTTATGAAACCAGGCAGCTGGAAAGCAGTTACGTGGGAGAGCTCAGGAAAGGGAGCCACGCTGCCTCTTGGGGATGGAGTGGGAATGCTGGGTCAAAGGGAATGTATTGGCAAAGGCCACAAATGCCTGTTTCCATAGCTTACTTAGGGTTGCCCCAATGCTTTTAGACAGAATTGTTGTCAATGGTATTGATCAGATGTTCTGATAATCCAGCAAGCTTCCTGATGTGTTAAATTCCCTTCTTTCACGTGGTGTTAAGTGTGGAAGAAGTATATGTAACTCTCAGTGGACACCACCAAAGGATGACTGCTCACCATCAATTGTGCTGCACATGCCAATTCCAATCAGTCATTTACCAGCCACTTTTAACACTTTCTAGCAAGTTGGTGGACCCCTTCAAATATGCTGTGTATTTCTAGAGTTTTAATTTGTGTTTTTGTTAGAAGAATTACACAAGAAGTTTTATTTTCATCAGACAGAAAATGCTGAATTAAATTTCTACTACATGGATTCTTAGAAGTGTATATCCAAACTGAAAAGTGGACACAGAAATTATCAACTCCAGAAGAGCAAAATTTTCTATTTAAAGCAATTTAAATACAACAAACCGGACCAAATGCAGCATTTGAATGTAAGCTAAAATTTGCAATGCATCTTGGAAGGAAACTTAACTTTGCTTAAGCTTCTGATTTCTTTTGAATAGTTGCTCGGCAGTTGTTTTATGAACAAATTCTTTCTGTAGAAAATACGAAGTTTTCAATCTACTTTGGCTTGTGCTTTGAAGCAGTTACAATGTAAGAGGAAGGGTGAGATTTTCAAGACCTCTTCCTTTTTATTTGTGTGCATAGATGTGCAGTAACAGCTTCCAGGTTTCCCATTCTCCATCACCATGAGCTCAGAAGAGCTGTTAATGCAGACAAGATCAGATGTCATCACTAGTTTTGTCTAAAGGGTCTTGTGTGATGTCCCACCTAATCACCACCTCCTCCCTTGCTCCACAGTGGAGAAGGGCAGGAGTGCAGCCCATGAGCCTTGTGCAGCCCACAGGAAAGCATCCAAAATTCCCCTTTAGTCAAAATGAGACTTAATACAGCAAGAAATGGGTTAATGATTGTATCTCCACTTCAGCAAATGCGCAATAAAGAGGTAGATTAGGAGAGATGAAAAATTTATTGCAAAAGTGGCACGGTATTATGAAAAACAAAATGATTTCATTGAGCAGGAGTTCTGTTACCATAATCCTAACAATAAACTCTGTTACAATAATAATAGGAGAAAAACTAATTGCAGCAAGGACAGGACAAATCTTTTTTAATCCTCCTTGTCATCTCAACTAAATCCAAACCTATTTGTATTAACCTTTGCTGACAGAGTCACATGATGGACATAATTTCTAGTAATTTACCAGCAGTAGATCTAACCTTTCTTCATCAAATATTCATAAAGGCATGATTCTCAATGATTTTCTGTCTCTTTTCATATTTACAGCTTGTTGTCTTCTTCCTTTTTACTATAATTTGAACACAATTGAAGTCAGATGGAATTAAAGTGGAATTGCTTTAGTGGCTACAGTACCTGAAAGCAAAGAATAACTAATTGAAATTTCTTATAAGTCAAGATCATGCTGTACTCTGATGGGACTGCATTAAACGGCCCACATGTCCTTGCCTTTTGAGGGGTTAAAAACTCAACCCAGGTTAAATGGCATCAGTTCTTGTCATTTGCATAACTGTTTATGGTTTGTGTGTCATGCATCTGCATAAACACACGTGGAGTTGAAAGTATGAACTTCTACTGAATCCTTGGACAAGGTATTTGAGTCATGAAAATAAATGCTGTGGGCTCAGTTCTTTCTTTAGGGGTAAATAAGACTAACTCTTGAACTCTATTCAATTGTGCTAGTGTAAAGCTGATATAAAAGGCTGAAGATAAAGCAGTTTGATTGAGGCAATGTAGAACTGGTATGAAACCTGGACTATGCATCTCTTTCCTTCTAGGAAGTTTAAATCTGAAATGTAATTATATATGACCTGTGGAATGATCACATTTCCCAGTGGATTTTGTTTCTGATGAAGAAATTAGACACTTTCAATGCAAATATAATGAAAAATATTAAACAGGGAATTGTATACATAAACATTATGTGATAACTTCTCAGAAGTACTTTAGACTGGTATATTTGAATTTAAGATGATTGGACAATTGCTGTAAACATCCTTTGCATCATGCTGTGAACTGAAACTGTGCCTGTGAGTAGCTCTGATAGACAATGTGGTATCACTGTGCTCATTCTCACCAGAAGAGATTGTGGATAAGTGGAAACAATATAAATGATTTAAAATAAGCTGAAGAATTGCTTTTTCAGTAAGCATACTGTGCATAGGATTTTCGATTTTTTTTTCCCTAGCTCTTTTTTTCTTCTTGACTAGTTCAAGTGCTGATTTCCCATGCATTGGGAGATGTCATTGTGGCAGCAGAAGGGGGTTTGCTGTTCGGATAGAGCAGTGATGAGGGCATAGAATGTAGTTAAATATGCCATAAAAGGAGATGAACTTACAGGTAAATGCTATCTACTGAAGCAGTTGATATGCTTTTACTACAGCATTTGGTATATTTAAAGTTAGGTGTAGAGGTTTTAAAGAATTCCTTAACTGAAACTAAATTAAATGCTTTGGAAAAAAAATGCAAGAAAGCTGTCTTGGAAATAGAAAAAGTTATTTTAAAAGGCATAGAGAAATATATAAAACTGTTGCTTCACTTCAACTTTGCAGAGAATTAGAGCAAATAGTATGTATTATTTCACTTATTGTATTCACTTTGTCAAAGAAAAGCCCTTTCTGTATCCATAGTAATTATGAAATAAGAGGAATTATTCCAGAAATGACACATATGCATATTTGAATGTGAAAAATTACTAAATTGCAGAAATAAAAGTTTTTAATTACCAAAATTAAATGTCATCCTAATTTTCAGCTGCTTTAGAATAAAATTGAAATAAGTGCCCTTGTTTGTATATAATTAGAACTTTAAATTAGTTGTATAGGGCTTTAAATAAAAGAATTTTATCGGAATGTGCAAAACTGCATTTCCTTTCAGGTGACAGCTTTAACTATTACAAATAAAATGTTTATAAACTCCATAAGTAACATTAATGGCATTTCCAGGTCTGTCTCATATAGGTTCAGATTGCCTGAACTCACAGCTGGTTTGTCTTTAGAGGTACATCCAGTGAGCATTTTAAAGTGCAGACTGCTTTAAAGACCAGAAAGCCAAACAATTAAACATAACTAACATCCTCTCATCAGTTATTGATGTGGAACTATGACCTATTCTTTACAGCTCAGAAGACTGCAGCACCATAAAGTTAGGTGAGATGCCCCAGATCATACTCAAATTTGGGGATAGAGTCAGGAGTTACACAGAAAGTCCGTAAAAGGAGGTGTGTGCTCTCTTACCATTGTTCAGTATTTGCTTCTTTCTCACAAATAAACCACAAAAAATCATAAAATAAACTACACCCATTCACCCACGCATCATTTTTCATTGTTTGTGCCTAAATTTTTAGAATCTACTGGGAAAATTATGGTGAAAATACCATATTTTTACCATGACCGACATGGGAAGAGCTTCAAAGGACTTCTCACAGATTCATGACAAACACAGTATCTTCAAAGTGCTTATGGTAAATACAGAAAGAACCTCGTTATTCATTAGCACATGGGACATAATAAAGAGAATCTGAACCCAAATACTGGTGCAGAAGAACTGGTTACAACCTAGAGATTCCCCCCCTCTCTTCCATATCACCTTATTTTATGAGGTTCTGGCAGTCTGCAAGTTGACAATCACCAGGTGTTGATGCAGTGAAATGGTCACCAGCAATCTAATGCAGTTGATTACTCAATCATAATAGATATAGAAGGAAACTGTACTGGGTTCTAATACATTTCATATTATATATGTAATTTGTTTTCTGTAGTGAGCTAATTATGTTTTAATAACTCAAACTGCTTGCTCTCATGGGAATATGAGGGAGGATTCTGTATGGGGAAAACCCACAGAGTTTGTAATTTAGGCACGTATTAAAAGCATGGGTTTAGTCTGTATTGTACAGACAGTGCTTTAAAGTGTCTGGCAGGTTTGCTTCAAGAACATTTCCTGGTTACTGTGCCAAAGTTAATGCTTTTCTTTAGCTGGCGGAAGTCTTGACATAGACTCTGAGTTTAGACTGTCTTCATATTTAGACTGTCTTCATATTTAGAGAACTTGTGATTATCAACATAATTATAATGCTCGTGGTAATCCAGCAGACAGTAGAGACCAGTGCAGTGAGTGTGGCTTAGTGCTGCAGGTGAATCTCAGGCACCTCATCTCGTGTAACTGCATCTAAAGAGTGTGACCACCAAGTCAGCAGCCTCCTGAAAAACTGGTTTTTCCATCAGTCCCTTGGCAAGGGCAGGAGGTTACTGGGACTAATCAAGTTGGTCTTGTGGGTAGCCAGTGAGGCTTTACAGCTTCCCAGGTGACCTTGGTCCTGTCATGTACCATAAAGGACTGGCTTTCCCCATTAATAGTTTGTTTGTGAGAGCTGGAAAGGCGACTTGTAATACAGCTGCTTTTCTTGATTCTTCCATAATGACATTCTGAACAAGCAGATGATGTCCTTTGATTCAGTGTGACCTTGTATTTTTGGTGATTCCATGATATGGAAAGTTAAAATATAAATGTACTTAATATATTTAATAGATTTCATAAATTACATCACAAATTGTAGTATTAATTATATTTGTGTGTGTACATACCTTTTGACCAATTCTCTTCTCAGTTAAACCTGTGTATGTTAAACATCAGACTTACAAATGTGTCTATAACAAGTGCAAGGAAATGGGGAATACGCCATTTCCTAAAGGGTTTTTTTTTCCCTGCATAAGAGTTTTTCTCTCCACAGTGGTGTTGGGTTCAAAGGCTAAACTGATTCTTTAGGGGCTTTGAAAAGAGAACGCTTCTGTCTTCTTTCATTCTCCTGGAGTATCCTCTCCAATTAGAATGTATAATTTTACAGAAAGATCTATTACAAGGAGCTTTGAAAGTCTTATTCAAAGTAAGCTTGTTAAAGAATGGATATATAAAAGTTTGAGCATTGTTGTATTTGGGATTTTTATGTCAGTTGTTTTGACTTCTATCACAAGTTACTAAATTTTGTTCTTTTATGCCTGTGCTAGCTGTGTAACTGCATGGTTTCCACTCAGGAATCTTTTCTTGATTTGAAGATGTCAGAAATTAGGAATATTCTGTTCCTATAACAGTTTATCCCAGTGTGTGACTGACTTCACTGTAAAAAGCAGGCATATTCAAATTTCTCTGGGTTCTTTTTCAAATTTCAGCCCCTACTGCTAGACAAGAGAGCTCTTCCATACAAGGTATTTTCCTTCAATCTATCACTTTTAAATCTGATAAATGAAGCAAATTGAGTAAATAATTACTGTGTGGTTTTCACCTGTCTCTACAGTCTCTTTTCTCTGTTTTCTTCAACCTACTTCTAAAAGGCTGGAAACAAGGCTATTCCATGTCATTTTCATTTTGTTTGCCCAACAATATTTGTTTTCCAGAAAAAGTATACTTTTGTCATGCTTTATATATTGATATTATCTGTCAAATGAGTCCCATACCAGGTTTTCTATTGCCTGATGAGATGCTACAGAGCCCGTAGAAACCTGGAACATTCCATCTCCCTTGTCATGACCGTAGCACTCTAACAGTCTGTAATTTCCAGAATTCAAATCAGCATTATTGGGCCACAGAGTTCTTCGGTTAATAGCACAACATAGTGCCAGACATCAACATCTCTAAGAGTCAGTGTGCAAAGGTGAACGTTGTTTATGTGTATGTATTCTGGAACAAGTTGAGAAAAAATAGGTTTGAGCACTGCTGAAAGCTTGATGGCATACCCCTAGGTGACGGCTGCCAGGTGGAGTTTTTACATTGGTAGGAAACTATTTAATTCCTAAAATTCAGCGATGTAGAGAGGAACACCCTTTGTTGCTGTTTAAACCCCAAAGCTGTCATAATGCAAAGGTATTCTTTGAAGGTATTTAAAGCCTTCTCATTAGAAAGGTCACAAATATATCAAGAAGATTGGCACCTAGTTTAAATTACGAGACAAATGTAAATGACAGTATTTTTCTAATATCTTGTCAAGAGGAACACAGAAAAAAAAGAGGAAGAAGTGCATGCAACATTCCTCAAGGGCCTGAAAAGAGCAGGTGCTTACAGTGTGATTTCACCAGTGTTTCACCCTGGCTGTGCAGACAAGCCAACATTAGGTAAACTGGACCTGATGAAGTCATTAAGTCTTGGAAGAGGGAGATGAAGCTGATAGCTGTTATCAGAAATAGCTAAGCCAGGCCTGTCAGTGTTGGGGTAGGCAGCAGTGTGCTTTGTGCTCAGTCGTGGTGAAGTGCTGGAAAAGCTCAAGTGAAAGTGCAAAGGACAAACTCTGTAGGAGAAGGTATAAGAAAATTCCTCATCTTCCTGAGGAATGTCATTAACTTCCCTAAGTGTTCCTACTGGCACTTCAGTAAAGCACGGTAGAGAGTGAAATTTCCATGTAGAACTGCACATATCCGAGAAATACAAACTACAGATTAATAGCTCCTCAGGAGCACTTAAGAATGGAAAAAAGAAAAAGGGACACCTGCTGTTTGGTCTGAAAAGAGGAAGATTATGTAGCTACTGCCAAAACCCTTAAAGTTTACATTCATTTCTTGGCATTGTGACAGGCTGGAGTAATAGCATTTCAGCACAGAAAAAGGTGAGCACATTGCATTGTAGATTAATATGATCACAATATTATTTGAAAAAGCAAACAATGTAGGAGGGATATTAGGTCAGTTGCATACTCAGGGAAGCAGTATTTCATGTAACAGGAAGGGAAAAAATTTCATCAGCGGTTCATTGTAAGGAAGCTCAGCTGGCAACCTATAAACTAGGGAGTCTGAAATACAACATTCCTAGACAAAATAAACCATATAGAAGGCCAAAATCATCCACTTTTCATAAAGTTTAAATAACTGTTCTTTAGCAGACACAGAACAAAGGAAGACAAAACAGTAGGTCTCTTGTGAGAGTAGTGAAATGGATACTTTCCATGATGTCTATCTTGATTTTCCAGGAATTTGCACAAAATGTGGAGGGATGGACAGTTAATGGCACCCAACAACAGAAGATTTCTGTTTCCTTGGTGTCAAAAAATTACACCATTATCCACAGAATTTGAACCTGACAGTGTAATGTAAGTTACTTGACAGAAACCCATGAGAAGTCCTGCATTACTTCAGGCAACATGCAGCAGATTTTTGCCCATGAAGTTAGAGAGAATGTTCAGTGCAGCACAGGGACTAGAGACTAAATGCAGGGTGAGCGATTGGGGTAGGGATAGGATGGCTGGCCTTAAGAGAATTTGCAGATAATCCTGTATATGTGTATAGCTGTGCTTTGAGCAGAGATGCAGAGATCACCTCCCGGGCCCTACACAATAGAGCTTTTCAACCTGTACTGAACCCAAAATATATTTGAAAGTTCCACTGGGCTAAATGAGATTTGAATGTGTGACTATGCATTTTCCTCAGAACTGAGAGAAGATTGAATCAGGTCCTTAATTAACTGATATAAGAGGTCTTTGGAATTCTGATGTGGTGTTTTAGGAGGAATTATATGATAAAATAACATGAGTAGCCTTGCAGGTCAATTAGCACAGAAGATGTTAGCTTCTCTTGTTAGCAAACTTTGGGTTTTGTTGCCATTTCATGATAAAGAATAAGTCAAGAGAAAGCACATAAATGAATTTGAATTGTGCCTTGCAAATACTAAGAACTCATCTGAACTACTCGTATGGCATTAGCACCATATATTTTATTATGATTGGACTGTTCCCTATGGCAATAACTTCAAGAAGAATTTTGAGAGTAGTTGCATTATCTATTGAGAAGCAATTTTTTGCTTTCTACAGAGGCAAGATAGTTTTACGAATAACTCTGAAGTTTACTCCGAAGGCCATTTCAATCGTCCATAGATCTTATGATATTATGTTACCTTCTTTCGTTTCAAATTCACAGCATAAGAAAGAAAAAGAATGACATAAATTGGATGTTAGAGGAGTTCTGAAGATAGACATCAGAAGAATTCAAGAGTAAGAAGAGAACTCAGCATTATTTGTTATTTTCCATCCTAAAGTAAAAAGAGAACAAAGCATCAAAAGCATCAGTTGTGAGAGAGAGCTCAAAGCCAAGACTGTATATCATAGCATATAAAACAAGTGAGTTGGCACCACCAAAAGGTCTAAAGTCTTAGTCTGTGGTTTAAAGTCATTGATATTGCAGTCAGAAAGATCTTTCAACTGCAGAAGTAAGATGAAGAGCTGTATGCATTTGCTGCAATAGACATTTTAGGTTTTGCCTGCTAGTAGCATTTTGGTACTCACTAGAGTGAGTAAGTTTTTGTAGTGTTGAGAGAATTCAAGTCCACTGATAGGATGTTATATATCAAAATCTTGCACTTTTTGTAAGTACTTCTGAAGTAATGGCTGTGAATGTAGACCAGGATTAGATGCATGTACTTTATCTTGTGTTTAAATTGATTGAAAGCAATCATATTTCATAAACGAAAGTATATTCCAGTCTAGTAACTTTAAATCATCACCCAGTCTGTACTGGAATTTTAGTTGGTTTTAAAAGATACTGCAGAATTACATTAATTCAAAAATTTTAAACTATAGTGATGCTGAACTTGAAAGTAGTGAAATGCATTTATTCACACTGTATTTGAGCAATGGTAATTATTTTCAAGTGAAAGTAGAAAAGGATATTTTAAATCTCTATATAATGTTTGCAGTTATTTCAAATGCAAAGGGTAATAGAAAAAATTCTGAGATCTTGCTTGGTAGTCAGAAGATTTACTCCACTTGTAGAGAAGCAGCTTGTTGAGCATATTGTTGCCATATGATTTTTACTTGTGGCTGGATGTACTGTAGCATTTCCTGGGATATCAAGTCTATTTCTCTGCCAGCACTGGAATTTTTTTGGTGTTATATTTTTATAGTGATTTATCCATAAAATATCACTGAATAAAGCAGCAGCCATGGAGAAATTCTGCAGTGGTTGAAATGTGATTAGTTACATGAGGTTTTCTTTTTTTGTTCCTAAATTCCTACTTCCTGTTCTTAAGCCTCTCTGCCTTTCTTGTGTCTGTTTTCTCATTTCCCTGTTATTTGTTCCCTCCTGCGTCTGTTTCACCTCATGTTGACCTGAAAGAAACTGTGTTTTAGCTCACAGGATTGCACTGCTCTTGCAGTAGGACTTCCAATATATGTTATAAATGTTCTGGTTGCAGGCTACAGCCAAGGTGCACAACATAGGGAAGACAATGTTGTTCTGCAGCACCATAAACCTTTAGTTTTGTTTGTTTCTTTGTTTCCTAAGCCACTTAGGAGTTCAAGGCCATAGCTCTTGATATAAAATGTGGTATAAGCTCCTCTTATATATGTATAGGAATACATATATATATATATATGTATAAAGAGAGAGATGTCTGTATATACATACATGCATTTATGTTCTCAAGTTGTGGTGATAAGCAAGTTTTTCATTTCAGTCTGTGAATAGAGAGTCTTGGAGTTGTTTGGCTCTCACATGTGGTACTCGCTGTCCATCTATCATAGCTTCCTTTTGGCTATTGAAATGTGCAAATTCACTGAAATGGAGCAAAGGAGGCAAGAGCTGCATCTTAGTAAGAGTCTGAGAGGAACCAGATGGTTTCAGGGGCAGGATCTCCATTTGGTGTCACTCTCCCTAATAAGCCGTACACCCACAAAGGACTGTTCTGTGTAAAATCATACGTGGAGTCCTTGCACAGTGGTTACTACAAGCATCTAAGGTCTGCAGTTCCCTTCAGCTCCCAAGTGCTGCCCCTTCTGGGTCACCCTTACTTTGGTCCTGATGGAAGCTGGGGATTTTGGGGGTGGGTTGTATTAGCAGCTGGCAGGAGTGATGCAGGAAGGATTACATTGCTTTGATGCTGACAAGATATAGACCCCTCTCTAGTCTGATTTAAGGATCAAGTAATGCAGTTGCTGTTAGTTGCATTCAGTCATGTTTCCTTTGATTTTACTTTCCTTATATAATAGGGATTTGTCATACAGCTGTTGATCTTTATTAATGTGAAAAGGTGCCTTATGGAAAAATACACACTCAACAAGGAAAATGTTTTAGCTTTCTTGCAGAAGGGCAGAGCCTGCAAATCCTGAAGTTCTTTGGAAAATGGGGTTGCTTATTTTAAATGAGGTGGCATTAAGTGGAAGGGCCATCCTCCGGCCATGTCATTTAAAATGGTCCTATGTTCATATTTTTCCTTACCTGTATGACTTTCACATAAAAAGAGTACAAAAGATAAAGTGAAAGAGTAAATGATTCTGGAAGCATCATTAACTTTTCAGGTGACATTCTTTTGGAAAATATAGTGTCTTTCAAAAAAATGTGCCATATGCATGGCTCAGCCCCAGATCTTCCAGCAGTCTAATACTGGCAAGGGAGGGCATCTGTAGCCCCTTGGGAAGTGGGCTGTGGGGATTTCCTTTTCTCCTCTTTGTTGGTTTTTATTTCCATTTCCTTTTCCTCTCCTTTTTTTCAGTCATTTAACGCTGTTCTGCACAACAGAGGGGAGCATCTGGCCCCAAGTAAACACCCAATAAAATAAGTGGGGGAAGTTCACAGCTCCCTTGGTGCTATTGCGTCTGTCTGTCTGGTTGTGGACTCAACAAGATAACCATGCATCAAATTACATTGTCCAGGCTATCTTCACAACCAGAAGTGCTTGAAACCTTATTTTAATAGAAGCTTAGATTCTGGAGAATACTATAAAATCTCTCCAAAGGCTCCAAATCAGCAATTCCATCTGTGTTTCTGCAAATGTAGAGGAACAATGCCCCAGCTGATTATGCAAACAGAATGAAAATAGTTATTTTAAAAGTGCATAAAATCGATACTTTGGGGAAAACAAGTCAGCTGTGTTTATACTCAGCATATAGCAGACATTTTGTTTCTTTGTCTGAAAAAATCATAGGAAAGCAAGGAATAAAACAGCCGATCATACAGTGCAACAGAGGGGACTGGAACATCAGATGTCTCAGCAAAGGCTTAGAGAATTTTAGGTTCCTTTTGAGAGAATATAAATTATATTGAGGTTGATATATTTGTACGTTGTTTGAAGTCAAAGCCAAATATTCTTAGCACGGTGGGAATAACTCCCTTCCCATTGCTGATCATGAAAAGTATGTAACTAAATCTATGTCTGTGGTGCTGAAAATTTCCTCCTAAATGCTGTCTCTTTTGGACTAATGGGATTTTTTGCAAGTATTGGTGTGAAGGGGTGTGCATATCAATATGTATAAACGTGCTTCTCATACCGTCAGGATACATTCCTTGTATACATATTATTCTAAAAACAGGAAACAAAAGCATCTGAGAAACAGGACTGAAAGGGAACAATTTTTAGACCTATAAGTTAAATTGGATTAAACTTCATCTTTCAGCAAATGCCATGTTATTTATTCAGTGTTTCTCTGGGGGATTTCCCTACCCCCTACACTTTATAGCGAGTAGTGATGTTTCTTAATTAAAAAATCAAACAAACATGGAATTGAGGCTGCCCCACACAGACGTTCTCCTGTGGGAATAGCAGGTGCACTGATTTTCTCATGGATAGTTTCTTGGTGCGTTGGACACAAAGGAGGGGAAAAGCTCTGTCTGGGGAAGTCAAATTCACATCACACATCTGATGCCAGGACTATTCTCAGTGCTGCAGGGCCATCTCCTAAGTATTTAGGGGAGAGCTGGTGGACATGGTGAGAAAGGTCACTGATAAACTCATCAGAAGTTGGGTAGATTTCTGTTTATTAATTACCCCACAGTAGAGATTACTGTCTTGGAGAAAGGAGCTTCCTGTTTCCTCTTTTCTTTCATTCTTTCCACCCAGAGCTGGAATATTTCTGAGGTTTTGGGGCTTTACAGTCCCCACTCTGTAGCTGAAACAAACCTTTATCCTTTTCTTTAGTTTTCTTAGTCTGAAGTACATTTTGACAGATTGTGATTAATATTTTGGGGAGAAAGTATTTTAAGTTCTTTATAATTAAGACAAAGCAAAATGTATTTTAAAAATGGTTTTGAGTTTTATGTATTTCTACAAATGCATGTGAAGCACATTGGTGCACCACTTGGAAAGTCTTTCTGTTGGATTCCACCAGTGCTTTGGTTGCTGTTATTTCAACATGTGGAGGGTTTTTTCTCATATTTACCTGGTTTACTATTTGAGTAATAATAGAAACTCTGACATTTTCAAGCTGATGCAACTGTCGTTTCACCCTGTTTAGTGTCAGGTTCATTGATCTCCACTCTGCCTTTCTGTGGAACAGCAAAATGCACTCTGCAGGCCAGTGTTAAAGATGGATTCTGCTATAGATTCACTTTGTCAAAGTACACACAAGGCTGGCTGTTTTCAGGCTATCCCACTTTGTCACCAGTGATGCCTCAGGATATTGCAGCCAGTGTCCTCATTTCCAAAGGAATGGTTTATTTTGGAGGCATAAAGCTCTTGAGTCAGTGACTGTAAACTTTGGTTCTGTGGTAAGGGCCAAAAGCACTAGTGACATGAGTCATTATCAACTTTTGAAAGAAGCAGACAGAGATCATCTGATGTGCCAGCAATGTATTTGTTCTTGCGTCTTTGTGCAGCTGATACAGCTTTTTTTCTTGGATTAATATTTAACTGATGTTGCCTCCATCCCTTTCCTAAAACTGGCACTCTCTTTTCAAGTTTCTTATCTGGAAACAAATTCATTTTGTCCCTTCTATAAATGCAATCCCAGTCTCAGCCATTATTTATGGCTGGGCACACTGTAGTTACAGCACATGAAAGAACATCAGCAATGACTTATTGTAAATGGGACAGACTTCTTGGGAATGCACTGGGGATTAGATGTCCAAAAGAATGAAGCACTGCACTCTTTCCATCTGGTCACTTCATTTCACTGCCTGTTTGGGACTAGTACTTCTAAAATCTAGTTTGCAAAGTCAAATATTGATTTAATTTGTTTTGTTCTTCAAAGGTAGAGTAAACCTCAGAAGGTTTTAGTTGTGCAGAGTCACAGGAGGGACAAGCAGGGAACAACTGAAAGAAATGCTTTCTGCCAAAGTTGGCGCTTTCCTGATTGGTTAATTTAAAAAACTAAGAAAATCTTCGGTTAAAAGTTTAGGTTACACTCAGTAACTTTCAAAATGTCCATTTTGGCATGAAAGATTGGAATCTTGTTGGTGATGTAGCCATATAAAAAAATATATTTCAGTATATTAATATTTTCTTCATCCTCTCTTTTTTCAGTAAATAGTCTTTAGGATGCAAACTAAGAAAGTTAATACCAAGGATTTCTAATTATTAGCTTCATTATGTTTTACAGAGTTTAAACAAGGAAATCAGAAAGTATTCCACCCTAACCCTGTGTCATGATGGGGGTGCTAGTCAACCCCCATTTTCCAAATATGCTTCAAAACACCTTTGGTGAAGTTCCAGCTGAAATACTGATTCTATATATGTTATTTATTCTAAAATAAGCTAAATCGGAGGTCAAGATTTCAAAATTTTTTTAACTATAAACAAGTTAAGCTTCAGCTCCCTATGTAGATCTCATGTCTTGGATTAGTTCTTCAGGAAGGGTACTTTTGGGAGAGCATAGGAATGGTTTCCCTTGGATATGCAGGATGAGGGCACCAGTGACATAACAGCTGTTGCAGGTTTCGCACCCAATGGAAGAGTTGCCGTGTCTTCAGCTGTGTTTGTTTCCATTATTCTTTGGGAAGTGTGTCCATTCTCGGGAAGGGCATGGAAAGCTGTCACATACCTCCTTGGAACCATGCCCTTTTGGTCAATTTGAGTTTTTACTTTAGAGTTTATCTGTTCTTTACTGGGCAAGTCAGTTTGATAAAATAGATTTTTTTCCTTTCTGTGGCAACTTTGAAGTTACAGAACATCACATCTTGTTACTCTGTGTTGTATTAGCTGACTTACAATGCCACTAATGTAGCCAACATTGTAAATGCATAAAAGACTTGAGTATACCTTGCAAAATTTCACTTTGAGAAACTATATCCAGCCTTTTTCATCCTTCCATAGTTTCTTTTGGATGGTGTTTATATGCTTCGTAGCTCATGTGTATTGTGAATAGTTTCTGGAAAAGTGTTTGGATTGAAATCCTGGCCTTGTTGAAGTTGAAAGTTTCAACAGTTACTTAAGCCGTATCAGGTTTTAATTGTGATGATTTCAGCAGCAGAAGTAAATTTGTCATACCTGTCAGTGACATACACTGTTTAGAAAAAAAGAAAAATCAAGGTTTATTTATTTATTTATTTGACCTCATGTATGTAATCTCATCTTTTCTCTGTGCTTTGCATGATTCAGATAGCTGAGAACACACTGGATCCTCTTGTATATGCTCTGGCAACTAAGAGTGTCATCTTGAAATGACATGGGATTATCCTAATAATCCCATTATTAGAGTAACTATGTGCGGTTTGCATGATAATTTCTACGTGGAAGAATTGTTTGAGGGACGAGAATGAAAAAATCCAAACCTACAAGCAAATCTCTATGTCCCATGTACCTATACTAGCAGGATTTGTGTTTCACAGTAGAGCTCTGTGTTGTAGTGTTAATAACCCATGTTTGATCAGACCCATATGTGCAAAGTCATTGTGAGTTTTAAGAATGGAAGATGGTGTCCAAAGAGGTTGCTGCTGTTGCTGTTACTCAGAACAGCACCCCCCATGTTAGCAGAGTTGTGCCATTTCAGGCGATGTCAGTCTGGGTTTCAGGAGTGCATTTGTCTTAGTAAAGTGATCCAAATGCTTTTTTCGCCTTGGCCATTGTTTTAGAAGTTACTCTGAAGTTTTGAATAACAGTTCAGTAACACCTTTATTCCAGCATGAATGGAGGGAGAAAACAGCTCCCATATAAAACATAAAATTTCAGGAATGCTGGAGTAAGTATGCATAGGTGGGTGTGTGCTTTTGTACCTGGAGGGAAAATGTCCTGTCCTCCCCTTCTGACCATAGCACTACATAGGGAAAATGGCCAGACCCATTTTCCTTGTCTTACCCTATGAATTTCCATGTTTCTCCATTGGTCTTTGAACTGCCAGGCATAGGCAACCAAATTAGTACCATCTTGGAAACAGGACTGTCTATATCCTCTCCTCACTCTTAACATGCCTGTGCAGTCTAAGCCACAGATTGACCCCTATTGATCTGATTTGACTACACTTCTGTGGAGTAGACAAACACTGCAAGAGAATCTAGAGACTCTAATTCACAGTACCTTATTTAGGTTCCTAGGTAATAATTCCTATTTGTGTTAATCACGTTCATCAGCAGAACCCGAGGCCGCCTCTTGCCTTACATGCGTTCCTGTTCCTGACAGTGGAACTAAAAGGTATCTGCTCTGAAGAAAGAGTGTTTTAAGTATATTAACACTTGATACTTAATAGTTGCAAAACTTAACTATTAGAAAGAAGACGTTTTTTCAAATCAATGGCTCACGCATTACTGTAAAATATATCGATTAAAAACAAAGCATAATGTTAGTCATTTAGTCAGTAGAGTGATGCAATACTGAAATAAATTTATCCTTTGACTTTTGCATTAACCTTTTATTGACTGCTTGCATACTCATAATTAACACCTACTTTAGCTAGCTTGGTTAATTTTAGCATGGTGATCAGTGTCCTCTAATGTAGATGACACCCTGATCATCAAAAATCAGTGCAGCCCAGCCAACCGTAACCAGGCAAGTGTCTGTCTCAGTGAATGTGCACCTGCCCGTGGGGGTGTCAGCCACCTTCCAGGGAAAGCATCATGTGTTGCTATGCAAATAGTCAAACAGTCATGCAAATGTTTGTCATCACTTAGTTGAACATTGGCAAATATTAATGGGCAAAGTCCATTTGTCAACAACAGACAAAAAGGTTATGAAAAATCTGAGAACTTTAGAGGGTAGAGGTAGTGAGAACGTGCTCTTCAACTGTAAAAAAAAAATGGGCTTTTTTAATTGAAACTATCACAAGTCTTGCTTGTTTTAGTAAGAAAGTAGGGACCATGGAGTTTTTAAAATTCTATAAACAAACAATTCTTTCTGTAATATGTTATTGAACATAAGGTTTTGCAGCTAAATTGCTCTGAAATATATTATGGCAGTTTTCCTGTTCTCCTGCTGCAGATAAAGTATGGAAGGCATCTGTTCTGTTTTTCAGAGCTTGGGTGATTTCCACTCTTTACACATCTTTTATATGTAATAAACACAGATTAGTTCTATTTTCTTTTGGAGTTTTGACTCTATTAACTCAAATAACAGTTTTTAATTGACATGGAATATTTTCATTAACTTAAAATATTGCAAATCTTCATACTTTCCCACTACCACCACAGCTCAATGTTTGCAGTCTTTTTTTGTTTATTTTTGTGTATCAGGAGTTATTGTTTCTAACTCATGTTAACTGTCACATACAAAGAATTTTAAATAATTTTGTACAGTCATTTAGGTGCCTTTGATTGTTCTGCTTTGGTTTGAAATGTTGCTATACTTTTGCAAGATCTTCAGCTCTGTTCCACTGCTACGAATTAAAGACCGTTGTAGGAAATATTTCTCCTGTAGAAATTTTTTTTTGATCAGTAATATACTCATCTGAAAAGGTCTGGTTTTTGCCCCTTAATTCTGAGCGAGAAAGCACATCTTTGACTGTGTTCCAGATTGTGGGAGCTATTCAGGTGAATTGCTTATTGAACTGCCAGGTGCAGTGATGACTGCCTAGAACCAGCCCCATACCTTTGAATATGAGAAACTTAAGCTGGCTTTGATGTCAGCAGGTCTGACACAAGGATTGTAATTTTGGTCAAAATAGATGATTCACAAATTATAAAAATGTGTCCTTCCCTGCTGTTCTTGCTAGTATGGAGCAGAGCAGTAGAAATCCAACAGAAGCATGAAGGTCCCATGGGATCGCTGAACTTGGAGTGTTAGGCTCTGCTTTCCCATTTTTATATTTTTACAGCACTTTGATGCCTTTTTGTCATCAGACTGGCACAGCAAGTCTGAGGGCCTGACACACTTGCATTCCTCTAATCCCACACTATGGCTGAAACTTCCCAAGTGCATGGTTGCCTGGAAGTTCAGGCATGTGCTTAGTTGTGGGGAGACCTCTCAGTGATGGCTCTGCTGATAACAAATATAGAAAAGGGAAAGTAGCAAGTAGTGGCTCTTGGGCTATCCAGGCACAGCATCACCGTGACTGCTACCACATTTACAGCAACACAAATGCCCAGATGTGAGGGAAAAACTGTTCAATCTGTTTGTGTGAGAGAGCAAGGAAAAAAAAGGCATAAAAGGTAGAAAGAGGGCTCTGAAAGGGTGAGGAAGCTAAAGGTTGATATATCTTTTCTCTCAGTGAAAACTGTTGTTAATAGTAGATAGGAGAGAGAGAGAGAAAATGTTTTACTATTATTATTACTATTACTATTAGCTAAGTTTCGCAGATCACATAACATGCCTGCAGTGTTTACTGGCTGAACTTTGTGATTTGTCATCTGCAATAATATCTACATGGTTAATTTATCCACTTTTAGATGGAAATGCTTAAACTGGAATGTTTTGTACTACCCACCAAACTGAGTGTATTATTTTGTGCCAAGACAGAAAATAAAGCAAGATTTTTAAAGCTTTATAGAGCTATGCTGTAATTAGTTTCAGCTTCCCCTGCATATTAATTTTCTCCTGTTCCTTTATATAATTTGGAAAATGTCTTCCAAACATGATGGCACAATCAGTTAAGTACCTCTCAGAACTCACACACTAAACTGCATTTGCTTTAACCACTATTATAAAGCAGCCAGCAAAACAAATCCTCTGTTATTCTGTACAGTGCAGCTTATCAATGCAAACAGTTTAATATTTATGCTAAGAGGATTGTCACAAGTAGCTTCTGTTCCTTTAATTCTTGTTTTAAATAAATAATGAGAACATTTAAACACATTACTCTTCCCAGGGCCCTGAGGTCGGCTAATCTTATTATTTATGAAGTGATGTGCTACATAATAGTACTTAGTGCATGTTAACAGATGCTATTATCAGGGGCTGATGTGGAGAGCTGAAGATATATTGGAATGCTATGTGTTAATACTGTCCTTGTAGTGTAATGTACGATGGATTGAGTGCCCAGGATGCTGGTGCAGCAATTAACCACCCACCAACATGGGTGTAAAGCTGAAGTATGTTTTCTCATGGGGATTACTCTGCTATTAATAATTCCCAGGAGAAGACATCTTTCATTTGGCAGCAGTCTCTTCCAGAAGGTCGGTGGTGTGGACAAGGAAGTTGCATGTGTCAGTATTCTTAGAGTTCATTCTACTGAGATGAAAGACACATACATGTTTAAAACAACCTCAGCTTTCTTACAAAAATCATGTGCTTTATAGAACACCGAATTTAAAATGACATTCAAGAGATGAAAGTGCATTTCTGCAATTTGATTGTTATCTCTTTAAAGAGCTATGTAGACCTGCAGTATATCCCAAAATTAAGATAATTCTCAGCATTTTTCTTTGTCTTGCCCTATTGCAAACATTAACTAATTAATCAGCATGTGCAAGTTGTTTGAGGGAAGGGAAAAGAGACAGGGAGAAATCCTCCTTGAACTGTGGCAATGTTTTTGATGCAGCAAGTATTACAGTCTAATCTTTAGAGATGTGATGGTTGCCACTTATAAAAACTTTCCTCTGCAGGCTGCAGTTTGGTTGAATATTATAATTAGACTTCACTAGTATTGATGAATAATCCATTTAATAAAAAACATTGTAATTTAAACATTTTCTCTGGGGACTAACATACACTAACCTCTTAATTTAATTTTATTGAAGTTTTGCCTACCTATTCATCATTGGAAGTTGTTATTAACCTCCATTTCCATTTTTCTTTATAGAATTTTCTCTTTTTATATTGCCTTTTTCGATGCTAAGCAGGTTGATACACTTGTAAATCTCCAGAATCTACAAAGCTAGTCCAGCTTCTTTAATGTTGTTTAATCTATCCCCCCTGACCTTAATGCAGTAAATTCAGTTTAATCTTTCTCAATAATCTAGTAATACATTGGAAACTGGCAAAAATTTAAATCTGATAATGGTTTAATCACATACTTTAAATAACAGCTGAGATAATGAAAAAATAATTCACCACATAAAGGAACACTAACTGAGTTTTCTCTGTGATTGACTTTTTGAGAAATCCCTATAGAAAATACAAAGCCTACAACAGAAATCAACTTCACTGGAAATGTGCAATCCATTTGATGTCAGAGGATGTCGTATTTCTTTTTTATTATCATCTTTCTCTTTAAATTAATGCTCAATCCTTGCTGAGTATTCAGTTTCTTGATACAGTTTTACTTAAGTAGTTTATCTGCTTACCTTTCTTTTCAGATGCCAGTCAGACGCAGCAGAGAGCTTGCCAGAAGAACAGAAACCAGAATGCCATCCCTTCTGGACAGATAATGATGAATGTAATATGCCTCTGCCATATGACCTAGAAGAAGTAATTGCTTATCTACAAAATCTCGTTCAATGGATAGAATAACAAGTGACCTTCCATCCTAGAATTATTGATGCTGGTCATCCAGGGAGAAGCTTTGTGGTTATCATAAATCTTTTCAGCTTTATGATTCCTTCTTATTTTATGTGTCAATGCAGATTTTACCAGTCTTTACACAGTAGTTTAGTTACCGTCCCCTAATAAAAAAGACCAGCCCCCAAATTTACCGAAGCATGTGTTTTTTTAAGACCTCAAGTCCAGAACACCAGCCTTAGTTCCCTCCTCCTCTGCTTTAATTCCCATTGACCATACAGCCCAGGGATATCTGTGTTTCACAGAATGACAGGATGGGTCAGGTTGGAAGGGACCACAGTGGGATCATCTGGTCCAACCTCCCTACTCAGGCAGGGCCATCCCAGAGCACATGGCACAGGATTGTGTCCAGACAGTTCTGGAGTATCCCCAGTGAGGGAGACTCCACAGCCTCTGGCCAATCTGTTCAGTGCTCGGGCACTGCACAGCAAAGAAGTTCTTGCTCATGTTCAGGTGGAGCTTCCTGGGCATCAGTTCCTGCCCATGGCCTCTTGCCCCATTGCTGGGCACCACAGAGCAGAGCCTGGTCCCTGCCCTGACACCTCCTGCAGATACTGACAGACATCAATAACATCCCCTCTCAGCCATCTCTTCTTGAGGCTGAACAGCCCAACTCAGTCAGTGTTTTGACAGGCTCCCTCGGTATCTAAATGTCAGCCTCCATGAGTGCCTGGAACTGTCTCTGGCCTGGCAGGTTTGAGCAACCCAAGGTGTAGCTCACACTTGTGGCAAAGCAGACTGCATGATCTGGGCATCCTAATGAGAGGCCAGCCTGGGGTGAACCTGCTGGAGATCTTCAAAACAGAGCTGTGAATTCTTCATCCAGTAACACAAAGGGGCAGGAGATGGTGGAGGTAGTCCTTTGTGCAGTGGTCCTTCTTAGACCATTTTTTCAGATGAGGAGTTCTGGAGGAGCATTCTAACATAGATCCCAAGACTTTCTTACTCTTTTGCCTCATGGCAACTAAATACTAGGAGAGATTTCTGATGTGAATCTCTACCTCCTGGGCTCCCTGGAATTCAGAATCTAGTTCCTAACTATTGCTTTGTTTCTGCATGTTGTGAATCCTATTCTGAGGCCTGGTTTCCCAGTGCATTGCCTAAAGAGCTGATGGACCTAAGGCCTTCCATTTGGGTTGTTTGGTCCCACAACAAACTGGATTTAGGTTGTGTGATATTGTGTATTGGAGCATCAAGTGAGACCTATGAGAACAAAACCAGAAAACTATGAGAAATGAAGCTGTTTGTGATGTTTTGTAGTAACATGCTATAAAAAGAACAATTCTTTGTGGGATGATACAGGGTGCTCCTGAATGAGATAGAGAATTTTGATTTGAGAAATTGCTATTTTAACTGAAGTGTTTGGACTGGTGTCCAACTTTGCCACAGAAAGCAGAAAATCACTACAGCGAAAAAGCATTCAGGCTGTGTTATCACTACGAAAGAATCCAGTAAGATTCAGAGTTTGACATTACCACCAAGAAATGAATATGCCTTCTGTGTTAATCTGGTATTTAAAGTCTCTGCTGAGGCCAGGCTCACCCAGAACACATCAGCTTTCAGTACTGGCAAAGTGCTGTGTGTGTGGATGAGGCTTGTACTTTTGACAGTATAACATATGCCAGACCTCCCTGGAGCTAAGGAAGCTGTGCCAGTAAAAATTCCATTTTAATGGTATAAAACTGTGTCCACACCTACCAGCTTTTGCCAGGACAATTATATCAAGTAGAGAGTGTACCTCATAAGACTTTTGGTATAGATGTGCCAGAAAAACTATAAAGACCTGAATCAAGCATTTCCATTGTAGTCCTGGGCTTCTGTGAAAACTTTTACTTACCCTGTAGAATGTAAAACTCTCTGAAGAATAAATTATTACTTAAAATAGGTTTGATAATGTTACCTTGATCCACAAATTTATCGGTTGTCTCTTGTGCCGCAGATTTCATAACATTTGGAAATACTGTTATGGGGGCAGCTTTCTCTTTCCTGCACTAGCTAAAGCTGGCTTTACCAGTGGGCAAATAGCACGTATTTGGATTAGTGCCACACTAAACACTGTTTACTTTGGAGATCACTTAGAGAAAAGCTAGCTGAAGATGTGGGAATTCTGCTTTTGAAACGGCAGTTCTCAGAAACAGATATTGCTTTGGAAATGAGCAATATGAATTAACAAGCTAATGATGTAACAGTGCTAGCACAGTGTTTGAGGGGACTGTTTATTTATGCTGCTACTTTATGATTACTTTGTGTTTAATTAAGCACTGCTGAAAACCATGGGGATCACAGTATTGAAAGGAATCTGACCACCAAAAAGGGTGGAGAAGGCACATCAATGTTGTAGTTTGTAGCTGAAGGAGGGCAAAGCTATTAAAAAGATGATTGGCAAAAAAATGTTTCCAGCAGCAGTAAAAAAAAAAAAAACAAACCAAACCAAAGCAATCCCAAACCTATTAGGAGACTGCTGGCAGTAATAATAGAATTTTTAGAATACGTGTTCCCAGATCTTGCCTATGCTTGAAGATTTAAGGTAGTGAATTAGGTGAACTAGTACTAGTCTCAGTGCAGTCAGATAGCACTTATCTAAGCCATGGATAGCAATGACATGCATAAATGAGCACCTTTGGATGGAATAAGACTGCCAAAATACCAATAATCAAGTGGTTGAGGGCTCTGTCTTGCATTCCAGTCTTGCATCATCTAAATCAGTATAACTTGATTGAGTTCAGTTGAAATGCAGAAGTATGAGAAGATTTCATATCTCCAAAGCCCACAGGACTTGATAGAAATAACATGAGTAAGGTGGTGGAATTTTTGAAGAACATAGTAATGCCAAAGGGTACCCCAAAAGGAGAACAGAGTCAAAGGTAAGTATATATAAAAAACTTGAGAGATCAAGTGTAAATTATTGGTGT
Source organism: Monarcha castaneiventris obscurior (assembly GCA_026261815.1). Taxonomy (NCBI): domain Eukaryota; kingdom Metazoa; phylum Chordata; class Aves; order Passeriformes; family Monarchidae; genus Monarcha; species Monarcha castaneiventris. The sequence goes on along the minus strand of JAMPIT010000712.1, from coordinate 8,906,392 downwards.
GTTTAGATTACTTATTAGAAGCTGACAAATACTTTGATGTTATTCTTTATTAAATTCAAGCAGTTATAATTTAGCTTGTTTCAATGATTCTTTAGCAATCCATTTATATTTTAGCATTAGATAATGCATTTCCTTTTTGGATGAGCTGGAAGACACAGCCTCTAATGAATGTCCTGTGTGTAGCAATTGTTTGCCAAGCCTGGATGCTTTAGAAGCATGAGGATCAAGGTGAAGTTTTTTCAAGGAAGAGGTGAGAGCATAAATTAACTTTTGACCTTAAATTCAGTGGTTCTTTTAAAATGGTGAAGTTCACGACTTTGCTTACATTTACTTTTCATCAGCCAGGACTGAATTGAGGTAAAATAGTTCACTCGCACATGTGCGTCAGGCTAAATGGATTGCAGAAGATACAGATCTGTTTGCCTGTCTGCACTTGCCTTTAGACAATATTCATCAATTTTACAAAAGCTACTGACTAAACATGGAACCAGTACAAATTAAATGCTCAAGGCAAGGGCTTTCTTTTATAAATCTGATACAGAGTTGGTTTTACACTGATAGAAGGAAAATTTTGGCAGAAAATTAAAAACTTCTATTGTTTCTGTAATTTGGGGGATGAAAGATACAGACTGTTTTTAAGTATTTGATAGAAAACTGCTGTGTTATGCAATGTAATTAGAAATGTTTTTATAATGCTTTGTTCATATCTCTGTATATGAAAATATCTTATCCCATAGGTCCTTTCTTCTGTTAAAAAGGTTATGTAAATAAATAAAATTAATCTCAATACAGTAGATTTTAAAGGCATAATACTTATGTTCTAAGCTTTACAGCAGGTTCTGATTATTTAAAGGGTAAATAAGAGTGCCATGAGTAATCAGTGACTGGCAACTGTGCAGGATGGGTAACATGCACCAATAGATATCCAAATCTGTTGTCTTATTATAGTTTGAATATGGTTTTAGGTTCACTGGTAGTGGTGCAAGATGCACTATAAAATCATGCTGGACTACTTAATGCAGTGGGGCAGATTCAAGGATTCCATTGATGTAACAGCACATGAAGAAATTCAGATTGTTGAAATCCATCATGAAAGGTGACTGAAATACTGTAGTGTGTTAAGAGTTGGCATTGCTTCTTTCTCAGTTACAGCAGTGCTGTTCCATTAGTCCTGTGCCGTGCAGCATTGGGCTATTGGCTATTAAACCAGGCCAGGAGCTGATGTCTAAGCTGGGCTGAGAGCAGGGTAAGAGAGACGAGGTGAGATGCACACGAGACCCTAGGGATGTGCTTTCTCAAGGCCACAACTTCATTAACTGAACTCATATGGGAGTCATTGAGCTCAAACTAGTACAGTGCAGGTCAGGATCTCTCCCTTAATTGTTACCACCTGGTGCAAAGTTAATGTTGGCTTCCTAAGCCCCTTCCTGCTCCTGACAGCCAGTCCTCAGCTTTTTGCTGGGAGCTGACCACTCTGAGCTCACACCAAGATTACAGAGTTGGGGAGAGTGGTTGTTCCACTGTAGCAACAGGGACGAGAAACTCTCATCCCCATCTTCAGCCTCCACCTCCATGCTGCTGGACCTCCACAAACTGAGTACCTCCAAACATTCTGTTTCCTATTTGAGATTCAAGTTGCTGCAGCTCATCTTCTGTCCTGTCCCACCAGGACAGTGATCTGACACAGGGAAGGGTCAGACAAGAATTCTGTTTGAATGAGGTTCCTCATCAAAAATAGAAACCCATTGTGCTTTCCCTAAGAGTGAAAAGTTCAGCACTACACTAATCTGCCTTTAGAAGGTGAAGCTGCTAGGGAGTGATGAAGGACTCTGGTTAAACCACCAACATTCCTTGTTCTGTAGGACTCCCATCCTGCCCTGTTCTGGCTCACCCCACCTGTACAGGCAGAGGTAATCCTGAATAGAACCACTCTTCTCTTTCCTGTCCAAACTGACTCTTCACCTTCAATGGCTGGGCTTGCACCTTCATTTACATTCATCTGTCCTCTTCATCTTAGCCTGAGGGCATTCATTGAACAAGAGAAGATAATTTATACAATTAGGAAAAGACTGTGCATAGAAAGGCTTCAGAACTGGCTCAATAATGTGTAAAATAAAAGCCAAGAAATAACTGATAAAATTAGCACATTAAAATGCTGATGTTTGGGCATGAGCACTTCACATATGTCATGTGAATTATAGTTTCCCTTCTTGTTGCTTTGGAGATAACATTCATAATCCAAAAGGATGTATTGTGCTATGGTTTACATCCTCTAAATCTCTACTGGTTTTACAGGGCTTGTCCATGATGATTAAGAATTTGGTCACAAAAGTTGTTCTCCTCCCCCTCCCTATCGTCAAATACTTGCTTTCATGCCAACACATCTTGGTCTGATTAGTCCCCTTGATTACAGGCTAAAGTAAAAAGTCAGGTGTATAAGATTCCCATTATCCTTTATTCCACTGCTTCTAAGAACAGGTCAGATAGAGTTATTTCAGTGAAAATGTGAACAATCAACTTCTGTTTACCATTAACCTTCAGTTTTCTTTTCTTAAAATCAAATCAGGGCTTGGTAGGCAGTTATTTTCATACATGTCCCTTGATCAGTGGAACAATCTGTCAAAAGCCATTAAAGCCTCTATTAGGTTGAATTGCATTCAAAGTTAAGCTCTCCAATCATTTGAAAGGCTGTGATGATTGTTTTTAATATGATATACATTGATTTCTCTCTCGGAGTAGCAATGTAACTTTGAAACTAAGTGTGTATGACTTGAGCATTTGCTCTCCAGCATGTCTTGAGAAGCTTTGTTTCTTGTGGAAGATGAATGGCTACATAAAAAAAAAAAAAAGGAAAAACCAAATGCAGTGAAATCACCTCTTTATTGTCACAATTTTTTCATTTTTTCTAGTTCATTGTAACCCTCTAGGTGCAACATGTGAAATTGGAAGAAGTTTTCCAGGGTCCATCTCCTAACAGCTTCACTGAAAAATTTATCTAATTGTACTGGTATTTTAAAAGTAGCTCTTTATCTTAAAGTATCAGGATGCTTTACACCGAGAAACTGAGGCAGAGGTCAGAAGTGCAGCTGGGGTCTGAGTGCCAACACTGGAACAAGTGTTATGTAACCCTCTGTCTCTGGCATATCTTCATTACTTCCAGTTAATCAGCTCAGTTTGCAGATTAAAGATGCTCTCATAGAACTTGTTGTCCTCCAAAGTTATGTCTGAAAGTGGAGCTGGAATCTGTCGTACTCACGGCATATTTAGCACAATATTTAATTGCATAACATACAATAATACATCTCATATAACAGAGAACTTTCAGACCTCCTAAGGTTTGATTAAAACTTTCCAGTGAATCTTTTAGTTACACTCCAAGTCCCTGAGCTCTCAATGGGAAAGATAGATTTTATTGGAATTAAATGATTCCATGGAGAATGTGCAGTATATAATACAATATAATACAATACTATCCCCACTCTTCTAGATCTATTTTAAGTATTTCCACTGCATGCTCCATAAGGTGGTACAGCTGCTGTATTAGGAAACTCTTAAGAAAATACCCTGTTGGTATTTGTGCAGTTTTTGCCAAGGTGAAGATGAGTAGCTGAAGCAAACTGGAATGCTGGTTATGCACCTGTTAGCACTTTGGTCTGGTACTTATTTGGTAGTCTGGTAGTACTTTACTGAGAGCACTGCTTTATTAGCTATTTTGATGAACATCCTAATAATTTATTATCCAACATCAAAGAATTCCACAATTTCTTCATTGCTGTTCTTTCTCTTCTATTGACTGATGCCCCTTCTCTCCCTTTTGTCTCAGTATTAACAGTAATGTTATTAACAAGTTTTGTTCTTTGTTATGCTGATGTGACCTTAAAGTCAGAAAACTTTAGAATTATGTATCAGATATTCCCTGAAGTACCTTTATTTTCAAACCAATTTTTTAGGTTATTTTGATTCCTTTTTCATTTGGTACTGCTACTTTTTATTAAGACCTATTTATAAAACTCTGCAAGATAAACGGTGATATGTAAGTTTGTGTTATGTATTTACTAATTTCCTGACATTTATCAAATAAACTGTTTAAAGAATCTGTTTGTCTGTCATTTGCCCTCCAGAAGGTGTTAGGTCTCGTCTTCAACACCTCATTGTTGCAGTGCATGGAAGAAGAGCATATTTTTCAAACCAACTACATTCAGGTGCATAAGTGACAAAATTGGTTTCTGTAAGCTCTCTATATGCCAAATAGTGAGAGAGAAACTTCATCGAAGCAGCAAACTCAAGGATGCTGAGTCTACTCTTCAGTGGCACATTTCTCATGACCTGAACTGTGTGTCAAGTCCAAGTGCATAGTTATTCTCATCTGCCTATGCTGGCAATTTAATAATGGTAAATAGATAAAACCTATGTAGAATTTGGTTTTATTCTTGAATTGATAGAATTAAATTCTGGTTATATTGCAAATTTTCTAGTAAGGAAGGCAGATTAATTTCTGTGCCTTTGGTAAGACTAATATCATAAATGAATATGACTGACTTCTACTCCCTGTAATAGTGTTTCCTTCAGCAAAAATTTATGGCTCTACTAGGTTTAGAACACGTTCTTCTGGCAGCGCAGTCTCACACTTCTCATGGCTGACTCAAACTGTTACATTAGGTGAATAGTAGGAACTCAGTGCCTACCAACACTGCCTCTTTGAGTTTATAAAGTGTTCCATGTTTGTTGCAGTAGAGATTGCAATTCAAAACATATGTAGTCGTGTTAAACAAGGCAATGTCAAAGAAATATGTCTTGTATGTGGAGTAAGAGTGAGGTTTGTGATGTCTGTTGTTCCTAAAGAGCTTCATTTCACAGGTTTATCTACACCCACATCATTTTGTGTAAGGTTCTACTACAGCAAAGGAATAATTGTCGTTAGCTGTCTCTTTCCCAGTGGAAAGCTGTCCATGCTATCCCAGATTTGGGTGGCAGAGCAAGGCAAGGACCAATACTGCAGACTTCATTTGATGCTCTGACAAGAGCCATTGTAGAGGACAGCAGAGTGATTTGATGTGCACGTGGCAGTGTGGCTGAGGTGCACTGCAGTGTTCTGTAATTCCTGGAGTTCCCTTCAGGCCAAAGGCTGCGTGCTGAAATTATTCTGCATTAGTAGATTCCAGCCAAGAGGTGATGGAAATGTGAATAATATTGGCCAGGATGGAATGGAGTCTCCAAGTGAAAAAGTTGACAGAGAGCATTATTAACACACACTCCAGCTCAGAGTCAGCAAGGCATCCAAGAAGTGAGAAATTTGATTTCTTAGCCTAGAACATTCTTTTCTTGGCTTTAGAAAAAGTTTAATTGATTTAAGTAAAAGGTAGGCAACTGGATGGAGACCCATTTTCAAAACCAGGGTTTCTTACAATCTGTTGTGATATATCCTGTATGTATCTAGAAGGACCAAGATGAGTGTCCCTGGGATCTAGAGTGCCTTAAGCTGTTCCTTTTTTTCCCTTTTTTTACTCTCCTTTTTTTACTTTTCCTTAACTTTTCATAAAAATGGGTAAAACACAGGGCAGGAGTGACCTTTCAGAAAAAAAAAAAGATGCAATAATAAGGGGCTTTGCTGGAGGGACACAAGCACAAGGAGACTAAAGAACAAGCATCTCCATTCAAGAGCAGCTGGTCTTAATTGAGACAGAGACTAATCTGGATTTGGTGTTTGTTGAATTTTGATTTTTAGCCTAATTCCATTCTTTCTATAGGAAATCTGTCGTGAGAACCAAAATTCTCCTTGAGGAGACAAGACTTGTAGTTGTCTTTTCACCATAAAGGCTCTTGCACCCTGTTATGAACAATTACCAAATGAGAGTTTCATAGGGTTATACACCCTGCTATAGCTAAAATATATTCTTTTCATTTGGTGATGAGACTTCATTTCTGATCTAGAAGATCTCAAGTTATATTGCTGAACTTGCAGATGTGCAGTTTATCTGTCAGCCAATGTCTGTATTTTGTAGTCATATACAATCATAGTTCAAAGTGACTTTTTGCTAAACGTTTTTAAAAGTGTTGGGTTTTTTTATTCCAAAATCATTCATGTAAAAGAACTGTCATCTCAAACCAGAAGAATCACACTGAGTTTGTAAACAGGTAAAAAGAAGTAAAGAAATTTTTTATCACTCTGGATTCTTGCTTTTTCAGTGACTCCAGAGTATGATTTTAGAGTTTGTAACTGAATCAGCTTATCTGCTAAAAACATACATGCAAGTTTTCATCCAATCTGTATGATGCCCTCTTTGCACAATTATATTTCATTTCAACAGGTCTGTATGAAACTTGCTGCATAATTATCAGTAAGATTTTGGAACTAATAGCACTTCATTAATTAGGTTTCTGTTACCCTGTTACTAGTTGCATGTTAATTAGTAGGGTGAAAATAAAGGCCATGTTTCATAAGCCTTCATATTTTCTGTTTACAAGTATTTTGCTAACATCTAATAAACTTAATGACCTCTAACAACAAGAGGAAGTGAAATCCTACTTAGCAAATTCATAGTTTTTCAGTGTATCTTGTGGCTTTATGGTATGTCAGACTGTAGGAATGTAAAAGTGGTTTAAGGAGCTGTTGCTGAGTTCAACTAGCTGCAGAAACTTTTAAGTTATTTTTGTTTCTCCTTTATTGCTTTACCTCTGGGGCCTGAGTTTGGGCTGCTTGATAAAGCAGTCATTCAGGAACTTGAAACCATACAAGCTTTGACTTGATAGACTTAGAACAAGATCTTGTATTAAACATACATTTTAAAAACATAATTTCAAATCTGGAAATTGATTGTGGCTTGACCTGTGTATATTGAAGAGCTCACTATTCCTTACTTTCTTTGCTTTACTGATATTATTAGATCTGTTGTTCTTTTACCAGAACTCCCAGCTGATAGAAGAAAAATCAATGTAGAGCACAGCATATTGGACAACAGCACTTTCATTAGAGTGAGGGCCACAACTGGCTAACTAAGACTAAATTATGACATTTCCACTTTTAAAGGTTGCAAATGCTTGTATTATGCATTTTCTGGTATTCTCAGGAGCCAGAGTCAAACATGCATGAAGCAAGCTTGGAACAGAGCAGTCTTTTAAAAAAAATTCAATATAACACACTGATGCTTTGTACATGCCAATATGAGAATTATAAATCACAAGGAATTTCTCTCCTATGCTTTTTTTTTAAACAAAGCATACATCCAAAATGACACTTCCCAGGGTTTTATATTTATCTGCATACCCTTCCATTCAGTCATTCAATGAGCTGCTGGACATACTGATTTCTGTTGCAGTGTGCATTCAGCACTTGCCTGGTACAGAGCAGGATGCAAAGGGATCTCTGAGGATGCATCCCTTCCAGACACCATTGCCTGAGCTAGCTCATCTTGGATTGAGGATGCTCAGAGGTCTGTAGTTCAAACACACGTCTGCCCAGCTAATGGGGTCAGAACATCTCCTTCCAATAATGGATTGGTTCTCTCTAGGGTGAAGTGCCTCTAAGAGAAATTGAGACGAGATCCATCCTTAAATAAGATTTGATGCAGCCTGGGAGAATGACAATTACATCTTCTGCTAACACTATTCCTAAGGCAAAGTCAAGCTTTGTAGGAAACAGGATGATGGAGTACTTGGGTAGATTTTTGTAGTGTAGTGACTAGTAGATAGGTCCATGCTATAGAAAAGTTCTGTGAGAGAGAAGATGAAACTCATGTAAGTGGCTTTTCTGTTGCAGACAGTGAGAAGTGTCCCTGTGTGGGTCACCTTAGTAAAGTTGGGGTTATTTTCTTCTTGGACTAAGTGCAGCTGGTGACAGCAGTATATGTTTTTATCCACCAGATGAAAAACACAAGAGCCACTCCTGGGGTTGAAATCCAGGGACTCATCTGAGTTGTACAATAAAAGAGGCACTCAGAAGGGTCTGCCAAAATCGAGTTGCAATTAGACTTCATACCAGGATGGTCCTTTGCTATGTCCCATGGCGTGAGTCTCAGCTGAGGGACTGGGGTGGGGCTGGGCAGGGGTGATTTCATTGGAGCTGGGTCTACACCTGACCTTTCTCCCTCTCATACTCACACGTATTATTTCCCCACACTGTGCAGGACTGTGCACACTATAGCAGCAAACCTGCCTCAGAGTCACCAGCACAGGGAGGACACCATGTCTGGGCAGTAATCCCATAGCAGGAAGGGAGACCCCAGCAGTTAGAGGGTGTTAGACCCACCACTGAGCTCATGTGTATCTGAGCAAAAATAGGGTGAGTTTGTTTGCCCCTCTGATTCCCAGATTGCTGATTTTCAGAAAGGCATTTCCAACCATTGTTCTTAAACTCAAATCCTGATTTTCATGGCAGGTCTGTGGCTGAAATATAAATTGGAGGTGGGTGCTGTAGCTGAAATTTTGCCTGTCTCTGACCACTTAATTTCCAGTTTTGTAATTCCACAGCCTTCTGCACATGTCAGTTTTACATGCAAGATCTAGCAGTAGGCTCTCCAGTCACTGATCCTGACTTAACTGATGTCAATCATCCATTTTGGACACTTGCATAATACTCCTGGCCCAGACTCCTACATCAGCACTAGTTTGTCAGAAGTTCAAGTTGTATAGCAGCACCACAACCCCTCCAGAAACATGGCTGCAGTCCCCTGCTCTCACCTTCCTGCCATCACCCAGTATGGGAGAGGCACAGTTTTCACTCTTTCCCTCCTTGTCTCTTTCCCAGGTTTTTCATAGCTACTTGCACTCACTTCTGGCTTTGCCCCTATTGTGAGGGTCCCTTTCCTTGAAGAAACCTAACTCAGTGGTAGTGACAAGACACTGGAACAGGTTGCCCAGAGAAGTTGTGGATGTCCTCATCCTGGAAGTGTTCAAGGCCAGCTTGGATGGGGTCTAGGGAAGGGTGTCCCTGCCCAGTGCAGGGGGCTTGGAACAAGCTGATCTGTGAGGTATCTTCCAACCTCATTCTATGACTTTGGAAGTCAGCTGCCTCTGCTCACTGGGACAGCTCTTCTGTGACTGCTAATGACACTTGGCTGTCTGCTCCACTGGCATCCTGCTTGCCCCTACCTGCTCTCTGTGTGACACCTACTGACTTCACCTACGGCCGTGTCCTGTCCCATTTTCCCACCAATGGGATGTTTATTTGGCTCCAGCTCAGCACGTGGTTCTGGCAGCAGCAGACCTGTGGGGCAGAGGTGGGGTGGCTGGGGAGGGGCAGCCAGGTGCTGTTGCTGGCACATCCCTTGGCACAGTTCAGCAGTCATTTGGCAGTAGGTGTGAAAAGACATCTCGGCATCAAGGCTGTCTTTGTGAAATGGTTTGACACAACGTGGCACATTGAACTGCAGCTAATGTTTTATGCCTTTCTTTTTCCTCTTCGAGAACAGACATGTAACTCCTTGTTAATGGCTAATGAACAGGACGGAAAAATCTCTCAGCTAAACATTCAAAAGTTTGCCTTCTGTGGCCAAGGAGGGAGTTAAATGTGCAGATATCTAATGGAGGCATAAAATGGTAACAAAGAGCTGGATAAGCAAATGAATGTGTATGTGGCTGTTTACCCCTCAGAACCTCAAATGGGAACAAAAAGGGGCTGATCTGAAAGTAGTTGCAGGCTGGGATTTTGACATACCTGTAGAGCACCTGCCCTGCCTCTGCCCATCTGCCAGTGCCACTTGTGTTGTAGTTCTGTAGCCTCCATCCTCTGTTCCCTCTGGTGTTGCCGGGGGTAAACAGCACTGCAGCACCAGTGTTTGCCTCCCCAGGCAGCCCTCTGAGTGCCCCCAGTCACCACCTGAGCAGTGGATGGGCATTGCTGAACATTGTGTCACTCCTTAATTCTCCTTTACTGTATGTACCTTTCAGAGCCTCACGAGGCAAAAGATAAAAGAATACAAGCTCCTGTAGTGTAAATAAAAATCCCAGTGCTAAGGAGCAATGAATATGCACTTCCTGAAATGTACTGCAGGATTTTCTATTATTTAGAAATGCTGTAAATCTTTATTTTATGGAGAGGTAAAATATGTAAAAACATTTCTGTATAGTTCTTTTCTAAATCTAGCACAGAAGCTCTTTTCCTTTTTTTTTTTAAACAACCATTTAATAAAGTCTGACACTTAGCAATGTTTTGAAATAATTTTTGCTGCTCTGCCAGCAGTTAGCTTTGCTGTGAATCTCTAAAGACAAATCCATCTACAGTGAATCTAGCAAAATTCAGCTCCGTGTTGTATGTCAGGGTTGAGGACTACTTGTCAGCTCTGGCACTGTCAGATTTTATCTTTAAATATGACAGGCAATTTGTTCAGGGAGCACTTCTGAATGACAAGATATAGTGGTGTTGTAAAACATGGCACCTGTGTGGTATGCCCTGCCTCTGTGGACATCAGAGGCTATTGTTTCCTTTGCTATTAGACAGCCACAGTCACACAATAAGGTGTGTAAAATGTTCACAGAAACCTTTTAAATAGAGTAGCAGGAAAGTAGATACCCTCCGGTCATTTAAGTCAGGCCATTTATCATTTTATCTTATAAAACACAACATTCGCTAAAATGTGATGTAAAGAGAAAACCAAATGCTCTGCTGAGCAATGTCGGTGCAAGCCAAGGGTTTGAGCCACGCTGTAATAAAAGAGGGTTATCTTTAAAGTGAAATGCAGTAGAAAAATTAGGATTTTAACTCCTTCCTGAATGGCAAGAGCCATTCAGAGGGCTGTTGTTGGCATATGGGATGAATATGGTCCCACTGAAAAATCTTCTGTTACCACAGTGGGGCTTCCTGGAATGGAGCAGTCAGAACAGATAATGAAACATTAATACACCTAATATGTTTAGTTTAAAAATAAATAAATAGAAGGTCATTTGGGATCATTTTCTTGCAATACAAATCAAATCAAACTGGGAAAATTAAAATGGAGACATACTGTGGGTATGCCACTGCCAAAGTCAACAGAGGGCTTTTCCACCCTGCAAGAGCCATATGTTCACTGGACTGGTAACCAGCCTTCTTCAGAACGTGAGTGTAAAACTGAGTCAATCTAGCACAGGCTGATGCTACAGAGACACTGTATGCAGGCATATCCCAACACCCCTGTGCTAATGCTCTTGCTCTTGCCCTGCTGACAGGGAGTGGTGTCTTTACTCTGCAGGATGTGGGAAGGGGGCAGCTCACTCTTCTAAAATTAAAAAAAAAATCCCTTTAGACTTTTGTGTTTGGCCAGTTTCTGTTACCAAAGAGGTGGCCAAGGTGTTGCTGACTGAAAGCCGAGTGCCTGTGCAGCAGTGCTGTGTCTGTGCAGTGGAGCATCTCCCTTGCCTGTACAGGACTTGTAGTCTTTGCACATGAACCAGCTCCTGAGCCCACCCCTTCCCAAACAGCACCACTGCCCTGCCCCTCACTGTCCTTGTTTTTCTACCAGCAGGTGAAACTGCTTTACAGCCGGGGGAGGAGGCACAGGTCTGCCCTGATGGGTGAAAGAAGGGATTTGATCCATGATGTGCATTTCACTTGCCCTTGGGGGCCAGGCAGAGTCTGGGCTCTGGTAGATCTGTGCCATGAGAAGTCTGGATTAAGGCCATTCTGTGTAGATTTTCCAAGTCTGAGAAAAGGGAAAGTGTCAAATGATAAGGGTTTGATTAGTAGTAGCACTGTGATCAAATCAAATTAATGTCCAGTGGTCAGCTGGAAGGCATGCAATATTTGGGATTTTACTAAAAGCCTCAAGCTGTGGATATGAGGCATTCTGTAAGAACATTGTTTTAGATTTCATGTAAGAAGCAAGTGTTTAGACTTCCTCTTTACAGCTGAATGGAACAGAAGTGAACTCTGCAAACTCAAACACTAGGTGGCAAATACAGTGATAACAGTTAAAACCCGATATTAGCAGCCTACATTCTCCATTTTTGCAGCCTGCCCCATTAATAGCATTTAGTGGTGGCAGTAGTGGTGTGCATGTAGCTTTGGCATGGCAGCTTGAACAAAAATAAATGTAATACAAGGTGGTGGGTGATGGGATGGGTTTGGTAGTTAGAAGTTTGCACATATTGCAGAATATGTGCAAACAGATCCCTCATCAGGAAGGACTTGGCACAGTTTAAACATTCTTTTTTGTTTCTTATTATGAAAAGAAATTAAGTGATGTCTTCTTACTTTGGTATAACTACTTTAAAGAAAATTCTCTAGATGAAGCAGACAAGTAGCCTGTGCTATGTCTTCTTTGGCAGACAAAACTATCTGTCATGTTCACTCTTAGTAAGATTTCCCCATCTTCAGTAGAAGAAAATAATACTTCTGTTTTTAAAGTGTCATAACTGTGTTCAGATAATTATACATTTTCCTCAGATATTTTTATCTGTTCCTTTTTTTACATACAAGGTTGCCATAATTTTAGAACTGCTGAGAAAATGAACATTCATCTTATCTAAGCAAAGATCTTTTGATGATTAGCTCCGTGTTCTGCGATGGTTTCCCTTAAGAATGAACAGAAAGAAGCATCTCCAGAGTGTTAATCATCCTACCTGGATTTGGTACTTATTTCACATTAGCATGAGCTGTCTCTGAAGAAGTCTATCTCTTCTCATTGGCTCTGGAGAGAGATGAGGTAACTTGCTTGTGTAACTCAGCTAAATTTGGCTGAGGAAAGTCATCTTTAGTCACCTAAATCCCTTGACTTTCTCCCTGACATAGAAGCCTAGATAGATCACAAATGCGTTTTCAAGAATGTTCACCTTCTCCTTGTTCACAAGCATTTGACCATCTGTGGTATAACTTCATAATGGAAGCTAATTCAAAGGGCTTTTAGAAACAAGGAGAAAGATTTTTCTGTAATTAATAGTGATGGATGACTGGTATGGTCACACAGAGCAACATAAATCTTTGTGCCATGCCTAGTGCTAAAAAGCAGACAAACTCTAGCTCAGGGAACTTGGGTACTTAACCATAGGAAAGTCCTACATGGAAAGGGGTTTAGACCTCATGTCCATTACGAGGGCAGATAAACACCCAGTGAAGTAATTTTGCCTGCCCATCACCAAGTAATGTACTCTGAAATGAAGTGCTGCACTTCAGTTCCACCCTCCTCAAGCAAGTGGCCTTGCCAGCAGTTTTAGAGAGAATGTAATCAGAAGGAAAAATCCCCTCAAACTGTAATGTGGTACTACGTACATCAAGTAACTACCCCAAATCAGAAGCAGCTGTGAGTAATTATCAGTTATCTACCAGTGGATTTTCATGAGGAATGAGATATAAAATACTTCATATATATTTCAAATGCTGTGTATTTACTGGGGTGTATGTTATGGAGCTGTATAAGAAGTACTAGCATCAAGGAGTAAGAAGATCTTTTTTTTAAAGGTGGAAATTGAAAATTTGGTACAAAAGTACCACTGACCAGCAGTGAGAGAAGACATAGACATCTCACAAACTGTGTGCCAGTGTGTAATGTTTTGCTGCTACAACAATTTCTCCTCTTAAATACTGTCATTTGAATATTGCTGTTACAGGAAATCTGAGATGTGCCAGGTAGGAAGGAGTAGTTAATCATATTATGCACTCTACAAATGGTGAGCATGCTTTATTAGTTTCTTCTATAGATAAAATTAAGTGATATCTGTGAACTATCTGCAGTAAAGGTATTTTGGGTTTGGGTTTTTTTTTTGCTTTAGAGGTCTCCTTCTGTCCTCAATTTGCCTCCTCTATGCTGTGAAGTTGGTTATCATGTAAGTTGGGCTTATGTAGGAATTAAAAGAATGGTATCACATACGCAGGAGCAGCTCTCTTTGTTAGGGGAAAATTGCAATTCATTGATGCACAAGAGGCCACCCCTCTGTGGGCCCAAAACACAATGGACATGGTTATCCACAGCTGGAGTGAGTCTGAGATGACAGGAAATGGGAGCACAGGTGCAAAAACTTCATTCATTCATTCATTCATTCAGTTCCCAGCTGCCCAGGAGACTGGCTTGTGTCTGTGGCAGTGAAGGGAGCTAGAATCATGATGGGGAGGAACTCAAGGAGCCTGGAAGAAGCTGATGGACATGCTTGAAAGCAGAAAGGTAAGTGGGAGTGTTTCTCCACACTCCTGAGTTTACTATGATGTTTTGCACAAAGTCTTGCCTTTGGTAGAGTAAATAATTTATATGTTCTGTGATTAATGGAGGGATCAAATTCAGGCATGGCCAGTTTTCATGAGGACTTTTCCTTCTGTAGTAGCTTTTGTACCCCTCTGGACCAAGCTTGGCTGGGGAGATCTGTTTGCTCTGGTGCTTTTTAACTCATTGTCCTTAAGGCCGTTGAATTTATGGCCAACTTTAATATGAAATAAAAATTCAAGTCTCAGAGATTCAACTTCTGAAATTGTTTCGTGAAGTTTGGAGTGTGGCAAAATAAGGGTGACAGCATTGTCCCTTCTGAGGAGGAGCCAGCAGGAGGTGCCCATCACTGTCCCTTTAGAGCAGCCACCTGGTCAGTCAGGCACAGCAAGGGCTGTGTCCTGTGCAGAGGAAACACTAACTAGGGAGAGAGCAGAACTGTTGTGGTGAGGGCATAGGGGCAGGATGTTGGTGACAAAGAATTTGAATTTATGGGAAATTAGTCTTCATTAGTTCTGCTGTTCACACAACGTCTTTCTGGTAAACCTGAGAAAACCAGGGCTTTCTCTGTTTTACACTTATAAAACTAGGGTAATGTTATTTAAAATGCTTTGGCTGTATAACAGTTTCCCATAAGCTTTCAGCAATTATCCACAATGGATGCACATTCTTAAGTCATGTTTGATTTTAACAGTCAGTGTGACACTGAGTAGAATTGGATTGGGCACTGAGCTTTTCAGTCCCAAACCACCAGTGCACTTGGGGGTATACTTAGATTTAAATTGCATGAGTTTCAATTGGGAAAATGTTTAAGTGCTTTGCTGGATCTAAGCTGGTGCTTGGTATCTCAGTTCTGTAACTTTTTGAGCAGAGATTTTTCATAAGAGTAAATAATTTCACATGATTTCCTCAAGAAGTGTGTTTGCAATTGTGCTATGTGCTCAGACACGTATGCCACTTCTGTACCCTAATCAACCAAGGACTGATTTAAACCAAAATGAATTGAATAACAGGTGAAGTTTCTGCTGCTTTTATGAGAATGGAAAAGAGGCATTATTAATGCCTCTAAGGAAAAGGCTGTTTTGAGAACTCAGTTCTACTAGAAGTCATCTTACCTGCACAGGTGTGAAATTATGAGCCAGAACTCCATAGCAAGTGGGAATTCATGAGTCTTGTGGCTCAGGGAGCTACCTGTGGCTTTTACTGTGATAAAACTTTAAAAGCAAACACTATATTCAAAACAACTGTTCAGAATGCTTAACCCAAAATGAGGATCTTTTTCTTGCTGAGGGACACATGTGGCAGGCTGCACATTAATGCAGACCTTTGTGTTATCCAGAAGCATCACAAATACCTCTGTGACTCTGCAGATACTGAAAGTTCATGTACCAGCTGACCACAGCCTTCCTCCTCTCTTTGCCTTCCTAAGCAATTGGAAGGGAAACATTGATAAGAAAGGTGACCCAGGCATGCTAATGTGAGTGTTAGGATGAAGAAGAAATAGCTTGTCAAAGAGCAGTATTGTCTGAGCTAATCAAAGAGTCGTGGACTTATTTGGGGTGGAAAAGACTTTTAGGAATGAGTCCAACAGTATCCTCAGTACTGTCAAGCCCACCACTAACCCATGTCATTAAGTTTCACATCTACACAGATTTTAAATACCTACAGACATGGTGACTCCATCACTTCCTTGGGCACCCTGTTTCTCTTATTCTTGCAAAAAGTTGGCAATTACATTGCAGCTTTATTTTATTTGGCTCTTAAAAATCAACTGAATATCAATGTGCAATCAATAAAGAAAGTTGCCTATAGGCAGTTCTGCCTTCAAATCTACTCCATGGATCAGCTGCTGGTAATCTATACACAGTCAATAAGGCATGTTTCAAAAGTGAGCTTTTTCTCCCAAAAGGCAAAACTGCTCTAATTTACAGCTGGATATGAACTGGGCAAAGTATACACCTGAAGTAAATGTAATTTCTAATTTACAAGAAACTCTGGTGAAAGATTAGATCTGATCTTCTCTCTATGCAAGTCATCTATGGATATTTATATTATGATAACTGGAGAGCACAAATTGCTTTGGTTTTTCCTTTTGGGTATCTTTTTCATTTGTTTGTTTAGCAAAACCTGCAGGGGAAACTCGAACAGCTATAATTACAGTCACAGTTACAAGTTGTGGGGTCTGTAGATAATAAGCTACAAGACATTTTTATTGTGCTTTTTTATTATTATTTGGTTAAAGAATGCTTTTTTCCCAAGACAATCCATCTGTATTTTGTAGGAAGGAGAATCAAAGCAATAGCTGTCAAATATCAGTGAGATAGCAGATTTACAAATTAATCCCATTGCTTTGTATTTCCACAAAGGTTGAAATCTATAATTGGTGCTAGAAACTATAATTAACTTATTAGAAACACTCGGGCAGCTAGGTGTGTAAAATGGCAGCAGGTGTGTAATATCATTAGAAATACACTGTATAAAAAAAGCACCTCAGAGTTTTATCCCTTTAGTTTCACGCTACCAGCTGCCAATTTGATTGGTTAAGTAGTTTTGGGCTGTGCAATACTCTTTCTTTTGGATTGATGTGTTTATTACTTTTTATGACAGGAGATCCCAAGGCAGATGTTCAATAAAGAAACAAGCTGCTACAGACCAGAGTAAAGAGATAGGTGGTGTAGATGCAGAAAATTGGGAAAGTTATCATATGCGCTAAGTTGTTATTGAAGATTTTGCTCCCAGCATTTGTAGCAGTTGTGTTATATACTCTTCCACAGACAGTAATCTAACAGGGAATTATTGAAAGCCAGTGCCAAGATTTCAAATTGCACTATATGACGTGGAGCTGCTACTCGAGCAGGGAGCTGGAGCTTTGAAATGATAAAGATGTGGCCATGCCATTTTTTGGAGCTGTGTGGGAGCAGTGAGAGCTGCTGTGCTTGTGCAGAGCCTTTTCTCACCAAGACGCAGCTAAAAGTCTGGCTTTCCTTTGCACCTTGTGCAATCATTTACATTGGTGAAACCATTTACATTAGCACAAAGGGACTGAAAATTGTTACTGCGAAGGAGAATTGTTCAGAATTTGGATAAAGGGTGAGCAAATTATGGTTGTATAGATCTGGATCAACCAAAGCCAAATTCTGCTCAGTCTTCACCAGTCAAAATACAGGCTCATCACATTTTAGTGAATGGGAACATACGGATGGATACATGGACAAAAACAAAAAAAAGAGGTTTTTTATTTCCTATAACTGTTCACTGCTTGGTTTATGCTTTGCTTAGTGCTAAGGGGGAGAGAAAATACAAGTTTCATGGCTTTTGGAAACTTCTAAACACTCCTGTAGGGGAAAAGCAAATATTTTCTAGAGATGCTTCTTGGCATAAACCATTTCTTTTTCAATGCTTTAAAAGGAAGCAATAGACTGTGATTGACATAAAAATCTCGTTTTTAATTGATTTAGTATATTTTGCTGGTTTTGTGACTTTAATTTAATCTATTACAACCAGATATGAGGAGAGCTAATAATTCATGAGAGATGTTATTTTCTAATTAGATTTTTATGAATGCCCCTAAAGCTTCTGCCCAGAAGCAGAAGCTGGCCAAAAAAATTGAATTATATTGAGAGCAAACTGTTCTGCTCTGTCCATATTCTTTGATCCACTGCTTTCCTTTGGTTTCTTGGTGTATTAGCATTATCCCTGAAATAATATTTTCCCCCTGTGTTATGAAGGGATGAGCATCTCATTCCTCCTTTCACTACCTTTGAGATGCTTCCTATCCTACTCCTGTAATCTCCTCTTGACTTTGTGAGGCTCAGCTCTTCAAGCTGCATTGACCCAAAGCTGCTGCCCTCCTTTCCCTTGTAGACAAGGCGTGAATGTTGCGAGTTCTCCTGCCCCCACAAACCAAGTTTTGTTAAACCAGTACACTGTGCAATCCCAAATCTTCCCACTCCTGTGTGTGTCAACAGTTACTTGAAACCTCCCTTCTTTGGTAATAAGATTGTGTCTTTCCATACCCTCTGCCTTTTCCTGCTGTTTGTGAATTATGGCATGGCTACAAGGGCGAAAAAGGAAGTGTGTAATGGGCTCTTGCTGTCTGTTGGGGGAAAAGCTGTTCAAAATGAGACAGCCCTGAGGTCTGCAGGACTTCTCATGGCCTGAAATGGCAGATTTCATGGGCTGGGACAAGTGTTTCAGGTCACATCTCAGCTCTTCCATCCTCCTCTAAGTTATTGAAGCCTTAAGGAGGAAAGAAAATAAGTTATCAAATTTAAGCTATTATTAAACTGTTTGTCAGACCAGTCTAACCAACAAATTCCAAGTGCTGCTGCAGAATTGTGATGGTTGTAGTTCTGTTGGCAGGAGGCACCGGGACAGGTCAGGGAAGGCTGAGGCTGTGTGGGACCAGCCAAGAGAAATGCCAGAGGTGTGTTAAACACATGGGGCAGAAAAGAGAGACTGTGACAATGGAGTTGTATCAGAGCAGGGGCTGAACATAAAACTCGAGAGTACTTTCAGTAACCAGATGTGTTTCATGCATGCATCTCAAAGCACAAACAAAGGCAGTGAAAGAGACAATGCTGGCCTTGGGAGCTGAGGAACATGGGAAAGGGCAATCATGCTAAAAAGCAATATAAGCAGTTGCGGGAAGTGACGTTTTAAAAACAAACCACAGTGGTTGCTGCATTGTACAAACCTAATAAGACATAGTGAAAAATATTGGATTTATTTTTACAAGTTAAAAGTGACCTTGCTGGCCTTATGAATGGATTCACTTCTCACAGTACCTCTTAAGGGCATTAGGGTTATGACTAACTCATAAAAATAAATCCAATATTTTCCCCTTGGCCATGTCATATCCAGTGTTGGAATTCAGCTGTGAGAACTGGTGGGGCTCAGACTTTCATTTAGTTTGACCTCCTATTATGAGAAGTACCTGGCTCTCAGTCCTGGTGGGTTGCAGCACAGTTCCAACAGTGGTTAAATCGCATGCAGAGTGGAAATAGAAAACATCCAAGAAGGCCTAAGAAATAGAGGGTCGTGCAACACAGTATGTAACTGAAAAAACACGTGAAAGGAATAAGTGTTTCAAATACAGATAGGTTTTCTTCCTGTCCTGTTTTTCATTTGACCAGCATAACAGATCAAGTCAGGACTGTCAGTTTAATCCTACACTGTATATGGGGGAGGCAGAATCCAAGATGATGACTGAACCAGTAAAGTTGTTCATTTCTGTTGGAGTCTAAGGAACTTTAAAAAATACAGTCGAGAAAATAAGAAGAGAACAAGTGATTTAAAAATGAGTTGAGAGCTTTAAAGGTGACAGACACCCCTATCCTAGTATCTGTGATGGTACAAGAACCCTCCTGGTCAATAACCTAGTCCAAAGCAGTAGGAAAAATATAGTACAAACGATTTTCATCACCTATGGATGCAGCTACAGATCTGGAGCTTAGTGGGCTCTGTCAATTGCTGAGGGCTTGTATTGGTTCCACACATCCAGGTAACTGCAGTGTGAGGTGGTCACTGTCATGAATCAATGAGGAAATGTTCATTTTAAGTATATACCAGATGTGCTCTTTTTATAATTCCTGTATTCTGCTTATCTGCTCTGCCTCATTCCCTTTCCAATAGACTCAGATGAATTCACCTTCCTTTTGGCTGAAGAGCTTTTAAAGGTCGAGTACAGGCACCTGGATGTGGTCTTGGGTGGCAGGGTCCAGGTGGTCTTGCTTGAGAATGGGGACTGGTCTAGGTGGTTCCAGCCCCAACCATTCAGTGATACCATGATCTTAAATTCAAGCTGTGACAGCACAAACCCCTGTATGAGCTCATTTACCCCATCAAGAAATGTAGAGTGGGCAGAAAACCAGTCAATGACACAGCAGTGAAGGTGCTATGGGATTGACAAGAATGTTTGCCAGGTACAATTAATTAGGCCAAGCTAAAATAGAAGCAGAATGCGATTAAATATTTGTTGGATTGTGACTGTCCTTGCAGGGTTAAACCCTTAACTAGTGTAATTTGGATTAAATATAAACTCAAGTGCAAAGAATATATAAATCCGTTTATCTGTGTTTATCTGAAGCTGAGTTGGAGTCCAGCTTTGGTTACTGCAAAGTTAATTTTGCCATTGTTCAGCGTTGCCTTTTGTCTCCACAAATTCTCTCCCAACAACTTGAGCAGCATGCTGAATTATAACTGTAGAAAATCATGAATGACATGCATATGTTGTAGGCATTTTTGAGGTTGAAGGGCTAGCAGTAAATATTCACACTTAAAATATTGAATTTAGGTTTATATGCCATGGAAATGTTGAGTACCTTCTTTGCTTTGTTTCCTCTGCCTCTGCTTTTCCCATGATTCTTTTATTACACTGAACGAGTTCCGTATCTGTAACATACAGAAGTTGACGAGTTCTCATATTGCATTTCCTTATTTTCTCTGAACAAGTTTCAATGAGTATTATTTTACCTGCATCATTTTGGTGTCCAAAGTATTCCCATAGTCAGATCAATCATGGGAAAATTTTCATTCCCTAGGAACATATCGGATCCAGAGACGGGGGCTCCCCAAGTGTGTGAGTTCCAGCCCTGCCCTGCTGTGCTCTGTACAGCCCATGAGCTGCTGCCTCTCCTGTGGAGCAGCCCCTGCACCCCAGCACTGCCCCAGGCCAGGCAACCCCTGCTCTGAGCATCGTGGCCACTGCTGCAGTAGCTACCACACACTGAAAAGGTGTGTTGGCAAGGAAGCCACAACCACAGATTTGGATTGCTTTTACCAGACAGCTTTGTCAGGATTTAAAGGTGTTTTTTCCTAAACATGACAAATAAGCCTGCTGAAGCAGCTAAGAACACTTATTTATATAAACTGGTGCTGATGTTACCTTGTGTAAAATATGTTTAATTTTAGCTGATGCATATTTGAGTTATAGTTTCCATAAATATTTGTGAATACATTATGATAAAATCTAAAACCTTGGCAACAGTTAAGAGAAGAGATTGCAGATAAAAATCAACATTGCCTGCAGTATCCCAGGAGATCATACTGCTAGTGAAGTTTAAATTAGCTTTGCCCTAAAATCTAAGACATTCCTGCAGCACACTTTAAAGCATCTTAAAGTGTGAAGGAGTTAAGCTAATTACTGTAGCATTTGAAGACAAGACATTTGTAAAATTAATGGGCTAAAGTCTGCAGTCTTTCATTCAGCAGAAATTCCTACTTCTGTTATGCATTTATTGTGGAAGAGCTGCACAGCTCGGTCCTCTGTTCTAAGACAGTGACATCCTGATAGAAAATAGTCCAAAGAATGGGGGGTGGAGGAGGTGTGTGATTTCTGGTTACACAATGAGAAAAGGAGGAACATGGACCACTTAACTTCTTCCATCACTTGATGTTATCTGCCTGTGATAGCAGGACCTTATCCCAAACCCCAGCAGAATCTCTGCCTGGCACCATTTCCACTGAGTATATTTGGTCTCCTCACCAGTTTCTGTGTTTGTCCTTGGCTGTCCCTGGGCCCACAGGGCCAAGGCTACACAGATCAGAGTCATGCCACCCAGTCAGAGCAGTGCTGCAAAGCATGTGGTGCTAAAGGCCCCAAGGCCACATTGTGGGTGTTTCAGGGAAGCCTATTGCCAATCAGCCCAGGGCTGTGCCCGCACACCCAAGTGTGTGCTGGTGGCTGGAGAACATAAGGTGTAGTTTCACCTGAGAGGATCCCAGTTCACTCTGTGGCTTTCTGCTCCGCACGGGAGGTGGTGATGGTTGGAAAAATCACTCTAACAGTGAGCTCCTCTTACGTACTGACACACCAAGGCAGGTGTGTCCCAGGGCACTAAGGGTACCTGCAGGGGCTCCCAGTGATGC
The DNA here is from genome assembly GCA_026261815.1 of Monarcha castaneiventris obscurior. NCBI lineage: Eukaryota > Metazoa > Chordata > Aves > Passeriformes > Monarchidae > Monarcha > Monarcha castaneiventris. The sequence continues at coordinate 8,884,418 of JAMPIT010000712.1, read as the reverse complement.
TGGGTGCTGTGGCTGCTCTGCAGTAGCTGGCGTGTCCTCACTCTGTAGGAATTGGCAGCATCACCTCCCTGAGAGGACAGTGAGAGTAACAGGACCCCAGGCTCTGCTGCTTCACCTATGCAGGGGAATCTCTTCAGATGTGATGTCTGTGCCCTGCGTGGAAGGAAGAGTGGCAGGGCCATTGCTGCAAGGCTGCTGTGTCTCCTTGCACACAGGAGAGATGGCCAGAGTAGCTGGTGAGAGGACAGAAATTATCCAGTTTGTTATTATTTATCCAGTTTATAGACATGAAGTGTTTGGTTTGGGCATGAGCTCTGTTCAGCAGCTTTTTTCTTTCTCAGCCTTCAGTGTTCTCACACAGGGACATGACTACAGAACACAGATGTACAGGAACAGATTCAGTTAACAGTTTCCTTTGTGAGGTGTTAGAAGGATGCAATTCTCTGTTAAAGTATTTATAGGGCAAAGCACTGGTTCCCTGCAATTCACTGGTGCTATTTACTGTAAGAATCACTGACGTCTAGGCTCAGGCTTAGGAAGGCGAGTGGTTTTCTATTCAGGTTGATCCCAGTCTGTTTCTCCTCTAAACCAGTCCAAGTCAGTAGTGCAATTATAGAAAAGACTAAAACAACTTCCACTGCCCCCTTAACAACAACTAGCCTTGTTCCTTCCAGGCTGCTGAGACACTTCATCCACAATTGGTTTTTAACTGAAGATTTTTTACAAGGCATTCACAAATGTGAAAAAAGAATAACATGTTATGTGAAAATTTTTCCAGCTGCATCTTGCCAAGTTTTATGTTGGTTATTGAAGCTGCTGGCTAGAAATGGGTCAGAAGAACTGTAACAGGCTTCTTGGTTATTGTTGTTTGACTAAGAGAGTCCAGACTTTGCTCACCTTAAAAAAAGCCTTCCTTTGATTTCCTGACTGAGGTAGGATTCAGTTAGTGGAAGTTTAGAGTTGGTTTGAGGGTGAACAGCTGGATGGGGAGAGGATTGCTGCTTGAGAATTTACAGCATGGGCTCTGTTGGAAATGCTAAGGTACGTTTCACATTTTTATCTAAATATAATTGTGTTACTGAGTGTTGCTCAGATGAAAAGAAACAGTGCACCAGATGTGATTTATACACACACGCATACATATATACTCCTTTAATCTTTATAGAAAAATGTTGTCCTTCCAGTAGATTCATTTTCAGCTGAGTTTGCTTGTCTTTTTCCAAATCAAGGTTGTAGTCAACAACTGAAGCTAGGCTGGCAGAGATGGTACTGAAAATCGGTCAGGCTCATGGGAAAAGTGTGATAATTGCACCTTTTATAGCTGTCATCCAATGCAGCTCTGTTTCACTGGACAAGCAACTGTTAGTATTTCAATTCTTTCCAACTGTTATTTGAAGAAGTTTTTTAAAATAAAATTTTCCAAGTGTTCCTTATCCTCTTGCGCTGTGTTTTTATAGTTCACTGCAATATTCCAAATAACAAGTCTTTATTATTGTAAAACCGACGTTAGAAATTGCTTCTGCGGAGCTGTACAGCTCATCAGCTTTTTGCAGGGCACCTTCTGTGCCTGCTCACTTAGAAGTTTATTGCTTTGAACCACATTCTGAATCTGTCCTCTGCCTTTAAATTGCTTTAGCATCTCTTGATGTACCATTGACATATGAGCATTTTACCTTTTTTATTGTGTCTGCCCCGTGTCTCAAGCACCATTTTGGCATGTAGTCGGAGCCTTCAAACTTACAGACAAGCACCTAAAGGAAGCTGTAATAGCAAAGCCTGGGACCTGGAGGCCTGGCGGGCAGGACTCCTCTGTTCATCCCCAGCAGCTGCCCTTTCAGAGCAGGTTGCAGAGCTCACAGTCTCCTTGACAGACTCCAGTGTGTCCTTTCTGAATTGTTTCTTCCCTCGGGCAATCTGAAGGAATATGCCTCAGATGACCATGTTCAAGCAAATCTCACCCTTACATTTCACTTTAGTCAATTTAAATCTCACACTTTATGCTGTAGCCGAAGCCATTAGCCCATGTCATCCTTCACTGTAATGCAGATCTGCTCCTATCTCATTACAATGTGCATAGCTCTACCACAGGGTCTAATACACACATCCAGAGCTATGCTGAATTATTAAGAGTTTCACTTAAACCAGCAAAACTGGGGAAGTTTTGAAATGCTGTCTTTAATGTGACCTGTAAGGTTGAAGTTCTTGAGGTCTCTGAACAGTTGATGTTTTTAGTACACTCTGTGTGGCACTTCAGGTCTGTATAATTACATGGATTTTGAGAGAGAGATATATATTCTGACTGTGGTCAGCTCTGGCTCTATTGTAGCTTGGCTGCAACAAAAAAACTGAAGACCTTTTCCTCTTATGCACATAAACAATGAAATCCTTAAATCTTCCTTGTCAGATGAAAGCCTGGGCATTCCATAATAATATTTTTCATGTGCTTACAGTAGGAATTATTTTGAGTGCTCAACTTTGACTTAGTAGGTCAAAGATGATATTCTTTTTATACAGATCTTTAATATAAGCAATATTCTCTTTCACCCCTGACACATAATACAGCAGTTTTCCTTCAAAGCGTAAATTAAAGTGAAGCCACAAAAGGGTCATTAATGGACTTGGTAGAGTCAATACTGAGGGTATCATGTACTGCCTGTTTAATATTAAAAGTTAAGTCAATGGAAGTATGGTCTTAATATATGTGGGCTTTGTGAATACCGAGAGAGAGCAGAAAGTTTAAACTTGGGAGCGTGCAGAGAGATGAAACAGCTTGCCATGCAGCATAATGTTGGGGTTCATTCCTGAAAACCCAGGAAAATATATGCCTGCAGCTAAAGGTCAGAAACTATTAGTGAGGATTAGGATGGTGTCATCCACTGTATTTCATATGTGGAATTTAAATAAAAACGTTCTAATGGAAGGAAAAGATTTGTAATTCCAGAGCCACCAGTTAAGCAGTAATATCCAAATCATTGGCTAATCTTTTCCTTCAAATTAATGAATAGAAAGGCCAGAATGCCAAAGCAAAATCCCCTACAGAACATACTTTGTGAGAGAACTAATAAGACACACTGTATAACTTTATTCTGCTTACAGTATGGGAGACTTTTAAAGGAGCAATTAAAAGAGACTTAAAATGCAATTAAAGTGGAAATCACTTGGCAACAAGGTATTAGCCATCTCTCCCATCAGCCCTGCATTAGCAAGCCTTTACCAAGAGATTTGCTGGTGGATAACATATTTGTGAAGCATAATAGCAGGACTGAGCCCAGGCAACAGAGAGGAGGCTACAGCCAAGCTGACCTCTAGGGAAAGGGCTGGGGCTGCCTCTTCTTGCTGTGTTGAGATGTAAATGGTGGCAGGTGATGGGAAAGAGAAGCAGTTTCTGAGAGATGGCTGCACTGGAGAACCGAGGGCACAACCTGTGGGAGCTTTTTCACCCCTCTGATAAATGGTGCTGCAGCAGGGAGCCCATCTGTTTCTACAGCTGACAGTGCAGATTTCTTTTTAATACCAGTGTGTCTTTCCATGGGAGGTGGCAGGCAGTATTGCCATGGCTTGGCTTTGTCCCAGGGGATCACTCACCAGAAATGTAGGGGACCAGCCAGGCAGGGAGGTGAATCAAGACACCACTGGCCAGTGTGTGATTAGCTCTTATCCTCAAAGTGCACCTTTGTGTTGGGACAAGGGGTATTTCTGACATACTTAAAGTTCATGTGTGCTGGAATCTGAGTCAGGGAGTCATAACATAGAAAATTCTGCAGAAGTAAAAGAGCTGCTTATACTAAGAAAAGGCCAATGGCAGAAAAAAAAATGGAATTTGGTTTTTTTTATTTAAAGAACAAATCGGCAAGTAGAAGGTTTGTGTGTGTAAATCCTGGGGAAAAAAATAAACAACAAACTTTCTTTGAAATGAAGTTAGAATTGCAGCCACAGAGCTGAGTTTAAGACCTGGAGACCTGATCCAGGCAGTGCTCCTTGCCTGCGGGAGGGACTGCCAGTGCAGGGCCCTAGGCTAAATAATGTCTAATACTCCATTAATATTAGGTGATGAATGCCACAAGTGCAGCCACATCAGTAGATGAGAAATGTCATTTTAAATATGTACATGCTGCTTGGGCAATTAAAGACAGTGTGTGTGTGCATGGGGGCTTCTGTGTACTCCATGTTCAGAGCCTTGCTCAGTCAGAGGTGCGGCTCTGCTGACATGGCCCTGTGTCATACGTGTGTCTGCATAATGCAAAAGCAGCTTGAAATGTCTGTAATGTGTGGCAGTGAGTCATGACAACAAACTTCTTCCAACCACCTCATGCCAGAGCCGATCCCTGGACAGGTACAGCCAACCACACTTCTTCCCCAGCCCTGGCTATGGAATGACAAACCCCATTGCTGCTGCTAAGGGTGAGTGGTCGAGGTGCCTGTGACAGGATTCCTGTGAAAACAGTCAAGCCACGAACCAAAAGGCTGAGTAACTGGCCTGTGTTATTTACAAAAAGACACCTTAGACAGGCAAGTGCAGGGTTTGTGCACCTCCCTTCTCCCTGATAAGTAGCTGTTAGTCACATGCTACTGCCTATAATTTTCAGAAATTAAGATTAATAATTTATTTCTCCTTTTCCACTGCTGATTATGTTTCAGACACAACTTGAGTGTCTCTTAGCAAAATTACAACAGTGATTCATTTTCAAAATTTAATAGTGGATAATTAGATTATTATTTTATGGAGTGAAATTCCTTAAGAGGAGGCAAATCAGAAGCTTGGCCATTTTATTTTAAGCCACATTGCATGGACAGTGAAGAATAGCTACGTCATCCACGCTTTATTTAAATGAAAGAAAGGATGGGTTACTCTTCCCTGCCTCGCAATGCAGCAGAGCCCTAAAAGGCCACGTTTAACCAAAGCACTGCAGACCCTGACTGGTGGAGCCTCTCCATGAAGTGTGGGGCTGACATTCCAATTTAGAAGCATCACATAAAATCTTAATCAGTGCAACCAAATTAGCAGAGCAAAGCTTTTACACCATGTTCCTTGTTTACGCTTATCAGTCTTAATAAATTCTAAATGCTATTACAGGTGTGGAAATAGGCCTATTACCAAGATAATTTTCTTAATCATAGACATCTTATACTGAGATGTGACATTTGCCATAATTCCCTTGCTCTATCTCATAGCTTTCTGAAAGCACTCTACATTCCCAACACCATCTCTGTGGTAGAAGCGGTCTCTTGACTGATGTACGTCCAAATAAGTCTTTGAATACTTTCCCATATTGGCCTTGAAATAATTCAGATGTCAAATTACCTCTCTCCAGACTTCCTGACTCCACCAGGCCCCTTGAATATGTTTTTTAAAGTATTTAGGGGGGAAAATATTAAATTTTTCTAAGCTGGGTCAGGGTTCATAGAATTTGCTAATAAAGAGGCAGGCAAGGAAGATATTTACTTGGGGAAGGCTTTGAGTGTATTTTGTGTAACAGCTGCAGGTTGAGACGTCCTCTAGTTTGTGTTTCAGAGTTTGCATGCCTCCAAGCTTTTGGCATCTTTGCTTTTATTTTTTTCCTCCTGTTTTCCTTTCAAGACAAATAAGGAAACAATTTCAGTCTTTCACAGCAAGCCTTTTAGCATGGTCCATATATTCAAACCTCAGGGTGAGATGCTTCTCAGTTTGACAAGGAATATCCTCCAGCTTCTCATTTTGTTCTCTTCCACATGCCCTTACAGCTGAAATGCATTGAGAGCACAGAGCTGGGAGGGTCCCATCAGCCAGGTGTGCTGCAGGCCACAGCACCACAGCACTTGAGCAGTTGCTCTGCTTAACATTTGCATGATGTAGCTAATCAGGAGAAATTAATCCTGCTGTTGTTTTGGTCAGCGGAGTCAGCTGTGTCTCCAAAAGCTTTGGGATAATTTTTTGTTTGAAGTTTGTCCTAATTGCCCATTTGTCTCTCTCTGTGGTTTTTGTTATAAATTCCCCATCACTGTTCTGCCCAAGAGCCACATTGTAAAATTGTACTGCCCAGGGCCAAATCCTCACTTTCAGCAAAAAATCCCAGGTATGTTTTGGGAGCACTTTGCAACAGTGATGGCAAATGGCCTCTGCCTTTTTCTGTGCAGGATTAATGCAGCAGCCCCTTAGCCACAGCTGGTGCCAGGGCTCTTCATAGGGTGGCTTTGCATATCCCCATCAATTGAGTAATGTGAGCTTAGGAGGGAAGGGGGGGTAACTGGCCTCATCCTGCTGTATTAAAAACTACCTCCAGATAAAGGTGCAAGGTGAAAAAGGTTTTTATATGGAGGTTTTTACACTGGTCCTTCTGGATGGGCTCACTGTGGTCAGTTCCCATCTGAACCCAACAAAGGCACAGGGGTTTTCTCGCAGTGCCTGGCGGAGAGCATGGCTTTCCCTCACTGTTGCTCAGGAAATTGTCTCAAAATGCTCCACCCTTTGGGGTTTTGTTGTTCTTATGAGATAAAAAACTGGTGGAACAAATAAGCGTCACAAGGAGATTGTTCTCCAGCTCAGTGGTGTTTCTGCTGAAACCTTGCAAGTGGGCATGTAAGCCAGGGAGTAGGAAATGCAAATAAAATTCAACCCTGGTTTCATCTTGTCTGTATTAGGATTATGACATCACAAATACTAGCAAATAAAACTTTATCAGAAGCTTAATTACTTAGAACTAGCCATTTCCAGAAAGATATCAACAAGGCTGCTAATTGATTAAATATTTCAAATTGGGTAAAAAACTTCGAGGTCCAGGACAACAACATGGGACTGACCTGTATATACTCAGATGGAAGCTGATGCCTATATTTTTTAATGAAATTTTAAAAAAAAGGTATCTGGGGTTTATTTTCTTTAAATAATGCACTAAGAATGCTAAACAGAAACAAAGGTAACATTAAGGTAATTGTGTGAAGTAGGGTAAAAAAAATTCTTTTAATTGTCCTGATTTTAATAATCTGCAGTGTAATTATGCATGTATAAGGAAATGCGCTTATTTGCTATCTCCATTACTAAATTTGTTGTCCCCATATTCAGGTCCTTTATTCAGTTTGCTCTCTTTCACTTTTACCACTCGAAAAAGGGGTTAATTGCAACTTATCACTATTAAGAATGCGTTTGCTGCAAGCATGTGATATTTGTCAGGTGGTACAAAATTTGTTCAGAACCATTGACCTAAAATGCCCACAAGTATTGTTTCCTTTAAAATATTAGCCTTATCTTGCAGTGTAGACTCAAGCAATCTGAAAGGTAAATAATCAAAGAAAAGCTATTACCCAAGACTGCTTACAGTTCTTTAAATCAAGCGTCTATGCAATGGTAGAGATGCTGTAGTTAATTTTAGAAAAAGCATGTGACAGCAGTCACAGACTCTCAAAAATGTTTAAATTCAATGATTATAATCAAAAAGTAATTATACACTGCATTCAAAAGAGACAGTTCAATGCGTCTCAGAGATCAGTTACAACCAAAATCTGTGAACAGGAGTGAGCTTGTATGAGTGTCACGCAAAGCCCTACTGAATTACTATTCACTTCGATTAACTTTCAGTGACCGTGTCTATAGGCTGCTTGGTTAATGGTTTTCTGTCAATACTGTAAAAATGCTAACCTGTCTTTACATCTAATCAATTTTGAAATGGCTCTTTACATAAATGGTCTATTCCTTTACTTCATTAAAAAAAAAAAGACCCAAACCAGAAGCAATCAAATAGGATTGAACAGAACAAGCATTTGTAAAAAAAATACAATAATTAATTTTAAGTCTGTGTATTTTGAAGTAGTTGTCCTAGAGTATTTTCTTCATCGCCATTTTTTAAAGGGCATTGAAAATCAGTGTTTCACTTTACTATCATCCATCTTTATATAGTAATAAATTAAGTGGAAAGTATTGATATTTTTGACTGAGCTTTTAAAATTTACATACTAATGACAATTGTACCCTTGTGACTTTTTATTTGTGTTGCTGTTTACTGACACTGACTAGTGGGAAATTTCAGTCATCTGGGGACCATTTTTCCTCTGAAGGAATAAGACAGTGTCATGTCTCTGGTTTATATTATGCTTGAGATCTTAGCCATAGTATCTCTTGCTGGACTTCTTTTCAAAAAAGCAATGTAGGCAGCAAAAGTTGTTGCAGTGCTTATTGTGCTGCTGTGTCTTTGTGTGTTCCAGCTGCAGGGATGTACGCTGCAAGCACAGCTAATGGACCCACAGGAAAACCAGGTTGTGTGGCAGGGAAATGAAAATAAAAATGCTGGTGACAAAGTAGAGATGCCTTCATGTGCCCTTGGAAATGCAGCGGGTCTTGGGAGGAATAGGACCCCATCCTGGAATGTGTTCAGATGAGGGATTGAGGAATATGAAGCTAGGACTATTGGTCAAATCTTACCTTTTCTGGCTATTTTTCCTTTGTATGCCAGACTCATAACTGTGTCTGGTTTGTATGATAGCCAAAAAAAACCCTACGTCCAATTTATAAAGGAAGGAAGCCTTTGTGGACTCTATGATCCTTTTAAAATTTATTATTTAGAGTGTATCCTATGATTAGAGCAGGAAGTTCAGAGGGGTTATTTTTAGCTATGTGTGAGTACTTGAAGAAATTATTTGTGATCTTTCCAGTGAAGGCTGCAAGTGACTTTGACAGTATTTGCTCCATCTTTGTTCACTTCCTGGGAACATTGATCTCTTTTCTGTGAATCAAAACATTTGCAGACAGAACTCATGATTGTAAATTAGCAGTGTCAAAAGCATATAGCTGTCTAGCGTGTTCCTTGCTGGCATGGGAATCTGCTAACCCCATGCACAGCAGGGAGAGAGGGAAAATGCTGCCTGACTCAGGTGAGGAAGTGCTGAGCACAAGTAGTTGATGGCACAAAGGACATATATTCAAAGTAATAGTTGTGGAAAGAAACCTGCCAGCGAAGCCCTGGCAGCAGTTTGCTGACATGATCCATTTGCTGAGTAATTCTGGTTATCAAATAGGTGCACAAGCTCACACTCTATTTGTGGATTGTTTGCAAACAGGGAGTCACATTTTTTAATAACTTGTTCATTGCACATATCTCACTAATAGTTATTTTCTACTGTTTATTCTCTACAAAATAAATTCTGCAACATTTCTTCTGCTTACTGCATGGTTTGTTTAGGCAGGTAGGATTTACTTTCACTTTTGAATATCTTCTAATTAGTGCGATGAGTATCAATTCTTAGTTTATTGACTACTAATGTCCATTGCTGTGTTAGCTCTCCCTTTGAATAACATACAGGTAGAAAACAAACAACTTTGCACTGTAGGATAAAACCAAATATTGACAGGGCAGTCTTGCTGGATTTTCTGCAAGGAAAACCCACCTACTTCTGGATATAAGTAGGTGTGTTCATGTAAGAGTGTGCAAATACTGTACTGGAATATGTTAAGTGAGTACAGAAGTTTAATGACAAATAGCATACCAAAGGCCAGATTCTGAAATGCTTTAGCATGAATCTTATTCCAAAATTCTCTTTTACCAAAGTAAAAGGCTTTCCTGTGAGTAACTCATGAAGGGTTTGTAATTTGGGTAGGAAAGGGTCTCAGGAGGTCTCTTGTCCAACCTCCTGCTGAAAGCAGTCTGTTGTGGGCTTTGAAGTAGTCATTCAGGGCTTTTTCTTGTTGGGTCTTGAAAACCTTTAAGGATAGAGAATGTATAACCTCCCTGGGCAACCCACGTCCCTGCTTGGTTCTCCTAATCTCCAGTCTTTATGTCACCTCTTGCCCACAGTTCCTCATTTTCCCACCATGTACCACCGTGGCCTGGCTCCAGCCCCATCTCCTTGCTAACCTTCTCATGGGTTCTGGGGGCTGCTGTCTGGTCCCCCAAGGTCTTCTCTTCCTCAGGCCAGGTGAGTGCAGCTCCCCAAGCCAGCTCTTGCAGGGCAAGCATTCCATCCCCAGTTGTCTGCTGGACCTCCCCTCTGGGCTGCCAGGGCTTGGGCAGCCGATGGGGCAGGAGCAGAGACCTGCTGTGCCTGCTGCTCTGGGGTGTGTCAAACACCAAAAGCACCCGCTGACCCCCCCAGGGGCACTGCAGCACTTCTGCCACTGCTCGTTTGGCAGGGAGGGAGCTCCTGTAGCCAAGGGGATGGGTACAGGCGCCAGGGCAAAAACCCCAGCGATTAATTCTGAGTCCTTCACAGTGCTGAGTGTCTGACACTGGTGCCACTCCTCCCTCAGGTGGGTGCTAAACCCTCTGAAAGAGAGCCCCGGGACACGAGCTAAGCTGCGGTGTGCTCACAGCAGTGGTTTGGTAGCTGCACTGTATTCAAACCAGATTTTTTCTTTTTTCCCTGTGAGCAAACAGTGGCTCAGTCATAAAGGCTAATTTTCACAGTAATATTGATTGCCTGCAACACGCTCAATTCTAGTTTAGATTCCACAGGATAAAGACGCAGCAGCACTGATGTGTTTTTTCCCTCTGGAACTTGAAGGGTACTGGAAAAGACAAATACAAAAGAAATTGTGCACCAAGGTACAGACAAACCATATGTTAGCTGCAGCTCTCCCCAGGGCAAGGTGCTAAGTTTTGTTTACATTTTGCCAAGACAGCAATAAAATTGTTTGTTTACAGATGACAGGAAGAAATGGAATGTCCTTAAAAGCGAGCTATGCACGGGGATGCAAACAGCACACAGAGGCACAGCTTGGAGCAAAGTGCAATTAATGCTCCCTTCCTGGACAGCCCCCAGCCCCCTCCATTTTGAGGGGTTAGCCAGTCCTGTGGGTCATTATGCAGGATTATAAAAATATTAAGGCTGATGAAAGTTTTCCTTCTCCAATTTCCCAGTGAACGATGTATTGCGCTATTAGATCCCACTGACCAGGATGTGCCTCGCAGCCCTGTCTGTGTGCAGAGGACAGAAAATATGAGAGGTGTGGAGAAGGACTCACTTTCATCAAAGTATCAGTTTCCAGGATAGTTTGGAAGCCCACAGCATTATTGTATTACACATTGCACAGAAGCGTGCCTTGTTCATTTTTTTTAGTGTTTTAGAAATAAAAGACTTTTCTTCCAAATTGTGCTGGGAGGCAAATTCTTCAACAGTGTAATAGAAAATGTTAGACAATATTCCTTACTGGAGCTATTGACATTTTTGGTAGTCGTGACACTTTGATTTTTCTCAAAACGTATGGATCAAGCCTGAGTGTGTTATTGGACAGGAAGACCTGATGAAAGGCCTTCCTTTATCTTTCTTTGTATTTTTTCCCCCCTCTGTTTGTTCATGGCTTTCTCTCTGAATATAATCGCGGTTTTCTTATGCTGCCCAGGGAGTCGTTATTGCCTTACTAAATATTTTATAGTGCACAGTGCACCATACCTGCCAACTGGTTATTATTTGTTATATGAAAAAAATCAGGGGTAGCATCTGAAAAGGAGTGTGTGTTAAAATTTCAAAACTACACACAGAATAATTTTAAACCCTTAAATTGGGTGTCAGGCTGGGTTCAGTTTTTGGTTCAGATTTTTTTTGTTTGCTTGAAAAAAGGTCTGTATAGTTTTTGGGGAGGTTCCCTTCTCTTTTTGGTATGTGTGCCTCTCTGATTCCAAGCACTTGTTTCCTCACAGTTTCACTTCCTATTTGTTCAAAAGGGAAAAGTTCAAAGCCACTCTGGCAGCTGAGGGAAAAGCTTGCTGAATACTAACCCTCAAGTGTCTGTCTTGTCCTGACCTTGAGAAAGTAGCAGTAAACTGTTCTATTGCAAACACCACATGTGTGTTTTGTTAGACCAGGTTAGGAGGGGTCAGAGCTCACCTGAGGCTTGGACTGCAGATTTAGACTGCTTTTCAGCAGCATAATGTATTTTTAAAAAGGGACATTCTCACCTTTGTATGGGCCTAATATAGGCTCTGTTTAAAAACCTGTCAAAATCCCAAGCACACACTCCATAAAATATAAATAAGTACTTACTGTTTGCAGATGTTGCTTGTTTTTCATAATGTTTGTATTTGAAGTCCCGAATCCCCGCTTCCTGTCAGAGCCAGCCCTGTTGCTTTAGTCCATTTATTTCTGAAGGAAAGGGAAGAACTTCAAAATGCAATTTCTCAATGAAGACACTTTCTGTCAGACCTGTCAGCATTCGCAGCACAATTACCTTTTTTCAGACCAAGGCTGGCGTTTATGGCTTTGACTGCATGCACAACCTCTCTTCCCCCCAGCTCAGCTAAAGCAGTTGCTGTTTTTCAAGACTCCCACTTGCCATAAATTGTGCCTTTAGGTTCTTTCAAAGCAACAGGATAACTTAGCAGACCTTTCTCCTATTTGCATGTTTTAATTCCTTTGATAATGGATACGAAGTATATTGTGGGGAACAATTCTGTCCTGGGAAAAGGGATAGATCAGATTTTTTCATGTGCAATCTATCAAGCATCTCCCTCAGTAAGGTGAGCTCAGTCGAGCCATTTCTCAAAAGAGGAGAAAAAAGACAGGGGAAAAAGAATTGTTTCAGAAACACGGTGACCAGCTCGCCTCGAAAGAAAAACAGCATTTTCTGACCTACTATCTTTCTGAAGAGTAGGTATAGATCATTTTTAGGGGACCATCAAAATTACACTTAGTCCCAAGAGAATTTTCTCAGCTTTGGATTGAGCTTCTGTTCTACCCACATTATAAGAAATAGTGCTTTTGATGGTTAGCTTATCTGGGATTATTTAAGGTATTATTTGTGTTATTTCTCATACCAAAAATTCAAATCATCTGGATAGAGGACTTCAAAAGTATTTCTTATGCTCAAATCTTTTTGTGTGAGGGGTTGTTTTCCACACGTTATGGACATGTATGGGCCGATGTGAACAGCCTGACAGGTAATTCCTGGGCATCCTGCTGCTCAGCCTCCCTCCAGAACCCCACAGCACTAGGACTGTGTCTCATTTGCAATGTGTATTTCCCCAGTCAGTGAGGAAACCTTAGCTTCATGTGCCTGCTTTAGTCACCATTTTTTTCTATTAAGTTCCTTTCTCTAAGTGCCTCCTCTCTCGGGTTAACCTCTCCTCTAGCAGCAGGCTCTTTAGTGTGCAATGCCACCACACTGCTGGCAAGGAGAGGAGGAGAAGAAAAGCCTCTCCTTTGTATTACAAATTCAAAGGGTCATTATTCCATCGTTCCCTATGGACAAATGTGTGAAGATTATTGTGGGAAGTTAGTATTTATTCTGAAGCCCTAATATGATCCTCTTGAACATTTTAATAATGCATTCTCTGGGGTCCGTGCTGCAAGTGTTTAAAAGGAAGCAATATGCGTTAGTGCTGGATGGCTGCTGCTTTGCTGGAATAGTCTAAGTTGTGGGGTTGCTTTTGATCAGTCCCTGCTTAAAAAAAAAAGAGCAGAAGTCCCTTTGCCCCCTTCCTCACCAGCCTAGAGTTCTTTTATCAGTTACATTGATCCAGAAGCAAGAACAAGGCCACATTTGTTACACTGATTTACGAGTTTCTTAATTCTAAGACCCTTACCTTATCAATGGCCTCAGGAAGTGCTAAATTCCTGATATTAAGCAGAGAAAGAAAACATTTAAAATCAAAATAGGTGGGGTTTTTAATTTTATTTTTCTTGGAGACAAATACAGGATAAACTGTGTTCACTTGCAATTTGCTGCTTTCCCTGTAATTTTAAAGCTTCCCTAATATGCGTTGTTTCTGTAGTGTCTGATTATAAACATATGCGTGGGACAATGCACATGCACGCTCAGATCAGGTCAGTGGAGTTTTCTTCATCTTTAAAGCTCAAAAACCATAAATCAAGATGAAAATACTCCAGCCAGGAGCTTTACCAATTGATACAATTTTAAAATAGGCCGCTGCTAAGGCTTGGGGGAAAGCTGACATGATGACTTTTATAATAGCAGAACGTTTAAGGTTATAGAAATAAAAGGAAGAGGATGAAATCAGTCGCGTTGATCTTAGCCTGCAGGCTCTCTCAGCTAACTCGAAGCTCCAGCAATTATTTCTGCTCTGGCTTTTCCCCCTTTTTTTCAGCAGTCTGTTTGAAATGAAGCAGAACCAGGCATGGCAAGCTTATCAGTGTCGTTAGCTGACAGGGAGCACATCACACCTGCTTTTACTTGCTAGTTTTTCAGGCACTTTATGCCACAGAAGAATGTTGATTTTGTTCTTATAATGTGTAAAGATTCATTTATTTCACCTTTTGAACTTGGCAGAGCCACTCAGTTTTGATGGGAGTTTGTTTTCAACCTGGCGTTTGGAAAACCCTGGCAATTACTGGACTGTGGCCCAAGGCTACCTTGATAAAATAAAGAGATGATCAAACCCAACAGACTATGGGTCTGGCCCAGCTAAAGTACCCAGTCCACTGAGAGCCTGTGCGACTAAGGCTGAGGCTCAGATGTGCCAGTGTCACCTTGGTCATGGTTCAGCTGTTCCCATGGACACTCACCAGAGCATCAGGACACAGTTGGTGCTCAGAGCCCTGCAGGACCAGTGGAAGAGCCCTGGGTACAAATGATAGCAAGGATAGGGCCAGGAAGCTTCTCTTCATACTTGTCACCTTTGGGGGTTTTAGTCTCACCTGAGTTGTTTAATTTCTCCTTAGAGAAAACCTTGAGTGTTACAGCTGTTGCCTGATGTTTGGTTATTTTAGCAGCTCCTGCCCAGCTTGTTATGGAATCGTGCAAGATTAGGAGGATCATAATCCATGATAAGAGGTCTAACTCATCTTTTCCAAAAACCTGTTCTCATGTGTGGTACAGATAGGTCATTCTTTCTGTGCTTTGCAGTCAGGCCCATCTAATCACACTGCTCAAGGAGCAAAGGAATTCATTCACCCAAAGGGTCCCATTACAAGATATTCTGTCATCTCCATTTTAAACCTGTGAAAGCCTTATTTTGAGTGCCACTGCCAAATGTGATAACAGGAGTCTTGCACTGCTGAAGAGAGCTCAAGTATCTGGGATCAGTGCTATGTAATTGTTCTTACACAGACCTACTTTCAGTTGCACAATGATGCTCGCAGGATTTGAGCTTGTAGCATTGAAAGCAGTAGGATCCTCTCTGCTGACTTTTAATGAGAACAGCTCAGACCTTCACTAAAGCTGGCACTCGGGCAAAAGATTTCAAATGTTACTTGCAGCTATTGTTATTTCCTAGCCAAACAACCTACTAGTGACAATTTTGTAACTATCAAATACTTGCAGATACCTGGCTAATAGACAGACACGCCGTGTCTATAATTCCAGGTGCTCTTTCAAAGCAGGTACCATGTCAGAGCCCTGCTTTCCAGATGCAGGCAGCCAGGTTCTGAATATATCCTTACTGATGCGATCCCTTTACATTTGGTCTTTGGGAGCGAATCTCATCTGAAGAAATTCAGAATAAATCTGGACCTTGAGACTATAAAGTGAACATACCCAGTCACACTCTCTACATGGCGAGAAATAAAAGCTGGGGACAGTGCCAGATATAGAAGCATTTCTGGTGATTGTTTGCTTAGAGAACAGCTAAATATTCATATACATAGGAAATAATTAGGTGTGCCTGAGATGGAATCCTTGGCACAATATAATCTATTTTAATAAATTCCTGCAATCAAATCTAAATTACAAAACAAAGCTCTCGGGTTGTTTGTAGGAGTGAGTGGAACAGATCAAGGGCTGGGATGTGCCATGACCTGGCAGTTCTGTGCTGCCCGTGGTGCAGACAGGGGAGAGCCTGGCTCCCTAAAACATCTTTTCCTTCCTCCATTCCTCTGTGATAGACCCTGTCTGAAGGTGTATTATTCACAGCCCCTGTGGGCTATAGAGGAAAGAGGGAGAAGCCTGAGGCTATAGGAACCCTTATGCTCTCTCCAGCTTTACTACATGGGACATAATGCCTGTCCTCCTGGGCAAGGATGAAGAGAAAAGGAAGGGCTGAAACTTTTATTTTGAGCTCTGTCTGTGGAACCCAAGAAAATATTGTTGGGAATGACCTCAGGGAGGTGTCAGTTGAAAAACCTGGGCTTCAGGAAGGGCTGTGGTCTGTGTGGGCAGGATTTGGCTCTTTGTCTTAATTTGAGGAGTGTCTGTGACTCCACCTAATGCTTATTTTCCTGAGTCCAGTGATAAATATCTCAAAGGACTGTATGATAGACATGCAGCAGAAACAATTTAAGTGCTGCTTATAGTGTCATGAAACAAAACCAGATTCTCTGCCAGCTGCTTCCTTTATCAGCTGTTCTGGGAAGATTTTCCTGTGTTTTGAAACACATGGCTGTTTCTTAAAATGCCAAACATGGGTTTTTAATGAACTTGGATAAATTACTGGTTTATTGGCTAATTGTCGGGATCAAAATTATATTTAAAAAAACCCCAAACCCAAAAATACTTATTTTAGCAGGTGATAATTCAGAAGTATTTCTGCATTATTATTGTTCAGCAGTATTATTTAATACATTATTTTTCTGTTCGTAAGGTATTTTCGATCTGAAACAGTCAATCTGGGAAAGTCTGAAATTGCTCCATTAAAGATGTGATTACGGATAAAACGAAGTTTGTAAACGGGAATTCCAAGGTCGATTATTTTCTGGACCTTTTCTCATCCTCCTTAAAGAATGCCTTGTGAAAAGGACTGGGCTGAAAATGCACAATATTTACTCCCTCCTTCCCTCACCATTTACAAGTGTTCAGATTTTCTATACTATGTATAAGGGATAAAGAGACTGTAAATATGCCAGGAAGCTTTGTAAGTCTGCTACCATTCCACGATCAGCTGTAACTGTCCAGCATATTATGCTACACACAGGCATAAAATATGCTCCTATGTGCCTTCATAGACTATGTCTTGATGAATATTTATTATATCTCATTATTGCAAAATGTTCCTGTGAAAGCATCTGATTGACAATTAGTTTATTGCTGTTTGGTATCATTTTTGCTTTGGCAGAGCCTTAAAAACTGACGAGCATTTTATTATATCTATTTGGCTTTGGAAAGCTTCTGAAAATTTGTTGAAAATGTATACATTTAAGAAAAATTACCCAAAGCAAAGTAATCTTTGTTTGACCCTAGGTTATGTTTTGTGGTATCCTAATACCACCTCCATTATTCTCTTTAGTTTAAACTAATGGGCTGATATTATGCTGGGCAACTTTAATTAGGGTGTCTATTGCTTAGTAGGCAGCATTTTTGCTTTCAGGCAAGTATGACATGTCATACAGTAGAGTCTTAATTTCTGTTTAGGAATTAACCATAATACATCTCAGTTGCCAAGTGCATTGTAAACAACCACTCTTAGAGAAAGAAAAAATTTAAAAAAGGTATTCTCTCCTAGATACAAAACACCCATAATCCCATTAATGTAAATGAGCGATTACACATGTGCATATCACTGGGAGGATACATTGTCAGGAGATGCCAGAATTTTAGATGAGATAGAAATAGCACATGGTATATCATTTAATGAAGAACCCAAATATTCCCTGGAAGAAAGTTCTGTGTTACCACCAGGGCTGAATCTCTGGATTTTTATTTTTTATTTATTTATTTCTCCTATAATTAGAATTAAAGGAGAAATAATCTCTAAGGCTCTATTTCTATATTAATAATTTTTTATCTTCAGCTTTCCTTTCATAGCTTTTTAGATTTGCCTTGCAAATGCAAGCTCACATTTACTGGAGATGACTTTAATGAAAGGTGAGTTTGTTAGATGACATTGTGGGTGCACATATAATTCTGGAGATATTTTGTTGAAATGTTACAGTCCCTAGGACACATCATACAGTTCAATATCAGTGTTACTGACATATCTGTGAAAGCAATCACAAAGATAAAGAAGGTGCTCCATCATGTGTTCATTTCCATCAAATTAATAATACATGAAGTTCACATAGTACAAAATGTCAATTATTTATTTTTTGTATATGCAAAAACCAAAAAGAACTGTGTAAGAAAAATTTTTGTTGTCAGAAAAAAAATATGAATTTAAAAGATCAATGGTAATTGTTCCATTTTAAAGTAAAAATTGTTATTTTTGCAATACAGTAGAAGATGCGATAAAAATGTTTATACATTTTTATAGATTGTCCAATATTCTGGACATTCATAGAATGTCCAGTATTCTGTTGGTCATTCTGTGAATGCAGACAGAGATTTATACTTTAGTCCTTTCAGAATATACGCTATAAAAATATTAAGGTATACCTTGCTATATTCCTAACCTTTTATATGAAAGGAATAAGGATGGAATATTTCAGTAAAAACAAACAGTGATTTTTAAGTTATAGTAAGACATTAAGACTGGGAAAACTCAGGTGAAAAGAAAAACACTGTAAACATAATGAAGTTATTGATTTTAATTTTCTGCCTTTCCCATTGAAGAATGAAGCATCTGTGTAGGATAGCTGATACAGAGAAGTGGAGGAATTGGAAATCTAGAGCAGATCTAGTGGGGGGGCTTCAATAGCTTTAAGATAAATAAATTCCACTTTTTTCATATGCTTGACTGGGAACAAAAATAACTGAGCAGTAGCATTAACTTAGTTGTATCTCCACAAGTATACATGTTTGGACATATCTCTCATTGGTATTCAAGCACATATATGTCAGTCAGTTTAGACCACTTACCAATAAAATGTTTTTCTGAAAATCCAGACTCCCTTTCCTGTTCACAAATGACAACAACCACAAAAAGCTCACTCCGAGAGAAGGCTGGGGGTTTAGTGTGAATTCAGTGACCATGCCCTAGATTCCTATCTGATCCTAATCTCACAAGTTATTTAGTACCTTTATGCCAGTAAAATAACAAATAATTTCTTGCCTATAAATAGACTTGTTGTAAAGTTTCTTTTACTGAAGACGTCGTTATTTCCTACAAAGAAATCTTCAGCAAAATCATATTTTACTTTGGTAGCTGTGTTGCCAAAATTGTTATATGGAAAATGCTGACCAAAATGGTTTCTTTTGATTGTAATATGATTTTCTGTGGAAGTTTAGCATTCTGTGCAATTGAAAATAAAAAGTTTTTTATAATATTGAAAAGTTTCAGTTCTGATACATTAAAAATCTACTAAGAAATTTAAACCAGAAGTCATAGCAAAAAGCCTGAGCCACAATGAAGACATATGAACATCAAGGAACTGGAAATTCTGGGGTGTTTTTTTCCATTTTTTACTGTCTCTGACCTAAATAGGGATTTACTTTATCTCTGTGCTTTTGTCTTCTATCTCTACAACAGTGCTGTGAAGATTAATCCATTAGTGATTGTAAAGGGCTCGTATTAGTAGTGGTGGTGTAGTCATGATAGTCTTAGAATAAAAGTGAGGCAAGATATTTAGGGAAGATTCAATATCTCTTATTAGTTATGAGCGTCATAGACATTAGAGTTATATTAGACATACTTATGGAGAAATAGATAAAAAATCAGCATGCAAACCCACTTTTCAGGTCTGAAAGACAAGCAGCAACCTTGATACAAGAGGAATTCAGATGAGATGTTCTGGGACTCACGGAGCTCTCCCCTGTCCAGGCAGCCCCCAACTCCCCTGTTAGCCTTGGAGGGCCAGGGCTGCTGAGAAAAGCTGTGGGAATGCACAGCATTGCTGCTACCAGAACCTTCAGAACATCGGTGTAATAATCCTGGTTGCTGACAAGCAAGAAAAAGGCAGTGGGCAGCATGTTAGGGGTCTCGTGTTACAGATTCCCATTGGAGGGAGAAGTTAGAGACCCACTTGCTAAGGACAGTCAGTGGAAAATGTAATTCCTCTTGCAGCACGCAGGAGGTACTGCTGCCTGGGCTGACAGGTATTCAAAACCATTCATTGCCAGCAAAAAAAAGGATGACTACATGAAGTCAGAAATGTGTGTACACTCACATTTGTGGGGGAATCCACGGTCGAAATTTTTGAGAAATATACCAAATTTGGATGCTCTTAAGTAGGGCAGTGTCCCCAAATGAAGATCACTTTCTACTCTTAAAATGAAGGAATGATATTTAGTGATTCTTTGACAAAAGAGATAGAGAAGCAATTATGTCTTGTTTACAGAATTCTGGTGTTGAGGAGCTGTAGTTACAGACTCAAATGCTTCACTGGCTTCAAGAACATCACTGTGCTTGGTGCTGTACAAGCACAGCTGATAGGCAGGTCAGTCCTGTGAGCCAGGAAACCAGAAATACACAAACACTGAAGGTCAGAGTGACAAGCAGAAGTTTTAGCACATATAAGCTACTCAGTTGTCTCACTCTGTATGGGTGCAACAGCAAAGAAGTTTGAGAAGGAATTTGGTGGAGACCTCTCATATCTTGTTCTTCTGAAGGTCAGCTGTGTTCTATGGGTGGAGCATTTTTGGGAAGTGCTTAGTGCTGCAGGGTTCATGAGGTGCATTTGGGGCAGGGGGTTTACACACAAGGGTCTGGTGATAAAGCACAGCATCTGCAGGGACAGGAAAGGGAGGACAAGCTGCAGGACAGCTGGCAAACACAGGGCAGGAAGAATGCCACCTAGAGCCCCTGCCCCAGCTTCTCTGCCAAGTTTGGTTTTGGCTCTGGAGGTTTAAGGAGCTGATTCTATAGGGACATAATGGCTCTTTATGTACCAAAACAACTAAGATAACTCATGGTAATTTAAGTACAGTCAGAGGCTTCAACCCTGCAATCCTTCCTGGCACAGCTAATCAGGGCTCTATCCAGGGGGCTACAGCTGTGTACAGGACCAGTCTGGCTGCTCACTAGTTGGTTGAGCACTTAGTGTTTTTCCCCAGGTTTTTGTGTGAAGCAGCACAGCACAGTAACTCCGCGGATATATATAATGCAGAGAAAGAGTCACTGGGTCTGCTTGGCTTCTTTGAGGTTAGATGTTTTGGGAAGCTGTGAGTCACCCTGAAAATAGGATTCATGAAGTCATGATGGCAGTTGAAATGGCTGCAAAGATTTCAGTTGCCGTTCTTGTGTACAGACACCAAGCATAATATATTAGTGATAAGGAGCTCTAGCTAGGATGCAGCAGTGCAGCTTCATGGTAGACACTGCATGGGGCAGAGCTGCTGGGTGAGGCAGAGCCCTCCTGCAGCACCAACACCGACTGTCATCAATGAATCAGGATTTCAGTGAGATGTGCAGCATCCCCCGAGACCTCTTTTTCATTATACAGTGACTCTCATTTCCCTTCTTAAGTGCCTTAAGTTGGCTGGAGCTCTATGAATGCACTGTGGTTGAGGGAGGAAAGACCAGATTAATTCCTTACTCCAGTTGTGATGGATTTTCCATCTACTCATTCCATTCTTATGCTGGCGTGTCGCCACTGATTTCAGTGAGTTTCTTCTGGATCATACTATTGGAAAAAGAGGAACAAATCTATAAGCTGATATATCTGGAATAGTTTTTAAGGAACACCTATAAAGCTTATCTGTAAAAATTCTGAAAATCTGTGTTCCTAGATTTTCAGATTAATATATGTAAAATTTCTAGACTTCTAGATACTTCACTTAAAAAAATCCAACTCTTCTCACAAATATTGCTATTAAGAACAAAACTGAAAATATAGTTGTCATCACTGACAAACGTTGCACGAAATTATAGGACTGAGAAAACTACCATTATTTCCCCCCGCCCCCCCATTCTCTCTCCTTGTTCCTTGACACAAATTAGGAGGGTCCATGATCTCTGAACATGCTGATTCGATCCAAAGCAGCCCCATCTGAAGAGCTGTAGTAGGCTGGCACAGAGGCAACACAGCAACCTGCTGGAACGGACCCTCCAGGCTTTTGGGAGTGGACCTCAGGCACCCACTGTGACAAACGTCTCACACAAGCACTTGTGATGATTTCCCAGTGCCTCAAACTAGGAAAATGTTTTGTGCATCTATTATTGTTAACAATTCAGAGACAGTCCCCGCCTCAAAAAAAAAAATTAAATATAATTTTTAAATCAAACTTTCATCTACACAAAGTTGCCATTTATCTGCAGGATATGGACCTGCAAAGTTATTGATGGTTTTATGAGTGGTTTAAAAATTATTAACAAGGCACAAAATATAAATTTTTTTATATACCTGTGCTTTTCAAGTCTCTAAGGCCACATTTCCAAGCTCTTTTATTCTATGTGTTTGGACAAGCAATAGTCTTCAGTCAGATGGTCAGATAATTTACTCTTTTTCAACTGCAGAGTTCTATTCTAAAAATACTTTTTCTTAAATGAAAAGTTAAAATTCTCACGCAATTCTCCGGCTCCAGAAGTTCAAGTACAAGAACAACAAACATTGCAAGACTCTTGATAAAATGTTAACATTTGCAGTACGAGCTTAATCTCTGTTTGTAAATGTAGCCTGGCGTGGCTGTTCAGGGCAGGTGCCTGCTCTGGACGCTGAGCTTTGGTGAAGGTGATGGCAGAGCAGCCCAGCCCTCCAGGCTCAGCAAGGACGGGTACAGCCAGGGCAGGGATGGGAAGGCAGCTGTAGCCTGGAGCAGGCCTGCTGATGGAGGGGGAAGGCAACAGCAAGCTCAGGGGGTCCTGTTTCTGCCCAGGGTTTCCTGGAGTGGAATATGTGCCCATGTGCAGCACAGATGGTCTGTGCATTCACAGCAAACCTGGGGTGCACGAGACCTCCAGCACGTGCCCCGTGCACTCCATGGTGGACACTTGTGCTGCACACTGGATCCATACTTGCTCAGGAGCCATTGGTTTGGCATTTCTGCATGTCCATCAGCCTGGAAATAGTTAGTTATGTCTGGGTTGACAGAAATCCTGGGACAGTGCCCAGAGTGTTTACATTCAGCCCAGGCAAAATTTCCACATGATAAAAAGAGGACAAGCCCATGGCAATACTATTGGAGCCTGACATAAAAATTTCTAACACCTGGAAAATGTTCCTACTTATAATATATTATTAGTTTTAGGGAGACAACCCCTCCCCTCTATGAATTTTGCAAAGATAACCTATGTGAAAAAAAGCAACTTTTTATTCTGAAGTACCCAGGTAGAGCAATTGTATTTATCCATTACCTGCTCTCAAGGCACAGTGTGCCAGGTACTGGTGCATGCTCCTCTCCAAGCATAGCTCTACCAGTGATCTGGGGCTTCTTACTTGAGAAACTGTACTTACTGCACATCCTCTCAAAAAAAAAAAAAGTTTTCCTGTGATTTTGAGAGGATCTTTTCAATCCAGACCGAATAGGTCCTTCTGTAATACCACTAAATTGCCTCTGAGTGTCTCTACAGTTCATCTCCTTCTACGAGCAGCCAAGCAGGAATAATGCAAGAGAAATGAGTCATTGAAATTTATTGGTGTCAGCTTTGGTTTTGTATTCATAACATCTTTTACTGTTATTTTTAAGGATATTGCAGATTGAAACAAGGGAGGATCAAGTGTCCCAGTTGTGTTTAAAGGAAGTAAATCTTTAAGAAATTATTGTGAAACAGATGTTAAATAAATGATTTTGAGTTCAGATCTGTGACAGAGCAGTGTACCTAGGGAGACTCTTTAATAGCAAAACTTGCAGTGATTTAGATCTATGGCTGATAAAGGGAGCTCAGATTTTTATTGTTATAACTACATAATGCAGTAATTTAACACACAAGTAGAAAAATTAATTGAGTCTTCTACATGAATATTACTTTAAGCCAGTGATTGCTTATTTTAAGAGAGCATCCTAGTATCTGCAAGGTGAAGAGGTTCATTAAGGATTTCAGGTGGAATTTCAGTGATGTTTGGCCATGCTCAGCACTGAGATGGGTGTGTTGGTAAGAGTGGATAGAACTGGGAATAGTGTGTACCTTTATCAGAGTGCAAATCAGACTTTGAGAACAAGTATCTTGAGAAGATAGTAAGAAGAACTTGCTATGTGGTTGTTAATGAGGCTTTAATATGTACAATATCTATAAAAAAAGAAAATACTGTGCACATATAAAATTTTTAGGAGTGACCTATACATATGATTTTTCAGTAGCACATAATTGGAGTAAATGGCCTAATGAATAACCAAACCCCTCTTTGGGGGGAAAGAACCCAAGTACTTTAAGTAGACAAGTCATACCAGGCTTTGTCTCAGAGCTGCACTAGTTGTAGGTACAACTTTCTACTCCATAGTACAGACATCCACATGCATGGATTTGAAAATGAAGTCTTCTTGGTCACTCTTATTCAGACAAGTTTATCAAGAAGACATTTCATGACCGTATTTCTTCAGGGCAGTTCAGTTTCACTGAGAGCATTACAGCTGAACTGGCCATTCACAGGCACAGCAGCAGATCTTTTGTTTAAAGAGGCAACTGAGGTATTAACAAAACGGAATTTCTTTCTATTGAGATATTTTGTTGCTGCTGTATTACATATTGACTCACCTTTGTGTCATAAGTTGTATGCAAAGATCACTATGGAGAGAAATGAAAGCTGAATTTGTGCTCCTTGGTCTGATGTTTACAGTAGAAATATTTCTCAACCTCAAACGTGAAGCCTCTCATGAACATGAAGAACAATTTATGCATTCAGTGAAATCTGGAGAATGTAGACACTTGTGTTGTTACAGCTCGATGAGTAGTGTTATGGAACAGAGGGAAATACAAACATTTACCTTTTGCATGGTAAATATACTGGCTACAATATATACAGAAAGGGAGGGAAAAAGCTTGTCTCACTCTAATGATGAAGGTTCAGGATTTTGAGATTATATGACAGAATAGAAAATAATTTTTAAATAAAAGTCTACATATTCATCCCTCTCAAGGAAACCTTTACACCCTTCAGTGAGGGTATTTATTTGGCCTGTAGTATATAAAAAGATACCTTGTTCTGTTCTCTTTGAAAGAGCTCTTATGCACATTGTTTGAGGCAGGGATGTGTTCCTTCCACTGAAAATAAGTATCATGCATTGATAGTAAGTTTGACAAGGTTGGACTCACACTAATAGTTTTACATATTTGTCAGAATAAGAATAATAATATAGCTGAAGAAAATAGGATTTTAGAGTCCTAGGCCTTAGAAAATGATTTTGTTTTCCCCTATCCTGCAGCCTGTCCATCACTGCATGTATGAGAACTTTGTGGAGTTCTCAGTGATCTCTGATCACACGTCTGTCTTGGCAATGGTCTCCCTGTCCCCAGCGTCAGCTATTTGTACCTGGAGAAGAAGAGCTTGAGACCAGAAAGGGGGCTCTGCAGCAGGCTTTTAACAGGCACAATTTGAGTAATTGTCCACCACACTGCTGAGGTGTGCCTGTGTGTTTTCTGTGGCTGCTAGAGTCCTCCATCCTGGTCGTCTTCATCTCTGCTATTGAGGTACATGTGGGCAAAACTGCTCTTGCCCTGGGAAGAGCTCCCTGCCAATCTTAGACTGCAGAAACAGCTGGAGCCGTACCCCAGCCTGGCAGATGGGGACTTGCAGAGCAGGAGCAATCTTCAGCATTGATCTGTTGGAAGTATCAAATGACAGCACAGCAAAAACGAGTGTTGTAACACGGTGTGCATTTGAGCTTTCCCAAAGGTGGCCGTGTGTGTTGGGACAGCATCCCCCACGCATCCTCTGTGGCGTGGTTTGCGCAATGGAACCTGCACGTTGCAGATGACCAATCCCTTACTCACCTGCACCCTGACAAAGTTGCTGTGTGTACTTTTAGGTTGTGCAAGGCAGGTACAAAACATTGTGACTCAATATGGAATTGAAAAGGTGGAAAGTGAATTAAGAGTGTCTGCCAGATGATAACTGCTTGTACGTGCCTATTGGAAAAGACTTCCCAGTGTTTTCAGAAGCCACCAGCTGCTGATCCACTCTGCTTCAAATCTGTGCTAAGTATTTCTGAGACAGATTTGTACTGAGCACTAAGCTTCTCCCACTGCAGTTAAAAACCACTCTTTAAATTACACTTTTGTGGGAAATCTTCATGTGTGCAAATGCTGGGATGAAAGTTCACGAGTCGTATTTGTGAGAACCAAGTGAGACTTTGGATGTTCAACCCCTTGAAATGCACATGTGACCAATGGCCCTGTCTTGCACGGTGCAGGGAAGGACCCTTACGTTCCAGCTTGAATGGCTGTTGAAAGCAATGGGAAATGTAATGGATAAGGGGCTTGGCACTTCAAAAGAGGCGGCCTAAAGCATGCACACAATGGCAGCCATCCAAATATTAAGCAAACATGTCAGAGATAAAATTTGCAAGACGCAAATTATAAAATTGGAGCAAGAATTTCTAAGAGCACTCATATATTCTACAATGTAAAATGAAAAAAGAAACTCAGACAGACTAAAATGTGTGGCATAATAATTTATATTCTACTACATTATGATGCAATCTATCTTTTTCTAAAAATGAAAAAAACCCATACAAAATAAATCTGCTGAAGGAATTAATTACTTGTCAAATTTCAGGTTTGAAACACAAATCATTTGATTACAAAAGAGCACTTCAAGCCACTGATGTATGCTATTTGCTTTGCCTTTGCGTAATTTAAGAACCCAATTGACATGTCTTAATTTGGTATTTTATGAAATTCCCTCCAGGTCCAAGCCCTTTCTTTCCATATTTCCTCCAAGTACAAATTTTTCTATGGAAATTTCTAAGCTCTCGACATAGGTTTAACAATAGCAATACAAATATGTTGCTGTAAGGTTCCCATTCCCTTTAATTTTTCCCCTTTTATCACATGGCAAGCACAGAGAGAAAACATGAGCTTCTCCATATGGAGTTTTAAAGAGGCAAAGATGAAGCCATGTCAGTTGAGATGCTGCCGAGAACTGAGGCACTGGGAAATCTCAGGGCAAGCATATGCCACAGCTGTTTTAAAAAGGCACCTTAAACCTATAAATTTAAAGTTTTGACTTTGTTCCCCAGATATCCCCTTTTGATCTGAGCAAAAGGTGACTAGGCAGGAGCAACAGACAATAATTTTACGATTGTATGAAAAAAATAGAGTGAATTTTATCTGTTAGCAATATTGTGACTGTCGTTGGGATATTCTTAATTATTTGGGCTTTGAAAAATGAATTCTGGAGCAATGGGTCTGTATGAACAGAGACAGAAAGGAAGTCCCTAAAACTGAGGCTTGCAAATGAGTGAGAGTTTTACCAAGTTACCTGCAGCTGGCTCTGCTATTGCCTGGCCTCATCATTTAATGTGTGTGCACCATCTCACTTAGCTGAAATTAGTATGCGAGAAAAGATGCATCAAAGTCAGCAATTAAAGTGACTTCATCTAACTTGTTGAGACAGTTGAGTAGCTGTGTTTGATTTTGCTTAGGAAATCATTAGCACCTTAACAGAAGGCAGGAAACTTTGATCAAGATGTGATAGATGCAGATCAATATAATGTATAAAGATTTTATTTGGCTCTGGTATTGACACCTGGTAAAAGAACTGGCTTATGGACTGTTCTCTTGGAAAGTTTGCATAATTGTTCAATGCTGGCCTAGTGTGTTACATGGGAAATGACAAAACCAGAACTCGTGTTACAGTTTATATTACTTACTTCTTTTTATTCCTGCAACGACTGTTTACCTGTATTTAAAGGGGTTATTTATGAGTAGGTGCATAACCTGTTCCAGTCAGTGAGGTGTTCCAGTGGGGATATAACTGACCAGCCACACTTGGCACAGGAAGATGGAAACAGCCAAGCTGTGAAATTGGGGGACACAGCTGGGCCAAGCCAGCTGTGCCATCCTGTGTGAGCTGAGTGGGGTTAGGAGGTTCAGGAACCTCACATACACACTTGCCTTAATAAAGGTCGCTGTCTGTCATATCTCCTGGCACTAGGGTGCACAATTCTCAGTTGTACTTTGTCAGGATTATCTGCTTTAATTTAATTTTATTTTCCTAAGTCAGTGGTTCTGACAGAGCAGATGAGGGATCAGCCAGTGGGCTCAGTGGAGGTGAGCACTACAGGGGAACTCTAGGGCTTCTTCTTTGAGACCGTCTGTAAGCTGCCTGGGGGGAATAAGCAGGAATTTTCTTCCTTTCAGACTGGAGTGCTGGTCTGGTTTGGGGTGCAGAGGGCACAGCCCTGGGTGAATACCTGTGCTCAGCAGTGTTGAGCCCAGCCACCCGCATGCACCCAGATGCATCTTCTAGCTCTGCACACCTGGCTTTGCTTTTACCCCCTGATGGAACTGCATGTGCACATGTTTTGATGGATATAGAGGGACACAGCTCTCTGGAGCATGGTAGTAGCAGTTTCCATCACAAAAATGTTGTAGGCTTTTAATGTATTTTAGCTTTCTCTTTTCTGCTGCCTGAAGCTGTGGGCAGTTAGGAAAGGTCCTACAGCACTGTCATATTCCTCAAATCATAGACCTTACTTGTGTGGTACTCCAATACCAAAATGCTGAGTGTTTGTTCACCTCCAGGGTGATGAAGGGAATTTTCTTTTTTAAATGCACTTAAGAATTTTTAGGATGTTTGAGAAGGGACAAGGGACTCTTGACTACCTTCTAGTTTTGTCCTATCTGTATTGCTTTAAGCTGCTCTCTTTTATCAGGATCCTGTTAATGTAGCTCCCTGGCTGTGCTGGATCTGTACAGCATTTCCTTTGGAAGACAGGCATTTGCAATTCTTTATTTAAGTTAAAGATACAGTCACGTAAGAGTGTTTAGTGTTCTCAAGGGAAGGAAAGCTTAAACAGAGGGTTGATTTATGTGAATAATCAGGTTGGCATGAATAATTATGGTATTTAATAGAAGAGAAACTTTAAACACCTTAGCAAATGTGTCACTGTGTGAAGTTATACAGCAGTTTGATGACTTGTTCAGGTTTGAATTTATGTTGGACTCAGCTCTGCAGAGCATTGCAAGGGAGTGAAATTCCAGGCTGGCTGCAGTCAGCAGGAATCAAGGACAGCCGTGCTTGGCTCAGTAGTACTCACTTCTCCTTCTGGATTTAGTCCTTCCCACAATGTGAAGATAATACTATTTACTGAAGTGGATGTTGCGGTGATTACTTAACATTTACAATGTGCTTTTAGGATGAAGATTCCGTCTTTGTCAACTTCTATGAGTTTCTCTATGTCTTATGATAGGTGAGGTTTTTTGGACCCCAGCTTTAAGATTTCTTTTAAAATTCACACAAAAATTTGTAGCCTACCTGGTTATTGAAAAAATTACAAAATAATTTAAGTGTAACAAAGTAAGCATTGGAAAAAAGGGAACAAAATCCAGGCTGATTTTATTTTTTCAGAATTTTCTATGGCAAAGATTAAAGGGAGGGTGGTAGTGTTGACATCCACAGAACCCAGATACTACAATGAGTATTGCTTAATATAGGGAATCCATGCATCCATAAACTTAAAGACTAGCTAGTACCTATTTTGAAAGCATTCTCAAAGGAGGCAGAATGTTCAATAATCCAGTAAGCCTGACACCTTGGAGAGGCTAGGAATGGGCTGAATTCCTTTTCCGTAGTAACCAAAGGAGGGCTTATGTGCACATATACTGCATCTTTTCAAAGGATAGCACAGCTCAGCTATGATGTAAGCAGGCTGACCCCTGAAGGAGATGCATCACACCTCCTACAGGAGGGATGATAACACATCCCCTCCTGCAGCCCAAAACAGGAGGAGCAAAGCAAGAGAGGAGAGAACTGTGTTACTCCAAATCCAGTGTCCTAATAACGAGTTTACTGGCACTTGAAGTGAGACTAGCCCCATCACTTTTAAATCTGTATGTTTTGGCTTTTCAACCTGAGTAAGATCCAAGTCTCAGATGGAATGAGTTCAAGAATGAAAGAAGACCAGAAGTACACGAATAACACACACACGCACACACACCAAGTTTTTCTCCAGTTCCTGGTTCACATCCTTTGAAGTATTCTACTTTTCCTCCCTTCCTAGAAAAAGCACTGGGGACAGAAAAAGAGCAATAAAATATTTCCAAATAACCCCTCACAGCTACAAATTATAAATATTTCATATTTTGAGCTATTTCTGTTTCATGTGTTCCCAAATAGCATTTAATTTCTTCCTCTCTCCCCGCCTCTAGCTTTAATTAAGTCTCATCCCTTGCCTGTCAAACCTTGATGCCCCCTTTGTAACAGCTTGCTTCCAGGTGAGTTTTCCTGGGCTAATTCAGGCCTTGTTCTGTTTTCAGAGATTCATGGTAAAACTCTCTGTAGCCCAGCTCTGACCAAGTGACTAGCAAGGAATTTCCACTTCATGCTTCTCCCTGACTCACAAAATTGAGCTGGTACAGAATAAAGAAAAATAAATAAGAAGCAAGCCAAATAATTCAGAAAAGGAATCTCAGTTTGTCTTAAGTGCCATCTGCCTCATATCTGCTATGAAAATGGTAGGTCTAAATTCCAGCTTTAATGTGTAGACTGCCCACACACTAGATTTTATTTCTCTGCACACATCTGCCATTTGGCAACAAGTTCATGTTGAGTGCTGAGCTCACTCCTTGAGCTGGAGCTGCATGTGCTCAATGTCTCCCCAGATGGTTGGTGCTGTTGTGGCTCAGGGTCTCTCCAGCTGCTTTGCTCTCTCTGGAAACTTTCCACTCTTCTTTATAGAGGGACTTTGGATTTGCAGTAGAATGAAGACACAAATCAATAATCTGTACTCATCTCAGAATGTTAATTTAATTATCTATCAGAAGCCATTTAATAAAATGACAACTGAAATTCTACCCTGTATATGGTGCAGTGGAGAGCCAAATTTTTCTAATTCAGTAGCTATTCCCATTCATGAGCTATCTCTATGGAATGTCTTTGGGGTCAGGTCCTCGATGGTGTCAGTATGTTCTCAGAGGCAAGACAGGTGTAACTGTACCTAAAAAATACTGAGCTTTGAACTACAGCAAGACAGATACTTCCACAGGGAAAAATTGCTGTACATAAAAATACAGGATTTTCCACTGTAATTTTAATTGTACTCTAGTTTAAAGTCTTCCTGCAATCCTGGCTGGGCAGTCCTGTTTCATGTTGCTTGCACTCAGTCTGCTCTCTGTGCTGCAGCACACGAGTGCTGCACACCTCCTTGCTGCCTTACAAACTTGTTTAATATATATCAGCCAATTCAGACTTGTTAAAGGAAGATCCCAGTTTGTGATCTCAGAGGTGTGTGAGAAGAGTGGGAGCAGGGGGAGAACATACAAGGGATGGAAACTGTTGACTAAAATTCTTTGTCTCTTCTGTCTCCATATGTTTCAATCAGCTGGGGTCCAGCAGTGCCTCGTGTTCAGAGCCCATATTGGGCACAGTCTCCTCTTAAAAGATTAATCACAAGTGGTTCATGGAGGTAAAAGCTGATATGAACAGACTGACTGGCATTTTCTCCATGCTCTCTTTCTTCATGTCTCCACAGGCGTTGCTACACATAACAGTCTAGTGAAGTGAACACAACTTTCAGTCAAATGTATTTTTCTCAAATATTAATGTTTTACTTTGTTTTTAAAAAATGTGTTCGGAACAAGCCTGTCCAGGCTGAAAAAGTGTGTAGGTTTGGGCCAAAAAAAGAGCAATCCATGATGGGCTAGAGCAAAGGTTTTTAGGGGTGGTATTATTTATATGCCTCACTGTTCTATATTGTGCTTGTATTACATGTTAAGACTTCTCAGTATCTTTTTGCTGAACCCCCCCCCCCCAATATTTTTTCCTGATTAAGAGCTGATGCTCTTCATCACAAGCTCTTTGTACCTCTAATAAAGCCTGCTTTCTCCCAGGCAATCTCGAGGCATGCTGGGACCATGCAGACGGCTGTGTCCTCTCACTCCAGTGCTGGCCTATGACCTTACAAGTAGGGTCAGTCAACATGCTACAAAGCTTTCCTTGCCATTTATCAAATAACAAAGCAAACCAAATTACATAGTTTCTATAGCAGGCCACTACAGTATGTAAACTGCAGAGAGGGCTTACACTGCTCGCTCATTCTGAGGTGCCGACAACATGAAAGGCCCTTTCGTTCCAGTGCCTGGAGCCTGTATTTGTCTATCTCACCTATTACCAGGAAACAAAGGGGCTGCAGAGGTTGAGCAAGCAAATGGAAAATGAAAATGGAAGAAAAAACAACTGCCTGGCTTCGAAGAACTGTTTGTCTAAAATGTATGCAGACATGTCTCGGGCAGTTTATAGGTGCTGAGGGCCCCTTTCTCTGGCTGAGAGCTGCTCTCCCTCTGCAGTAATAGAGTCAAAGAAAGGTTGAGGCAATGTCTCCTTTAACTGTGTAATGTATTTATCCTCCCAACTGGTGAAATGCTCAATAGCTGTCATGATTAATCAATTGTATTAGTATTTCATCTCAGACAGTCCCAGTCATGCGTGTCACTACAGATGTGTTTTCAGAGATGCACAGCAGCGTTGCCAGTGCTGCCAAAATCAGCTTTCCTAGTTTGGGAGCAGTGAGAACATATCATATCATCAGGTGAGATTTGTCATTATTCAGAAAGTCTACTAAAAGCTGGGAATGAATTAAGCTGTGGAGAGACCTCCCCTTCAAAATCTATCTGCTTCACTGAGAGAAGCTACTGCTCCTGGGTATGGATTTCCATTCCACTGCCAGGCTTTACTGCCTTTGCTGGTCTGCCAGAGAGCTTAGCTCATGTCAGGTGAGCATGGCTGGATGGGCATAGACCAGTCATATAAAGGTTGTAAATAAGTGCTCTTTATTTTGTCTGAGCTCTATCAAGTGTCTGCACCCTCCTCAAGGGAAGAGGTCACAGGCATTTAAGGTTAGTCATCTGCCTGCTGATGGAGATGCACTTGGAAGGAAATGTGTGCTCACAGTTCAGGACCTGGCTGGTTGCCACTTTTGTGAAGGACAAACTTACTTCACAAATGGTGATAAGGACGTGTGTTCCCCCTCTGCTCAGCAGTGGTGAGGCCACATCTGCGTGATGTGGGCACAGAAGTAGTAGTACAGGAGAGATGGATGTGTAGGAATGAGCCCAGAGAAAGACTGAAAAGATGATGAAGTGTTTGGAACATTTGCTGTATGAGGAGAGGCTGAGAGATCTGGGATTTTCCAGTCTTGAGAAGAAAAGGCTCAGGGAGGCCTCATAATTGTGAACAAATACCTGATGGCATGGGGAGTAAAGAAGATGGAGAGTCAGGATCTTCATGGCAATGCCCAGTGGAAAGACTGGAGACAAGGGGCATGCACTGAAAGAAGTTTGGTTTAAAAGTAAGATCTATTTTACCATAAGGATGATTGAACATTGGGTCAAGTTTCCCAGGGAGGTTGTGGAGTCTTCACCCTCAGAGATGTTCAGAAGCCCACTTGACACAGTCCTGGACACTCTGCTTCAGCTGACCCTGCTCAGGTGGGGGTGGGATGAGATGATTTACAGAGGACTCTTCCCACTTCATCTGTTCTGGGTGATGCTATGGTTTAGTGTTCTACTGTGAGTGTGGAACCTCCTCTGAATCTGAATTTCACTGCTGTTGAAGAGCTTCCAAGGATGGGAAGGATGGAATGCACGTGTGGAGGGCAAACTTTGAAAAGGAGCTAATATGTATTGGTATGAGGATATCTGCACACATCCACAGAGAAACTTTTCCAACTTTTTTTTTTTTTAATCAGCAAAACAGTTTTTTTTCTAATGAAAGGAGCTTATCTAGGCACAAAGTAGGAAAGAGAAGTAAGGGATGAGTGCAGTGGGATGACTTGTGATTGCACAAGAGCTGGCAAATGCAACTATTTCCAAATATAATGGCATTAAGTGTTCATTGTGAAATTAGATCAGCTTTTTAAGAGCTGCAGGGTGAAAAAACACAGTATTCAGCTAATTAGACAAAGTAAAAAGATAATGTTAAATTCTTTTCCTTCAAAAAGTATTCGTCTGCACTACCATGAATTTTAAAATAGAACTGCTTGAGATGGCAGCATTATCAAGTGATCTGCCATTAAAAGAATTATAATTCAGGTCTTTTTAATTCCCCTATTGTGGAAATCTTTAAATTAGAATGTATCTAAACTGTACAAATCTGTAGTTCTCTTAGAACAATGCTGACACAGTTCTCTGATGCTCATTAAAAATTTTTATGCCTTGATTTCTATATAATGGAACATGGGGAAATTTAACTACACTTACTGGGTTTTGAGCCCAATCCAGCTAATTACTAAAGCATCTACCCAACTTTAAACATGTAAGTAGTTTAATCAAAGTTGGTAAGACTATTGACATGCTTAAACGAACTGAAACTGTAGTTGCCATTCTTCATTTTGAGTGTCATGGGTCAAAGGCCATCACTTTTAAGAATACAAGTCACAGCATCACAGAATGTGCTGAGTTGGAAGGGGCCCACAAGGATCATTGAGTCCAGCTCCTGGCCCTGCACAGGACACTCCAAGAGTCACACCATGTGCTGGAGAGCATTGTCCAAACACTTCTTGAACTCTGTCAGGCTGCTGCTGTGACCACTGCCCTGGGGAGCCTGTTCCAGTGCCCAGCTGCCCTCTGAGTGAAGCACGTTTTCCTAAGTCAAGAAGTTAAACATCAAAAGTATATCAAGTTGAGAATATTAGAACTGACATCAAATGAGTTTACTTTTGATAACTTACATCTGTACATTTGAAACCACATTACTCTTGTATGTGTTTATTGGCAGCTAAAAGTGCTTCGCTCAGAAGCTTTGAGGTTCTTTAATAGACTCTAGCAGCAAGAAAGCTAGGTGATCAAGCTCTTTGAAAATTAAAATTTAAAAAATCCTATTTATCAGAGGCAAAATTGTTCTGTGCTTTCAATAGATACTTTATAATCTTTCATTAACAAAGCAATTTGACAATTTTTTTTTTCCTTCACCCAAGGAATATAACATTAACTACTGGAACACAAATAATGTTACTAAGTATATATTTCCATTCTGTTTGGCTTTCAAATTTTTTCTTTCTTTTGTTGCTAAGACTCTTTGAGATTGAAAGGGTTGATGCAGGATTGGGGCATAATTTGAATAAGGCATTTGGTTAGACTTCAAAGTTTATTGTCTAGGGTTTTTTTAGTTTGGATGAGATTTGCTGTCCTTCTCCTAAAGATATCATGTATCCAAATTACTTATTTTGCTCTTCTTATCCCAGATACAAAATATTTAATGATGCACTTGTCCTTAAGCATGTGCTTACATACACGCTTGTGTAAGGATGTGAGTGTGTGTTGGTGTGGCTTGCTGAATTAAGGGTCAGAAGCACATAGCAATTTGATTATAAAATGTACTTCTGTCCCTGGGGGCCCATGGACATGCTTTTGGTAGTTAGTCCTGAATGAATTAGTCCAAACATAAGTAATATTACTAGTCAACAGCAACCCAAGCCAATTGTTTGTCAATAGTTTTGTATAATCCTGTAACTCAGAACAACCGCACACTAATTTTGTAATGTGTTTACATATCAGATTAAAAAAGTGGTTGAGGATAAAGCTTTCTTTATGATTTTATTTTTCTTTTTTTTTACATTTATCAGATCATCTCTAAGGGAATGATAAAGTATTTTTGAAGGAAAAACCCAAGCATATCCTGGAAAAATGGTACTTGCTTTGGCACTGTTTTTGTTGTTTATTAAAATAGCAAGTAATTAGAATCAGTGGTCCATGAAGTTTCAGTTGGAAACAAAAGAAATCATAAGAATTTGCCTGTTTACTAGATTCTCTCCAATTAGAAATGGTTTCTCATAATGTGAGGACAGCATAATGTAAACTTGCACAGTGTGTAAATAACACTTCATTAAGTTCCTTTTTCCTTTTGAAAGTGTCTTGTCTTGGACAGAAGGGCAAATTCTGCCAAGTGGAACTGCTTTCACCTTTGCATGATAGGGATGTAATTGAAAGTAGCCCTAGGTGTTCTTCTTGTGTATTTATTTAAAGTATTTATACAAGAATAAAAACCATTGGGATGAAACCTCACATATCTAGAGTAGTCTGTCTGCAGTAAGGATAATATTGATTGCTATGGCAGAATACTCGGAAGCCAGGTCACCTTCCAGCCATTGATTGTCTTCTTTCAGACTGCCAATGCTGGCTGCATTAATTGCATTGCTGAACTTAGCAATTTCTTATGTTTTTCTTATTTTACCTCCATCCATTTTCCTAAAATAATTGAAATGTGGTAGTCATAAAAAAGACTTGAAATAGAAGCTAGAAGAGTCTTAAAGAAAAATATTTTTTGAATGCTAATCAACAACATTAAATGAAATCACTGTCTTTACATTTCCATTGGCAAGACATAGTCCAATTTGAGAACATGAACAGAAAAAAAACGAGGAAGGAATGTACTGGGCTGCTAGGGAAAGATTCCTGGAACACGGCAAAAATAAAGAGGAGTTGGTCTGCAGCCCCATGTTGAATGTTTTAATCTGGCAGTTCATTTCGTTTAAGGTAGGGCTTGCTGACATTTATCTGTCTTTATTGCAAAAGTATATACATGCTTGCACCTATTTTAGCTGTTTTTCTTCCCATGTATACGTGTGTGTAGCTCTACACACATGTAAAATGGAAAACACAGTCTGTGACTGAAAGATGATTTTTGTTCAGTTCCATAAATAATAATGATAAATGAAAAGACTTCATATTCTTTCACAGTTTGCAACAGAGCAGCTTTACAGCCATCAGATATGGCTGGGGTTCTTAGAATCTGATGGTAGCCAAATCTTGTTAGTGTTTCTTTAAAATTCATATTAAAGAATAGGGTTATTCAGAATCCCCAGTCTTACATCCTGTAATGGGTTTTAAGTCTGGGTTACAAGAGCTGAGCACGAGTGTCAACATGGAGAATGGTTTTCCAAAGAAGTGTGATGAAGAAGGTCTCCCAGAGCTTCCTCAAGGTTTGCTCAAACTCACAGCCCAGCTATCCAAGGATTGGTATCCTGTAATGAAACCCTTCTCATGAACTGCAGCTATGGAAAGGAAAGGAAAGGGGAAAGGAAAGGAAAGGGGAAAGGAAAGGAAAGGGGAAAGGAAAGGAAAGGGGAAAGGAAAGGAAAGGAAAGGAAAGGAAAGGAAAGGAAAGGAAAGGAAAGGAAAGGAAAGGAAAGGAAAGGAAAGGAAAGGAAAGGAAAGGAAAGGGGAAAGGAAAGGGGAAAGGAAAGGAAAGGAAAGGAAAGGAAAAAGGATAGCTCAAGTCTTTTCAGAAGTACAGTCTGTGAATCCACAAACCTCTACAAACACAGGAGTAGATTCTATGTATGGGCAGCACTGCAGAGCAGAAACCTTGCCTCAAAGTAGGGGACTGCCATGGAGGAAAGGGGTTGAGTTTTCAAGAAGGAAGAGCTGGAACACAGCAAGGCTCCAGGAGACACCTTGGAGAAGATCTTTTCACTCTTTTGCCATCCTTAGTCCCAATGTTGGCAGTTTATATCCCCAAATCAAGATGTTTCTCTGGGTCTGTACTTTTAAAGCCTGAACAAGCCCCTGATAACCAGTTTATAGCCATTTTCTGTTAACCTTCTCTAGCTTGCCTGTGGTGATGCACTTGTTCCACTGTCTTCAAGTGAACATTGCACCCACAAGCAGCCCTGGAAACTTTATCTTTTTTCCCTCTTTCAAATTGTCAACTGATTTCAGCTGCTATAAAAGCTGGTTCCCAAATTAAACAAGTACTGTTAATTGACAGCAACATTAGCAAAGTGTCTCAATTGAAAACATCAAGGCATTTATGACTCCATGCAGCAAAATAAAATCATGAGCTCCTTTAGCTATTGGGTTTATTGAATTAGGTAAAATAAAGCACTGATGTTGCTTTTTACTCAATTTCCTAATTTAGGAGCATTTGACATACATTTTTCATACTAATGTATTTATATGTTCATTTGATTCTTAATAAAAAGGACAGAAAATATTAATTTTTCTTTTATATGTGCTATTATATAGAGGACAGGCAAGATTTCAAAGAGCTTGCTGTGCTAATAGTGTAAGTCCAGGCACCTTACACATGCCAGAAAAAGAACATCTGTAAATGCTGTTACAGGGGGCAGATGTGCCATGAAGTTTCAAAGGCCTGGGGAGGCACGCAGAAGCTGCCTCAGGTAATGCACAGCTGACAAATTAACAGTTTCTGGTATGAGGGTCTTTTAAAAGGTTTTTTTTTAAATTAACACATGTGGAGAAATTATAGTTAAAGAACTGATAATTTGGGTTGTTGCAATAACAGTTCCCATACCCAATGTGAAAGGCCACCTCCCCTTTAAATGGCTTGAAATGCAATACATTTCATAAGTACAGTGGAAAAGAAACAGCTCTCTTCACCCCTTCCTTTGCCTAGGTGAAATATTCCTTAGGGAAATTTGTCCAGTGAGACTGATTTCCAGGCTGGTGCTACACAACAGATATGCCTGGTCTATTCAGTTCTTTTCCATCGTCTTTTCTACATTGATCATAAACCAAATGTGAGTCCCTTTGTACCCATCCCTCTTACAGACAGCTGCAGCTTTGGTGTGGTGTCTTGTTTAGGAACAGCAACAGCTGCCCAAGTGTCGTGATTTGCCTATTCCTTCAAATCATACACGCTCTACTTAGAAACCATTCCTTTTTTTTTTTGGTTGGTTATTTTTTTTGACAGAGGATTTATTAAATAAAAATGAGGATGGTAGTATTGTTATCTGAGAAGATCAGATGTGTCATGTAAGCTGTAGAGTCAGGCACCTGCATCCATCAAATATTTAAGAAAACATCTTAGGATAAAATGTAGCACAATACTTTAATTTTAAAATCTCTTCCCACAGTACAAAACCTATTCTCACAGATACTTAGTTTCTAAAGGAAAGAAGACTTAAAATGATATTTGATAATCAAATTTCTCCACCTCTATCCTTGCCCTTTAAATCTATATTTTAAAATAAGCAAGAATACTTTTCCCCAAACTTCAGTCAGTTTTTTACCTTTATAAGATGTTTCTTTCAACACAACTCAACCACTCTCTATATTGCTTGAATTTTTTACAGTGAACAAGTTTACATGTGGATAAAGTACTAAACACTAAAGTGCTGTTCTTGTGTTACACATAGTGCTCCATAGAAACATAAATCCAGAATTCACGTCACACTGAAGAGTAGCTGAAGACATTTTAAGAAATGTCCCAAATTACTTCAGTGTCTAGTAGCCAGACAGAAACAAAAAGCACTCACATTGCAAGATGTTATGAACCTTTCTATCAAAAATAATAAATGAAGATGTTTTTTACGGTTGTTGTGTTGCAGTTTGACTCAAAACACTGCAAAAGAGATTAGACTGGGGGGGAACATATTCAATAGTCCTGTTCAATAACATCTATCTACTAATTGCAGCCAGTTAGGAAAAAGTAAAAGATCCAGCTCCGTTTCATCTGATTTTGTAAATGAACCAAAAGTGGTGCATGATTTTGATATAGAAGGACATCTGTAAATGACAAGAGCTTTACTGAAGTATTTCATTTCAGTAGCAGTAAAAAGAGCCTACTGCTCAAATCATTAAGTGGCTAAAAATCTAGCATTCTTTTGGACGACTTTGCAAGTTTGCATTAAGCATGCTTTCAGTTGTCAGGCTCCTGTTGTGACATATTGTTTGAGTCAGACTTCATCAATCTACAAAGCATTACTTGAGGTCTGATGGCATGTGCCTACACCCAATATACTATGTACAAATGGAAGTGATACAGGATTCTGTAATTACTACATTTCTTTTTAACCCATAAATATTTGGTGCACTAAATTTCTGCCCCAAATTTTTCAGAAAGCAATTAGTTGGTTGCTTTATCTGCACAAAGTAGATAAAATATTGTGGTATTGATGATTTTTCGTGTGCAGATGTTTTGATTTTAGCACATCTGTATGCAATAAATCTATTTTCTGTGTAGAAATCGTATTTTATTATATGATTTAGTATGGAATGTTGAATAAATAATTTAAATTGAAATTCTTTCTTTGGGGCCACACCAGAATTATTTGCAATAGCTGATCATACCGCATATATCCTTCTCTGCACATAAATGTATTAGCCAATTGCTTTTAAAAAAACACCAGTTTTGCTAATATTACTTTACAGACAGATGGATAAATGTCAAAAATGGTCTTGTGTGTAGTCTGCCTGGATTTTTAGCTGTTTCTTATGTTTCTCTCATTATAGATGTTCTAGCCTAGCAGATTGGGTTTGCAGCAGGATTGTGGTGTTGGCTGTAAAGAATAGAAATGAGTGCATGGAGGGAAGAGTGGAAATGTTGGCTTCCTTCTGTCTGTCTTCTGTTAGTCATCTGTGAGCCAGGGCAGGGCTTTGCAAATGCAAAGTAAAGTCTCCTGTACTGTAAACCCTATGTAAATTAGCCTGTAAGGACAAATTTTGTACATAGGGAGTGGAGTGAGCCGTGTGTGCTCCCAGCCCGGGCAGAGCACTTGGCTGTACCCCACAGCCTGAGAGTTCAGCCATGAGTAACCGAGAGCAGGTTTTGATTAGTTTTTCACTGTAATCATAAGTACCAATACAGTGAGACTAAATCATTAGGTACTGCAAGGGTTGCAGGGTGTGGGAGCAGCACAGGAAGGCACCGTGTCCCATTCCCCTGTAGGGTCTCATAGGGCAGATGGTTTGAGAGAACAAAACTCCTGCAACCTTTTTGCTTCTGCTCCCAGAGCCATTACCCAAAGATGTTAAAGCAGCTGCATGAGGGGCCTCCCTCAGCTGTAAAATCATAGGGTCTGTTACCTACTTTTCCTCATTAAAAAGATAACTGCTCCTTCTGGTGAGGAATTGGTTGTAACGATGGATCTGTGTGAAAGAAGACACTTCTCATCTGATAGTCCTTGCAGTTGTGTTCATAGGAGCGCAGGGTAGGCAAACAGCAAATCTTTTTCTTTCTTCAGTGGTTGGGTTTCCATTTTAAATAGCAAAGTGGACAATATAGGGGTTTTTCTACATATATACATATGGTCTGTGAACAATAAATTGCTTCCTGCCCATAAAACTGTCCTGCAGGTAGTTACATTACTCTTGTGCAGCCAGTAGTTTATTTTATTACCAAGCAGAACACTTTTATATGACTATGGATAGTTCAGAGACTTTGTCACTTGTTTCTCCTACAAGTCCATCCAAACATGAGGATTGTTGGGGAATAGTGCAAAGGTTTTCTATCCTTTGTTTTTCTGTGAGAGGTCATTGTTGGTTGTCTGCATATATAGGTGTATGTATGTATGTAAGCAAATGCTTTCAGAGCTGAAGCAAATCTATTCAGAGTTGTTTGCTGGGAGCTTATTTCTGCTGATACCAGGGATAAGGTGTTTTTAAAAATGTTTTATACATAGTGCCTCTGTCCTGGTGCAGCCATGTTGAGCACATATATTGCAAGTATCTATTTCTAGACAGTATTCCAATTTTTTAACTAATGCCCTAAATCCTTGTAAACTGATCTCTGATAACGTATTCAGTAGTAACCCTAGGCATCAAATTATTTTCTTTAAATATCTCTGGTTTAAAGTAAAAACATGTGCTGCTTTCCAAGTGTATGGTGTTACCTAGTGCTCCTGACACAACCACTCTGACTTTTATTCTGTATGCCATGAATCTGTGTATCTGTGTGTATATCCTTCCTAACCTGAAATGTGCTCTCTGTGACTGACCACTTCCTCAGCTGAGCTACAGTGAAAAGCAAGTGATATCTGTGGTCATGGCTGAGTGATGCTACTGCCAGTGCAGCACGTTCCAGGGCCAGAGCACAGAAACCTTTGGTAGCAGTCATGCTTCCAGCACTGAAAGCGAGGTTCTGTGGCATTTGGTTGTTTTGGAGCTGGGTTTTTGTTTTGGTTTTTTTTTTTTTTTGTTTTTCCTTCTCTCTCCAGTTTTTGGCCCTATGACCAGTCTGGGACTGAGCAATAGGAACTGGGAACACGAGTTTAGGAGCCTTCACGTGTTACTCAGCAGGAGTGGCCTGGTACCAGGCAGGTCTTGGGATCCCAGACATAGAAGGAAACTTCATTGGGTTTGCAGAAGATTGCATTTGCCAATATCAAGCACAAGAGAAACTTTAAACTGTTTTAAGAGCGATATAATGGTGCAATAGGCAAGGAGCAAGGTAAGTCAGCATCCTTGGTTTCTATCCCTGGCTCTGCCAGCTGCTTGCTGTGTGACCTTGGGTGAAAGACTTATTCTCTCGGTGTCTCAGTTTACGCATTAGTGAAATGAGAGTAATGATACTCACCTATCTCATTGGGGCTTTTTGAGGCTTAATTAATTGATGTTTGTAAATCACTTTGTGATCCTCTAGTGAAAGTTGTTAGAGATCTGCCAAGTATTTATCCTCTCAGGTTTTTTTTCCTCCTGCTAGTCTGCACTCATCCATCTAATATCTAAAAGCACACTCACAGCTAGCAACAGATAGTAGCCAAATTGCTCTTAACAGGAGATGTATGGAAGCTTTTACAAAATTACTTTTGCAAATTACCACACTTTTTGAAGTACCATGTGCAGGGATGTAATGAAACACTCTGCAGACAAGTGTCAGTGCTACTCGCTGAACTGACTGTGGTTGTGATTTCTCTTGTAATATCTTTCAATGGTCCCAAACATACAGGACTGTTTTGAATTTCAGCTGTGCCTTTCTTTTAACTAATTTCACTTTGGAAAATTCTTTGGCACTCCTAAAATTTTTCCGTATGTTTTTGATTTCATGTAGACTTGTCAGTAATTGGGATGTATGTCTTTTCCTCTGGGATGGCAGAGGAAATGCAGGTTCATTGTTATTACCTATTTTGCAACGTCTTTTCAACCTGAGAAAAGGTTACAGACTGTGTCCTGTAAGAGGTTTAAGGTGGGCTGACTCTTCAAGTGTTAGAAAGCCTTGTGGAAGTACAAGGCTACATCCTTAGGCATACAATATTGCCATTAATTCAAATCCTCATTTGCTTTGAAACTGTAAA
The DNA here is from genome assembly GCA_026261815.1 of Monarcha castaneiventris obscurior. Lineage (NCBI taxonomy): Eukaryota > Metazoa > Chordata > Aves > Passeriformes > Monarchidae > Monarcha > Monarcha castaneiventris. The sequence goes on along the minus strand of JAMPIT010000712.1, from coordinate 8,841,685 downwards.
GTAACTACATTCCATCCTGGGGAGTACAACTGAAAATGCAAACATGAGGAAGCACAACCCCTCCCCACTCAAAATTGCCTTTTCAGAGGGAGGAGAGTTTCTCCAGTGCTGCTCTGAGTGGGCTGTGCTGTGCCTGGAGACCTGGCAGAGTGCAGGTCTGAGCACATGGGCAGAAGGTTAACCCTGGATATGAGAAACTCTTGGTCAGAGTGGTGGAACTGGGCATCAGAAAATATATCTGAGGAGTCTTCGAGGAATTTGAATACAAGATGTTGCAATAAGATGGGAAGGGATCCAATTTAAACACAAACTGAACTTCTCAGACATCATATTTCTTGCAGACATCAGTGCTAGTGTTAAGGGAGGAGGTAACCCTAGAAACACTGTGCCTGTTAAAGAAAAGAAAGTGTGTGTGTCACTGCATTGTGTTGATGACATATATTCCTGTATGAAGTATAAGGACAGGCTCTGACAGATCCCTCCATGTCAGTGAAGAACTCCCAACTCATTGATTAGTCATTTCCTGGGAAGAATTTAAGGGATTGTCTTGCCTCAGGAGATGCTTGTTTCCTGCACTGGACCTGGTCCTTTGTGAATCCAAGACAAATTTCAATACTTCACAATACTTGTTTGCACACAAAGTCCTACAAAATAAATACTCTATAAAACTGCCCACAAAGATCTCAAAAAGGGTATCCCAAGGTATACAATGTTATGGCAATGTTTTGCATCAGATTTAATTTGATAGTCAGGAAAAGCCTGTGAGGGAAGAGCAAGGATAAGAGTATATAGTGAATTAGATTTAGATACAAATAGACCATGACCTATTACATAAATAAGAAAGCCCTTCTCTTGAGTTTTTTCTTTTCCCCGAGTATTTCTGCATCTTGATACTCTGCTCACAGAAAAGTCACGGGGGCATCTGAGCACAAGGACCTGACTGCAGGACTGACACCCAGCCTTGGCCAGGGCCAGTCAGGTACTCAGCAAAAATCTCTTGTAACCATATCTGGCCCAGTATCTGGTTAGAACGTATTAAAACTAAACACTCTCTGAGAAATGAAACAGGATTGTTATCTGTTGAAATTTATGAAGCAAATAGCAAATGTGTGGGTGTGCCTGCTTCATCAAGAGCACTGCTTAAATGACTGTTTGCAAAGTTGGATAGCTATCGGGAATTCATTTGGAAGTAGGCTTAAAACACAATTACCTTGCTGTGCAAAAGCCATCATAATACCTTTGACGCTTCCTTATTGACAGAGATTGCAGGGGAAGCAGTGAAATTATAAAATAAATCTACAGGCCAACTTTGAGTGTTCATTTAAAAGAGGGCATTCAGCTACAGTTCCAAAATCAGTTGCAGTATACACCACTGAAGTGCTTGAGCTATAATTAGTGAGGTCCTAAATGAGATAAGCGTGGCAATTTAATTATCAGATAACTTTAAGATATGCTTAAAAGGATTCCAACTCGATAAGAATTGTGATAATGTTTGCTACTCAGGGAAAATATCAACATCTAAATATTTAATACAGTCACAGGAAATTTAAATGAAGTAAATTTTCAGAGAAAAACGAGGCGAAATGCTTCCTACAGCAATATGGCTGAGACAGGGTTTCCTTTTAATTTTTGATGAGTATTTGTTCTTCTGAGGGTTACATAAGCGGTATCACAAATTCTAAGCCCTCTTTTTTCCCTTCCTCCTGTGGTATAACTAAAGGCACATTTAGCTTGCATGTTAATTCAGAAATGAGCCTGATAGGTCTACTTAGCAAAACTGTGCTTCAACTTTGTGATGGGAACTAATCTGTGAGCTGAGCATCCTCTCTTCATTTTGCTCATGAAATCCAGCCATACTTTATATAAGAATGCAGAGAAGAAAGAGAAATAGTTTATCCTCTAAGCCACCCAGCATCCTGTTCTTGATATTTCAGTAACATATGCTAACATATGCTTTCCTCAAGAACTTCAAAAACATGCTTTTAGCAGCAATGAAAATAGTATCATACATCGAATTCAACTTTAAACCTCATAGTTTACCTCTAATACCATTACCTCATGTATAGAAGAAAATGTAAATCTAAAATATGCTGGTGATTATAACCTTTCTTCCTGACAGACACTGCAATATAAATGCACATAAATTGAATTTCTTCTTTAAAGAAATTTGAATACCTTTGGAGCATTTTAGCAAATCATCTCCAGCCCTTATGGCACAACTTCAATGGACTGTGGAAAAGTGCTCTCCCTATGGCATGACTCCTGCAATAGAAGGACACAGCAAGGCAGAGAAATGCCAAGAAAAATAGAATGTACTCCATTGATATTCAAAATTTATTTTATTAAACTTGCACAAAAGACCAAAAAAATGGAAGCTGCTTTTATTAGAAAAGGCATTCAAGTATTAACTCTGTGACTGCCATTTGGATTGCTTGTCTGGAAAAAATAGGAATTGAAGATACATAGTTTGACTTTGCTCCCTAGAAGAGCTTTTTGATTCTGCATGTTAACCATTAAATCAGAAACTGTGAGAGTGGGCAAGTCATGAGTAGGAGATTCTGATGCATCAGATGAGAATTCTTCAGAGGGATTCTCCCTTGGGGGGGAAATTAGTGTATTTGAGCAATTTTGTACTAATTAGTAAATATGCCAATTGGTGGATAACAGCCATATTTCAGAATTCTATTTCTAGGGGAGCATATGGCAATGTTCCTGAATACCATCAGCTGTCAGTGTTTATCTTAGAATACGGATGGGATATGAAGATGCCAAAAAAAGTATTTTTCAGAGCGGCAAATACTAATATTTCCATAATATGTTGGAAGGATAAACTAACTGAAGGTTTGTAAGTGTTTGGTTGAGTGGAGTATGGCCAAGTTTGCTCTAAATTAGTTGGATCACTTTCCTGTTAATCCAAACAAGGCAGGTGTTTACTTTAGCAAGGTGAGATGCTTCGGTGGATTACAGATTTTTACCTCTGCATAATGCAGCGTGAATAATTTATGGTAACCTTGGGGATTGGAAGAACTGCTCATTGATGTAGTCTCACCACAAGATGTACCTTAAGATGATCTACTGCCAGGTAAATTCATGGGTTAGGATAGTGACCTCAGTAGTGAAATATTGCCCTTAGCCTTTGGCTCCACATGTGGTACAGACTTTCCAACTTCAGAAAATTAGAAATTGGTAAACGCTGTAACTTGTCAATAAATATGAAATGTGTGTCTATGTGTCAACACTGTCCCAGTCTGCCATTACAGGTAATGGTCTGGATTGTTTTCATTCCTACTATAACCACTTATTTTCAGAACTTTACAATTTATGCATAAACACTTCCTCGTGACAAAGATCTAGGATGTGACATAAGCCAAAAAACTTTTTTCTTTTTTTTTTTAAACCAAACCTGTTTTTACACAAGGTCCATGAGTAGAAAGATATTCTTTGTATTCTGAAGAAATAAGTTTTTATAGAAAAATTATGAATAAGGGCTTAACTTAGTCATTTTTCTGAGTGAGAGTGTGTAGGCATCTGAGATCTATGTGAAGTGAACTGTGGTGCTGGACAACCCTGGTGTTCCTTTACAACCTTTTTGCATTTAAGCAGAATCTAATTTTTCTTTATAAAATATGTCACCTCTTCATTTTTCCATTCTAGTTAGGAAACAGGGTGGGTAAAGATTTCAAAGCTCCTCCATGGCTTAGGGTCAGATGAGAGTTAAGACTCTAAATGTCATTTAAAACCTGGTCATTAGTATCTTCTCAATAAAGCAACGAAGGCGCTGAAGAGCCTGAGTCTCACTGAGAGTCACTAGGATTTAGAATACTACAGACTAGAATTAAAGATTAAAATAGTCAATTAAATTGTTTTTTGAATGCATGTAGACATTTTCCTGCTCTTCCAGACACCTGGCCACTTTTGGGAATCTGGCCCCGAGTCACGTCTGGATGTCCTGTGCTCAAAGTGTGAGCTGCCAAGTCATCTGGAGCAAGGCATTGTCTATGCTAGCAATTTGAAGTAAAGCTTGTTGGAGTTTTTGATGTGGCTATTTAAATTTACATTAAATCCCCATCAGAACTATAGCAAGGATGGGAGGAGATCTGATGCAAACACTCCAAGTTAGTGCTCTGCTTCAGTTGCTGCAAGGAAATTGCTGGTGGAGGCTCAGTGGTGGAGCTGCTACAGTGGTGGGCCTTCAATGCAGGCAGGGAAATGAAGGCAGAGGATGAAGTCATGGAGTCACTGCTATCCTGCAGTGGCCAGGGGAGCAGGGATCAGGGATGCTCAGGGCTCTGAGTCGCCTGTGATGCCAAGACCATGGAAGAGACTAGCACAGAACCTGGCTGGGCAAAACCTGCCTGGAAGGTTTTCTTGGTTTCCTGACCCTTCTGCATCAGTCTGTGGTAGAAACCAAATGCATCCAGCTGATGAAATTCCATAGTCTAGGGCCCAATGATTGTTTTATTCTGATAAAGTGCAGCAGCTGTTGCAGGACCAGGAGGACAAAAAGCTTTCAGAGCTCCAAGGCTGCGCTGCAAGTGCTGCCTCACAAGTCATACTGGCCCAAAAGAAAGTCCAGCCCAGCCAGCCAGGAATGCTTCCGGAAAGAAATTCATAGTGTTTGGAAATACAGACTAGAACATGTTCAAAATGGCTACTGTTATTCTTCAGACAGCTATAAAAAATAGAGTAGAAAACTAGAATATACTATAATACAGGGCTGGAAACTTTCTTGCCTTTATCATGACTCTTACTTATGTAGGTCTATCTCCTGAATTCAAAGGATTGAGAATTCTTTAGCTAGGAAATGTATAGCCCATACAATGCCAAGAAAAGCTAGATAATGTTGAAGTTGATAGCTTCAAAAAATGCAAGAAATATAAACTGATCTCTAAGTCTGTAATCATTAGGTCCTGTGATTTTTAAGGAAAGCTTCTAATTTTGGGACCCAGGTTATGATATGTGAATGTTTGGAGTTGATGGTAATGTACAGAATAATAAAGTCATTTGAGCATCTGTCAATTCTCACGTTTGAAAGATCAGTTCTTCTTGGAAGAATACTTGTTCCCTGCTGGTATTGATATATTGATTAGACTGCTGTGTCTTTGGCAGCTTGTTGTTTCTTTTGGAAATCTGAAATATGTTTTAAAAATAAATACAAAATCTCCCCTTTCCCTGACCCCTGTAAAAATGGTCATCTGGACATAATCTCTAATCACAACTACAGGCTGTGAAACTGGGGGTTGCAATAGAAATGTCAACAAAATTTTAACTGTGCCATAATACAATAGTTATGTAAATACAGTACATAATGCACTTAATATGCTAATCTCTGCATATCAGGAAGCAAAATCTCTCTGGACCAGAACTCAGCTATGGCATTGCAGCCTTTTGCTATACAGAAAAAAAGAGAATCAATTGCAGAGCCTGTAAGGGTGAGCTGGTTCTTCTGGTTAGCCCTAGCATTTCTGGGAGAATGAACAGCACTTCTTAATTTTCACTTCAACCACTAGCTGCTTTTTTTAATGGTATGTCTTGCCAGTTAGGCTTGAATCTGCCATGTTTTTGATGATTTATTTTTGTTTGACAATAATGTAAAATACAAACCATCTGATGCTAGGTTTTAGCTCCATTAGCTAGGAACCACAAACCTATGCCATGTCACTTTTTCTTTTTATAGTGCTGTTTCAAACTTACTGGCATAATTGGTCAATCTTTTTCTTTGTCTGGATTAAATGATGGTTTTGGCTAGAGTTTCAAACCACAATGCCAAATTTTCTTACTCTTATGACTCCCATCTCCATGTTGCACAGGACTAACTATATAATATTCAAATGGCTCATTTGTAAACACACAATTATGTACACAAAGAGTGCTTCTTAATGTTTCCCCAATTTGGCTCTGCTGTTACACTAGTGATGGCTGCTGGCATGCAGACCAGCTAATTTGTGCCATGCCAGCACTCTGAAAGCTGAATTAAATTGAGCCTGGATAATGTACAAATACTGCAACCTAATGCTTTTTAAAAGTCAGTCCCTGAAGATCATACATACAGATGGGTTTCTGTTCAATACGTGTATCTGTGCACGCACCTCTCATGCCAATATATGGATTTTAGTGAGGATCCAGTTAACAGACGTATGTTGGCACATTATTCCTGAGGCAGTTCTTCCATTCCGTAATGGGGCTGCCTAGACATGACCAAAACAGCCCTCCTCAGACTTGTTGGACTGAGGGATCACAGCCAGCCCCTACCCTCTGCTGGAGGTGCTGCAGAGAGACAAAAGAGCAGCCTGATGTGTGCAGTGGATCCATGTCCCACCCACAGAGCCACAGAAAGATGGAGCCATGGAAAGATGCTTTGCTGGAGCCCAGGAGTCAGGGTAGGCTGGAGGAGCCAGGGGCCACGCACAGGACTGGAACTGCTCTACAAACACAGGCTTGCAAACATGCACCTTTTGGCTGCAGTAGTCAATTTGCTTATCTTTTGAAGGCAGAGAGAAAATTTCAATTTGTGAAAATTTCTTACAAATTTATTTCTTACCTTGACATAGGTGGTTTCTCAGTAACCACCTTAATAAAGTGACAGAACCATTTTTGAAGGACAGTAACAGGTTTTACCCTATGTGAACCTCGATATACAAGTCTCATCAGCCACAAGCCAGTGCACACCCCAGAGTGTGAAGCACTAACAAGTCACAGTGGCTCAGCAAGGGTTTCTTGTGTAAGCAGTGTCCTGAGCCCACCAGAGTATGTCATGCAATAGAAACACTTCCAGTCTTTTCAGAAGTAATGTTGTCAGTAGATTTGTGGTGTTTAATGCTCCCAAGTGTTTCAGTCTGGCTCCCTTCAAAATATAGGAGATACCAGAGGTGTGACTCTGTCCAATTGTTTTACTCGAGGTAGTGTTTATTCAAGTTTTTTGGATCTATGCACTTGAATACCTTCTGTAGCAGTGAAAGAAAGTAGGAAAATAAAAGAGCTGAGTGTGCAGCAGAAATAGAATGAAATTGCACTGAGGAGAACCTTTTTCATGTTTTAAACCTTTTCTGCACATCTGTAGGCTGTTGGGACGTGCTGATCACAAACTAATAGTTGCTGCTTTGGAAAATAATAGAATGAATAGAAGATATGGAGGGGATGCAGAATGAGGAAGATCTGATTATTTTAAACTTGTCAGGTTTCTGAAGTGAGTTGTTAGTGGAGGAGGTATTGGAGGTGGTTGTTGTCACCACTTATTTGGGGGAGGAAGGCCACTGCTGGTACTTTGTGGAGAACCTGGAGAGCGGGTTCAGTTTGTGCAGGGCTGCAGATTTTGGCTAATTCACAAAGCAAAAAGTAAAATCAAAAGGAAATACCATTTCCTCAACTACAAGGTATTAATATCCTGTTCAATTTAATTTCTACCTTTGGTTATTGCGAACCCTTTAATATGTAGTGTCAGCTTGGCAAGGATTTTCCAACAGTATCAAAAGAGAATTTGCCCCTGATATATTGTCACAGGAATTGCTGCAGCTCTCAATAACAGTCTCAAGAAGCAGTCATAGAGTTGGCTGCTGCAAGGAGAATAAATCCCCCCTGAGCAAAATACTGCCCAAAGTCCTCAGGAGTCTAATAATAATTTCTGAGACAAATTAACAGAATCAGGATGCTGCAATCAAGTTCCTCAGTGGAGGATATATCTCAGGTATGAGGCTGACCAACAGGCACACAGTGAGGGGTAAGAGCTAGGCTGGGCACTGGTGGTTTCGGGCTGCAAAACCCTCCTGCACCACGTGTGCTGAGATAACTTGGCCTGGGACAAGGAGGCACAACTGCTGTGCAAGGAAGCTGCTCATGCAATGCATAAATACATTCCTTTGTGCTGGGAGGTGAGGCAGCTCTGTGCTAGACAGCCAGAAGTGCTCTGTACAAATCTCTCATGCTACTATCTCAAAGAAAAATATTCTCCTTGTTCCACATATATTGATTTTTCTGATTAAAGAAAAAGGGCATTTTCACAAATATACTTCCCGCCTTTAAAATATCATAGAACTCAAGTTAAATTGCCCAGCACTTTTTTCATGATATATTACTGTTACTGTGTGTTTGCTCCTACTCAGATGAACCACAGATGGAATTTGCCTACTTTCAGTCTTACATTAGTCATAAAACCACCAAAAAGATTTATTAAACTGAGACTTGAAAACAGAGCTGAATTCTCCTTTTCTGTAGTTTTCAGATTCTGAGTTTTGGATCATTGCTGGTTTATTTGCAGAACTATAAAGCCTGGAGGAATTGCTGTCTTCTCAGCAATTACCCATCAAGACAAATGATAAAGCAGAGCACCTCAGTGCTTATTAACATTAATTTAATGAACACTTTCTAAATTGTTCTCCCAGTGTTGAAAAATGGGACAAAAATAAAAGAAATTTAGAATAGATGATGTTGATAATTCTTATCTACTTCACAAATCCATTTAGCTCAGGTATGAAATGCATCTTTCCATTTAAATCTTGGAGAATTAACTAAATCACTGTTCTATGAAAGCCTCTTTCCCCCCTGCTTTATTAAGATATTGGCCCACAGTGGCCCTTTTTTCTTATATCATTAAAATGCTTCCTTTAGAATTATCTCAATTCCATAGATGACCTGTGGCCTCAAGTCACCAATTAAATGACTTCAGCAATACCCTATTTCCACTGAACAGCAGCTGAAATATGATGTACCTTTATTCTTTACCAAGATGCACAACTCGGGTGTTTAGGGTTGACTGAACAGCAGGACTGATTTCCCATCCATTCACCCTCCACCCCTTTTTTGAAAGAAAAAAAAATTTAATTACCTGGGCTCTGTCATCACAGTGGCCAGACTGTTTTAATATCTGTTATTGTTTCCCTGCAATGAGTTTACAGGATGTTGCAAAATATGAAGATGTGGTTTAGAGCGCTCCAGTTTCATGCTGTATGTGAATAGTGTTATACAAGTCATGTGGCAGCTCAGACATGTGTTTTGAGGTTTTTGGTGTGTCACTCAAGGCCCTTGGCCCTGTGTCCTTTGTATGGCTGGATGATGAATTTTATACTGGCAGAATATGCTGTTTGTGGAAAATAGATTTTTGTGCGGAGGAGCTGCCAACATATTTCCTTAGACTGACATCAAAGTACAACAAATGCTGTCAGGGAAGCCTTGTTCTAAAACGCATGGATTTGTGCATTAGTGTCTGTGGGAATCTGTGTATGTATTCAGGGCTTTTCTCATATTTAATAATAATAAACTACCAGACATATGTACCTGTAACTCGGCACTCTCTCTCTGCCCCATCTACAGCCATCACCTTAGGATCTTTTATCTCAAGCTAATGACAGTTGTGCCTTCAGCAGTCAACAGTCCCTGACAAAATCCTGGAGTTGGCCAAGAAGACACAAATCAGAACTCCTAGAAATATCTAATATTCTTCTTACTTTTGGCATTATTATCACAGAAATGATTTGTTTTAAATTCTGTTTTGGCATATCCGAGACCTTAAGATCATCTGACAGGATCCGGTTCAGTGAGAGTATTCTCTTAATTCCAAAACCATCCAGCTTTCAATCAGTTTCACATTTTAAACCTCAAAACAGATATATAACCTCACTGATTCTCACTTGTCATATGACTGTGCAGAAGCTTGTTTAATTGTTCTGTGCAATTAGATATAGTTACATATAAACACTGTAGATAAAAAAGAGTGAAATTTGCATAAAAGGCACTCTATGCTGTAAAATCTTAACTACTTTGCTTCAATATTTTATCATTTGAAAATATAAATTGTAGGGATCCTCTTACACTAGTGACTTTGGAAAGTATAAAATCAATGCTTTCTCTATTACTGACTTTTATTAGCCTAAGAGTGAGAAAGTAAACCATTTAAAAATACGTACAACCTATTTTTGTCTTTGGGCTGTTTGCTTCGCTTTTGCCCAGAGACATGTGAAACAGTGATGGATAGTCAGAGTGGGCAACCCATCTCTTTTATTCCCACTGTGCTCTATAATTTTTAATCTTTATTGTGTCTGAAGCTAAATCTGAGGCATTCCAGAGCCTCGATGCTGCGTGCAGCAAGGTCCAGTCAACAGCACTCTGAGCTGGGAGGCAAAAGTCCTGGTGCCAGAGGTCAGGGACTGAATGGGGAGCTGGAGCCCAGAGACCAGTCCTCTGCGGTCTGGAGCTTGTGCAGAGCTCTGCACCAAAAGAAATGGAGTATAAAATGCTGCCAAGGCAAACAAAAGCCTCTTGCTTTCCTTTTGCACTGGTAAGAAGTGCTGCACAGGCAGCAATCAAACTCTTCTCCTTGAGACCATGCAGTCGTTCCACTGCACTGTTTTCCCAGCAGCCAGGTATTTATAATGATGCTTTTCCATACTTGAGATCTGTGGCTGAAAATTTAAGTGACTTGTTAGTGATGTTTCTCAGCTTTTGGATCCTGCATAAATAATATATTTATAATGGTTTGTTATTTTGCTTTGGTTTCCTTTCAAGCATTGTCAAACTGTAGTTCTAAAGTACATTAAAAAGGAGAAGGATTATTTTGCAGTCAGGTACGGCTCTGTTAGAGAGAGGTAATAGGGAGAAACAAGCTTCAACAGATAGGCAGGCAGTTGTCTTGATCGTACATATGTTTTAACTTGTGAAAAGACAAAAATAGTCTTCATGCCAGAGATGTCTAAAGTCTCACTGAGTTGTCATCTCAATAAACTATCAGTCAGGACCTTTGTCATTTTGTTACTGTCTGTTGTGTGGCTTTATTCACCTCTCCCTGCACTTTATTGCAGAGGAAGTCAAAGAAGTCCTAGGTGTCTTTTTTTTTATTATTATTTTATTTTATTTCAACAGAGCCTTAATCTGTTTTACATCTGTATATGACTGCAGAAAGGCAAGAAAGGGTGAAAATTGATCAATCCACAGTAAAGCAGTGGGAGAGCTACTTAGTACTGTTGAAATAACTCCTGTCCTATCCTGACAGATCTCAGCACTGCAGCTTCAAAACCGCTAGCAATCCTACGGAGTGTTTTTAAGTGAAGTGCTAGTATTCCCTTTCGGTACATTTCTGAAACTATACATATGTAGGTTTGCTAGAAATATTTAGGAGAAACAGCTGGACGTTACAAGAAAGCTGTCTTTTATACTTAATCTTTTTATACAACCCAGTTCATATTTATAGCATATTTTCCTTCAGCTTTCCTGCTCCTAGCCCCCATCTCCTTAATCTTCTGTGTCTTACATTTGTGTCTGAGCATACTTTCAAATGAGAGGTCAGAGAAGACTGAGCAGTTTTGTCAGTGCTAAGGACCTGATTCTGCACTCCTGATTGATGCCAGGAGGGTAATAATCAAAACTATCAGGAGGCCCCCGCTGTAGCCTGGATGAAGAATCAGTCTGGCATCACTGCTCTGGGAGAAACCCCCTGTTCTCCTGCCCTGCCATTTTATACTTACTTTTACAGAGATAAGATATTAAGACCTGCGGTGCCTCATTTGTATCCACAAATGTGTTTGCAACCATCTTCAAATTACCACTTCTGCAGCATTCCTGAATGCCTGCTATGAATAGCCTCCTTCAGGATAAAGTTACAAGCACAACGTGGTCCAACAGAACATCAGTGAAATGCCACGTTACCTCTGAGTCACTTAACTGGGCTCAGAGCAGATAAAAAATATCCCCAAAGTCGCTGCTGTTATTAGATCATTGTCTGGCCAATGCGCGGAGAATATGGAGAGGAGGACTTTTTTCCCTCATTCTGTATTTAAATCTGTGGGGCTGAACAGTTGAGTCTAGATTTGGACTGAACTGAACCTTTTAATAACTTGTATTTTAATCAAAATCAGATGTATATGTGTGTGTATCTTCCTGCAACCAGCCCAGAATACTTTTCTTTAGGGTATTTCAAGATTATAACACTTAATGGGTGATGTGGTGCCTTCTGACATTCTGAGACAATATTTATCTTCATTACAACAAAATTATGTCATCATTGCTCTGCTCTAAACTTTATAAACTAATCAAGTAATAGTTTGCTACAGGAAAGCTGTTAGAAGTATCAAGACTATAAGGATAATAATGTCCATATTTTTTTTTTTAAATAATGTGTACAATAAAAAATATCTCTTATCTTACCCACCTTTGTAAGAATTCACTGTTTCTGTCAGCCCCTGAAGTTATGGTTTTCTCCTGAAGAATGGGCTGAAGAAAGTTGTTCAGCCAAGCCTGAGCACTTAAATTTTTGTATTTGCTTGAATATGAAAATTGCATCACTCTCTTTTGTGATGACTGTAGCCATACACATGTGACATGATGAGATAAAATTAATGACCTTTTGCCAAAGCAGCCTTTTCAATTGGGGCTGACCTAACCCCATCAAGCCAAGGGGGGTCAGCATCTGCAGTTACTGTTTCCCTTTCACTATGATGCAGAAAGTCTTGGGCTTTCTGAAGGGAAGGCACCCAGCCCAGCTGGCTGGGACTCACCAGTCACAAGCCTGCAGCTTAATTAGCAAGTTTCTAGTCCAAAAGGGTCTGAAGAGCACATCGGTATGATATGGTCTCTTTTGCGTCTCTGGGTTAGAAGATGAAAGTGTATTTTCCTGGAGAATGTGTTACATAGCTCAGTTTATGACAATCCAACCTGACAATACTGAAGACATAAATGTGGGGCTGTTATCCCAGCAGGAAAATCAGGAGTGCAGAGATTGCTTCTGCTCCAGTGCTCAGTACCAAAGATGGATTCAGGAGAGCCAAGAGCAGCATAATATTTTAACAGTCCTGGAGAAGGAGCCCTGCATATGAAGGGTAGCCCATGTGCTGCTTCTTTATTCCAGTGTTTTCTCCTTTCAGCCAGTATTGGCTTATCAGGGTGTGTTTTAAGCCAGCTGCTTTTCATCCAGATTCCAGCCTCCCTCATGCACCCAGAGGTCTGGAAGACAGTGCTGGCTGTGCAGGATGAAAAGGATATGTCTTGGCATATTGCTGGGCTATTAGTCCCTCTCACTGCATGGTGATCCCTGGAGATGGCTCTGGAAAGGGACAAATGAACTGGACAGTATTTAGCAAGTTAGAACAAACTGGGACTGGCCAGTAGCTAGGCAGGTCCTTGGCATGGGATGCAGGTTTCCTGATGATGAACCAGGCTACCTTGGTCACAGAGCTTGTGTGCTTGCCTTCACAACCTGCTGTTCCAAATCAAATAGATTTTTTCCCCTTCTTTTCTGGCATAAATAAATCATACAATTAGAAGAAAATCAAGCTGCATACAAATTCCATGAGCCAACCAAGTAAAAAATCTGACAGAGAAAAAACATCTATTTGCTTTTCATTTTTAAGAGTAGCAGGACTTCCCCCTCACAATTGCAGTTAATCCACTGGCCTTTGGCTTTTCAACACAGAAAACCAGCGATGTATCTGTCTTAAGATGAGAAAAAATTTCTTTAGTTACCTTTGCCTGCTGATGTCAAACCACATCACAGCAGGCTTTGTGTGGCTGTGCAGAAGCTTCCCAAGAGATTTTCTCTGCCACAAACCTGCCCTGCAGCTGTACAGCATGCAGGAATGGGATGGAGACATGTATTCCTGCTTTTACTAAGAGGAAAAAGTCTCTGCATCACAGGTTGTGAATGCAAAGGTGAGATTTGGAAGGACTGGAGCTAGAATAGTCTGTTCATTGACATCTCTAACTGGCCTAGGACAAGAGAAGGCCAGCCTGGCCCCTTTGAAGCTCTCTGTCATGGGAATGCCTTCTGGAGCTCTCTGCTTGACACTTATCCTCCTAGACTGGGTGGTGGCACGAGTGCCACAAGTTAGCTCTTGGATAACGTATAGCTCGTGTCTAAGACACTATTAGATTTAGAAAACAGAATCATTTGCCAAAGCCCAGAGGGAGCAGAAGGGGAAAAAAAAGGGAATGGTTCTTAAAAAGTCTTATGTTTCTCTTTGGAAGAAAATTACCATCATCTATCTTTCCTTTCTTGCAAGCTCCTGGAACCTACTAGTAGTGCCCTGCTGCTGGATTTTCAGACTTCTATTTTGCTGAAGAATATCTCTCTGATGCAGGTGCCAGTGTCATTTATCAGAGGATGATGTCAACATTCCTGTGTCATACAAGACAAATGACAGCAGAAAGGAGTGCCCCTTGAATTCTCTAACTTTCACTAGGCTCTTTCCTTTCTCCAGTTAAATGACATTTTATTTCCTACAGTGTTTCAGTTTAGACTTCTGCTGCCTCCAGAGAGTGTACGTTCAAATTGACTCAGAATGAGTGATTAGTAGCAGGCACTGAGCTCCAAATTCAGTATTAGTGTAATACAGTTGCACGGCAATGGACATAGACTTTGCTTTCATGCTTTTGGGGCAAATTCTGCCTTGTCTTACACCTCAGAAAATGCCAGAGAGCTTTTCTTATATTTCCCAGTGGCAGAGCTGGCTGGATGTGAGAGCATCTGCCTCATCCTCTGTTTCTAATGCTTTTAAGGAGATGAAAGATTTTGAGTTGGTGCAAACTACTGTATTCAGAAGAGTTTGCTTTGCAAAACACTTACCTGTTCTTGTACCAGTGGGCACTTGGCTTCAGAAATCCATGCCTTGACCATGTTCTGTAGGTGGGCCTGGTTTGAAAGGTCATACAGCAATTAAATAGGTTGGCATCCAGTGGCACACTCGGTAAATGGAGCGAAGCAAAATAAAATCTTGGTAAGTAAACAGGCAGGACAGAGCACATATGCTGCTTCTAATCCTCTTTTTCTGCTGCTTCTTTCTATTCTTCTTGCTGGAAGAAGGGATTTGGACTCTTCTCTCTTAAGCCATGCATGTACAAAAAGGACTTTATTTTTAACTCATGTTAAAATCCTTTCTTGGACTAGGCAGCAACAGTTTTAACATGTTAGCTGACTGTGACAACCCAGAGGGGGGAGCTTAGGGTTTATCTTGACCAGTAAATGCCTGTTAGAACTGCTACCGCTTTGACTAACGCTTGTTAAAATATCAGTATGGACAACATGTGTTTTTAAAACCACACACCTGTACTCCTAATGACAGCAAGGCCTTGGGGGAGGAAGTGATTCACAGAACTGCTGCTCCCTGCACTTTCCACCCACTCAACATTTCTTTATAGTGTGTTTTCCTCTGTTCGAGCACGCACAGGTCTGCCAACCCTCTGATTTTTCTGGTACCAGTCTTTTAAGCTAACCAGCAGCATGGCTTCCCTTTGTTCAGCACCCAAGGAAAGGGCTGGATTTTCATAAAAGCTCAGTATTCAGCAGCAGCCAGGGCACGGTTTGACATGCGCTTAAATAGTATCCAAAAAAATAAACTTTTTTCCATCCTGCTGTTTTCTTCCACTGCACTAGTCCAAACACTAACACAGATAAACAAGGAATTATTTAGAGAACCTAATCCAACTGAAGAGGACCATAAATAACTTGATTTTTCACTAGTACTGCCATTTAGTTGTCATATTTCACACCTTCCGTCTAAAATCAATAGAAACAGCAAAGCTGCTTGTGGACTTTGAGATGTTTCTGGATCTTTTCTTGGAACAGAACAGATTTTTTTTTTTTTAAATTCAGTTATCTTACAGACATTTCAAACAATCTCTTTCTGAAAGGACAGGCTTGTTCCCAAGATCAGAGGGAGATAGGACAGTGACAACAGCAATTTAGATGAACTCATTCATTATATGCTGGATTTAAAATTTTTGCACAAGTTTGTGTTAGAAATAATACCCCTATAGTGACTTTAACAGGAGAATGATATCTGCGTGCTGACTTGCACTAACTAAGCAGAGCAATAATTCGTGGCAGAAACTGGGAATAGAGCAGCCCTTCCTGGTATTACTGCTGAGAGTAGAGGGGATCACTCACTCATGGATGCAAAAGTGACTCAGATGTTTTCATATATTTATATTTTCAAAGGTTTCTTCAGAAGGAACAGCTTTAGCAACATACCTCTCCTTTCTTTTTAATATGAGAGCAGAACTTTTTTTTTTCTATACACTTCTAGTGTTTCCCCAAAGCGGGGGTCCGTTAGCTCCAGGCTCCAACAGTCCCAAGGGCTGTGATCTTATCTTAGGCTGCCAAAGATCATTATACACATCACTGTCATGTTGCTATGTTGTTGGTGGAGCTTTTTTCTTTCCTTCTGTTTCATTTTATTTGTTTTTTACAGAGGTAAAAAAACGTAGTAGGGTTTTTCTAGCCTTTGGACATGTAACCCAAGACAAAAGGCCTCAATTTCTTGCACTCTTCCCTTCCAACTCTACCAGCTGAAGTACTATTTTTCACAGGATGAATTGCTGATACTCCTACTTACACAAACTAAGGGCAGCAACTGAGTCTTCCAGTCTGTAACTGTCTTAACTCAGACACTACCAACATTAATATTCCTAATGGTAAAGCTTTCATTTTGGTTTCTATTCCATAGTCTAATATATATTTCTCATTCTCCAGTTACTGAAATATTTCTGATGTGCCCAGCAGGTAACTTCTAGGAGTCACAGTAGGTCAAGCTTACTTTAAAAAAAGAGGGAAGGGTAAAACCTGGAAAGGATAAAAACTATGAGTTTCTTATATCCTGCAGTCTTGACTTTATTCTGTATTTCTGAGTGGGTTTTCTGGGCACACAGTAGTAAAGCCTGTTTATCAAAACCGTTACTAGTTTTCTTTGCTATTTTATGTGGCTCAGAAGTGACACAGAAGTTTTATAATTAATCTGTCCTAGTGATTTAGGGTATATATCCTCTATCTAGTTTCCTTTTGGTAGCTTTCACAGCTCTGTCAAAGTTCCCAGGACACAGAAATTCCTGTGCTGAAGGAGGCACATGGTACTGCTGGTGGAGACAGAGGTGATAGTGAGGATGTGGCCAATCCTCCTCCAGTTTACAGACTGTATACCAAAATTTTCCAACACCTGAGAGGCACTGGGCAGGTACCTGCCTTAGAGACAGAGGCAGAACATTGCAGGTGTGAGGTGGTAGAACTGCCCAGGGGTATCTCAGTTTTGCATAGAGGCTGGAATGGGCACACAACTGCATCCCAGTGTAGTCTGGAATATCATGTTTAACAGTTCTTGAAGACTCACAGCATCCCACAGCTGAAGATCTGGATCACCCAGAGGGTTTTCCAGCAACACAGTCCTGGTGCCAGACATGATGTGTTTTAGCACAGGAGCTGTAATCTTCTCATCCATGTCAAGGAGCTCAAGTGTCACAGGTTGGCCATTCCCATGGAGGATGGGGTTGGCTTTCGTACCTTGTTCCTTGTATAACACCTCTGCTGAGGCCGTGCCTGAGCTTGTCTTCCTGGTAAGACAAGGGTGTAAGAAGGATTCAGCCAAGTCAGCTGTCTGAGGCAATTGGGAGTAGGAGTCACAGAAGCCAGCACAATAAGAAGAATTTAGGAGGTGCTAGAGAGAGCCCTGCAGGAGTTGTGCCCTTCTTGAGTGACTGTGTGCTTAATGGAGATCCTAAGCCAGAGCAGGATTTAAATCTCCCAAGCTTGAGGCCCAAAGTAGCAGAGCAGGGTTAATCCTCCAGTCTTGGATAAGGTACACCAATCGTTTGAGTGCTTTTCTGAGGTGGGTGAGGTGTGAATTTGAGCACTTTCAGCCAAGCAGATGCCACATCTTGAGACTTCCTTAACTAGCAGCTATGTCTTATTTAGTGTGAGTACGAAAGACAAAGATTGGCTCACCTTAATTTAGCCCGGGTTGTTGATACAATTTGCTTTGGCTCTCCATTTTAGAGAGCTTGTGGTCTTCATCTGATGCTCACAATATGTATAAATAGCTATTATTTAATGTAAATTAGACTTCCAGCAGTGAGCAGAAAAGACTGCAGAGGTCTGTTTTCTCACCTGTAGCCCCACTAAGGCATGACTGCTTCTCTAACCCCTAACTTCTAGCTAAAATCTATGATGATGTGTTGTAGGTGTGGTCGTGCTGATGCTGGTGTACCTCCTGGGATGGAGTGAGGGCTGGGAATGTCAGTACCATCCTCTTCTCACCACTGTTTTTATTATTTTCAAAAGCTCCTAGAGGCTTCATCTGAGATCAGGGCCTCAACACGTCAGACAAAAAGGTAACTAGAGGTTGGCTTCTCGTATGAAGAATTTGTGCTCTAAAAAAGCAGGACAGGCAAAAGTAAGAAGAGAAACAGAACAGTGGAATGATTTATCCAGGGTCACGGGGCGGGTCAGTGGCAGAACTAAGATCAGAGTCTGTGTCTCTTGCTTTCTGCCAAGACATCACGTAGAACATGTCCACACAAAGGAATGTTTTAGATGTACATGTGGAAATTGCAGGAGTTCACTAGTATTGGAAATATTTCCATTTAGAACAGGAGTGTTAAAGATTAACTTCCTTTTCTGCTGTCATTCAATTCCTGCCTCAGTATCTTTGAAAACCTTGTACAATCCACCAGCTCTTCATGTTGAGGCTTTCCTCTGCTTGTTAATGATACTGGGGCTTCCACAGTGTAGCAACCTCTTATGATAGCAACCTTTTATTTGCCCACATCTTCAGTGAGATGACAGACAATGGGAGGAAGTCAGATACGTTTAAAATATACTTAGTTTTAACAGCACTGAGACACTTAGCTTGTCAGCAATCCAATTATTAATCAGATTAATGGACTTTAATAAATCCACTGCATCCTTAGGACAATTGCCTGGTTAATATTTCATGCATACAGAATAGGGTTTCTCCTGAGCTATGAGAATTTCAATATAAAACTAAAACTGAGAAGTAATCCTTAGCTTACTGTGCTACCACACCTTGCATGCAAGAATGCTGATCATTGCCTGTGTAGGAGCATCATTTAATTATATTTTCTCACTTCTGAGCTTAACGCTATTGAAGGAAATCTACCAGCATTTAATTAAAGACTAAATACAGTCAGTCTTTCTATCTGGTTTGGTACCCACTTAGAAATACATTTGATACCTAGACAGTCAAAAAGGATACTGGAGGTAACAGCATTAGAGAAGGTTTTGTAAGAGAATGGGAATCTAATTTGTATCTGGAAATTAAATTTATTTTTGAGATTTTAAAAAACCATTTAAGAGATATTGAACCCTCATCTGGGTTAGAAAGTAATGGAAATAAGTCATCCAGTTAGGTCTTTAGCTTTCTAAGGAAAAGAATTTTTTCAAAATAATTTTTAAAGTTTTAGATTTAGATTTTAGATTTAGATTTTAGTCCAGGGTGCTTCCAGCCCCTAAAACATATTTCAATGAAACAAAAACAACTCATGCTGCAGCATTTTCCTTTTGGCCTCATATACAACTTGACATTTCTGGTTGAGCAATGCTGTGTTCTGTGTACAGAATTTAATTCTGATATTCTACTGTATAAACTGAATTTTATAAAATTTAAATTTTAAAAGGAAGCTGAGAAAAAAATAACATTAGTTCTGATTCCTAAAAAGAAGGCAGGTCCAATGCAAATCATATGAAAGTAAGTAAAGACTTAATTCATTTCAGTTAATTTTAGATCAGGTCTGGAGCTCAGTGTGTTCAGAATAGAACACCACAGAAGTCACTAAAGTCAATGTCATGATGGCATTTTCCCCTAGAGTGGGGATCACGAACAAACGAAATTAACAGAGGCTTTAATATTGATTTAAGAAGGTGCAGGCAGGGGCTCTAAGGACTGCTTAATGTTAAGCACAGGCATAAGTGCTCTCCAGAAGAATTTTTTTTTTTTTTTTTTTACATCAGACACTATGTAAGTCAAAGGGAAAAGCATATTTGTATCTGTGTGGGAATGAACTTTTTCAGTTAAAAAAGCAAGGAGCTGTGAAATGCCTAGTTGGTGAGAGACCCCTGAAGGGAAGCAAATAACAGAGGTTATACTTGTAACCTTTTTAGTGGTTAAATTAAACTTAATTATAACTTGTTTTTTACTTCAGCATTGCAGTACTGAAATCTGCTTATACACTTTTATGCATTTGTCTTGTTCTGTAATTTGTACGGTTGGGTTTGTTACCTGGAGTGTAGGCTTGCTTTCCTGCTGAGGGAAAACTCATGGGGGCTTTAGAGCAGAAATAATAAATAACTGACTTCTCTTAAGGAGCCATTAAACTTTTTCCATGTTTCATGAAGTAAACAGGTATTGTACCTAGAAATGCAAAGTCTCTGTCAAGATTGTATGTGTGTGTGTCTTTAATTATGGTATATATTTCCTCTGGCATGATTTATTAGCTTCCTTTGTAGTTTTGTCACAGAGTTTACTTGCCATTTCAATCTGAAGTAGGTTTTACATTTTTTTTTTTTTTCTTCTCTTGGCAAGAAGTAAATCTGTACTATTTGCTGATTTGTTTATTACTGTCTGGAAATTTAACCACGCTCAAAGTCAGAGATTTTAAATATGTCAGATCATCTTAAAGCTACTCTACCATAGTTATATGGCTGATGTTATATGTGTGCAGAGAAATTCATTTCAGCTACTACAAATGGGTCCTTTAGTAATACCCAGGAGTCATAATGTGTGTGACATAATGAACCCTCCTAAATTACAGCCTACACTAATTAGATCAGTTATTGCTACATTCCAATCCCTGAAACAATTTGCTTAAAGCAGTAGTTACCTGTAATGAAAAGCCAGAGAGCTGACTGGCAGCAGCCCTTTCCCTCCTCCGTCACGCTGCACTCGGACTGTCTGTGCTCCAGTGCCAGCAGCCTCCTCCCTGCTGGGTCTCCAGCGAGACCAACCACCACCAGGGAGGTAGTTTGTGTCACCTGAAAAGTACAGTGGTCCCCTTGGCAAAGGACAGAGGTCCCGTGGAATGAAACATTTAGAAGGTTTTCCTGGTTTTAGTGCTATTTACGTGCTTATTCTGCAGCTACTCCTCCATGACTACATTTTGTCTCTTCATTATGTCTTTAATTACTTTTTAAGAGTCCCGAATTTTTTTCTTAGTAGTATTCCTTTATTTTAATTCACAGAAGGGAAGATATTTGCTCTTGCTCCCTAGTCTTTGTACTCTCTCCTGCTTGTGCAGAAAAGAAAAAAATAACCAAGCTGGGACAATGTTTCAGACCAAAAAGCACATGAATCTTGCTGGGGAGAAGCTGTTCTGGACTCTGTGCCTAAGAAAACTTCTATCAGTCATCTTTCTGAGGATACATGTCAACCGTTTATTTATTTAGATGTGGGTTGGTTAACTTGCTTTTTCACTGTGGTAATTGGTACAAATTTATAAACAGTACAAACTATTTTGTTAATTAGTTGATATTGCTGAATTGGAAAGGGAAGCAGAGAAATGTAAATGGTTTTTTCACAAATAGACTCTGCCAAGAAAAGATTTTTTAAAAAAATCACAGTGCAAATTATGAGAAATTCTATGTGCATGTTTTGAAATACAGCTAAAACACCAGAGACAAAAATTGTGGCCACACACTACACTCGGTTTGTTCCTTTGCTTGTTTTTATGAGACATTTTTCTAAATGTCACGTCCTGTGTTCTGTGCTGAAACTGTTTGATTTTGACTTCCCTCTCACTGTGGAGAGGGTGCAGAGGTGCAGAGACTCAACATCAAGCAGAAGCAGCATGGTTTCAGTGCTTGGGTAAGGGGCATTAGGAATCCCTGTCCATGGAGCTGGCTGCCCCAGAGGCACTGCCTGGGCCCACTGCCATGGGACACTGCCGCACCCTCCCAAAATCACCTGGGCTGGGAATTGCCTTGTTATGTTCTGAGGCACCTCTCTGCCTTCCACCGAGCTGTGATCCTGACTCCTGCTACTCTGCTGGGTACCTGGGGCTCAAACCAGCTACTGTGGGAGCAGAAAAATCAGCCAGAAACATCTGACCATGGAAGGGCTCAACTGCTTACCATGCACTCCATGGGGAAGAAACCCTGACAGAAATCCTTGGTCACTGTCACAGTTGTCACCAGTGTCATTCAAAATTGAAATGTTCTTCAGAAATGGTCCCACTTTCTGGAAACAGCCAAACAGGATTGATTCTTGGTTTGGGGTGTTTTGCTCTTGCCTCACGTACATGTATCTGTGTAATGAAGGTGCTGTAACTCAAACTCCACATGGCTTTGTCATGACACAGGAGCTTGGCTGTGAGCTGCTTACATCTGCCCAGCAGCACTACTCAGACTCTGCTGGCTGCTGCCCCAAAGCCTGAGCCACAAAGTTATCTGGAATTCCCCTCTGCACCCACCCATCTCCCAACTAATGGCTTCTGTGTCTGCCTTCTTCCCTGCAGCTGGGGGTATAAGGTGCTCGTTTTGCTTTGGGAATATATTTTGCACAGAGGACACATCTTTTTCTCCCCTCTCTTGTCACGACATCCCTTTCACTCATCTTTAGGCATTTCTCCATTTTTTTTATTATTATTTTTAAATTTAATGGCTCTTCTTTGTCACTTTTTTTCTCAGCACATTGAGTCCATCTGGACAGGAAGGGGTAGCAGGCACAATAAAGAAATTTTATTTTTTTACTTTATTTACCTCCTGAAACTCCTGTTAATTTTTGCAGACCATTCCATGGCCAACCTCTAAACATTTTGTTGAAGAGAAATCTCCTTGCTTTTAAACGTTTGACTACAGGGAGGGGTGTTCTTGTTGCCAGAAAAGGTCAGGAATCCCCCTTGACAATTTAATCATGATCTTATGATTTTGTGCAAGCAACTGTGGCTTCACTTTTATCTTGTTGATTTGTAGGGGGAAAAATCTCTACCTGTTACTACTTGACACAGGAACAGTTTTGCTGGGCGAGCACTGTTGAGTGTTATGTCCAAGCAGCCAAAGCAAGACCATTGCACAGGTTTGTTTCATTTTTCCAATAGCTGTTGTAAAATAACTAGCAAAGAACCTGCAATATTTAATGAGCCTGACGGACAGGGAAAGGTCAAAAACAACCAGGAGACCTGTTCTGACTCATTCCTCCTGGTCTTATAACTTGTTTCTTAGACCAAACAGTACTTTTCTTTTATTAAACACAAAAAAAAAAAAAAGGGGAAAAAAAGAGAATTAAGAGATGACAGGCTGAAACTGCCTACTTTCCTTTCAGTGTCAGAAGGCTTAAATAGTTTAAGTCTGCAGTGGTTTCTGATTGAATATCCTTTTGAAGTAATGATAGCTATAATTTAAAGCAACAGTTACCATATTTTCTTCTCTTTGTGACATTCTTTGATGCCCTAAGTATAAATCTGCTTAAAATAGCTGTAGCTATGCCTGGGTATACTACCAGGGTTTTTGGAGGTTCTGCCTCTAATTGCCATCATATGTACCTAATATCACAAACATAACTGCCTAATGACAATGTTGCTGCAAATACTTTCTTGACATAAGAAGAAAGGTAAATTCAGTGGTGCACATTAAGTTTAAATTGTTTGCTAAGACTAAAACTTTTGCAAAGAAATTAGTTTTAATTAGCATAAATACTGTTCCAGGGCTGCTTGGCCCCAGACATGTATTCAGCTGTTAAGGGGTATTATACTATGATCTAACACAGCATCAGAAAATTACTGACTTTCAGAGGCAATTACAAAAATATTCTGGTATAAAATAATTCCAAACTTTGTTGTTGCCTTACACAAGTATATATATACTCAACCAAATAGATCTGTTTTTCCTAAAATATTAGATGCAACTTCAAAAAAATCTATGCAATTTGGGGATAAATGGAGGTTCATTGGCATCTTTCTCTATCTGTTAATTTTGTTAAATCTTTCTCTATCTGCTAGTCTGTTAAACAGTTCCTAGTTTCCATTCTGCTGCAGTTAGAAGAAAAGTTGAGCCTCTATATTCACTCTAAGTGTATCTCACTATTATCCTGGTGGATTATAGGACTAGAAAACCACAATGCATTAAAAATTAAATGTTTTAATTAACTTACTCAGTATTTTCTGCTTTAATAATGAGCCTTTAATTATTTGAATGAATTGCCACGTTTATTTTTTGGCATCAGGGAATAGAAATTATTTAAATAAAATTTTAAAAAGAAAACCAACAAAAAATAAACCAAAACAAAAACCCCCAAAAGAACAAATGAAAACAAACAAAAAAGCAAAGTACAGAGGCACCTCTTTGGGGTCCAAGTAAGGATTACCAGCTCAGAGAGTATTTGCATGGTTGGGGAGGAAGATGGACAGATGGTAAAAGGAAACAAGACAATGAGACAGGTTATGATAATCTTGCAAGGCCCATCAAGATGGGCGTCCCAGCCAATTGCAGTTTTTGCAGTTTATTGTTGAATGTACTCTCTCTGGTTCTGTGTTCTTCCTTCCAGTCAAGGCCCCCAAACCCTGCTTGCCTCACTTGCTAGGACTTACTCTGCATTTTTATCACCTGATGCTCTCTCCTAATTACACGGAGTTCAAATCTGTGATAGTTCTGCTGACTTCCAAAGTAAATGTATAACTTTATAAACAAGGTATGTTGGAAGCACAAGCGATCTTGCTGCAACAGCAGGATACTTCTTGGCAAGGGCTAGTTCCTTTGACTTCCTTGATAACTAAAACACAAGACAATTTGCAGTTGTGCCACTGTAATTCTCACAAGTGCTCCAGATCTCCAGTGCCTCTCAGCCTCATTTATAACAGAGGAACAGCAGAATGACACTCCAGGTTGATTTGGTAGTGTAATGAGTAATTGTCATGCACGGCAGTGGAGGAGTTGGGCTTGTACTTCTAGAGTATAAAATTACTGATAAGCCATTCTCCCTTTCCCTAGCTCTCAGATGGAACTGAGATGTGGAAGGATTAGGTTTCAGCTTTGTGGCTCTGTTCCTGGACTCTGGCCTTTCACAGTATGCAAACTCATGATCTTGCCACTCAGGGAGTTGATTTCTTCAGAAATTCTTCAGAGATTCGAAGTGCAGATAGGACAGTGCACCAAGTCCTGTTTCTGAGCTGATTGCAGACACATTCAAATCAGTGGATGGGAAAGTTTCAATGCCTTTGTTTGCTTCCAAAAGCCGTTTTCCTCAATCTGGTGTGATGAGTCAAGAACTGCTTTTAATGTTTGGACAAGAAATCCTTCACCCAACTCTTAAAACCCTATTCGAAGAGGCTTAATCACCATTCCTGCCCAACAGCAACGTAAGATAAGTGTCAGCTTTGAGATTACAGGCATCAATGGGCAGGTTTGGTGTACCCTGGCACCTTCTGGATCTATCTTGAGAAGGAAATGGAGGGAACTGTGATAGCCAAGACCTCATGTTAAAGACAATCTGGCAGTCTAGCTGTGATCTGAGGTTCACTGATGACCCTGCCCCTCTGGGAGGTGAAAGGATTGCTGAGCCAGGGAGTGCCTTCCATGGTACCAGTAAATAATTTAGGCTGCCCATCTGTGAAGGAGAGTACTGAGCAGGACTTCAAGAAACAACAAGGTATGTGATGCAGACTCTTATGCTAATAGCAAAGCCTTTCTACATGGGAAAACAGAGGAGTCAAGACCATTTTATTAATCTCTTGTATAAATTACATCTTACAGCACACATTTCTGACATATGAGAATGAGATTCTGAAATGGCAAAATTACACTGATAAATTTACAATTTATCAGTATCAGTCGAAATCCAATACAGTGTGTCCTAAAGGAGTACATCAAAAACCAGTTACATGACTGCAATAAAACTGAATATTTTGATGCCAGAAACTGTGAAACTGCTGGGAGTCACTGAGATGGTGTGTACTCTCTAAACAGATATTTAATTCTTCTTTGAGTAAGTAGATAGAATAGACTGAGCAACTTGTACAGTTTTGGGGAGGCAGTTGTTGTGCCTGTGCAGGTGCAGTGCTCTGTACCATGTTTGCTGCAGTGGCCATTCCCTGAAGTTACACACTGCAGCTGTCTTGCTGGCAGAAATTTATTTATCTCTTTATGATCACAACTGGAAACAAATGTTCTCAAATTCTACATGCTAAAGAAAAACTTGTGATATTCATGGTTAAAAAATTGTGGGCAATAATAAGAGAGAAGCAGAAAGAAAAGCACTGTGAGAGCCTAGCAGAAGCCTGTGCCTGGGTTAACTGCTAATCCATGCCCAGGAGCCTCCAGTCCAGTGAGACACAGCCCTGCCCTTTTTTTGTTCAGGAAACGTGTTTCTCAGCTGTTATTGCGGAGGCTGGATGGTGATTTTGTTGAAGGCAACGGGAAGAGTATCTTCAATGGATCAGAATCCGGCCTTATTTCTGCTGCAGGCTAAATGGGAAATTATCCTTTATATTTTTTTTTCATATTCCTGAAAGTACTCAAACCAGCATTGTATGGGTTTCCTCCTTATTTCCTTTTGTTCCTATTCAAACATCTGTCTGAAGTAGTGCATTACATACTAATTTGGCTGGAGCTTTTTTTTTTTGCATGGTTGGGTGTGATTACAGTCTTATACTTCATTTTCATTAGTTTGCTTCATTTTTTTGCTTTTGATCTTTTATTGAGCCTTATAGTGTGTGTGTGTGTGAGAGAGTGAACATGTGTGTGTGCATGCAAACAGGGACAACTTCTGCATTTATTTGTCTTTGGACAAAAATGCTCTCTCAGTGGAGCTGGCAACAGAGCTCCTGGGTTACATCTAATGCTTGTACACAGCCCTGGCTCTCCTCACTGTGTGTCATGAGCCAGCAGCATGCACTGGGTGCTCCCACCGTGCCCCTGCTCTCACTGCTCACCCACCTGCCTTTGCCCTGTGAGCAGCAGGATGAGCGTGAGGCCGTGCATCCCCCATGTATCCCGGGGGGACACCTAAACCTTCCTTGGAGCAGTGCTGCTGTGTGCCACTCACTGCTGCTGTGTGCCACTCATTGCTGCTGTGTGCCACTCATTGCTGCTGTGTGCCACTCACTGCTGCTGTGTGCCACTCACTGCTGTGTGCCACTCACTGCTGTGTGCCACTCACTGCTGTGTGCCACTCACTGCTGCTGTGTGCCACTCGCTGCTGTGTGCCACTCACTGCTGCTGTGTGCCACTCACTGCTGCTGTGTGCCACTCGCTGCTGTGTGCCACTCACTGCTCTGTGCCACTCACTGCTGTGTGCCACTCACTGCTGCTGTGTGCCACTCACTGCTGTGTGCCACTCATTGCTGCTGTGTGCCACTCATTGCTGCTGTGTGCCACTCGCTGCTGTGTGCCACTCGCTGCTGTGTGCCACTCACTGCTGTGTGCCACTCACTGCTGCTGTGTGCCACTCACTGCTGTGTGCCACTCACTGCTCTGTGCCACTCACTGCTGCTGTGTGCCACTCACTGCTGTGTGCCACTCACTGCTCTGTGCCACTCACTGCTGTGTGCCACTCACTGCTGCTGTGTGCCACTCACTGCTGTGTGCCACTCACTGCTGTGTGCCACTCACTGCTGCTGTGTGCCACTCACTGCTGTGTGCCACTCACTGCTGCTGTGTGCCACTCACTGCTGTGTGCCACTCACTGCTGCTGTGTGCCACTCACTGCTGCTGTGTGCCACTCACTGCTGTGTGCCACTCACTGCTGCTGTGTGCCACTCACTGCTGTGTGCCACTCACTGCTGCTGTGTGCCACTCACTGCTGTGTGCTACTCACTGCTGTGTGCCACTCACTGCTGTGTGCCACTCACTGCTGTGTGCCACTCACTGCTGCTGTGTGCCACTCACTGCTGTGCCACTCACTGCTGCTGTGTGCCACTCACTGCTCTGTGCCACTCACTGCTGTGTGCCACTCACTGCTGTGTGCCACTCACTGCTGCTGTGTGCCACTCACTGCTGTGTGCCACTCACTGCTGCTCTGGCTCGTGGGCACACAGAGTGGGATGCTCTGGGAAGAGGCTGCTGGCTGACTTTTGATACTGGCACTTGTTCTGTGTTTCTGTAGGGGCGACGGCAGATCAAATATTTCCTGTAATGCTCTCTTAGTAGTCTCCAGCCTACAGGAAGGACTGTAAATATTTGTATCACAAATTGAAATAAATGCACACATTTTGGGATCGTTGCTGGCAGCATCCAGCACTGATCTGTAATTCTCACAGGCTCCTGGTGTGTGAGGGGAAGGCTGGGCCTTCCAAAAGCAGCCCCTATCACTATCCAGGACACAGGGACAGCTACCACACATTTAGCTCAGAAGTGCCCTGCTTGTCTTCTGCAGAGGGACACATCTCTGCTTCTCTTGCTTTGGGTTGTCCTCACTCCTGATAGCATAAGCATGGCGATAGGGCTGTGGCAGAGGTGGCCTTTCACCTTTCCTTTCTTTCCCTGTTCCTCCTATCACAGTGTTGATACACATGTTTTGCCTAGATTGTTTCCTGTAAAGTTGGAGGGTAAAGCTCTCCATCACATGTCATCGTTGTCTATAATTACTGTTCTGTCATTGTCCTGGAGAGGAGCTGCTTCTGTCACCCCATCATCAGCTTTCTTCTCATCTTTTTGAAGCTTCACTTTCTCTCCTAGGTACCCAGGAACAGACTGATGATAGACTCTGTGATGTTTTTTGATCTTTCCCCTCATACCCTTGGATCTTACTCACCAATCTTCCTTGCCTTTCTGTCATTGCTAATAAATTTTCATTCTGTTAATGTTATCTGTATGTTAATATCCCTACAGGAAAAGATACCAAAGGAGGAAATACTAATTCCAGAGAGAAGAGACATTACTTTGGTTTGGCCAGTGTGCGTATTTTTAGCAGTGGCAGTCCATGCAAGTCTTCTAGGTATACATCCTCCCACAAAAGCCACTTTTAATGGGCAGTTACATGGAATGGCACAGGAAATGTTGTTCTTAATTAGTAAAACCTTGTGTTTCTAAAATAATGTTTATTGTCCTCTGCTACATATTCATACATTTTTTGCTCTATCAAGCTGTGGTCAATAGAGTCTGGCCCTGCCATTGTTCTTGTTTCTCAGTCAATGTTTTATAATAGTCCCTGTTATTCCTTTTTCTTGACATATTTTATATAAATATTATAAGAATATGTTTGATTTGTACCATCTCATCTAGAACCTTTTAAAATTCCTTCTCAAACTAAAAGCATACCAATGCTTGAAGAAAAATAAACACAATACCCTTATCACTCTGGTACTGTTTTCTTCTAAAATATCTCCCATTTGGAAGTCTTTACTATAATAACTGGGATATGGAACAAAGGCTGGAATTTTCCCAAATAAGAAAGCTTTAAGCCATAATTTCTTAGCACAAAAGCTTCTTTTTTGTTAAATTATATATAAGTATTTTCGGCAGGACCTCCTATGCACAACTATGCGGTGAGCACTCCCTTTTGCAGTATCAGCTGAAAAGTATATCTTCTATACCATTTATATCAATGTCACTGTTAGAAACAAGTCTTGCTTTACTTTAGAGGGTGACCCAGAGGTATATAGTCAGAGAAAGATGCACAAAATATGTGGCTGCTTTTTAGTTTCAGGATCATCGCCCTCTGATCTCACTCACCTCTTTTAATGCCGTGCAGGAACACGAACCCTGGATTACAATCTGGGCAAAAACACAGGTTGGATGTGAATGAATCAATAGATTCTCCCCACAAATGAGAACATACAGATTCTTTCAATCCATGATACTGCCAACTGCAGACTCAGAGTATTTCCTTTCTTTTGCCTCTTTCTGCACATTTACACCCATATTAAGAAGAGTGAATCCATCTTGTTCTTCAAAAGAAAAAGCTTCTCCTATAACATGTCACTAACTGCTACAGCTGATATTTTTCAGAGGAAATTTCAGTGGGATTTGGATGCCTAACTGCTCTAAATTCCTTTGGAAATGCCAGTCTAATAGTCCTATATGGTGGTGTAAAAACAGCCTTCTGTAAAGAATTTTTCATTTTGCATCTCTCTCCTAGGCCAGCTGGGACACAGTATCTCAGGAAAAAAAGAAATGGCCTTTCCAGCCTCCCCTGCTCACAAAAGGATATGTTTCATCCCCCAGCAGCACTGGTGCCTGCTGGGTCTGGGAGAAGGAACCTGATGATCACGCCACTGCTGGGGTCAGAAGTATGTTACACTGCCTACATTTTCTTCTGAACCCTCAAAAATGTATTTTGCCTTCCCATTGGCAGTATTCCTAAAATACTGATGAGACTGCAAGTACTAACCACTTCATGGCTACAGTCTATATCAGTTAGATGCGTTTTTCTGTGAGTTTCCCATGAAATTTTTGTAAAGGGTGTGTAAGAAATGCCTGATCCAATGAAGAAAATAGCAACTGATACATTTGTTTTTCAGCATACACATACAGAGTTTAATTTAGCATAGAGAAGTAACTAAGAATCAAGTATTGTTATGGGAAAACACTTCCTTTCATTTAGAGTTTTATGTGATCCTGTAATAAGTTCAAATGTGCATGATTGTGGTTTTAGAAAGTGAAAATTTAAATTAACAGTGGGGCTGGTACTGAGCTCCACTCTCTGCCATTATTTCAGTAAATCTGAGTTTGTGTAACATGAGTATTCAGAAGTAAAACCTGCAAGAAATCTTCCAATTGTAAATGCCTTTTCCTTGTAAGAATTTGCAGTGAATCTCTGGAAACTTGCTAAGTCCCATGGGGGATAAGAATTCACAGATCTAACTAACCCTGAGGGTCATGTTATCACACAGATTAACTATTCTCAACCAATTTCTGAAATGCATTAAGCAGTTAAGGCTTTCTATCAACATTAGTAATGTGTACTTTCTTTTTCTACCTATTTGTCCTTAAATATATTTATTAGGTCCCTCACACTCAGGGGCCCTCCTTCCTCTTATTAATCAGCTTCTCACATGTCCCTGAAGAAGCACCTCTATTTCACATGTTCAGCTAATTATTCTTCTAATTACTCCTTTTAAAGGAGTCAGTACACCATACTATAAGTATTAATACCTAGTGTTACTCCATGACATTGTATATGGAAAAATAATATCAATAAGTATATTTTTTCAACCCAAACAAAGTTTTAAATTTTGTTGAATAAAAAAAAAGGGGTGTAACATTTTCCAGAAGCTGTGTTAGAGACTTGATAAATAAAGCCAGGGTTCTGTAGGAAGTCATTGAGAGTCAGATTCATCAGAATGAGGACTTTTATAATATCTATGTCTCAGATAAGGCCACTCCTGCTGAAACTGATATATACCAGGGACAGTGGTTATGTATGAAGGTGGCCAGGACACTTGGGGTCAAACCCATTATCTGCATATTTTCATGAGAGTAAAGCCTCACAAAAGCATTGTCCATGAACAGAAGGCAGGAGGAGGCTTCCTCAGTTATTGAGTCCCATCTCCTGTTCATATAGGCACCATATCATGAAATGCCCAAATTATGTCAAAGTGATCTGATGAAAGCAAATAAGGGCTTGTTTTGGGGTTGGGCTGGATGGTTTTGGTTGGATGGTTTAGGGATTTGTTCTGTTCCAAAGCCTCCCTATTCTGATGGTTTAGGACTTTATTTTAATTCCCAGGTATTCCTGGTTCCCTTACATCCACTTCTTCTTATGCCAACACTGTCCTATAATTTCTAGCCTGTAAAGTGAAATACCAGCTGCAGGACAAACTGAACTTGCTGGCTCTGTAGTGAGGAACAGGTTGAAATGCCTCTGGGTACAAAGAGTTTGAAGGGGCCTGTGATATAGCCCAGGTGACCCTCACCCTTATACTGAGGGAAACATCTCTGGAGAGAAGTGTTATTTCCTTCCCAAGCAGCCAGGGCATAAATATTTTTATATTCCAGAAAGCTTCTGCAAAACGATAGTCTGCTCTTACACCAAACCATTTAATAAGTTTAATTAAATGGAAGCTTATGATAATTAAACCAAAAGCCTAAGGGCCCTGTTCTGTGAGGACTTACTACTTGCATAAGACCAATTTCCATATAATTTAGACAACAAAATAGCGGAACAGTACTTTCCCATCTAATTTATATGAAATTGGTAATCTCCAAACCTGATTTATATTACACTGTAAACACACTTCTTGTTTCTTAGCAGAAGTGCAATACCTCCAGTATAAATATCGAAGCAGAAGAGGAAAAAAAAGATTTTTAAAAGGGAACCCCCCCTTAAAAAAAGCAAAACAAAACAAAAAATAACCAACCAAGAAACCCTGAATGTGCAAATTAAACCATAATCTGATAAACTCTGCATGAGGATCAAATATCCTTAAACAAATTCTCTAACATAGCGGGTACTTGTAGGTTCTTCTTTCATAACAAATTTGCATATTTACTACTTCTGGGTGTTTTCTGGAACTAGTGTTTGTGATCAACGCTAGAAAAAAAAAAAACAAGCTCCCTATTTTGGAATTCCTTACCGTCTCCCCATGTGTCCCAAAGGAACGGTACCGTGCATTATCTCCTCCGCCACCTGTATTTTTATTGCACTTCAAAACAAAGCTCCAGTACTACAAAGAATCACTGGGGCCTGATTCTTCACTACCTTACTCCAACTTTGCACAGGCCCACTGCAGACAAAGCCATTCCTCTTGCTTACAACAGAAACAGTGGGAAAGTCCCCAGCCCTCCCTGCCAGTGTGACAGGATGGCAGATTTTGGTCCTCTCCCCGTCTCCTCCTGTAGACACAGGAGCAAGAAACACAGCATATGTGGAGGGAGGGTGATGACCCTTCCCTTCCTGATCTCCTCTGCTCCCCCGTGCAGCACACCTGACCACTGAGATTGGTGTTGGGTGACTTAACTGCACGAGCTTCTCTGTTCTGTGGGAGGTTTTACGTTTTTGTTTTTTTTTTTTTTCCTGGGGTTTTCTTAAAGTGACTGGAATTGGCGGGTTCTGGCTCAGAAAGGTTGATTTTTTTGACAGTTCTTGTCCAAAAGAAAGCAGTGGTCTCACATTGAGGAAAGCTGTAAGTCTGACAGTTGTAGAAAAGGTAAAAACGTTATTGTGAAGAGGCTGGACACCAAATGCTGCTGTGCACAGCTACTCCCTATTAGATGCTGGTGATTAATTGCTCGGGGTTAAAAGATAACCAGGTCAGAGCCTTATGAGATATACACTTCCCACTGACAGTCAAATAGTAGACACCCATATCTAAAGTCTATTTGTAGAATTAGCGGGGAGGCACTGTCCCTTGTACCATAAATGAGTTTATCATTACAGTTTATAATGCTCATCCCTCGATTTCTAAACCTTTGAGACACTGACAGTTATAATTATGACCTGCTGTTTTGCTTACACTGCAGAGTAAATACAAGGCCCAGGGGTTAAAATTCAGCCCAAATGAGCCAGAACTGTTCCCTGTAAGACAAGACATCTGGAATATCTCACCCTGTTGCTGACTGCCCTACCTATTTGTGGGCTTTGACCCAAGCACAAAGAGAAGCGTTGCATCCTGAGGGTCATTTTTGACAGCACTGAACATGGAAACCCATTTTCTTTACAATCTTCAGAAGTGGCTTACAAAATATCTAAAGTATTCAAAATCTGTGACCTTTTCCTCCAGGCAGAGACTTCGTCATGGTGATCTATGTCTCTGTGGCCTCAAGGCCAGATTAATACAAGGCATCCCCCAAACCACCTGCAGGCTGGAGGCTGCCAGAAAGGAGAAGTCTGACTGCTCAAGGGCCCTCACCTGGGGAAGCTGGCCAACCCTGTGCTCAGCAACTGCATTTGTAAGTATGATTCAAATTCTTTCTAATTATTGGAGTTTAAAGCCTAAAATAGTAGAAAGCCAGATACTGTAACAAGTTTGAGGCTCAAAACTTAAGTGTGTTGTTTTTCATGTAGATTTAAAAATAAAGAAATAAATAGGAATTGTTGAAGGCAGAAATGCAAGGATTGCAACAATTTCCCTAGATTATTTGCCTAGCAAGACATCATCACTTGCCCCATTGCATGTTTCCTAGGGTTATGTCAGATGGCACAAATACTATCATTTTTCAGACTAGTCAACTCGCTATCCTGTATGGGAGAGCTTCTTAATATTATTAGCAAGTTTGCCTTTTCTTAACCCAAGTTTTCAGCTTTTAAGATTAGAACTGTGCTTGGAGTAGACCAGCACATTAGAACCTTTTTTACCCAAACCTGAACCTAGGTCTGTACCCCACAAGTCCTCCTCTCTTTATTACGAAATGGAGTACACCAGATCCAGGTGCACATTGAAATGAATCAGACACCCCAAATTAAACAATGGGCCCGGTTTGGACAGATTACTGAATCCAAATAATATGATGAGTTCCAGAATAACTGAGATGGTCCCAGACTGGGGGAAGGTACACACGAATAGGGAGGGTATTGAGAGCACTCATGTGAGACGGGAAGAAATTTGGATATGTGCAGGGGAACTAGGGGAGGATGATGGGAAGAAGATTGGGGATGTGATGGTCTCCAATGATACCTTCTGCAACTCCACTGAGCCCAGCTCACATGAAAATTGTTACATCTTTTTGTGCAGTGCTGCATGTTACAAATGTGACATTAAACCCTCTGCACCCATCATGAGAAATATTTGTATTACTTTATTGTAAGTACACTTCCGTAGAGGTCTGAGCTGGATTTTCATTCTTTTAAACACATTCACATTTAAGAGGAATTTTCTGCTCCAAAATTTGCAAGCCCTAACATCCAGAAACACAAATCTCTTATGTTCCATGTGGCTGAGGATGTGGTCCAAGGATCACTCATAAACCCTACAGAGAGCAAAAAATGTATTTGTATCTCAGTTACAAAACTCAGACAAGAAGCCTTAATATTTCTACCATGTTTTGGTGATGATGGAAAGTCCACATATAATGCCAGGCCCTGTTTAAGTGTGTGTAACTTTCAGGGACACGAAAAGTATCTCCTCCCTCTTATACCAAGTCTGAATTGGCCCATAACATTTGTTAAATAGCTCAGAAAAACACCAGTTTATCTTCAAAGAGCAAAGTAGTCTGATACAAATAAGGAAAGGGAGTAGGGATGGAAAAGAAATGTGCAGAACTGAGTTTCTGGGCAAAAAGCAGTCCTGGTCACAAGCTGCCTAGCTCCAGGTCTCACCATCTGGTTTCAGACATATTTACTTAACATTAGTGTAGCAAGTAAGGTAAAAAATATGTCATCTTAGTTCACATGCAGCATCGAGATTCCGAACTCCGATGAGAAATAATGTACAAAGGTGTGAAAGTACAATTCTGTTTGTCCTGGGCCTCCTGTCAGGGAC
This sequence comes from Monarcha castaneiventris obscurior, assembly GCA_026261815.1. Lineage (NCBI taxonomy): Eukaryota > Metazoa > Chordata > Aves > Passeriformes > Monarchidae > Monarcha > Monarcha castaneiventris. The sequence goes on along the minus strand of JAMPIT010000712.1, from coordinate 8,806,633 downwards.
ATGTGAGGGATGAGGGGCACGGTGCTGCTGCGGAGCTGCCAACTGCACCTGCGCGGCACGGCAGGAGCACCTAGATGGTCACTTGGCCAAACACCCCCCCATGCCACTGGCCAGCCCCAGTCCCAGCGCACTGAGCCGCTTTTCATGGGAGGCATCTCACGTTCCGGCACCTCGCACACAGAGAGCCTATTTTCTGGGACGTTGTTACCTTGCTGCTATTTTACACTTCCTTCCCAAAAAGCTTCAAAGTCTATTTTTTAACACATATTTATTAAAACTTTCTCGCACTATTCAAAAGAATATTTGAATGGTGGCTCAAAACCCCACTGCCTAATGACTGCCAACTTGCTGAAGAATGGAGGCAAGGGAGGCTTTGCTTTGGGCGGGGGGAGAGAAAATAAAGAGAAATCGGCCCAGCTTCAAAGGGCACATTTCCATAATTGCCCTGTAACTTTGGCAAAATAAATCTGAAGGGCTGAGAAAAGCACAATCTCTCAGATGAGTGCACTACAAAAGCCCTAGAGATCCCCAGTCCCACTTGTTACTATTCTAATTCAGTGAGAGAATTCGGTCCCTAACCTCAGCAACAAAAGCCATGAAATCACCGTCCTCCCATTCGGATAGCCCATTCCCAAAGAATAAGACCTTATCCAGCTTTTGTTTCCATCCTGCCCACAGACACTTGGGTACAAGTTAGGATAGCATTAGGTGGAAGAACAACTGGAGGTTTTTCAGACCGACAATTTAAACCCTCGGTCTCCGGTTCTGGGTTGCAAATGTGTGCGCTCCTACATAGCAGGGGGAGATGGGGTCTGTTTCTGGCTTGTTTTGTCATCATAAGTAGCCTTTTTTGTAGTTTATATGTAGTTGATTTTCCACACAATCTGTCTAAACTTCCCAGATGAATGATTCATTAGAGTTATACATTAGTTTTTCTTTGAAAAGGTGGAAATACCCTCCACAATTGCTCCTAGGCTTTAATGTTTGTCTTCACTATTACACGAGCTATTAAAAAGAAAAAAAAAAACAAACTTAATCATAAAAGTAATTATAAATAAAAATTTAATAAGAAAGTGTCTAAAATGGCTTTGCTGGCACAGTCGCCGTCCCAACTTTGCAATTCCTTGAACGAAAAATGACTGCTGAATGTGAATAGTAGGTCTTTTACAGCAAAGGCCCAATCTCCTGTCATTTGGCCCCTCTCTGACTTTTTTATTTTCTCAATAAGACGAGCTTTTGTGGCGATGTTCAGTATGGACAATCAGGACAGCCTTATAAAGGGATTGAGAAGGGCATACAAAGGGCTGCGGCAGCATCAAAGCGAGCCCGGCAGCACAATAGAGATGACATTTTTACATCCCAGGGCTGGGGCGGGCAGGGACTGAATGCTGTGTCCACAGCAGTGTCAGTAAACAATGAGCAAAGTGGGAAAGGGGTGAAAACACAAGTCAAAATCTTTTTATTGAAGCCCCTACACATTCATTGGGCATTTTTCAGCCCTGCATTTGAAAGCTCTTCCATTTACTTACTCTCTGGATTCCCCTATTTAACTAACTGACTGATGATGGCTCCATTTTGATATCTGAAGAAAAGAATGGGAATCCTTCCCGAAGTGAATATATTAATTCATGGGATTTAATTGCGTTTTATTGGCAGTAAAGAAAATATTATCTGCATGGCGCTGTTCTTAAAGGAACACTGCCATCTTTAACACCATATTTAAGCCCCCTGTTTAAGAAGCCCCAGCCTTACCTGAGGTACTAGTCCTTCCTGTGGTTCTTGGAGGCAGAGTTTTTCTTTTAGATTACCAGTTCCCTGCATTTAGATTTGGATGCTTGGGGTTTTTGCATAACAAAACCAGGCTGGACTCCTGTTTAGCTGGTTTCTCATTCCATTTCTTGTACCCAAGCCCAAGGTCTTGGTGTGGTTCAAGGTACCAGCATGGAAAGTTTAAAACCAGAGGATTTAACCCTGGTGATTTAGCTAACTCAGGTAATCTCAGCAACTACACCAGGTGCAGGGGGGCAGGAATGAGCACTGAAATTCACTGAAATTTTCTTTTCTGGGCATTTTTTTCCCCCTGTTATTGCACAGAAACATTTCTGTTAGTATCAGGGTATGATTTAGCACACTGGAGGAAATCTGTCTATCAAGCAAACATTTCTGGCATTGTCTTCTGTAGGAATCACTTGCAAAAGTTTCCATCTGAGAAGAGCAGCACTGGTGCTGCTGTTCAATAGCCATCTCAAGTGTCCTTTTTCATTAAATTATTTTGGAATGGGGCTGGTCTGATCTCCTAGTGAAGCTTTATCTTTCTTGGAAGCAAGTTAGACTGTAACAGAGAAAATCAATGTTTTACTCCTTGTATCTAATTTCACATTACATCTATGTTTTTAGGCACTTAAATTTTACTGCTAAGGTATCTTGAGTATTGCAAAGTCCAGTGTGAATTATACTAATGATCGCTGAGAAATCCAATAGAGTGAGTCATATATTTGAGAGAGAGATATTTTCTTTTCACTGTTTTGCTTGAAAATAAGTATAATACTAATGTATTAAAACCTCAGGTTTATGCATACCCAGAAAGTAATTTTATTCTACCCTGGCTAGCTGGCCTACTGACATGCATTTTCACCACTGCTAAAAATAATGAGGAATCCGAGTGACACACATTCATGGCTAGGAGTGCCATCAGATCCCTTGACCTAATTGAGCATGCCTACACACCTTAGAGTGTTTTGCATAACCAACTTAGACAGCAGGAACATTTCCAACCAGATTGATTGACATATTTTATTTCTAACTTAAGCTTAATCAGGACCAAGAATGATTCATTTATACCTTTCAAACTTTAGGAATTGACATGGGAGACAACCAAGCTGCAGACTCCAGTGTAAGCAATCATGCAAAGGAAAAAATATAGATTAATATATTTTATTAGTCTACTTAGCTGCTTCAGTCGATGTAACAAAATGAATTAATTAGCTGGTAGGGGAGTTACTTTCTTTTATAAAATAAATGTCAAACTAGATTTTTTTCAGGAAAGGTTTTGTTCCACATCTCTCCTCCACTAAGGACTTATCTGAAGTCATGTGCAGAATCTAGAGGTATCGTAAGGCGCAGTTTGATTTTTTTCAGAAAGCAGCTGGACAAGAGCTCATCTCCCGGCAATAACCACATTGACTCTCAAACTGAAAGAGTTTCCGGCTTTTAAGGTGTAAAGTACCTTCAAATAAATATCAGCAGTTTCCACGTGCCATGTCTTAAACAGGAACAAAGCCTAAAAGAATAAACTGTAATAAAAGTGCTATTTCCAGCATGTGTGTATGTGGCTGCTCTACGCTGCAAATGTCCTTTAGCACTTTTTAACCATATTCTCTAGTGTGTCAGCAAAGAGACTCCATCAGAGTATTTAACATTGCTGGGAGCAAAGGAATAAAGTGGAGTCACTGTTGATTATTACTCATTAGCCACAAGGACATCCACTTAACATGTGAATAAATGAATGACACCATGTCCTAATGGAAATGGCCTCAGTGTACCTTTAAGCAAAATGTTGTTTAATATCTTCCATTTGCTGAATAGTAAAGAGGCCTGTTGGACATGCACAGCTAGCAAGCGGCCATTGTTGCTTTGTTCCAATTTCAGCATTTAATAAAAAAAGATGTCTTGACTGCAGCAAAGCTGGGCCTCAAAACCCTGGGTGGCAGCACAGGCTTGTCCTCATTCTGCAAATTCAGAATTTCACTGGCATCCCAAAGGGTTAATGCCCATAAAGCGAATGAAGCCTTAGAAGGTACATGTTCTTCATTATTCCGCTTTATATTCAAACATATAAAATAAAGAACATCTGATATCTTTATTGGTTTTCTTAGATAAAACACAAGCAAGCTATAAGCCTTAATTTTCTTATTACCATTTGTTAACAAGGAAGATAACACTCTCAAAAGTACTCGATTAAGGGTCCCTTTGATTTGTATCTTGTTATGATTACCAGGGCATATATTTTTGTATTATTACTTTAGTACACTGATAGTTCTGATCAAAGTGATAAAAAGAGGTATTTTAAAAGTGTGAACATTAACCATACAGGTAAACCACACAATCTGAACAACATCTTGAACAGTGCCATGCTGAAGTACATACTGGGAAACCAGTCACAGCTGAGACATACGTTGCTATCTTGGAAGCTGGTAGTCCGGGCTGGAGGAGCCCTTCTGCTCCCAAATCCTTTCAACAGCAACTTACACAGTTCACAAGTTTGTTTTTTTAATACAGTACAACTACTGACAATATAATATTGAAGATATTTGCTATATGGCATATCTAAATGCTCATGATCAGAATCCAGACCACATATATCTGTTCTTACGGGAATAAACCAGTTTTAACTATCTAAGGAAAACAACAGCAAGCGCGTCAGCTAACGTGAAAGATTTGGGAGAGTATTTTAATGCATGGTCTGACGCCTGATTGTGAAAATTGTGCTGGATCTTTTCCTTACTCTTGTGACTGTGCCTGCATAACAGCTCGCTGCGCTGGAGGCGGCTCACTGCTGTTTCCCAGCTCTCAGGGCTTTCTCCTGTCTTATCCCGGGCCGTGATGGGCACTTTGGCTGCGGTGAATGGGGAGCCTGACACAGCCCGCTACGCCCGGCCGGCCGCTCCCACCACAACTGGGCCTGACAAGTTGGAAGTCTCTTTCTCCTGCCTCCTCCTCCTCCTGCTCCTCGCCGACGCTTCCTCTGGCCGGCCCCGCACAGACAGGGAGCGAGCGGGAGATGATTACATCAATCAGTGTCAGGTCTGGGAGCTGTGATTTATGAATATGCATAATGAGCTCTCACCTTTGAGAAGGACTAGCTAGGGAGATAATTGATTAGACAGGAAAAGAGCAGCCAACAGAGAGGGAGAAGGGAGAGGGAGGCCTCTCTGTGCCGTCTCAGGCAGGCCTGGCTGGGGCTCCAGCGAGCCTGTCAGACTGAGAGAGGGATTTCTGAAAAAAAAAAATACGCGTAGGATTTTTAATGTTTTGTTGAAACACGCATAACAAAATGTTTCCTCACAAAATTAATGGGAATTTTCTCCACATTAGGGAAGCCAGGCAGGCACAAAGGCTGCTTTCCCCCCGCAGGGAAACCAAGTTCTCACTTCCAGAAGCCAAAGAGGCAGCTTTCCCATGGCTTCCACACTGCTGCTGCAGGAGCATCCCCATGGTCAGAGTGAAGGGAGAGGGCTCTGTAGGCACAGGGAGCTGAGGGCCTCTGTGCAAAGGCAAAGGAGCCTTTAATGAAGGTAGAAAGCTGGGGATGCAATTGTTTTCCCATCATGGTTGCATTATTTTCTTCCATCCCCTTTAAGCATCTGTCTGGCCACTGTGTGAAAGTTTCTATGGAAAACTCACCAGGATGCCCAGAGGAAGGGGATGTGGAAATTTGCCTCTAGCTTTCTCTTCCCCCACCCCTCCCATTTTAGATGCCATTAATCTTTTTTTTTTTTTTTTCTCCCGCAAGAATTGGCTAAGGAAAAAGAGGGATACAAAGTGCAGAGAGACTGGATAAAATTTACATGAGAAACGATCTGTTTTCTAACCCCCCACCCACAGAGATTCCCCCATTTCAGGAGCCTGTCGGAGTGAAAGAGTGGGAACAGTTCCTGGCGGAAAGACAGAGAGCTGCATGGGGCTGCAAAGAGGCAAATGCTGTTTCTAGGGTGAGCTGTGGCCAGAAAGGACATATGGGGAAAGGAAGAAGACACAGAGATCACAACACTGCCGCAAACTCTGCGGGTCCCTTCCCCGGCCTCCTCTGCTCCCAGCCATTGCTAGCAGCAGCCGGGGAGGCTGCAGGCACACACCAGGAGAGGTGTCTCCCCATCGTAATGATGGTCAGGAAGGATATTAATTGTGAAACATTAAAGCACTATATAAAACGTGTCTATACAGGCACACATATAGTGTAAACATATATATAAATCTTATCACTTACAAATGCCTAGGATTTAAAATGTAGTTTATCGGCCTAGTGCAACCCAATCCTATAAATAATACATTCCTATCACTGTGACCTCAAAATGTCAATACAGCGCAGCCCTGCTCATTTGCATACCTTGTACTGTCTAAACTTGAAGCATGTCAGCTATGTGCTTCTGTTTGTACTTTAACTTCATTTTAACTCTTGCTTCCTAGCTCTGAGCACCCTCCCCCTCTGCGGGGTCTGTCACCAAAATGAGAAAAGCGCCAGCTATTTAATCACCACCAGAATAATTATGCCGTTTCCAGGACTGTAAGGAGAGGACAGGTAGGGGACACATCTCCCCGGCAGAGAAGGAAAAGCCTGGGAGCAAAAGCAGGAGGGAGCCGGCCCGCAAGCTCTACCTGCCCGAGCTGCCCTGTCAGCCGGGGGGATGAGCACAGCCATCCGCGGGCACCGGCTGCTGGGAAGGGGAAGGGAGAAGGGAGCAGCCCTCGCCCTCCTACCAACACTCCCTTTGGGACGGTTTCCTAGCGAGAAGGGACCTTTCCCAGATTGGGCCGATTTCCAGCACCTCGCCGGGGAAGCGAAGCTACAAGTTTCGGAGGCGGCGGCTCCCGGGGCGAGGCGTGCGGAGGCGCAGCCGGCACCTCCCGGGGCCGGGAGAGGGCGGACCGGCCGGGGGGCGGCGGAGCGCACATCCCCCCGTCCGAAACGGAGCGGGGCTCCCCGCTGGGGCCCGCTGCCGCATCGTGCTGCTCGGTGCCCCCGTTCCGGCCGGTGTCTCCCGCCCGAATGCCAACCCCCGGCAGGGGGGAATGCCCCGGCCCCGCCGCCTTGGGCAGCCCCGGGCCCGCTCAGCGGCACAGAGACCAAAACTGACCCCTTGGATGCGCCAAAGCAGGAGGGCAGGAGGCGGCAGAACTAACGCAGCTGCGCTGCTGACCCGCGGCGGCACCACCGACCCCCGGAGGTTCTTTTCGAGGAACCGCGCCCCGGCTCCGCGCTGCCCTGCGCTCCGCGGGGGCGGGGCAGGGAGGGGGTACTGGCGGCCCCGGTAACGCGGCCCGCGGGGGATGGGGCGGGGGATGGTCGGCCGCTGCCCCCGGGCTGCCCCCGCACCCGCGCACGGACCCGCGCACCCTCCGCCACCGGGGCACGGCGGCGCCTGCAGGGGGCGCTGCGGCTCCAGCGATGTGGCCGCCGCCGCCTCAGAAAGGGCGGCCCGGCACTGCACGGCCCCGGCACGGCCCCGGCACGGCATGGCACGGCACGGCACGGCACGGCACGGCACGGCACGGCACGGCCCCGGCATTGCACGGCCCCGGCATTGCACGGCCGCGGCACTGCACGGCCCCGGCATTGCACGGCACGGCCCGGACCGGCACTGCACGGCCCGGCCCGGCATTGCCCGGCACTGCATGGCCCGGCATTGCACGGCCCCGGCATTGCACGGCACGGCCCGGCACTGCACGGCCCCGCCGCTGACCCGGCCCAGCCCCGCCGCCCGCGCTCCGCCCGACCGTGAGCCGCTCCCGGCAGCCGCGGAAAAACAGTAACCGACCGGGAGGGGGATGGAGGGGGAGCGGGGCGGGACTGCGGGAGGAAAACAACTCCAGAGGGGGGAAACGAGAATGTAGTCAAAGTGGCAACAGTTTATTTATTAGCCAAAAATATATACTTTCTTGTACAATTTGGTTCACACATATGTACATTTTGACGGTATGTACAAAAACAAACAACAACAACAAAAGAAAAAAAAAAAAAAAGGGAAACACCTAATTCTCACTGGACTTCCGAAAAAACCTCACAGCTCAGCTAACCCAGGTGATAGTACAGAAGCGGGTTTTTTTTTTTTCCTTTTGAGTTTTAATATACGGACATGCTTACAAGTTGTAACTATACAGAGATTTTTTACAATCATTACAACAACAATAAAAAATTAACTATGATGATGAGAGCGCCGATAGAACCATAGCGGCGTCAAGTTGGTTCTGGGGCCTGGAAAAAATGACACAGAAAAAAAATATTTAATAGGATTTCTAGTCAGCTTGGGTTGGCACAATATTTGTAACTGCAGGTAGCTATGGTTTTGTTGTTGTTGTTATTATTTTAATAGATTTATAAATATAAAAAGCTGTCAGAGTGACTTAGAGTAAATGTATTTAGCTACGAAAACACGGCGGGCCCGATCCCCGTGGTTTCAATCAATCAAAAGGGTAATTGGTTTCTCATTGAAATTGAGTGACTGCTATGCCGAATTCGGGGCGGAAAGGCTCAGCCTCTTCAGCTTTCATACTCTGGGTGGGTTTTTTTGTTTGTTTTTTTTGTTTGTTTGTTTTGCTTTCATTAGTAGTATTATTATTATCATTATTATTATCATTATTATTATTACATTTTATTTTACTATTTTCTGCTGCCGCGGTGCCTCACCCCCTGGCTAAGCGACAGCGGTGGGTGGTGATCCACGCTGTGGGGGCTCAGGGATGCGCTCCCGGCCAGGGGCGACCCGCGCCCGGGCTCCGCAGCCGCGCAGCCCCACCGCCTCCGAGCGCGGCTCGGCCTGCCCGCGGGAATCGCTCCCGGGGCCCACAACCGAGAACAGCAGAGAAAATATATAACCAGAATAACCCACCACGCACGCAGAGGAAGAACAAGAAACCGCCCTGGAAAGGGAACCTAAAGAAGCGGAGAAAATAAGCTAACCATTTACAACTGCCTCCATACATCCCGAGGAGACGGAGGGAGCCATCTCTTACCGCCTCTGCACTGGCTGGAAAGCTGTCTTTAGTAACTTTTTCTCTACTTCCAAGGCACTAGATCGATCTAAAAAGAGAAGGGGAAAAAAAAAAGCGTTCCTTTATAGCCCCCGTTTTATTCCTCCCATCCCTAAATTAAGCCTCGAGATTTAAGCTCTTTTCTCAGCGAGCTGCAAATACGACACAACAACTGCTCTGCTGCAGAGGTGACCGTCAGAGAAAACACACTGACCCCGGAGCGAGCCTGACCTGGCGGCCGGGTCCTTCCCGCGAAAGCGACAACAACAGCAACAAAAATTATCTCCGTTGGAGGAAGGTAGTTCTCGGGGACCGAGACTGCCCTGGCCAGGAGACCCCCGCCACCTCCCCCAGGGTCCCCGCGGCCACCCGCCCGCCGCCACCTGCGCCCCGACGGCTGCTCCGTGCCGAGCCGGACCGCGCCGGGCCCGGGGCCCCGTCAGAACCGTGCGGGGCCGGCGTCCCCCGCCGCGGCCCCACGCACACGGCCCCGCGGGGCCTCCCGCGCCGCGCCGCTCCGCTCCGCTCCGCACCGCACCGCACCGCACCACCGAGCCCCCGCGGCGGCTGCCGGCCCGGCCCGTCCCCGCCGCGTCCCTCAGCGGTCACCTGCTCCGACGGGCTCCGCGCTCTGCGCCTGGTCCGCGGGCCGCGGGAAGGCGGCGGCGGGGGGAGCGGCGGAGGCGGCCCCCAGCCCCAGCAGGTGGGGAGTGTTCAGTAAGGCCAGCGGGTGCGGGGGGTGGTGGTGGTGGTGGGCCGGGAAGGCGCGGTTGGTCCAGTTGGGGAACTTGCCCAGGGGGCAGGAGGAGACGAGTCTGTGGGGCGGCGGGGTGGGCAGCGGCAGCGGCTGGGGGGCGGCCGCCGGTGGAGAGCCGCCGCCAGGAGACTTGCGGGGGTTGTCCGGGCTGGTGGCCGTCTCGGCCAGTGACCAGATCTTGGGTTTCGGCAAGGTGCCGGCCAAAGCGCCGTCCGTCGGGGAGGAGGCGGCGGAGGAAGAGGCAGAGGTGGGGGGAGAGAGGTGAGGCGGAGGCGGCGGGAGCTGCGGTTTGAGGGGCTCCGGGCCGACGGGCGCGGCAGTGGCAGGCAGCTCACACTTGTGGTGGTGGTGATGATGGTGATGGTGGTGCAGGTGGTGGTGGCGGAGGTGGTGCGGCTCCCCCTCGGAGGCCTTGTCGTAGCGCTCCTCGGAGCCGGGCAGGTCCTCAAAGCCCTCGGATCCCTCCGAGTCCGTCTTGGAGTCAGAGTGCAGGAGGTCAGCATCCTGTAGATCGTCCTCGAGCTCGTCCTTGTTGCTTTCGATGTTCTCAGTGTCGATGTTCTCGAGGTCGATCTCCTCCTCGTCCTCCCTCTTGTCCTCTTCCCCCTCGTGGTCGCTCCCATAGGAATTGCCTTCCTCGTCCGTCCTGCTGCGGGGGGCCCAGGTCATTTTGTTCTCCTTCTTGAGCCGCCGCCGCGCGTTGGCGAACCAGGTGGAGACCTGGGTGAGGGTCATTTTGGTGATGATGGCCAGCATGATCTTCTCGCCCTTGGTGGGGTAGGGATTTTTCCGGTGCTCATTGAGCCAGGCCTTGAGGGTGCTGGTGCTTTCCCGAGTGGCGTTCTTGGGCCGCGACGGGTCCCCGAACTGGTACTGCCCGTAGGGATAGAAGGCAGGATGGTGGGGGGGGAAGGCGGCGTGCTGCACCCCCGGGCTCTCCTTCAGCTCGTACTGGGCGCCCTGCAGCGAGAGGGAAGGGGCGGCCGGGCTGAGATGGTGCGCCGGGCCTGGGTCCGCTCCGTCCCGCCGCCGTTACCGGGAACGGAGCCCGTCGGCACCGGCGCGGCGGCCGGGCCGCGCTGCCTCCCCCACCGCGGAGCGCCCCGGCGCCGATCCCGGGCGCACTGCGGCCCCGGCAGCCCGGGCCCCGCCGGCGGCCACCCGGCCGAGGCGGCAGCCGGTGCCCGGGGGTGCCTCGGGGGCAGGACCGGCTCCCCACTCGCGTGTGCGCGGCGGGGCCGAAGGCTGCTGGGGCCGGTCCCCGCGGCCGTCAAACCCCCGGGCGGAGCGGGTGGAAGCTGTGGGGCCGCCGTTCCAGCCCTGCCCCTCTCCGGCGGCTCTGCGGGGCAGGGCGGCGATAGCGCCCGTCTCTCCCCTGACAGCCCTCCCAGCGTCTCCCCCGGCTCCCCCCGGGCCGATCCCCAGCGCGAACCGAGCGCCCCGGGGAGCGAGCGGCGAGCCCCGGGGGCCTCTTACCAGCTGGGGGAAGATGGGCAGCTCTGCGGCGTAGGGCAGGAAGGCTCCGTAGCCCTGGGCGGCGGCGGCGGCGGCGTAGGGCGCGCCGTACATGGAGGAGAGCACGTTGGAGAGGGTCCCGGACGGGGCCAGCTCGGCGCCGCCGCGGGAGCCGCCGCTCCCCGGGCGCTCCGCCGGGTAAAGCGGCCTGATGTACTGGTAGCCCAGCTGGGGGAAAGACATGGTGGGGGAGCGGGGTAGGGGAGGGGGGAGGAGGAAGAGGAGGGGGGGGGAGACGAGAGGAAGAAGGGAGAGAAAGGGGAGAAAGTAGCAGGGCCGGGAGCGGAGGAGGGAGCCGGGTCGCTCGCCCTCGCCGGCCGCCTGCACTTTCAGCGCCTCCCGCAAACTCCGGCAGACATGGGGGGGAGCCGGGGGTGCGCGGAGGCCGCGGGCTCCCTCCTGTCCTCGGCCGCCGCGGTAAACGATCCGATCGCTTCTTTCTTCTCTCACTTTTCCTATTGATCTGAGTGGACCCAGGTCAGGTCCTAACAGATTGCCTGAGATTATTGGGACTCTGGGCTCTGATTGACATTTCTAGTCTCTCACAAGCCCCTCCTATTTCTTTTAAGTCTCTCTCTCCCTCTGCCTCCCTCTCTCTCTCATGCCCAGAGCTCGCTCTCGCCGGGTTTGTCACTAGCTGCTTTCCTCCCCCCCCCCCTTTTTTTTTTTTTCTAAATCTGTTTACTGACGTCGCGATCTTTTATTTGAGTTGCTTTCAAATCTCGTTTTAGCGATCGCCAATCAGTTGTGTGTTTTACAAAGGTTTAACCCTGCCTCATGGTATTCTAATTATATAGAGATAGATTTAGATATAATTTCTTTCTTAGCCCCCTCTCACCCAGAGCATAGGAAGCCGGGGTGTCATTTGTGAGCGGTACACGAGAGGGACAGGGAAAACTTGTGACATTTAAAAATGAACACCCTCCCCCAGTTCCCCTTTTCAGGTTTTTAGATTTACAACCTTTCCTTGCCCAGATTAATTTTGTTTTCTTTATTAAGATATTCCCTCCTTCCCTTCCCCCTCTCCGGCCCTTGTGAGGGTTACATCTCCTAATATAGATTTAAAAGTCTATTGCATTTTTTAAAATTTGCATTTCCAGAACTACCTTGAAAAAATTCCTAATGTACTGGATCTTTAAGGAGTTCTCTACATTTTGTCTGGGCTAACAGTGCGCAGATACAGTGGAAAAGCTAAGTTAATTTTCCTCCTAATAAGGGACTTCAAAGAGTTGTAGGTCACAATTTTACATCAAAGGCAGAAAAGAAGGCAAATTAAAATCTTAACAAAGGAGAGACGGGAGCAGCCCTCTGGGCCATTAGTAAATAAGTGGTGTGAAAAAAGGGACAATGACAGGCACTGGAATTAAACTCATTAACACCTTTTTGTCTTGGTGCGAAATCTCTAATTAGGAAATTTATGATCATTTTGCTTATTCCCTCTGTTCTGAATCACTACAAGGCTAAGAAGGAAGTACCTGGTACGTGCAACATTTGCAAAGGGAGCAGTGGCACGGGTTTGTAAGGAACTGTTGGGAAGAAGTCAAGATACGGTTTAATTACAGAATAGGGTTTGGGGTTTTTTATGATCCACACATTTTAAATTACGGTTTGTTTTTGTTATTGATGTTGTTGTTGCGCCTTCCCCACCCCCCCCCCTCCCCCCGCCTTTTCCTTCTCTGAAACCAGCGTGAGTTGCAATTTAGCCTTTTAAGAGTAGTTAAAATACAGTTCAATCACGGCGCGTCTTTGGCAAGCACCGGTGTGCCCTGCTCCGCTGCTGTGGGCAGAGGAAGAGCCTGGGCTGGAACCTAAAAGTTCACACAACATGTGGGGAGAGGAGAGCTGAACCTGCCACGGTTATCTGCTTTTAAAAATACTCTGTGTTTAAATAAAACAAAAAGTTTGAAAGGTCTTTTGAGGAGTTGTGGCTGAAGGAGAGCCGTTTAACAGTATTCCCCTCTCTTCCTAAATACTCTCTGGATTTATTGCCTTTAAAATATGATTTAGGTACAATATAACCACTGTGCCCACAGTATGGATTTTTATAACTACATTTCTTTAAAAATGAAATTCATGTCAGATTATGCAGTTAAAGGAATCGACCTTGATAGCTTGCTATAATAAAACTGTATCAGCTTGTAATAAATGCGGATTATAGCAAAGCAAGCTCCAGAATTAAAATTCCCTGAATCAATATATGAAAATCTGTAGGAAACATCTCTAATCGTATTAAGTTCATCTTTATAGCATTTCCTATCTGCTAATCTAGTGCAAAAACAACTCTGGGTTGGAGGAATTTATTTTCTTCTATTCAACGTTGGTGCTTTTGATAGTACAATGCAAGGGAGATAACAATATTAAATTCAGTTATAAGTTTATTTCTTTTTTACTCAAAAGGAAAGCAGGCAGCGAACGCCAGGTCCTGATGTGCTTTAAACTTTTCTGTGGAGCCAGTGCTTGCTGGGGCGACGCGATGTCGAGGGGGTCGGCGGAAAGTTTGGGTGCAGACCACAACTTTTAAAAATATCTACTTCGGGGAGAAAAGGGGCGGATATGACAATTGGGATAAATCCGTTGCCGTCTGATGCGGTCGTGCTAGCCACTTTGGTGTTATATTTAGGCTGTGCCCCCCACGCGCGGGCACGGGAGTACACGCATGTCCCACGAAACTGAACCCGTCTTTTTGTGGCCGCACGTCTGGTGCGGAGTGTCAAAGATGGCGGGATTATTTTCTGATTTTTAATCAACAGCACAATCAATATGAGTTCGTCCCCGTGGGAGCCGCCGGCAGCGGCGGGCGGTGCTGGGATGGGGACGGCAGGGTGGTCCCCGGAGCCGGGGGGGGCTACCGCGGGTAAGTGGCGGTGGACAGCCGAGAGGGAGACACGGGAGGAGAAAAATTTATGGGTGCAAATGGATCCAGGTCAGGGTGAGGGTGAGGGATGGTTTGTTAACGGGAAAGAAACGGAGAGGAAGCATAGCCGTACCGAGTGGACGGGCGGAGAAATCTGTAGGGATGTTCTTGGCTGAGAGGGAGGGAAAAGAAAGCGGAGAAGAGAGCAAACGGTGGGGAAGAGCGAGAGGAAAGGAGACGTCTTCCCGGGGTGCGGGAGCGATGCCCACGGCGAGAAGCGCCTCACGCCTCTGGCAGCGGGAGGGCCGCTGCGGGATGGGACGAGCGCGGCACTGGGGCCGGCTGGTGCCGGGCGAGGAGAGGAGCTTTGCAGGGCAAGGCGAGCGGCAAGCGGCGATGGGAGCCCATCAGGGAACGGACGAGGAAACAGCAGGGGAAGAGCGAAGCCGAGCGGGAGTCGCTTTGCCTGGCTGGAGCCGAAGGGAGATGAGAAGGAGAGGCTGGAGCCGGCCCGTCCTGCAGGGGCGACGAGGGGAGCGGCGGCGCGGGGCCCGACGGCCGCCGCCCCCGGGGAGCTGTGGCGGCGGAGCCCTCTTCGGCCGGCCAGACACGTGTCTCCTGGCCGGGACCTGTCAGAGCAGGGAGAGCGGGTCCTGATTTATCACCCGAAACACACACACACACACACCCCCGCCCGCCCTCCCCCCGGCCTCACCTCCCGCCTCTCCCGGCGGTTTACAGCGTCGCCGAGCTAAAATCGAACCTCCCTCCAGCGGCCGCGGGGCGTCCCCGATCCCGCAGCCGGCTCTGGGCTGAGGAACCGGGCACCCTCCGTGGGCAGCATCGCGCCCGCCCCGATGCCCCCGGGACCCTCCTGTCAGTTCTTGTCGCTCAAGCCCCGCCGCGCCCCTCTCCGCCGGGTCACGGGGGACCGCGGGGACGGGGGTGGCCCTGGCACCGGAGCGTCTCTCTGCCGCGGTGCCCGTCTGAGGAGCCGAAGGCTGCGTGCTGGAAGTTGCGGGAGAACTGAAGGCAGGGTTGAGGGATCAGGCTGACTCCCGCGGGGTGCCGGGGTGCTCGCAGGGTGGGAGCTGCGCTGTGCCACAGCACACGAGGGACGGGGCACAGCCACAGGGGGAAGGGGGGGGTAAACAAACAAGTAGGATTAGGAGAAGGGCCGCAGTAAAACAAGAGTTAAAAAATAGAGGGAAAGATCAAAGCGCTGGGTAAAAGACTCTTCAAATTACACGTTTGAAGCTTTTCCATAATTCCAAGGCGACAGATAGATAACAAGCTGCACATTCCTTATCACATATGGAATCAATCTGAAAGGAGTCTCTTGATCAGAATCTGTTAATTGCAGTGACATATGATTTGGAAAGAAAACACAATTAATGACCCTTCATGTTAAGATTTTGGGACGAGGCCACTGACAATCCTCACTCTGCAGCCAATGTCAACCCAACTATTATTGGTAGTAGTAGTACTACTAGTAGTAAACTATTAAATAGAGACATTCTTGGAGCCTCGGCGACTGTTTTGTCTCTGTTCCCGTTGCATGTTTCTTCAGAAGGGGGAGGAGAAGAGAAAGGGACAGGAGTGCGTGCGCGCCTTTCCTTCAAGGTTTGGGGAGCTAAAATGATTTAGTGCCTTGTCTGTAAATCTAATGACCTAAGGTGAGAAAAAATACTTCATTTTTTATTATTACCATTTGTGGTGAGCATTACCAGGAAACAGCAGAACCCTTTTGAAATGGTAAATATATGTATCCATTTAAAATCCATTATTGCTGAGGTTTTCCCAAAGAGAAATAAGGCAAATCTGCCCAATCTCATTTTCTAGCGCCCTCTGTCCACAGCTGCCCTTAGCTCGGCCGGCCCCTCCAGGGCGCTGGGACCGTCGAGCCGCGGCGGAGCCTCCCCGGGTGCTCTGGGTCCCGTGGCTGCGGGGAGGGCCCGCAGGCAGAGTGGGTGCTCCGCGGCTGTTAATGCACCACGCGCTCTGTAATGTTAGGAGAGGAGGTAGGAACATTTTCAAAAGCTTTACTCTGTCATTAAAAGGTATTGGCTTTGTTTTAGGAGGGGGAGGGAGAGGTTCATTTGAAGGTTAGAAAGCATACGCTTTAATAGGATCGAAGTGAAATTAGTTAATAAGAAAATGCTGGCCAGAAGCTCTCCGGGCTTTTAAGTGCTCTCCAGGCCATTTAGGGAAATTGAATAAGAACAGACTCCGTTACCTGCAGCCCCAACTATTATCTCCAGTTCTGCACAGAGGCGAGAAGGGAAAAATAGTGCCTGAGAGACCCGAAGTCCCGTACACCTCCTGCCAACCTATTTCCTCGAGAAATAATGCCCCCTTTCTGCTCGCAGGCGTGTTCTCCTCCTGCTTCTTCCGCTTTTAAGCAGCTCAGGCTACAGTGTGTACCACAAGGGGGTAAGCAAAGGTAAGGGGCTATCAGCAGATGCTGAAGGCTGCGGGGGCAGCTCTGAGCACAGCCTGGTTACCGCCGGGGCAAAGCTGGCCTCTTGGGGTATTTTTCTCCTTCCATTTCTCTGACTTTTTCCTCCCCCCCCCCCACCATTGTGGTGCTTTGTTGATTTGCGTTCGGACCGTTGCCAGTAGGTCAGTATATTGTGTTAATCAACTTCCGATCCGCTCCCTTTCTCCCTGCCTTTAAACTTTATAGTTTCTAGAGGTGTTAATAAAACCTTTCCTTTGGTAAATCGTTCATTAGAAACCCCACCGAAACCTGGAAAGACTTCAGAAAAAAAAAAAAAAAAAAGCAGCAGCGCTCAGGAATGATAGGTTGGGAAAAAGCCTTTTGTCCAAAACTGCATAATTGTCGTGAATCTTAGGAAACATTAATCTTTATAGGAATTTGTGATTCATATCTGTGGTTTGACCGTTTAGGTGATTTACAATCTGTTAGTGCAATTCACTAATTTTATGCCAATATATTTTATGCGCCCAGTTAGATTTTCCGTCGCCTATCGAAATGAGTGGCCGGTGTGCCTTGCCGGTGTCAGTGTGGCTCTGTGAGTCCGGCGGGGCCCGTCCCGGCGCTGCGCAGGAGCCAAGGAGTGGGCGCGAAGTGCGCATAGCTGCAGGAAACTTCCCCTCCATGTTTTCCTCGTCTGCAGCCCCGGCTCTTATCGTTCGGGCCGGGACCGTCCCCCCCTTCCCTCGCTGGTGAGAGGATGTCCGCGGCTCCGGTACCGGCTGCGGCTGGGAGGCTGTAGCCTTTTTTAAACCGCCTCCGAGGGTATCCTGGGTTTCTCGAGCTTTAGCAGCGGGTTTAAACCCAGGTTATTGCTCCCTGCTGGTCCGTTCCCTGGCACGGCCTCGGGGTCCCTCCGGCATGGTGCAGCGGGGAGCCGGTCCCGCCCGGCACTGCGGGGGCCCACCGCTCCCCATGCCCTGACCGGCCCCCGGGCCGCCGCCGTGGGAGGTTTTCCCGGAGGATACCCCCTTCCCTCGTCCCCAGCCCACCGGGAGGTGTCTCCCCCCGGGCTGGGGCCGGTGCATCCGCCGTGGAGAGGGGAGAGGGGCGGCTGGAGGTGCCGTGCGTGGAAAAGCGGTTCAAACGACACCTCTGGAGGTTTTCCGTGTGGCAATGAAATGGGGCATTCCTCGCGTGGGTTGTTCCAGCACTCTCCCGCCGCCGCATGGGAGAGCTGGGGATGGGGATGACTCCGTGTAATTTGTAACTGGGTTTATTAGCTGGAGGGGAAAACACAAGCAAAGAAAAGGAGCAGCAGCTGCGCTGAAGATAACACTGCGCGGAGTCTAATCTTGTGACACAATCATTAATTACTATTGTATTAATTACTATTTTTCCAAAACAGTCCCTTCCCGGAAGAGCTTACAGCCCACATCTGCTGTGTAATGATACTCTGGGTAGAGAAACGATTCCCGCATTAGGTCCCAGGTAGCGTTTACAAATGGCAACACCTACAGTATCAAAGCCCGTCATCTTGCAGCCTGAGATTTTCTGTCCCATCGGCCTGGCTAGGATGATTTTGATGCCGATAAAATACATTTAAATATCAAAGTCTTTATTCACGTACATATTCCGTCCAAACTTTCAGATCGCGGTGGCGTAACTGCTTTATTCGCTCTTCATCCCACAGATGCTGCCTTATATCAGTAACAAACAAGCATTGATTTTATGGTAAAGTCACTTTGGGATGGGAATGAGTAACTCCAGGCAGTGCTATCACTGTATTACATGGAAATGGCCCAGGTAACAAGATGAACATTGATTCAGCATTATGTTTGATCAATAATGAAATAAGTAACTTCAGGGCCAAATTAAAATGCAAGCTGGCTTAACGCTGCCAGCTTCTGGGCTAAGTGACAAGGCTAATTCAGCAGGGAAATGGCAATATTTGCATTAGAGGCTGCATCTGTTGTTTGGTGGAAGAGGCTGGATCTGCAATAACGCCGGATGGAAGTGCAGGGAGCAGGTTTGGGGAGAACCCCGCCGATGCCGGGCCGGTATGTCCGGGCCCCACCGGGGCAGCGCCGTTTCCCTCAGGGTTCCCTCGACTCCCAGCCACGACATTGTAAAAAAACCCCAAAAGCTTCAGGGCGGTTACCAGCACCCCAGCGCGCTACGGCTGGCAGATAACCAGGTGGTGTTAGCACTTAGAGAAGTAAATAAGCTGTTTTAACCTCCTCGGCGGGCGGGAGCCGGACTCTGCCTGCCCCGGGCCGGGCCGGCTCCGTGGAGCGTCCTGGACGTGAGGAGGCAAGGGGAAGTGACTGAGGAGATGGGTGGGAGCACTTCCAGGGCTCCCTGCATCGGCGGCCTATGGCCCGGTTTATCCACTGTTCTCTCCATGGCCGATTTCCACATCTCTGCCAGCGTTACTGGGACGGTGACATGTTTTAATTCCCAGTAGCGATTGTCGCCTTTAGGTGGAAGTGGGAGTGGGACACGGGGCAATTCACCGAGGACTAAAACTCGACTGGGGTGGAAAGCCTGTCAGGTGTAACCCCATGCCCCAAACCGGAGCTAGGGCCGTGGGAGAGCGAAGCCTGCTGAGATTCCCGGGCAGCTCCGCCGTTCCATACACAGGAGATTTTTACCGCCCGGGAGAGCAAGGAGCACCGGAGGGGCGGGGGGAAGGGAGTTCGAGGCAACTGGGAGTGCAGGTGTGTGCGGTGAGGAGCGTGTGGACAGACAGCCAGCATGTGACATAAACTAGGGACACCTAGTACTGGGGTATTTTTCTAAACTGTATTTTTTTAGATAAT